>OX336389.2:445134574-446334574 GCA_946902985.2 Meconema thalassinum
GGTCTTTTGTTAATTCCTTGATTTCGTTGTTGTTTAGGAATTCGACTGTTTTTTCAATGTATTCTGTTTTGTTCAAAATTACTGTAGTGTTTCCCTTATCTGCTTTTGTGATGATTAAGTCATGTTCTTTTATTTTTTGTTTCAACGACTTTATTTCTTTGAGCTGTTTGTTGTTTTGAATGTTATTGCTATCGCCCTCTCGTTTGAGGATTTTTTTGGCTTCGTTGGTGGCGAGATTTTTGGTTAATTCCCTGTCTTCTGCTGGGAGCTTGTGACTGGCTATCTCAATATCTGTGATTAACTGTTTTATATTGTGGTTCGTGTGTGCGTCTGTGCAGTTGTATTTCAAACCTTTGTCTAACATATTCATTTCACCTTGAGAAAAGGTTACGTTCGTTCTGTTGTTTACTCTGCTGTGGAAATTGAATTCATTGTTATTCGTGTGTTGTTCGTTAGATTGATGGTTCTGTGTTTCTCCTAGTTTTCTTAATTTATTTTCTAGCGTTTCATGCTTCCTCGTTGCTCTGATTTTGATGTTGTCATGTAGGTGCTCGGTGAAGCTGTCCCATTGGGCCGCGTGCCAGAAATTACTTAGTTGCAATTGAATGTCGTATAATTGTAGGTTAAATTTTTGCTTTCTTAATAAAAAGTGCGCTAAAAGAAACAGAATACATACTGACCAAAGCCGAAAAATCAAAACTAATAAACATGAACCCGAAAATACCGTCATTGAGGGGACAACCAAAAATACACAAAAAGGAATGCCCAATGAGACCAATAGTCAATTGTAGGAATGCCCCTAATTACAAAATCAGCAAAGAGTTACTAAAAATCTTAAAATGCCGTCTTTCCAACGACAAAAACAACTCTGTAAAGAACACAACAGAACTAGTAACAGCATTGAACACCCTACAAATGAAACCTAGCTTCAGGCTAGTATCCTTCGACGTAACTAATATGTACACCAATATTCCGATTATTGAAGCAATCAACACTATCGAAAACAACTTAAAATCCAACAATTCGGTAAAAGAAATTGAAGAGATTGTGAGATTACTGAGGGTCGTTCTCACCCAAAACGTGTTTCAATTCGACAATAAAATATACACACAGAGAGAAGGCCTAGCAATGGGATCGCCACTAAGTGGGTTAATCGCTGACATCTTCATCAATGCACTAGAAAATGCGTTCTTAGAAAAGACTTCAACAAAGGGAATAGTAATATGGAAAAGATACGTAGATGATGTAATTTGCATCTACGATACTGAACTAACAAGCGAAGAAACAATTCTCCAATCCATTAATAGCCTTCACCACTCTATCAAATTCACTAAGGAATCCGAAATAGACCGGAAAATAAATTATCTCGATATAACTATTGAACGCAAAGACAACGACCTTTCATATTCCATATTCCGGAAAGCAACACAAACCTCGCATGCAATCGACAATCAGTCTAATCACCCCAGTACGCACAAACTAGCGGGTTTCAATTCAATTGTGCACAGAGCTTTAAACATACCCATGTCAAAAGACAACTATAATAAGGAAATAAGAACTATTATGCAAATAGCAAAGGAAAACAACTTCTCGCCAAGCAAAATAAATCAAATTATAGCCAAACATAAAAATAAAGATAAAACGATTCCCAAACCGGACAGTAATGAGAAAAAAATTGCGCGTTTCAACTATGTGAATGCGAATACATATAAAATCACTAACCTATTCAAAAAACAAGGCATAAAGATAGCTTTCACGACGAAAAACACAACCGCTAGGCACCTCCTAAATAGTAATCTAAATAAACGTGACCCGTATTCAAGGTCAGGGGTATATTCTATAACGTGCCAAGACACCGATTGTCAAGCTAATTACATCGGGCAGAGTGGAAGGCGAGTAGACACACGTTATAATGAACATAGGAATGCGATAAGATACGGAACACATTCAGCCGTGTGCGAACATATGTGTGACGCAGGGCACAGCTTTACCAACATAGAGTCGGACCTTAAAATAATCCATCACGAATCGAAAGGCAGAACTCTTGACATAAAGGAAGCAATCGAGATACACCTAGCCAAACGAAACAATCCCAACAATCTAAATGAACACACGTTCATGGAGAGCTCACCCCTCTTCACGCTACTAAAAAACACACCCTGTCGGAAACAAAACACAATTTAGCGACACAGCCAAGCTAGATAAAAAAGGGGGGAAATTAGGGTTTTTTTAATAGGTAAATGTTATCTGGATCAGGTGTACGATGTACTTTGCTTCTGCAATAAACCAAGGCCCATATTCGCGGCAGTATTAAAGGTGCCGGGACGTCCTCATAAGACCGTCAACGCTTAGTTCGAATGGGTTATGCTCCACGCGTGGCGAGGGCCAATCCACGGTCTTTAATAGTTGTGGACCCACCTCATTCAATAACATACATCTTATCTAGGTTGGCAACACCTCACATAAACACATCGCTATCACTCCCCACAGCACGTAGGGACAGGGGGGAGGAGGCAGGGGAAAAACCAGTCGTTAAGATAACCACCGCAGTCGACCGCACAGCGAGTTCCAGTGAGCACGAAAACTGCGAGTAGCTGTAATACGGAAGACAATCAGATAAGTAGTTAGCCAAAAATTTTATAGTTTAACCATAGTTTACAACCATATAATCTCTCTAAAGTACAATCTCTTTGATAGCTATCACCATTTAGCATTTCACCTAACATATATACTGCATTTAGCATACACTGACAGTTGCAGTACCAATACTGCAACTAAATAATTGTACATATTGTAAATATTTTCACCTGTATTTCAAACATAGATTTTGTAGCCTAAGTGTAATGGATCTGATGATGATCGCTTGACGATCGAAACTGGTCATCCTAGTGTTTTATTAATCTCATGTAATTTATTTCAGGATTAGGGCATAACCCATCTCTTTTGGGTACATTCGTGTTGACCGACTGAAAAGCACTAAACTCTTGTTTACTAAGGCAACACTGAAAATATGGCTTCAAACACCACAATGTTCACGGCTAGTCAGGCAAATCGTGAAGCCAAGAAATTCAAATCACTCAGGCTTAAACTCATGAATTTAGACAAGTCAATTTGGTTCAACAAAAAATGTATAGAACTGAACCTCACCCCTAAATACGTACCAATTAAAACCGTACCGAACACACCAGCCACGATCATTTCAACCAAACAAGCCAAAGCGCTTTGGATAAAAAACGAATTAAGATTTGCATACATAAGAAAGCAAAAAATTAACCAACAATTATACGACATTCAATTGCAACTAAGTAATTTCTGGCACGCGGCCCAATGGGACAGCTTCACCGAGCACCTACATGACAACATCAAAATCAGAGCAACGAGGAAGCATGAAACGCTAGAAAATAAATTAAGAAAACTAGGAGAAACACAGAACCATCAATCTAACGAACAACACACGAATAACAATGAATTCAATTTCCACAGCAGAGTAAACAACAGAACGAACGTAACCTTTTCTCAAGGTGAAATGAATATGTTAGACAAAGGTTTGAAATACAACTGCACAGACGCACACACGAACCACAATATAAAACAGTTAATCACAGATATTAAGATAGCCAGTCACAAGCTCCCAGCAGAAGACAGGGATTTAACCAAAAATCTCGCCACCAACGAAGCCAAAAAAATCCTCAAACGAGAGGGCGATAGCAGTAACATTCAAAACAACAAACAGCTCAAAGAAATAAAGTCGTTGAAACAAAAAATAAAAGAACATGACTTAATCATCACAAAAGCAGATAAGGGAAACACTACAGTAATTTTGAACAAAACAGAATACATTGAAAAAACAGTCGAATTCCTAAACAACAACGAAATCAAGGAATTAACAAAAGACCCCACCATCAAATTCCAAAAACAAATAAAAAGTGCGCTAAAAGAAACAGAATACATACTGACCAAAGCCGAAAAATCAAAACTAATAAACATGAACCCGAAAATACCGTCATTGAGGGGACAACCAAAAATACACAAAAAGGAATGCCCAATGAGACCAATAGTCAATTGTAGGAATGCCCCTAATTACAAAATCAGCAAAGAGTTACTAAAAATCTTAAAATGCCGTCTTTCCAACGACAAAAACAACTCTGTAAAGAACACAACAGAACTAGTAACAGCATTGAACACCCTACAAATGAAACCTAGCTTCAGGCTAGTATCCTTTGACGTAACTAACATGTACACCGATATTCCGATTATTGAAGCAATCAACACTATCGAAAACAACTTAAAATCCAACAATTCGGTAAAAGAAATTGAAGAGATTGTGAGATTACTGAGGGTCGTTCTCACCCAAAACGTGTTTCAATTCGACAATAAAATATACACACAGAGAGAAGGCCTAGCAATGGGATCGCCACTAAGTGGGTTAATCGCTGACATCTTCATCAATGCACTAGAAAATGCGTTCTTAGAAAAGACTTCAACAAAGGGAATAGTAATATGGAAAAGATACGTAGATGATGTAATTTGCATCTACGATACTGAACTAACAAGCGAAGAAACAATTCTCCAATCCATTAATAGCCTTCACCACTCTATCAAATTCACTAAGGAATCCGAAATAGACCGGAAAATAAATTATCTCGATATAACTATTGAACGCAAAGACAACGACCTTTCATATTCCATATTCCGGAAAGCAACACAAACCTCGCATGCAATCGACAATCAGTCTAATCACCCCAGTACGCACAAACTAGCGGGTTTCAATTCAATGGTGCACAGAGCTTTAAACATACCCATGTCAAAAGACAACTATAATAAGGAAATAAGAACTATTATGCAAATAGCAAAGGAAAACAACTTCTCGCCAAGCAAAATAAATCAAATTATAGCCAAACATAAAAATAAAGATAAAACGTTTCCCATACCGGACAGTAATGAGAAAAAAATTGCGCGTTTCAACTATGTGAATGCGAATACATATAAAATCACTAACCTATTCAAAAAACAAGGCATAAAGATAGCTTTCACGACGAAAAACACAACCGCTAGGCACCTCCTAAATAGTAATCTAAATAAACGTGACCCGTATTCAAGGTCAGGGGTATATTCTATAACGTGCCAAGACACCGATTGTCAAGCTAATTACATCGAGCAGAGTGGAAGGCGAGTAGACACACGTTATAATGAACATAGGAATGCGATAAGATACGGAACACATTCAGCCGTGTGCGAACATATGTGTGACGCAGGGCACAGCTTTACCAACATAGAGTCGGACCTTAAAATAATCCATCACGAATCGAAAGGCAGAGCTCTTGACATAAAGGAAGCAATCGAGATACACCTAGCCAAACGAAACAATCCCAACAATCTAAATGAACACACGTTCATGGAAAGCTCACCCCTCTTCACGCTACTAAAAAACACACCCTGTCGGAAACAAAACACAATTTAGCGACACAGCCAAGCTAGATAAAAAAAGGGGGGAAATTAGGGGGTTTTTAATAGGTAAATGTTATCTGGATCAGGTGTACGATGTACTTTGCTTCTGCAATAAACCAAGGCCCATATTCGCGGCAGTATTAAAGGTGCCGGGACGTCCTCATAAGACCGTCAACGCTTAGTTCGAATGGGTTATGCTCCACGCGTGGCGAGGGCCAATCCACGGTCTTTAATAGTTGTGGACCCACCTCATTCAATAACATACATCTTATCTAGGTTGGCAACACCTCACATAAACACATCGCTATCACTCCCCACAGCACGTAGGGACAGGGGGGAGGAGGCAGGGGAAAAACCAGTCGTTAAGATAACCACCGCAGTCGACCGCACAGCGAGTTCCAGTGAGCACGAAAACTGCGAGTAGCTGTAATACGGAAGACAATCAGATAAGTAGTTAGCCAAAAATTTTATAGTTTAACCATAGTTTACAACCATATAATCTCTCTAAAGTACAATCTCCGGATAGCTATCACCATTTAGCATTTCACCTAACATATATACTGCATTTAGCATACACTGACAGTTGCAGTACCAATACTGCAACTAAATAATTGTACATATTGTAAATATTTTCACCTGTATTTCAAACATAGATTTTGTAGCCTAAGTGTAATGGATCTGATGATGATCGCTTGACGATCGAAACTGGTCATCCTAGTGTTTTATTAATCTCATGTAATTTATTTCAGGATTAGGGCATAACCCATCTCTTTTGGGTACATTCGTGTTGACCGACTGAAAAGCACTAAACTCTTGTTCTCTACTCCTATTTACGTTGCATTACCCCTCATGTTGGGGCTCGGGAGTTTTGACGATACGATACGGTATACTTGGCCAACTTAGCCTGACGCAGTCAGCACATTTCATTAGTACGAGGGCTGTTTTTTTAAGTAAGGGCCATTTTTTTAAGTCCGTTGTCAGTACGCACTCCGTAACAAGCGTGCGTGCTACCTCCCGGCATCCTTGGCGAACAAGCAGGCGTCAGTTGCAGCTGTGTAGCTAACCTGTACGCTGAACTGTGCATCTTTACAATATTCAAGATTATTGATTCGCCCGCCGTGTGTGAGGTACGATCTGTGATACGTTTTTTGAGTGCAAGAAACATGTCGTCTACAGATTTTCATCGTCAGCTTTGTGAGGTGCATGGTGATAATGCAATGATGGAAGGTCAAGTGCGAAAATGGGTACGCGAGTTCAAAAGTGGCCGTGAAAATATTCATGACGAAGAACGCTCAGGTCTGTGATCACAGATGACTTGGTGACTGCAATTGACACGAAAATTCACGAGGACCGAAGATTCATGATAACCACTCTATCAATGGATTTTCCTAAAGTGTGAATTCTTGCTTGTCAAAGCAGGCAGCAAACTTTTATGCAGAGGGATTTTAGAACTTAGTTTTAAGGTATGACAAGTGTCAAAATAAACAAGGCAACTATGTAGAAAAATAGAGGAAGGTATGAAAACCTAAAAATAAATGTGGTTTCAAAATAAAATGTTCGGTTAATTTTAAATAAAAAACGGCCCTTTCTTAAAAAACAGCCCTCGTACTTGTCAGACTATTTTCAGTGTATATAGTTCTGCAGTACCGTTGAATTATTTTTGCAGTATTTAATGTGTTAAGCTGGTGTTATTTTTTTAAGTTACATTTTTAAGTAAAGTTATAAGATGGCACCTGTCATCACTAAAGTTAAAACCAAGAAACTGAACAGCCAAAGTAGGTAGATGGTGGCTAATGTGTTAAAATTCATGGACAATGAAGCGGCTTGCGGTGATTTCAATATTCCTGTTAACCAAGCACAGGCTAGGACCGCGGTGGCCACAGGTGTATCTAAAAGAACGCTGCATGTTATAAAGAGAGAGTTGGGCGATATTGATAAAGGAGAATCGAACTCGTTCGCAACTCCTGATAAAACTCGTGCGAGAAGTAATACTGTTACTAATTTCGACGACTTTGACCAGTACGTATTAAGGAGAACTGTTCATGGCGATGTAAATAATAATAATAATTATAAATACAATAGTGATTTTAGAAATGTTTTTGCTGAGGCAAGTACAGTCGATAGACCTTTCCTGGAAGTGATAACGTACGTCGCCGGCAGAGATATAATGCGCGGACAGTACTTTTGTCATAACGAGGTAGATGATGATGACTTGGTATATGACCCTAAAACACAAATGGATATGAATGACATTACTGTACTATACTTGCACTTCATTCCACAGAATAATTTGGTAAACTACACTGATCAAGATAGAAGTGGGCTTCAATGTCGACTATATCCAGCCTCCTGTACAGAAGACGATTTTCATCAAGGAACAGAAAAAGCATTGGAAGTGGCGGGCAAAAATAATATAACTGTATTTAATATGTATGCTTCTGATACAAGAATAATAATTCTACAGATAATCATTATTTTTTGATGTAGACTTAATGGCAATGAATGGTTTTACAAATTAAAAATAGGCATAATGTGATCCTTGGATGTGTATATTCAACTTCCTTCTGAATTTCCGCCATCGGACACTGTTCTGTACCATCCTCCTATACTCGTTCCAGGTCTTCACTCGTTTCTCCATTCCTTCTGTTATTACACTCCTCCTCCGGATGTTCCTTGGTCTGCCTCTTCGCCTACTATCATCTGGATTCCATTCCAGGGTTTGTTTTGCTATGTTGTCTCCATCTCGTCGTAATGAATTCCCAATCCATTTCCATTTCCTACGACGCGTCTCAATATAAATGGGTGTTTGCTGTGTTCTTCTCCATAGCTCTTCATTGGAGATAACTTGTGGCCACCATATCCTCAGGATATTCCTCAAGCATCTATTCACAAATATTTGGAGTCTGTTAATGAGTTGTTTGTTGGTCTTCCAAGTTTCACACCCGTAGAGCAATATTTGTTTCTTGAACATTTAGGATTGTATGAATGACTGAAAGCTAGAGGTAATTTTCTTTCAGGATGTTTGAGTATGTTTGTAAGGTTGAGGTTGTTCATAGATAATAGTATCAAGGACCGTAAACATTTCCATATCACTTCAAAATTTCCATTGGAACAAGAAGATAAATACAGTAGGTTACATATTCCAACCACTCCGCAAAGAGCCTTTATTCATCTCATAGACCATATCAAGATGATTTTAAAGAAAAATATTTTAGAGTAATTTACAGGAATATACAAATACCAACTATTTAGAAATATGTAATTTTCACAAAATTAATTTTATATTATACTGGCTATACCCGGCATGTGTTGCAATGCCAATCAAAGACAGATAGAAAGAATGGAAGATAATAATCTTATTGGTTTTACGTCTTTTAACTACTGCGGCTTTTAGGGACGCCGGGGTGACGGAATTTTGGCCCGAAGTCTTTATCGTGCCAGTAAATTTACTGACATGGCCCCCTCGCATTTGCGCACCCTCAAATGCCAACTGGCTGCACCAGGATTTGATTCTGCAACTTTGGTCATAGCAGGCGAGAACATTACCGCTGAGCCACGCAGCCAGCCCAAGAAATAATAAGAATAAATGTTTGAATTGTAATTTCGTTTACTGGAGTGCCGTTGGATAATCAATATTCTTTGTTTTTCTGTCTGGTGCATACATAAATAAATCCGAAGGTTTTCCGACGCGTGAGCACGCCACATACAGCTGACCATGTGAGCATTTGTTAAAACTACTCGTGTGCCATCTGTTGAAGAGATTGAATACTTTTCGTAATTTCTAATCTCGCTCTACATGTCGTTTGTCTTTTGTCACATGTATGTTCTTTGACCTTTATGTTCTTTGCCTTTTTTGTATATAGACTGTACTCTGTATCATGTGTCACAGTGCCTTGTTAAATACATCCATGTCAACATGTGTTCGTGTGTATCAATCCGTTTATCCCGTGTATAGAAACCCATGGATAGCTCTAGAAGTTTCTACAGGTTATGGACCCAGACATAACAGTGTTTTCTTCAGTGAACTTCAAAATGAGAAGGCAAAATGAGTGAACATGCTTCGAGTCCTTCTGCCTATGGGTTTCCGAAATTGAGTGGTCGGGAGGATTATTCGAACTGGTCTTTTGGGGTGTCAAATTATCTCAAAAAACTTGGATTGTGGGCCAGTGTCCGAGGCACAGATGTGTCGGAGGGACATGAACGGCGTGACGAGAGAGCGCTGGCGGATATATGTCTCATGGTGGCTGTTCACAATTATCCCCATTTTCGAGGCTGTGCAAAAGCTAAGGATGCCTGGCATGCCCTTGAAAAGGCTTTTGAAGATAATGGAAAGTGGAGGTATATCACGCTGATGCGAAATCTGTGCTCGCTCAAGTTATCAGATTTCGATTCCATGGACAAGTATATTGGTGAGGTTATGTCTGTTACACAAAAGATAGCAGCTGTTGATGAGCCTGTCGCTGATAAGTTTGTTGCTGCTATGATACTTCGAGGTCTTCCTGATGAATACGATAACTTGGTTATGGCCGTAACCTCAACATCGGAGGAACTACAGTTGGACCGCATCAAGTCTATCTTGTTGGACGAAAGCTTTCGCCGAAGTCAAGGTGAGAAGTCAGCTGATGGGGCAGCCCTGTACAGCAACACCAAGAAGGAAGTCAGGTATGTCAAGAAACCAAAGAGCTCTACCGGCAGTGAAAAAGCGGTTGACAAAAGTCGTTGGGAGTGTTGGGTTTGTGGTGTAAAGGGTCACGGAAGAGACACTTGTTCACAGAAGACAAGAGTTCAAAGTGCGCCGAAGTGTCCAAAATCCAATAAAAGTCTGTTTTGTGCTTTAACTGCTCACGTACCAAAGAATTGTTTCGTCATTGATTCTGGTAGTAGTGCTCACATGTCTCCTAATGTTAAACTTATGTCAAATTATAAATGCAATGATGATCCAGATATTAAGATTGTAATTGCTAATAATGACAAGTTGTCTGTACAAGGAGTTGGTGACATTGCACTAAACGTAAGCGACAGTATTAATAATCTGTCAGATGTGTTGCATGTTCCAGGACTGAGTGTTAACTTGCTGTCGGTTAGTCAGATGGTTACAAGGGGTGCTGTTGTTGTATTTAACAAAATTGGATGTGAAATATTGGATTCAGAGAATTGCTCAGTGAATGGTAGCGTGCTAGCTACTGGTTCAGTTCTGAATGGTCTATATTATCTGAATGTTAACCAAGATATGTCTGCCCTTGTTAGTGATGTTTCTGAATACAATTTGTGGCATGAGCGGTCGGGTCACGTTGGGCGACAGAAGTTACAGGTCTTAAGTGAAATGTCTGATGTTAAATTTAAGGAAATCCCAAAGGGATTGTGTGAACCATGTGTTCTCGGGAAGCAGCAAAGGCAGTCATTTCCACAAGTAAGTCACTCGAGGAGTGAAAGCCTTTTGGACTTGGTGCACTCTGATTTGTGTGGGCCGCTTCCTCAGACCTGGAATGGTGTTAAATATATGATGACAATAATTGACGATTTTTCCAGGAAGATTTTTGTTTATTTTTTGAAACAAAAATCTGAAGCCAAGGAGAAAGTCAAGGATTTCGTTGCATATTGTGAAACTCAGAAAGGTAAGACACCAAAGATTTTTCGATCAGACAATGGTAAGGAATTTGTCAATTCTGACCTGAACAAATATTTCAAGGAAAAAGGGATTGTGCAACAGAGAACTGTAAGGTATACAGCTGAACAATATGGCGTAGCTGAACGTCACAATCGTACTATTATGGAAAGGGTTAGATGCATGTTGTTTACAGCAGGATGTTCTAAAATAAACTGTGGGCGGAAGCGGCCAATACGGCAGTGTATATTTTGAACAGGTGTCCTCATAGTAAAGTTGACAATGCCATACCAGAGGAATTGTGGACTGGTAAAGCTGTAAGTCATGAGAAGATGAAAATATTCGGTTGCGATGCTTATGCCCATGTTCCAAAACAGGTGCGTAGTGGCAAATTGGAACCCAGAAGCAAATGTTTTGTGTTTGTTGGGTATGATGGGGAAAAGAAAGGTTACCGTCTGTTTGATCCCAGTAAGCCTAAATAAATTTTTGTAGAGCACAGTGTTAAATTTGTAGAACATAAATTCACCAGGTGTGCTGAGAAAAATGTTGAAATGAGTGATGTAATGTATTGTCCGTTGCATGACATTGTAAATGATGATGAAAACAGAATTGGACAGGATGATAACCTGCCAGTCGTTGATGTTTCGGTTGCTGGTCAGATTAGGGACAACATTGATGGTCCAGGTATTGCTCAGGTTAATGAAGACATTGTTGTAATTCATGATAATGAAGATAATGAAAATGATGAGATTAACCAGGTTGGTGTTCCAGAAGATGCAGATAGGAGGTACCCTTTAAGGGAGAGACTTCCAAAACAATTTCCTGATTATGAAGTCTATTTTGCTGAAAGTGGTGGTTATGTGGAACCGACCACTGTGTCTGAAGCACTTAACGGTAAGGATGGCATGCAATGGAAAAAGGCGAAGGAGGAAGAACTCAAGTCATTTCATGATAATGATGTATGGACATTAGTTGAGAAACCTGAGGGAACAAATATTGTAAGATGCAAATGGGTGTTTAAAGTGAAACATAATACTGAAGACAATGTGTCTAAATTTAAAGCACGCTTAGTGGCTAAAGGTTGTTCTCAACGGTATGCAGTTGATTATCTGGAAACTTTTGCACCTGTAGTGCTGTATAGTACATTGAGACTATTTTTTGCTCTTGCTGTAAATATGGATCTGGAAGTTCATCACCTAGATGTTTCAACAGCTTTTTTGAATGGCGTTCTTAAAAATGATATTTATATGTAGCCCCCCACAAGGGTATGAGTGTGACAGTTCTAAAGTTTGTAAGGTTCGAAAAGCTGTTTATGGCTTGAAGCAAGCATCTCGCACTTGGTATGAGAGGGTTCATGAAATTCTTACTGAAATCGGTTATAAGAAGTCTCTGTATGAACCATGTGTATATTACTGTAAAGATTCATCATCTTTTGTTGTTATTGCCCTCTATGTTGATGATTTTTTGTATTTTTAATGATCATGTCCAAGTGGAGAAACTGAAGTCTGTGTTGCATTCTCATTTTAAGATCAAAGATTTGGGACAAGTCTCTGAATGTCTGGGGATGAGAGTTCAAAGAAGCAAAGATTGTATTAAATTGGATCAGAAGTGTTATCTGTTAGATGTGTTGGATAGGTTTAACATGTCAGATTGTACTCCTGTGAAAACTCCAATGGAAACAGGTTTGTTGTTGGAGAAATCCACATCCTGTGATAAATCCTATCCCTATCAACAGGCCATTGGTGCTTTGTTATGCCTTTCCATTTGTACCAGGGTAGATATTGCACATGTAACTAATTATTTCAGTCAATTCAATAATTGTTATGGTAAGGAACATTGGACATGAGTCCAGAGAGTGTTCAGATACTTGAAAGGTACGGTGGATCTTGGTAACATGTATAAAAAATCAGAATGTGACGTCAAGGGTTTTGTTGATGCTTCTTTTGGAAACGATTTAACTGACAGGAAATCTGTGAGTGGTTTTGTATTCAAATATGCAGAAGGCCCAATAAGTTGGGGAAGTAAGAAGCAGCCAGTTGTGGCATTGTCTAGCACTGGAGCAGAATACTTTAGCATGTAAAGAAGCTCTGTTCCTTAGAGGTTTCTTCTTTGAATTGTGTAAGAGAGGAGGTCCAATTCAGTTGTATAATGACAGTCAGAGTGCTCAGAAGTTGGCTGAAAATGAAGGTTTTCATCAGAGAACAAAACACATAGATGTGCGCTATCATTTCATTAGGGACATCTTAAAGAAATGCAAAGTAAAGTTATCCTAAGAGCCTACTGCTGAAATGATTGCTGATGTATTGACAAAAGGTCTGCCATGTGAAATGTGTTACTGGCATTGGATTATCCTAATTACAGCATAATGTAGCATTGCTCGATTAAGGGAGAGTGTTGAAGAGAATGAATACTTTTCGTAATTTCTAATCTCGCTCTACATGTCGTTTGTCTTTTGTCACATGTAAGTTCTTTGACCTTTATGTTCTTTGTATTTTTTTGTATATAGACTGTACTCTGTATCATGTGTCACAGTGTCTTGTTAAATACATCCATGTCAACATGTGTTCGTGTGTATCAATCCGTTTATCCCGTGTATAGAAACCCATGGATAGCTCTAGAAGTTTCTACACCATCTAATGTAAAATGGATTTACTTATTCAGATAAATTGGTGGGAGTGTGCACAACAACTCACCAAAGTTTCATCGCAATTGGCGGAATTGTATATGAACGCTTACAGGACTCTCCTGAAACGGTTCGCTGGCCGACAATCATTTGTTGAAACTGCTCGTATGCTACCTACTACCGAATGTTTTTTCTAATTCAGAAACCTTTGCGGCAGTGTGCACACAGGTGCAGTCGCACCATCTTTTTGAAACAACACAGGAGGATTCCATAAGTCGTACGTAACGTGCAGATGTTACTGTCACAGTTTTGGCCTTGTCTTCAGAATGGTAAGGGCCTACAATTCTAAAATCAAGGACAGCGCACCAAACAGTCACACGTTCACTGTGGAGGTTCTGTCTAGGTGGTTGTGGACCAGTACCGAAAATTTTGTTTACTAACGTAGCCCGACAAATGAAAGTGCGGTTTATCACTTTCCAGTAGTCTGGAGTCAGCTGCCACAGCTTCCAGGATAGTATCACAACACGCTCTGTGGTTGGCCCAATCACATTCACCGAGTTCCTACACACCCACCATTTTATACAGAACTTCATAGCGGTGTGTAAAAGTCTCCGTACGGTACGATCTGAGAGTCGCATAGCACGTGTGTGCCTACGGTGAGGAGGGAATGCCTCACTGCACGGATGTTCTCGGACGCCACGAGGCCTACCTCATGGATTCGCTTAAACACTCGAACCAGTTCCTTTCAAACACGCCATGCTAGCGACTGATGAGACGAGGCGATGCACGTGTTCTCCAAGGCCACACGCACATCGACAATAATACCTGCTTAAGCGCTGTGGCCAATACGGGTGCTAGATATCATAAATGGCAAACATTCCTCTTTTAAACTACGCAATAAATTTGTAAATTTCGTGTTGCGTTGCTGTGTTATTTATGTTTGAAATTCGAGAGTTATTTCTGATGCACCCTGTACTTGAGCTCTGGCTCATTGGGACCTATGTAAATAAGTGATTAACCCTACAATACTATCATATGTAAAATTTACGTGTAAGAATAATTTAACTGCTTAGAATTCCCTCTATATCTGTTCCAGCAGTGCTTCTGCTGGTCTATGGCGGTGATGTCAATGCTTTTGTTATTAATGACTATCAGTTCTAGTGGCATAATCATGGGGCAAGGAATTGCCTTGAAATTATCCTTGAATTTAACAACATATTGGTTTCTCCATGACAATAACAAAGAGGTAGGGTATTTCATGTAGATATGTGACATCAATTCAGAGGGATTATAAAAACAACCTCATAAAAACCACAGACAGTATAAAAGGCTGGAGAGATTACATACTGCTATTTACGTCAAAGTAAACGACTTCTGTGTTTAAGAACTTAGCATATTAAACTTCAAACACCACAGAGATTCAGTGTATGTAAATAGTGTTACATACGAAATATATATTAATTTCAACAATTTAACTTATTGGTGCCTTAGCACAAAGTTCGTAATGTACCATACGTAAATTTAATGTATTATTAATATTAAGCATTAATTCAATGATGTTAGTATTCTAGGGTTAAATAAATAAAAAAAAGCCTGTCCCATTCATAGAGGTTAAGTTGGGCTCTCAGAGTACTTCACCGCACTATTCTAATAATCTAGCTAAAAGTTATATTGAATTAAGAATACTGCAACGGAATGAAACAATAAAGCTCATGAGTATCAAAATCTGCTAATAAAGACAAGCACACATGACCATACAAGCAAAACATGTTCTTCTGCCATATGACATGTCGAACAGTAAAATCGATGGTCGGCGAGATTTCTTTTCTATTACAAGTTGCAAGTTGAGAATTTATCACCATGGACGTTTACAACATAAACAGAAATCAGTTGGTGACATTGGTATTTTCCTCTCTCTCAGCTCTCAACAGCAGAAGGATAATAAGAGTGTGTTTCTATCTCCCAAAATTTTCTTAATGGCTCCCCGTGGCGTTAACGAACAGCTGATTTGTCACCTCAAGTTAAAACGCAATGAGAGTGAAACGCGAATAATGATCCGCGTCATCCTGGCTTGTTATTGGCTGGCAATTATTACCAGCCATTGGCTGGTTTGTTCACAATTATTACCAACATGGCTGCGAGAGGAATAGATTTCTAGATCAATTAAATTGCTAGAAATCTATTCCAGTTCATGACAGTATGAAGTGCAAATCATTTATTGATGAGGAATTGTATGTACGTTTATATTTAAATTGCAGCGTGACACTGTTCATCAAAATTTGTGAAAATAAAAGTACAAATCAACACACTTGCTGATCAACTGAAGTTTCTACTACTTTGGATGCAAATCAATTGGCTGTCGTTTCCACCAGTTTTATTCATCAGATCGAAATACATTCAGTACAATAACGTTTTGTGCATAATAAAACAACATTATTGACCAAAGCATATTGAGGTTGCTGTCTGAATATATTTAACAATTTCATGACATGTAATTTGTAGGTTATGCCTAAGGCATATAATTTAAGTGGCGTTTGTAATCTGAAGTCCTTACTGTATTTATGTACAAATATTATGGTTTAACTAATGAAGCAAGGCTTAAAAGTGCAGTTTGCACCGCCACCTTTTTTTTTTTAAATATTGATATGTAGTTTCTCAGTCTGGTAACTCCTTGGATTTGCTTGAGATAAATTTATAGTAATATACTACCTTATTAACCTGCAGGCTGAGTTTTTTTAAACATGCCCAGGTGCATACGGTAGCATAAGACCTACTGTAGGCTATGTCAATCCTAAATGTAGGCCTATTATAGTGCTCATGTCAAAGGTCGTCCTAAAGTTTTAACTATTGAGACTTGATTTGCATCGAAGATACTTTCAGCTGAGTCTGGCAAGGTTTCGTAAACTTGGGCGCGACTTCACATTTTCATTTTTGCTATAACTACAACATTTTTTACCACCACTTAAATCACAGTGTTTCAAGATTTTTCTCTAATTAAACATCACCAACAAGTTTTTTCCCTGATGGTGGGCTGTGTTGGAGTCTACAGAAAATAAAGTTGAGATATAAAAGTACATCTTTTTTAGGTTTCCATGACACAGTTGCATTTTATCCTATTATATCTCTACTCAATATACCAATCCTACCAATGTTTCCTAATTCTTCATGCTGCATAAATAAACATGACAGATTACAGCATTAGCAATGATGACAGTAACTTATGAATTGCTATAATGATTTTAAAAGATGCATAGAAATTGGCTTCATAAACCCTGTATCATCAATCCATTTAAACATTCCCATAGAGCTCTAATCAGAACTCATTTTATGTGCAACAGGTATGTAGAATAAACCTCCCTCCCAATAACTTGTAGGCCTAATCTGAACATAATCCATGTTAAGAGCTGTTTTTTGGTTCACAGAAGAACCTGCCATTTAAAAGCTTGCACATAGGCTACTAATCATATTATGGTGCAATTACCTACAGTAATTTTAAAAATCCTGGCTATCAACTACTGATCTAAATATTCCAGAAATCTTTCTTAACTCCACTTTTACTGACAGCATGTAAGTCCTTACTACTGTCTTTCAAGCCATTGACTAGTTATTTTTTTCATGAGGAACTATTTTAGTTATTCTTCTCTATGTAAAATACAGTTGATGACAACTGCCTGGAAGAAGACTCAGGTGTTTCTTCTTGTGTCGCTTCTTTGGTTGCCTACGACACTTCCTAATTATTAACAGAATGTTACATCGAATTGTTGTATCCAATTGACCAACTGGTAATATATTATGGCTTGCTTTAATATTCCTATGATACACTTTTAGATCCCATACATTAATGAAATATACAACATGTTGAACCAATCTTCCATTCCCTAACACTCCCAACTAATGGGACATATAAGCTACCTAGAGGTTGGTCTCACATTGCTTCCATTTACATGTACCGTACTAGGTCTAGTAGTACCATAGGTATTGTGACTGTTTCTGCAACTCCGTCAAGGAAACTAATTCTGAACTAAGATCTGGAATGGGGTACACTGTCCCACGTGGACATCAAGGACAACTTCCACAAGTGATTTTCTATTTCATTTTACCAACTAACCATGTGCCTGGAAATGCTAGTGAAGGAGGCAGCTAAGAAGGCTAGCCTACTTGTATTCACCATTCAGAGAACATTCTCAGAGACTTGTCTATGCATAGGCCTATGACACAACTTTCAGAAATTGATACAGTAGTTACAGAACACTAATGGTGCACATTACTCACAGCTTAGAATATGACGGAGAGGATTCCAGCCACAGATTAACTCATGATCTGTCAACAGTTTTCAAACAGATTGAGCACACACCCAAGTACAGGGGTCTTGATCATGATGTTCCAAGCCTCGAAATGAAACACTCCTCTTTAAGACTTTCTGGTCTTGCATCTATGGTCGAACAACATTCTCCTGATCTCAGTGTTCTCAAGTTTCTGATGGCTATGGACATGTTTTTATCCTGACAACTTCATATTTTAAGGGGTTGGGGTACATGCCCTATTCTTAATTAGTTCTGCATAAGATCATTGAATCCCCTTAAGAAAAATAGGGAACATCCATGTGTTATTTGACCATAGGAAAGGGAGAATTTAAAAAACTGAACCTCTAGGGACATTGATGCAGATGACTCTGAGTAAGTAGGCTAGATCAAAATGAACATTTTTTCAGCGTTGCCTTAATAAAGTTGATAACATTCTACCGTTCAACATGAATAGGCCTATATTGGATGGGAAATATTTTTATTATTTGCAGAGATTACAAGGATGACTTGTTGATGTATCATTATTTTGCTAAGCGAACATAAGATCCAAGTCCATATCGTGTTGGAGCCCATATTTCAGTGTTGCCTTACTAAACGAAATATTCAATGTCTTTCAGTCGGTCAACACGGTTGCACTTAGTAGTGAAAAAATCCACAGCCTGCTTCCAGTCTCCGACCGGGTCAGGAATGGAATGAATGAAGCCCCTATCTAGCGGCGAGGATATGAACTGTGCCGGCTGCCGAGGCCTGACGCACTCCTCTGGGGCAATGATTAAATGAATGACAGATGAAATGAAATGATAGTGGAGAGTGTTGCTGGAATGAAATTTTGACAGGGAAAACCGGAGTACCCGGAGAAAAACCTGTCTGCCTCCGTTCTGTCCAGCACAGATCTCACATGGAGTGACCGGGATTTGAACCACGGACTCAGCGGTGAGAGGCCGGCGTGCTTCCGCCTGAGCCACGGAGGCTCTGAGCATTATTCCCAAAACCAGAAAAAAGACTACATGCAGGCCTAACATGTCAAATCAATCATACCTACAAGACAACAAAACTGCTCTATGAAAAACTATTAAAACCCCATAATGGTAGTAAAAATTATCTCAAACCACCGCCACTGTTTCGCGAAGGTACAGAAAAATCTTAATAAAGTACAGCTATTCGTAATAGTAGGCCCCGAAATAGAACTACGGTATTTATCTTAATGTCTACAAGATAACGAGATTGCCAAAAAACAACAATGCCACCCACAAATCTATAGAAGGCAACACTGAAAATGGCTTATCTAATCCACAAGTCACCCACCCTTCACCAACATTAATATTTGTAATTTAAGTCACTGAGGTTATGTTAAGTTGAGGTTAATGGCGGAATTGATTGCGGCTGTGTGGCGGAAAGGACCCAATAAGTGCTCAGCCAATCAGGGACGTTTTGATTTGGAGACCATGCTCGGAATAATTTTAGAAAGTTTTGATTCACTCCTCTTCGTTAAGCCCCCAACCTAGGCCGTACCGGCGACCAAAATGGCGGCTTAACGAACACGACGGGGTGCCATTTATTAACATTTTGGGAGATAGAAACACAGCCTAAGAAGACAAATCTAATGTTTTATAGGCGTGTTTTGGCGCTCCCTCTGGTTTTAACCTGGGCTAGGTTTGGTTACAGTTTGCAGTTACACTCGCCAAAACGAAATTGGTTAAAAAAGTTACCGTAAAATATGGCGTCGAAATATGTATTGGAATTGATATGATGAATAAATATTGGTATTGGAATTGGTATGGTGAATAGATGATGATGTCGACCAGATGTATTTCCAACAATATATAGAGGGCGAAACTAATTTTAAAAAATATCGCAATGGCTCTGAATGCGTCAAGAGAACGGGCACTTAAGACCTTCACTGTAGGCCTATAGCCTAGCGAATATTGGATATCGTTGTACAGTGAAACTGATTTTCATATTCATTTTAGGGTGACTCACGAGACTTTCCATAGTCACCTAGTGTGCTCATAAGGGGGAGAAATGATAGTTAAGAAAAAACTGGAATTTAATATGGTAGTATTTGGCAAAACAAGGCTCAATGGTGATCATAGCCGATCGCTTCAACTGCGGAGGTACGGATTAAATTCCTGGCTCTGTCAAGAAATTTGAATTGTGGTGTGGGGGCTGGAACGGGGTACATTCAGCCTCGTGAGGCTAAACTGAGGAGAAGAGGGTTCAATTCCGACCTTAGCCATCCTGGAGGTGGGTTTTTCCGTGGTTTCCCACTTCTACTCAAGGCAAATGCTGGGATAGCCACTGCCAACTCCTTCCCAATCCTATCCCCAATTTTCAAATTAAAACACACTCTAGTAGAGCCATCACAATAACATATGTTATGAATCAAATTCCACACACACCCAAAAATACAAGGAGTTTATGACCGTGATGCTGCAGTTTCTAAAAATAAGCAACAGGAACAACTGATGAGATTCGTAGCGCGCTACGTACGCTATTAAAAGAGCCGCCATAATCCTTAAAAGAACGTAGGCCATATATCAACTAGCCAAGTAACGTCACAACAGCTTTATTTCGAAATCTTCAAATATAAAATTGCAAAATCCACTAAGAATTTGAAATTATATGATTTCATTTGTTGCGTGCTGAGTGATTCAAGTTCAAATATGATTTCATATCTCGTACTTTCAATAGTAGTTTCAGATTATGTTTGAATTGGCGCTTCTAAAGTGATTAACATTTTAGTAACCGCAGTAGTAGCTTGGTTACTGATTTCAAGAGCCTGGTTATAACCAAACTATACCCGAGTTAAAACCAAAGCACGCCAAAACGGTCTGGTTAGCTTTTGTATTAACCAAAGTATACCAAACGGAACGCCAAAACGCGCCTATAACCAAGGAGGATATATGGGTAGAGATGCAACTTAATGCAAAATTTTGACACCAACCTATTGCTCGGCGCAAGTAGTTCCAACTGACAATATGAGATGGCGCGACGATGCACATTCGAGCGCGAACCGTCCCCGACCTGGCCTACTTGCCCCTCTCCCCTCCAGGCCCGTGCCTACACGACCCTTTCCCCTATTCTATCCCGCCCCCCTCTACTTTATATTCCTTTCTTTCTTTCTTTCCCCTGCCTTATAATGGTCATATTTTAGCAATTGGTCTAATAATACGCGATTTCATCCCCCTGTGATATCAGGTAGAGAAGAAAACATAGGCTCTTTCAGAATAGTTGTGGATGTTTCAAGGTTATCAGCCCATGTTTCCACAAAGCACATAGCATGACATAGGCCTAACCCACAGATATGTACAAATATAAAGAGTAGGCTACTATACTACAATATTAAAAATGAATTGTAAGACAAAATTACAGCTGCACTTATCACACACCACTATTATTTAATTGCCAATGCGACACCTCCTATCAATCGAATTAAGAAATATCACGTTTGAATTACGGGAAGCGTTGGAACAACCAGCTCTTATTTTGAATTATATCGATAGTATCTGATATCATTTTCGAGCGCAGTGTATCGACTAAAATCGATGTGTGATTCAATATAATTCAATTTCTTCGTATAATATTGTTCGAAACCGATTGTATTCTTTTCTAAGCACTGCAATATGTATTTACTATTGATATATACTCAAATATTAATTAAATATACAACATTAACAAGAATACCCACCAATTTTCCGATTTTGCTGCCATCTATAGAAGTACAACTCAAGTACATCGTCGTACGTGATGACTGCTAGCGTTTTTAACATTGTCAGCAGGTACTACTACAAGGGGTGTGTTTCTATCTCCCAAATTTTTATAATGGCACCCCGTGGCGTTAACGAACAGCTGATTCCTCACCTCAAGTTAAAACGCAATGGGAGTGAAACGCGAATTATGATCCGCGTCATCCTGGCTTGTTATTGCCTGGCAATTATTACCAGCCATTGGCTGCCCGCGGGTTTGTTTACAATTATCACCAACATGGTGGCGAGAGGAATAGATTTCTACATCAACAAAATTGCTAGAAATCTAGAAATCTATTCCAGTTCATGACAGTATGAAGTGCAAATCACTTATTGATGAGGAATTGTATGTACGTTTATATTTAAATTGAAGCGTGACACTGTTCATCAAAATTTGTGAAAATAGAAGTACAAATCAACACTCTTGCCAATCAACTGAAAGTTTCTACTACTTTGGATGTAAATCAATTGGCTGTCGTTTCCACCAGTTTTATTCATCAGTTCGAAATGCCTTCAGTACAATAACCTTTTGTGCACTATAAAATTACATTATAGACCATTGCATATTGATGTTGCTGTCTGCTTATATTTACCAATTTCATCACATGTAATTTGTAGGTTATGCCTAATAAGGCATGTAATTTAAGTGGCCGTTTGTAATGTGAAGTCCTTACTGTATTTATGTACAAATATTATGGTTTAACTAATGAAGCAAGGATTAAAAGTGCAGTTTGCACTGCCACCCCCTTTTTTATATTGATATGTAGTTTCTCAGAATGGTAAGTTCTTGGATTTGCTTGAGATAGATTTATAGTAATATTCTACCTTATTAACCTGCTAGTCTGCTAGGAAGTGGAAGGTTAGAAAACTTAGAAAGGGAAATGGATAGGTTGAGGTTGGATTTGGTTGGGATTAGTGAAATGCGCTGGCAGGAAGAACAGGATTTTTGGTCAGGAGACTATAGGGTCATTAGCACTAAATCAAACAATGGCCAAGCAGGGGTTGGCCTCATATTGAGTAGGAAACTTGAACAGCGGGTGGAATATTATGAGCAATATAGTGAACGGATTATTGTAGCAAAAATCAATACTAAACCTACCTGCACCACAGTGGTACAAGTCTATATGCCTACCAGTCAAGCTGATGATGAGGATGTTGAAAAGGTCTATGAAGAAATAGACGAAATTCTGAGGTATATCAAGGGTGATGAAAATGTTATAGTAATGGGAGATTGGAATGCTGTGGTAGGAAAAGGGAGAGAAGGGAAGATAGTAGGAGATTTCGGATTAGGTGAAAGGAATGATCGAGGAAGCAGGCTGGTAGAATTCTGCACCGAGCATGAATTGGTCATAGCTAACACCTTATTCAATAACCACAATAGAAGAATATACACATGGATGAGACCAGGAGATACAGGGCGTTACCAAATCGACTTCATTATGGTCAAGCAGAGGTTTCGAAACCAGATTTTGGATTGTAAAACATTTCCTGGTGCTGACATAAACTCTGATCACAATCTGGTTGTAATGAAATGCAGATTAAAGTTGAAGAAACTGAAGAAAAGTCAAAAGCAATAGACAGACTGAAAGAGAAGGATGTAAACGAAAGATTCAAGAAGAGTATAAAGGAAGGACTAATGAAAAACCCTAAACAAACTTCAATTGCAGACGAATGGGCACTTTTGAAGAATGAAATAACAAAATCCGCAGAAGAAAACATTGGTAGGAAAGAAAGAATAGGTAGAAAACCGTGGATCACTCAGGATATACTAGAATTGATGGATGAAAGGCGGAAACACAAGAATCTAAGAGATGAAAAGGGGAAAGCAGAATACAGACGTCTGAGAAATGAGGTTAACAAGAAGTGCAAGGAAGCGAAAGAAGAATGGTTGAAAGAGAAATGTGCTGGTATAGAAAATTGTCTGAAATTAGGAAAAGTAGACACAGCTTATCGAAGGATTAAGAATACTTTTGGGGAAAAGAAGACTAAGTGCTGTAATATTAAGGACACAAATGGAAAGCCTCTAACAGATAGGGAAGAAAAGGTTGAGAGATGGAAAGCTTACATAGAGAGTTTGTATAAGGGAAAGGAGATTGAGAATCATGTAATGGAAAGGGAGGAGGAAATTGATGAGGATGCGAAAGGAGATTTAATATTGAGATAAGAATTTGATAGAGCTTTGGAAGACTTAAGCAGGAACAAAGCACCAGGCATAGATGATATACCGATTGAGTTGCTACGCTGCGTAGGAGATGAAGGTCTGATCAGGTTATTTCACTTGGTGTGTAGGATTTATGAGACAGGTGAGGTACACCCTGATTTCAAGAAGAATGTAATCATCCCTATGCCAAAGAGAGTGGGAGCTGACAGATGTGAAGATTACCGTACAATCAGCTTGATTACTCATGCTTCAAAGATCCTGTCTAGAATAATTTACAAGAGGATTGAAAGCCAGATAGAAACGGAGTTGGGTGAAGACCAGTTTGGTTTCAGGAGAAATGTAGGAACAAGGGAAGCTGTACTAAGTCTTAGGCTGATTTTGGAAGGTAGAATA
This sequence comes from Meconema thalassinum, assembly GCA_946902985.2. Classification (NCBI taxonomy): domain Eukaryota; kingdom Metazoa; phylum Arthropoda; class Insecta; order Orthoptera; family Tettigoniidae; genus Meconema; species Meconema thalassinum. The sequence goes on from OX336389.2 coordinate 445,158,855, forward strand.
AGGAAAGATAAGAGAACGTTCATGGCATTTGTAGACTTAGAAAAGGATTTTGATAACGTTGATTGCACTAAATTGTTTGACATTTTGAAATCTATTGGAATAAAGTACAGGGATAGGAGGGTGATATACAATCTGTACAGAAACCAGACAGCAGTCATTCGAGTTGAAGGACATGAGAGAGAAGCTGGTATTCAGAAAGGTGTAAGGCAAGGCTGCAACTTATCACCCATACTTTTCAATCTTTACATTGAACAAGCAATGAAGGAAATTAGAGAACAATTTAAAGTGGGAGTGAAGATTCAAGGAGAAATAATTTCAACTCTGAGATTTGCTGATGACATCGTCATCTTGGCCGAAAAGCCTGAGGATTTGAATGAGTTTTTGAATGGTATGGACTTCGTCCTACGGAAAGAATTCATGATGAAAATAAATAAATGTAAAACAAAAATACTGGAATGCAGCCGAGATAAATCAGAAAACTCTATGGAGATCAAATTGGCAGGTGAAAAGCTGAAGGAAGTAGGAGACTTCTGTTACTTAGGGAGCAGAATAACCAGTGATGGACGAAGCAAAGAGGATATAAAAAGTAGGTTGGCTCAGGCAAAGAAAGCATTTCTACAAAAAAGAAATCTGCTGACATCAAATATAGATTTAGGTATTAGGAAGTCATTTTTGAAAGCCTTTGTCTGGAGCGTGGCGTTCTATGGAAGTGAAACTTGGACTATTGGTGCAGCAGAAAAGAGGAGAATTGAAGCATTTGAAATGTGGTGTTACAGGAGAATGATGAAGATCAGATGGGTAGATAGGGTTACAAACAAAGAGGTATTAAGACGAGTGGGAGAAGAGAGATGTTTCTGGCGACTGCTAATGAAGAGAAGAGATAGGTTGGTAGGACACATACTAAGACACCCAGGAATAGCAAGCTTAGTTATGGAAGGAAGGGTCGAGGACAAAAACTGTAGGGGTAGACCAAGGTTAGAATATGTTAAACAGATTGCCTCGGATGTAGGGTGTCGGAGCTATGTAGAGATGAAACGATTAGCTCAGGACAGGGAGGCATGGAAAGCTGCATCAAACCAGTCAAAAGACTGAAGACTCAAACAACAACAACCTGCAGGCTGAGTTTTTTTTAACATGCCCAGGTGCATACAGTAGCACAAGACCTACTGCAGGCTATGTCGATCCTAAATGTAGGCCTATAATAGTGCTCATGTCAAAGGTCGTCCTAAAGTTTTATCTATTGAGACTTGATTTGCATCGAAGTTAATTTCAGCTGAGTCTGGCAAGGCTTCATAAACTTGGACGAGACTTCACATTTTCATTTTTCCTATACAGCTTTTGATACCAACCACTTAAATCACAGTGTTTCAAGATTTGCTCTCATTAAACATCACCAAAACTTTTTTTTGCCCTGGTGGTGGGCTGTGTTGGAGTCTACAGAAAATAAAGTTGAGAAATAAAAATACATCTTAGGTTTCCATGACACAGTTGCATTTTATCCTACTATATCTCCACTCAATATACCAATCCTAGCAATGTTTCCTAATTCCTCATGCTGCATAAATAAACATGACAGATTACAGCATTAGCAATGATGACAGCAATTTATGAATTGCTAAAATGTTTTTAAAAGATGCATAGAAAGTGGCTTGATAAACCCTGTATCATCAATCCATTTAAACATTCCCATAGAGCTCTAATCAGAAGCTCATTTTATGTGCAACAGGTATGTAGAGTAAACCACCCTCCCAATAACTTGTAGGCCTAACCTGAACATAATCCATGTTAAGAGCTGTTTTTGGTTCACAGGAAAACCTAACATTTAAAATCTTGCACATAGGCTACTAATCATATTATGGTGCAATTACCCACGGTAATTTTCGAAATCCTGGCTATCAACTACTGATTTAAATATTCCAGACATCTTTCTTAACTCCACTTTTACTGACAGCATGTAAGTCCTTATTACTGTCTTTCAAGTCATTGACCAGTTATTTTTTTCATGAGGAAATATTTTAGTCATTCTTCTCTATGTGAAATACAGTTGATGACAACTGCCTGGAACTCTCGGGTGGTTTTTCATTTGTCGCTTCTCTGGTTGCCTACGACACTTCCTAATTATTAACAGAATGTTTCATTGAATTGTTGTATCCAATTGACCAACTGGTAGTATATTATGGCTTGCTTTAATATACCTATGATACACTTTTAGATCCCATTTTTTTAGCGTATGGCTTTTAGTGCCGGGAGTGTCCGAGGACATGTTCGTCTCGCCAGTTTTGTAGCCGCTTCGAGACGGACACCCAATGGGTGAGCTACAAGTACCGTTGGGGAGGGAAGGAAGGAAGTTGGAATTTTAAGGACGAGGAGTTGGAAGGTAGCGGCTGTGGCCTATAGTTAGGGACCAACCCCGGCATTTGCCTGGAAGGAAGATGGGAAACCACAGAAGACCATCTTCAAGGTTGCCGGCGGGGGGATTCGAACCTCCTCGCCTCCCGGATGTGAGCGACTGCCATCAGTCATGCCGTAACCACCACGGCTAACTCACCCGGTTTTAGATCCCATATATTAATGAAATATACAACAACATAGGCTGACATGTTGAACCAATCTCCCATTCCCTAACACTCCCAACTAATGGGACATAAGCTACCTAGTGGTTGGTCTCACATTGCTTCCATCTACATGTGCACTGTTCCACGAGGACAAACAAGGACAACTTGAACCATTCAAGTGATTTTTCAATTTCATTTTACCAACTAACCAGGTGCCTGGAAATGCTAGTGAAGGAGGCAGCTAAGTAGGCTAGCCTACTGGTATTCACCATTCAGAGAACATTCTCAGAGACTTGTCTATGCATAGGCCTATGACACAATTTTCAGAAATTGATACAGTAGTCACAGAACACTAATGGTTCCCAGTACTCACAGCTTAGCATAGGACTGAGTGGATTCCAGCCACAGATTAACTTATGATATGTCAACGCGTTTTCAAACAAATTGAGCACACACCCAAGTACAGGGGTCTTGACCATGATGTTCCAAGCCGCTAAATGAAACACTCCTATTTAAGACTTGCTGGTCTTGCATCCATGGTTGATCAACATTCTCCTGATCTGTGTTCTCAAGTTTCTGATGGTTATGGACATTATTTTTATCCTGATAACTTCATATTTTAAGGGGTTGGGGTACATGCCCTATTCTTAATTAGTTCATCATAAGATCATTGAATCCTCTTCAGAAAAATAGGGAACATCCATGTGTTATTTGACCATAGGAAATGGAGAATTTAAAAAACTGAACCTCTAGGGACATTGATGCATATGACTCCGAGTAAGTAGGCTAGATCAAAATGAACATTTTTCAGTGTTGCCTTAATAAAGTTTGATCACTTTCTACCGTTCAACATGAATAGGCCTACATTGGATGGGAAATATTTTTATTATTTGCAGAGATTTCAAGGATGACTTGTTGATGTATCATTATTTTGTTAAGGGAACATAAGTTCCAAGTCCATATCGTGTTGGAACCCATATTTCAGTGCTGCCTTAGTAAACGAAATATTCAATGTCTTTCAGTCGGTCAACACGGTTGCACTTAATGGTAATGAGCATTATTCCAAAAAAACAGAAAAAAAAACTGTAGGCTACATGCAGACCTAACATGTCAAATCAATCATGCCTACAAGACAACAAAAATGCTCTATGAAAAACTATTAAAACCCCATAATGGTAGTGAAAAATAATCTCAAACCACCGCCTCTATTTCGCGAAGGAGCAGAAAAATCTTAATTAAGTACAGCTATTCGTAATAGTTGCTACTGTTGTGATAAACCGCTACCGAGTGATAGGCCCCAGAAATATAACTATTTATCTTAATGTCTACAAGATAACGAGATTGCAAAAAAAAAAAAAAAATGCCACCCACAAATCTATAGAAGGCAACACTAAAAATGGCTTATCTAATCCACAAGTCACCCACCCTTCACCAACATTAATATTTGTAATTTAAGTAACTTAGGTTATGTTAAATTGAGGTTAATGGCGAAATTGATTGCGGCTGTGTGGCGGGAAGGACCCAATAAGTGCTCAGCCAATCAGGGACGTTTTGATTGGAGACCATGCTCGGAAAATTTGTAGATAGTTTTGATTCACTCCTCTTCGTTAAGCCCCCACCCTAGGCCGTGGTAGCGAACAAAATGGCGGCTTAACGAACACGACGGGGTGCCATTATAAAAATTTTGGGAGATAGAAACACAGGCAAGGCAAGCTTGCGTTGACACCAAGGCTGTGTTTCTATCTCCCAAAATTTTAATAATGGCAACCCGTCGTGTTCGTTAAGCCGCCATTTTGGTGGCCGGCACGGCCTAGGTTGGGGGCTTAACGAAGACGAGTGAATCAAAACTTTCTAAAATTTTTCCGAGCATGGTCTCCAATCAAAACGTCCCTGATTGGCTGAGCATTTATTGGGTCCTTCCCGCCACACAGCCGCAATCAATTCCGCCATTAACCTCAACTTAACATAACCTAAGTTATTTAAATTACAAATATTAATGTTGGTGAAGGGTGGGTGACTTGTGGATAACATAAGCCATTTTTAGTGTTGCCTTCTAGAGATTTGTGGGTGGCATTGTGTTTTTTTGGCAATCTCGTTATCTTGTAGACATCAAGATAAATAGTTCTATTTCGGGGGCCTATCAATCAGTAGCGGTTTATCACAACAGTAGCCTACTATTACGAATAGCCGTACTTTATTAAGATTTTTCTGCACCTTCGCGAAATAGTGGCGGTGGTTTGAGATTATTTTTGACTACCATTATGGGGTTTTAATAGTTTTTCATAGAGCATTTTTGTTGTCTTGTAGGTATGATTCATTTGACATGTTAGGCCTGCATGTACAGTTTTTTTCTTCTGGTTTTAGGAATAATGCCCATTACTATTAAGTGCAACCGTGTTGACCGACTGAAAGACATTGAATATTTCGTTTACTAAGGCAACACTGAAATATGTGTTCCAACACGATATGGACTTGGAACTTATGTTCGCTTAACAAAATAATGATACATGAACAAGTCATCCTTGTAATCTCTGCAAATAATAAAAGTATTTCCCATCCGATATAGGCCTACTCATGTTGAACGGTAGAAAGTTATCAACCTTTATTAAGGCAACACTGAAAAATGTTCATTTTGATCTAGCCTACTTACTCGGAGTCATCAGCATCAATGTCCCTAGAGGTTCAGTATTTTTAAATCTCCATTTCCTATGGTCAAATAACACATGAATGTTCCCTATTTTTCTTAAGGGGATTCAATGACCTTATGCTGAACTAATTAAGAATAGGGCATCTACCCCAACCCCTTAAAATATGAAGTTGTCAGGATAAAAAACATGTCCATAGCCATCAGAAACTTGAGAACTCAGAGATCAGGAGAATGTTGATCAACCATGCATGCTAGACCAGAAAGTCTTAAAGAGGAGTGTTTCATTTCGAGGTTTGGAACATAATGATCAAGACCCCTGTATTTGGGTGTGTGCTCAATCTGTTTGAAAACCCGTTGACAGATCATGAGTTAATCTGTGGCTGGAATCCACTCATTCCTATGCTAAGCTGTGAGTACTGGGCACCATTAGTGTTCTGTAACTACTGTATCAATTTCTGAAAGTTGTCATAGGCCTATGCATAGACAAGTCGCTGAGAATGTTCTCTGAATGGTGAATACCAGTAGGCTAGCCTACTTAGCTGCCTCCTTTACTCGCATTCATTTCCAGGCACCTGGTTAGATGGTAAAATGAAATTGAAAAATCACTTGAATGGTTCAAGTTGTCCTTGATTGTCCTCGTGGAACAGTGTACATGTAGATGGAAGCAATGTTAGACCAACCACTAGGTAGCTTATGTCCCATTAGTTGGGAGTGTTAGGGAATGGGAGATTGATTCTACACGTCACCCTATGTTGTATATTTCATTTATGTATGGGATCTAAAAGTGTATCAGAGGAATATTAAAGCAAGCCATAATATATTACCAGTTGGTCAATTGGATACAACAATTCGATTAAACATTCTGTTAATAATTAGGAAGTGTCGTAGGTAACCAGAGAAGCGACACAAGAAAAAAAACACCTGAGTCTTCCAGGCAGTTGTCATCAACTGTATTTCACATAGAGAAGAATAACTGAAATAGTTCCTCATGAAAAAATGACTGGTCAATGACTTGAAAGACAGTAGTAAGGACTTGCATGCTGTCAGTAAAAGTGGAGTTAAGAAAGATGTCTGGAATATTTAAATCAGTAGTTGATAGCCAGGATTTTTAAAATTACCGTAGGTAATTGCACCATAATATGATTAGTAGCATATGTGCGAGATTTTAAATGGTAGGTTTTTCTGTGAACCAAAAAACAGCTCTTAACATGGATTATGTTCAGGTTAGGCCTAACAGTTATTGGGAGGGAGGTTTATTCTACATACCTGCTGCACATAAAATGATCTTCTGATTAGAGCTCTGTGGGAATGTTTAAATGGATTGATGATACAGGGTATCAAGCCACTTTCTATGCATCTTTTAAAAACATTTTGACAATTCATAAGTTACTGTCATCATTGCTAATGCGGTAATCTGTCATGTTTATTTATGCAGCATGAGGAATCAGGAAACATTGGTAGGATTGGTATATATAGTGGAGATATAGTACGATAAAATGCAACTGTGTCATGGAAACCTAAGATGTATTTTTATTTCTCAACTTTATTTTCTGTAGACTCCAACACAGCCAACTACCAGGGAAAAAATTATCTTGTTGGTGATGTTTAATGTGAGCAAATCTTGAACCACTGTGATTTAAGTGGTTGGTATCAAAAGTTGTATAGGAAAAATGAAAATGTGAATTCGCGCCCAAGTTTACGAAGCCTTGCCAGACTCAGCTGATACTATCTTCGATGCAAATCAAGTCTCAATAGTTAAAACTTTAGGACGACCTTTGACATGAGCACTATAAAAGCCTACATTTAGGATCGACATAGCTTGCAGTAGGTCTTATGCTACTGTATGCACCTGGGCATGTTTTAAAAAAACTCAGCCTGCAGGTTAATAAGGTAGAACATTACTATAAATCTATCTCAAGCAAATCCAAGAAGTTACCAGACTGAGAAACTACATATCAATATTAAAAAAAGGGTGGCAGTGCAAACTGCACTTTTAATCCTTGCTTCATTAGTTAAACCATAATATTTGTACATAAATACCGTGAGGACTTCACATTACAAACGGCCACTTAAATTATATGCCTTAGGCATAACCTACAAATTACATGTCATGAAATTGGTAAATATATTCAGAAAGCAACATCAATACGCAATGGTCAATAATGTAGTTTTATAGTGAACAAAAAGTTATTGTACTGAATATATTTCGAACTGATGATTAAACTGGTGGAAACGACAGCCAATTGATTTATATCCAAATTAGTAGAAACTTTCAGTTGATCAGCAAGAGTATTGATTTGTACTTTTATTTTCACAAATTTTGATGAACAGTGCCACGCTGCAATTTAAATATAAACGTACATAAAATTCCTCTTAAATAAATGATTTGCACGTCATACTGTCATTAACTGGAATAGATTTCTAGCAATTTAATTGATGTAGAAATCGATTCCTCTCGCCGCCATGTTGGTGATTTATTTTGTAAACAAACCAGCGGGCAGCCAATGGCTGTTAATAATTGCCAGCCAATAACAAGCCAGGATGATGCGGATCATAATTCGCGTTTCACTCTCATTGCATTTTAACTTGAGGTGAAGAATCAGCTGTTCGTTAACGCCACGGGGTGCCATTATTAAAATTTTGGGAGATAGAAACACACCCCAAAACCATAAAGTTTCACCCACTCGCCTATGGGTGTGTTTCTATCTCCCAAAATATTAATAACGGCACCCCGTGGCGTTAACGAACAGCTGATTCCTCACCTCAGGTTAAAACGCAATGAGAGTGAAACGCGAATTATGATCCGCGTCATCCTGGCTTGTTATTGGCTGACAATTATTACCAGCCATTGGCTGGTTTGTTTGCAATTATCACCAACATGGCGGCGAGAGGAATAGATTTCTACATCAATTAAATTGCTAGAAATCTATCCCAGTTCATGACAGTATGAAGTGCAAATCACTTATTGATGAGGAATTGTATGTACGTTTATATTTAAATTGCAGCGTGACACTGTTCATCAAAATTTGTGAAAATAAAAGTACAAATCAACACCCTTGCCGATCAACTGAAAGTTTCTACTACTTTCGATGTAAATCATTTGGCTGTCGTTTCCACCAGTTTTATCCATCAGTTCGAAATACATTCAGTACAATAACCTTTTGTGCACTATAAAACTACATAATTGACCATTGCGTATTGATGTTGCTGTCTGCTTATATGACATGTAATTTGTAGGTTATACCTAAGGCATATAATTTAAGTGGCCGTTTGTAATGTGAAGTCCTTATTACTGTATTTATGTACAAATATTATGGTTTAACTAATACAGCAAGGATTAAAAGTGCAGTTTGCACCGCCATTTTTTTTTAAATTATTGATACCTGTATGTAGTTTCTCAGTCTGGTAACTTCTTGGATTTGCTTGAGATAGATTTATAGTAATATACTACCTTATTAACCTGCAGGCTGAGTTTTTTTTAAACATGCCTAGGTGCATACAGTAGCATAAGACCTACTGCAGGCTATGTCGATCCTAAATATAGGCCTATTATAGTGCTCATGTCAAAGGTCGTCCTAAAGTTTTAACTATTGAGACTTGATTTGCATCGAAGATAATTTCAGCCGAGTCTGGCAAGGCTTCGTAAACTTGGGCACGACTTCACATTTTCATTTTTCCTATACGGCTTTTGATACCAACCACTTAAATCACAGTGTTTCAAGATTTGCTCTCATTAATCATCACCAAGTTTTTTTCTCCTTGTGGTAGGCTGTGTTGGAGTCTACAGAAAATAAAGTTGAGAAATAAAAATACATCTTTGGTTTCCATGACACAGTTGCAGTCCTACTATTGGCAACTCAAACTAACACTTGGGGCGCTGCGGTCGGTCTGGACAAGTAGGGTTTAAAATACTCAATAACACGCGTTTGATATGGAACACTTTTTATTTTTCGGTTATAATCAGTAAATGTGGTCTCTAAAGTAATGGCATTGTTATTTTTAATTGTATATATGTATACCTGTGCGATACACGTGATCTAATTTGTGTGTTCCACTGGATTTGTTTGTGTTAATTGCATATTATCAAGCATCAGTTTTTATGGTTGAAGTAGATCAGCTGATTCAAATATACACAGGGCTACACTTCGGACATTATTTCGGTACTATTATGCGCAATATAATGGAAATGTCGATCCTGAGTCAACGCCGAGGACATTCAAATAGAGAAATACGGTACATAAACAAATAAATAACATATCGAAGCTATGATACTTCTATAGGTAAGAATAGTTATAAAAGAGCTAAAAAATAAATTCTGTGCTGGCATTGATGGCATCCCTGATGCAATTTTAAAGAAATGTGCAGAATATATAATAAATCCACTTACGCACTTAATAAACAGTTCAATTCTCTCAGGAACTTACCCGGATATTTTGAAGTTATCAAAAGTAATTCCAGTGCACAAAAACTGTTCAAAAGATGAATTAGATAACTATCGTCCTATTACCTTACCAACTGGTATTGCGAAAATTGTGGAAAAAATTATGTATAAGAGACTGATAAGTTTCATAGAAAAAAATAAAATATTATCAAACTCACAACATGGATTTAGAACGGAAAAATCTACACAGACAGCAATTTACGAATGTAGTAATAGTATACTGAAATTAATTGACAATAAGGAACATGTAACTGGCCTATTCTTGGATTTATCGAAAGCATTTGATGTTGTTGACCATAAAATCCTCCTTACCAAACTAAATCAATATGGTGTTAGAGGTCTAGCTAATAAATGGATAGTCTTACTTAACAAGGCGTAAACAAATAGTAAGCTTGAGACACAAGGATGATGGAACCAAATTACTTAATGAAACATTATCCAATGAGGGAATTATTGAATTTGGAGTACCCCAGGGATCGGTTTTGGGCCCACTACTCTTTCTTCTATATATCAATGATATAACACAGAACGTTCATTCACATAAGGAAATTTTGTTTGCGGACGATACAACACTCGTAATAAAAGGTGAAACTAAACAGGTCATACAGCAGTCTGCTGACTCCGTTACAGGAGAGTTAACCAAATGGTCACACGATAATCGCCTCATAATAAACTATAAAAAGACAGTATGTCTAAATTTCCACACTATACAGAATAGGAATCCTGCGATGCCCAATATAACATTAAATGGTCATCAAATAGAAAATAATTCAGAAACAAAGTTTTTAGGACTATGGATACAACAAGACTTGAAATGGAATAAACATATACAATATCTGAATACTAAACTGAACTCGATGTGCTTTGCGTTACGTATTTTGAAAACCTGCACTAGCATGCACACATTAAGAAATACTTATTTTGCTTATTTCCATTCATACTTAAGATATGTGATCATATTTTGGGGTATGTCGCCAGATGTACTAAGCACGTTTAGGATACAGAAGAGGGCGATTAGAATTATGGCAAATGTAAACTCTAGAGAATCATGTAGACCTCTGTTTAAAGATTCAAACATTCTCCCACTGTCCTGCATATATATCTTTGAAAGTATTATGTTTTTTAAAAAGAATTTAATGAATAAAGATGTTTTTCTTAAAACAAACAATGATGTTCATAGGCATAACACAAGACAAAATCAAAACATTCATATTTCACACACACACACACACACACAAGCATATATCAAAAAGGAATTTTTCACACTGGAGTTAAATTATACAATAAACTACCCCAGTATATAAAACTGGCCCCAAAAATAAAAACCTTTGATAGAATGTTGAAAGCTTATCTGCAGTGCCATTGTTTTTACTCAGTAGTTGAATATTTTAGCGTATAGGAGTGATGGAATCTATAACTATATTTTACTTTTTTAATTTAATTTTAATACCTAGCTGTATGTTGTTGTATTTATAGAATTAAGTTTTCATATTATGATAATAGAGTGAGGTGTAAATAGTTGTGCAATAAGATTGTATCTATTAAGATTTGCTATTATAATAAGTTATAAATAGTTATAATCTTAGTAATATATGATCAAGGCAAGCAAGATGGCGTCACAGTGAAAGTGTAGTGAAATAGCAGCTAGTGTAAATATTTGATAAAAGTGGTAAAATATTATAACAGAGGCTTAAAATCTATAAAGTTACTTTCCTTAGATCAAGTGTAATACGGAATATTGATAGTATTTAGAAATTCTTGTTGATAATTTAATAAACTTAAACTAAGTTGTGGGAACGTGTATCCAAAGATTCGGTGACTTCTTCAATCACTGTTTGAACCAAGTAGAGCAGTGGTGCTTTTACGAGACTTCACCCGATTGGAAGATATACGTATTTCACATTCTTCTTTATTGGTAGGTTATTAGATTAATTCTATTAGGTAGTAATAATTAAATTAAATTTAGTGTAATTTGGTGTAAACATCTAGGCTCACTTAGATCTCTAGTATGACGACAGTCAACAGTGTTAGTATCTCGTCAGGTTGTGTAACCGTAACGGATTTATGCTCGTCGTGCAAAATAAAAGTAAAAAATGCAAATAAAATCATCACAAGATCTCAGGTAAAATTGAATGAGGAGAAAAGTGAAACCGATTGTCGTAATGTAGGCCTACCGCTACCGTCATGCGAATGTCATAACCTGAGAAACGAACTGTCCTCAAAAGACGAAATTATAAAGCTGCTAAAGGAAGATATTGCTAAGTTAATGGAAGAGTTGAATAAATTAAAAGGAAACAGAGGGGAAAGCAAGGAAACTTGGTCGACTGTGATTGCTGGTAAGGTAAGATTGAATAAGCCTAGGCCTATAAATGGAGTACATGTAACTGAAATTCCCGTCTCAAATTCATTTGGAGTGCTTGTCGAAGAAAATGATGACTTTCCTCAAGAAGAAAAGAAGAAAGTGATAAAGAGAAAATCCAGGAAGATGCGGATATTTGCGGATAGCCACGGGCGAGATGTAGCAGCAAGCGTTTTGGAGAGAAGCCGAGAAATGGAGGTCACTTCGACAGTGAAGCCAGGAGCTCAGATTGCAGAAGTCACGAACGGGATGATAGGAGAGTGTGCGTCCCTTACTGCAAAGGACTACGCAGTGATCATCGCTGGAGCAAACGACGTCTATAGAAATGGGAGTAAAAAGGTAATCAAAGATTTAAAGGGTACATTGCCATCCATGCAAAAAACAAATGTCATTATTGTAAACATTCCGCAGAGACACGATTTAATTCCCAAGTCATGTGTAAATATAGAAATAGAGGCTACAAATGGAAAAATTCATAAAATTTGTAAGAGTTTTCCAAATGTCCAAATTGTAGATGTAAGTAAATTAGACAGGAAGTTCCACACTCGGCATGGCCTACACTTAAATAGATTAGGAAAAGAGTATCTTAGTGATGAAATCTGCAAAATTGTAAATTCAAATGGTAAGAATAATTCGACAGTAATATCATTAGAGTGGAAGCAGGGAAACTGGTAGAAGAAGCCAAACGTGAGGTTTGGCATTCACATCTTTTGAAGTCAAATTTAACGGAGTGCAACAATGGTATTTCGGATTTGTCTAGCAACAATAATAATAACAATTATGATAATAATAATGTAAATAAATCACCAACACAAGCTTGCAAAAGTAACAAATTTAAAATTTACCACCAGAATGTCCAGTCTCTTTATAATAAAATTGATTACATAAATCTAATGCTTAAAAATGAACTTAAAGACATCTCAGCACTATGTATTTCAGAACATTGGCTGAAAGAGGAACAACTTGAATTAATTCAATTCCCAGGGTTTATACAAGCTAGTAAATACTCTAGATCTAATATTAGCCATGGTGGTACTTGCATCTTCTTAAGAAATAATTTAGATCATGAACAGATAACAGCTTATGATTATCTAATTATGGAACAGGATTTTGAATTCTCTGCCGTAAAAATTCAGCAGTTCAAGTTAATAATTGTATGCGTATACCGTTCTCCGTCAGGAAAGTTTCCTCTATTTATAGATAAACTAGAATTGTTACTCAATAACATGAGCAAAGTAAATTTCGATATAATAATTTGTGGGGATGTAAATGTGGATTTCTTAAAACTTGATAGAAATTGTGAATTATTAAACCAGTTACTAATTTCCTATGGACTGAAACCTACAGTAAATACACCAACAAGAATAACAAAATTTAGTAAAACCACTCCTGATCAAATTTTTATAAATACAGATAAATATCACCATTCAATAGAAGTCTATTGTCCGGGTTTTAGTGACCACCATGGACAAATACTGAGTTTTGAAGTATCCGAAGTAATCAATAATAATGATAATGGAGTAAAATCAAAGTGCAGGTCATTCACTGAAGCAAATGTTACATATTTCAATGACTTATTAAATAAGGAAACATGGTCAGAAATTTATGAACTAGAAAATGTAAATGATAAATTTAATGCATTTAACAGTACCCTAAAACACTATTTTGAAATAGCATTCCCCTTTAAACGAAGAACTGTTCAAAATAACAAAACTAGCAATTGGATAACAACAGGGATTATAAATTCATGTCAAAGAAAGAAATTTCTACACAAATTATATAAACAATACCACACAACACCTGAATTCAATTTATACTACAAAAAATACACTAGCATATTAAATAAGGTAATAAGACTAGCAAAGAAAATGCATAATGATAATTTTATTTCCCAATCATCTAATAAAAACAGGGCTATGTGGTCCGTAATAAAGAAAGAAACTGGAAAATATGCTAAAATACAAAGGAACATTACACTGACCAGAAATAATAAAGTGATTAATAATCCGGAGGAAATAGCAAACACTTTTAATGACTATTTTCTGGAAATTCCGCAAAAATTATTAAATAAATCACAGGTAAATACACTAAATTCTAATAATAAAATAAATATATGCAGTGATTCTTTATTTATAAATCATGTCACAAGTGAAGAGGTAAGAATAGTTATAAAAGAGCTAAAAAATAAATTCTGTGCTGGCATTGATGGCATCCCTGATGCAATTTTAAAGAAATGTGCCGAAAATATAATAAATCCACTTACGCACTTAATAAACAGTTCAATTCTCTCAGGAACTTACCCGGATATTTTGAAGTTATCAAAAGTAATTCCAGTACACAAAAACGGTTCAAAAGATGAATTAGATAACTATCGTCCTATTACCTTACCAACTGGTATTGCAAAAATTGTGGAAAAAATTATGTATAAGAGACTGATAAGTTTCATAGAAAAAAATAAAATATTATCAAACTCACAACATGGATTTAGAACGGAAAAATCTACACAGACAGCAATTTACGAATGTAGTAATAGTATACTGAAATTAATTGACAATAAGGAACATGTAACTGGCCTATTCTTGGATTTATCGAAAGCATTTGATGTAGTTGACCATAAAATCCTCCTTACCAAACTAAATCAATATGGTGTTAGAGGTCTAGCTAATAAATGGATAGAGTCTTACTTAACAAGGCGTAAACAAATAGTAAGCTTGAGACACAAGGATGATGGAACCAAATTACTTAATGAAACATTGTCCAATGAGGGAATTATTGAATTTGGAGTACCCCAGGGATCGGTTTTGGGCCCACTACTCTTTCTTCTATATATCAATGATATAACACAGAACGTTCATTCACATAAGGAAATTTTGTTTGCGGACGATACAACACTCGTAATAAAAGGTGAAACTAAACAGGTCATACAGCAGTCTGCTGACTCCGTTACAGGAGAGTTAACCAAATGGTCACAAGATAATCGCCTCATAATAAACTATAAAAAGACAGTATGTCTAAATTTCCACACTATACAGAATAGGAATCCTGCGATGCCCAATATAACATTAAATGGTCATCAAATAGAAAATAAATCAGAAACAAAGTTTTTAGGACTATGGATACAACAAGACTTGAAATGGAATAAACATATACAATATCTGAATACTAAACTGAACTCGATGTGCTTTGCGTTACGTATTTTGAAAACCTGCACTAGCATGCACACATTAAGAAATACTTATTTTGCTTATTTCCATTCATACTTAAGATATGGGATCATATTTTGGGGTATGTCGCCAGATGTACTAAGCACGTTTAGGATACAAAAGAGAGCGATTAGAATTATGGCAAATGTAAACTCGAGAGAATCATGTAGACCTCTGTTTAAAGATTTAAACATTCTCCCACTGCCCTGCATATATATCTTTGAAAGTATTATGTTTTTTAAAAAGAATTTAATGAATAAAGATGTTTTTCTTAAAACAAACAATGATGTTCATAGGCATAACACAAGACAAAATCAAAACATTCATATTTCACACACACACACAAGCATATATCAAAAAGGAACTTTTCACACTGGAGTTAAATTATACAATAAACTACCCCAGTATATAAAACTGGCCCCAAAAATAAAAACCTTTGATAGAATGTTGAAAGCTTATCTGCAGTGCCATTGTTTTTACTCAGTAGTTGAATATTTTAGCGTATAGGAGTGATGGAATCTATAACTATATTTTACTTTTTTAATTTAATTTTAATACCTAGCTGTATGTTGTTGTATTTATAGAATTAAGTTTTCATATTATGATAATAGAGTGAGGTGTAAATAGTTGTGCAATAAGATTGTATCTATTAAGATTTGCTATTATAATAAGTTATAAATAGTTATAATCTTAGTAATATATACCTGTTAGTTCTTTTATTTTATGCATGTAAATTCTGACGTGTCCTATATCAAAAATGTATTGAATGCATGTATTTGATCAAATGGAATTAATAAAAATCTATCTATCTATCTATCTATCTACCTGTCAGTTCTTTTATTTTATGCATGTAAATTCTGACGTGTCCTATATCAAAAATGTATTGAATGCATGTATTTGATCAAATGGAATTAATAAAAATCTATCTATCTATCTATCATTCCGGGACTAGCATCCACGCAAACCAGACACCACTGCTCCAAGCTCCGACTTATATCGTGAATTGATGTCAAGCTGATGATCCGCTAGCCTTTCCGCCAAGCCTACACCTCGTAATCGCCAAGTTCTTCGATATTCGAACTATTCCACTACGAGTCATATAGGCCTAATTTGCCTCCCCATTTTAACACTGTAGAATGGGTGATTCCGCTACCATTCAAATATTCAACACCAAACCCGCCTTTTAACCATCCAAATCAAGCAATTCCTGTCGCCCCCCGAGTTTTAATACAAGTTAAACTCATCCCTTTTCCCTACCAAGCAGCCAATAATTACTTATTTAATTAATTATTCAAGTAACTTCAATCTTACCAGCGCGCCCATCGTAACAGCTGCTTTTAAACTGGATAACCTTCGCTGGCTTTACGTCGCAGGTCTTCTGTCTGTCTACCTCGACAAGTGTTAGATCTTTCCCGGGGTGGAAAGGTATTATTATTAGGTATTATTAGGTATCATCACATTTCGGCTATTGCTATTTGCATCTTTTGGAAAGTGATGAAAACGTATATCCGCAGCCCACTTATACATCGACTTACAGCCGTAAACTGAGCAATACACTTTGCTTTTACTAATTTTCACTCTATCAACGAGTAAAACTTATTACTTATGTATAAAGACACGAACAATTTACCACGATCTGTTTACCAATACAAGAAACCATATACAAACAGTCACCACGTGACAAATGTACCCTACTTGGTAAGTTTCCATTTTTACCGCTAGATGTCATAACAGATAGCTGGAGTTGCCAATATCTCCACTCAATATACCAATCCTACCAATGTTTCCTAATTCCTCATGCTGCATAAATAAACATGACAGATTACAGCATTAGCAATGATGACAATTACTTATGAATTGCTAAAATGTTTTTAAAAGATGCATAGAAAGTGGCTTGATTAACCCTGTATCATCAATCCATTTAAACATCCCCACAGAGCTCTAATCAGAAGCACATATGTGCAACAGGTATGTAGAATAAACCTCCCTCCCAATAACTTGTAGGCCTAACCTGAACATTATCCATGTTAAGAGCTGTTTTCTGTTTCACAGAAAAACCTACCACTTAAAATCTAGCACATAGGCTACTAATCATATTATGGTGCAATTACCTACGGTAATTTTAAAAATCCTGGCTATCAACTACTGATTTAAATATTCCAGACATCTTTCTTAACTCCACTTTTACTGACAGCATGTAAGTCCTTACTACTGTCTTTCAAGCCATTGACCAGTAATTTTTTTCATGAGGAACTATTTTAGTCATTTTTCTCTATGTGAAATACAGTTGATGACAACTGCCTGGAAGAAGACTCAGGTGTATTTTCTTGTGTCGCTTCTCTGGTTGCCTACGACACTTCCTAATTATTAACAGAATGTTCCATTGAATGGGGCTGCAGCCCTATCAGCTCTCTCTCTGGGTACTCCACTGCCCTAATATAAGCGGCTTCGGTGGCGCAGTCGGTAGCATCCTGAACTGCTGTGCTCAAGATAGCGGGTTCAAACCTGGCCGAAGTCGTCGGATTTTTTAAGAGCGTTAAATGCCTTCAGTATGCCTTCCTTCGGAGGGGAAGTAAAACCGGCGGTCCCATGTCATAGATTTATGGCATGTAAAAGATCCTTTCAGTAGCCTCCGTGGCTTAGGCGGCAGCACGCCGGTCTCTCACCGCTGGGTCCGTGGTTCAAATACCGGTCACTCCATGTGAGATCTGTGCTGGACAAAACGGAGGCAGACAGGTTTTTCTCCGGGTACTCCGGTTTTCCTTGTCAAAATTTCATTCCAGCAACACTCTCCACTATCATTTCATTTCATCTGTCATTCATTTCATCATCGCCCCAGAGGAGTGCGACAGGCTTCGGCAGCCGGCACTGTCCATATCCTCGCCGCTAGATGGGGGCTTCATTCATTCCATTCCTGACCCGGTCGGAGACTGGAAGCAGGCTGTGGATTTTCATTTCAAAAGATCCTTTCACAGACTAAACTTGTGTAAAGCAAAATTTGTTAGGTTAGATTTCGTCAGAACGCTCTATCAAAGTTCCAACGTTCACCACTAGGTATCATTGATATCTGGTGGCGAAAGTTGGAACAACTTGAAATTGAACGGAACTTGTAGCTCACCCTTTAGGGTGTCCGCTGGAAGCAGCTACAGACTCAGGCGAGCCGAACATAACCTCGGACACTCCCGGCACTAAAAGCCATACGATAAATAAATAAATAAATAAATAAATAAATAAATAAATTGAATTGTTGTATCCAATTGACCAACTGGTAATATATTATGGCTTGCTTTAATATTCCTATGATACACTTTTAGTACCCATACGTTAATGAAATATACAACAACATAGGCTCACATGTTGAACCAATCTCCTATTCCCTAACACTCCCAACTAATGGGACATAAGCTACCTAGTGGTTGGTCTCGCATTGCTTCCATCTACATGTACCGTACCAGGTCTAATAGTACCATAGGTATTGTGACTTTTTCCAACTCCGTCAAGTCTAAGGTGCCTGGAAACGCTAGTGAAGAGGGCAGCTAAGTAGGCTAGCCTACTGGTATTCACCATTCAGAGAACATTCTCAGCGACTTGTCTATGCATAGGCCTATGTCACAATTTTCAGAAATTGATACAGTAGTCACAGAACTCTAATGGTGCCCAGTACTCACAGCTTAGCATAGGACGGAGTGGATTCCAGCCACAGATTAACTCATGATCTGTCAACGGATTTTCAAACAGATTGAGCACACACCCAAATACAGAGGTCTTGACCATGATGTTCCAAGCCTCTAAATGAAACAATCCTCTTTAAGACTTTCTGGTCTTGCATCCATGGTCGATCAACATTCTCCTGATCTCAGTGTTCTCAAGTTTCTGATGTTTATGGACATGTTTTTATCCAGACAACTTCATATTTTAAGGGGTTGGGGTACATGCCCTATTCTTAATTGGTTCAGCATAAGATCATTGAATCCCCTTAAGAAAAATAGGGAACATCCATGTGATATTTGACCATAGGAAAGGGAGAATTTAAAAAACTGAACCTCTAGGGAGATTGATGCAGATGACTCCGAGTAAGTAGGCTAGATCAAAATGAACATTTTTCAGTGTTGCCTTAATAAAGGTTGATAACTTTCTACCGTTCAACATGAATAGGCCTATATTGGATGGGAAATACTTTTATTATTTGCAGAGATTACAAGGATGACTTGTTGATGTATCATTATTTTGCTAAGCGAACGTAAGTTCCAAGTCCATATCGTGTTGGAACCCATATTTCAGTGTTGCCTTAGTAAACGAAATATTCAATGTCTTTCAGTCAGTCAACACGGTTGCACTTAATGGTAATGAGCATTATTCCCAAAACCAGAAAAAAAAGTGTACATGCAGGCCTAACATGTCAAATCAATCATACCTACAAGACAACAAAAATGCTCTATGAAAAACTATTAAAACCCCATAATGGTAGTCAAAAATAATCTCAAACCACCGCCACTATTTCGCGAAGGTGCAGAAATATCTTAATAAAGTACAGCTATTCGTAATGGTAGGCTACTGTTGTGATAAACCGCTACTGAGTGATAGGGCCCCGAAATAGAACTATTTATCTTAATGTCTACAAGATAACGAGATTGCCAAAAAACCACAATGCCACCCACAAATCTATAGAAGGTCTACAAGATAACGAGATTGCCAAAAAACCACATGCCACCCACAAATCTATAGAAGGCAACACTAAAAATGGCTTGTCTAATCCACAAGTCACCCACCCTTCACCAACATTAATATTTGTAATTTAAGTAACTTAGGTTATGTTAAGTTGAAGTTAA
Organism: Meconema thalassinum; assembly: GCA_946902985.2. Classification (NCBI taxonomy): domain Eukaryota; kingdom Metazoa; phylum Arthropoda; class Insecta; order Orthoptera; family Tettigoniidae; genus Meconema; species Meconema thalassinum. Next base: position 445,178,889 of record OX336389.2, read on the forward strand.
TAGCGGGATTGATTGCAGCTGTGTGGCGGGAAGGACGCAATAAGTGCTCAGCCAATCAGGGACGTTTTGATTTGGACACCATGCTCGGAATAATTTTAGAAAGTTTTGATTCACTCCACTTCGTTAAGCCCCCACCCTTGGCCGTGCCGGCGAACAAAATGGCGGCTTAACGAACACGACGGGGTGCCATTATTGAAATTTTGGGAGATAGAAACACAGCCTATAACAGTACATCGCTGGACGGTGATGGATACATGTGATGTGTAGCTCGCAAATCGAGGTAATTATTACGTCTCGACATTTGGTGATTTATAGAAAGGCAATGGTAGTTTCAGTCGATAAAATGGCAGTATATTGTTGGTTGATTGTGTGTGAATTAAGTTCTGTTTTTGGTCGTGCTAAGTTTGTACTAATAGAGACTCAATGAGATCCTGTATAGGTTAACTGATCTTAAGCTCTTCACTATTTGAGAAGTAATGATGGATGTGATGTGTGTTGCCCGTAATCCAGCCATCGGGTAGAAGTTTTGAAAATCTGTCCCCGTATGAATGAGAAATTATTATATTATATTGAAAATGTGTTAACACATACCAGTAGACTTTTTCTATTGGGATTAATGGTGTACATTATAGTTAGGGGAAGGATGAACATCTTCTTTATTCTCTACATGTAGCCTACATTCTCATCATTTCTCAAACTTTTGTTTCACTTGTTGTTCATGATGAATAATCTGTCACTTTATGGCAGAATTACCGTGTTGGCAAGAAGGTCGTGTACTGCTCTGAATTGCGATGGCGATATCTAACCGGCATAGGCACCTGTGTAGATTTCCCATGGATTACCGTTTGGTAGTAGTTTTATACAAATCCTTTGTATAAACCAGGAACAGTATTGTCCATTTTAGTCACCTTTATCTGTGATGTAGGTTTGTGTCGGTTCATCCCTGTAGTTAGACTATTAGTCAGTTAGATAGTTACATGGTGGCCACTACTCCTGGAAAACCTGGAAAACTCCTGGATTTATATAGGTCTGGAAAACTCCTGGAAAATGACGAAAAATTTGAAAAATCTTGGAGAATGGCCACTGTTAATTAATTATAAAAATCTTTCCATCCACTACTAAAATTCCCAGTCCGCTCTTAGTCCTGGACGTCATGATATCGCGGTTGGGGTAGCAAGGGCCCTGCTTATCTTTAACCGGAAATTTACGCGCCGTGTTTTATCTTAAATCATACTCCCGCTGCGGTTTTGGGTGAGCACTCTATCGTTAATGAAAGAAATTTCCTCAGGCTACCTGTGTGGGAGAGCACGCGATGGTATTTTTGTAAAACATATTGAGTGTAGACAACTTCACCGCAATAAAATTGCAGGCGGCATTCTTTCCTCTTTTTTTAAAGTGGATATTTGAGTCACAAAGGCATTTTTAAAACAACAATTAAATCATTTGCGTATCAATAACGCAATCACCACTAATTTTTGTCCACATCTGTATATGTAAACCAAACACAACTGCTTTATTTTGGTCTTGATGTAGGCAACCGATAAAAACACCCCAGACTCGCACTTATTTTTAAGTCTGGAAAAATGAGAATTACTCCTGGAATCGTTGACCGATTTGAGTGGCCACCATGTAGGTAGTTATTGAGGTTTTAAGGGGCAGAACTACGCCCCTATCAGTAGATGGCGTAAGCTTCACCCAAATGTTTTCCATGAGGAAGTTTTGTTTCCAGTTTGACAAATCATGATCATTATGTCTATGTTGACACCTTGGAAGAATTATACATGTAATTGCAAGTTTCCACGGTTAACATAGAGCCAAAAAATTAGGCTTGTGACTGTTTGGAGTGTAATACGTTATAAGCAGGGCCCGGATGATCGTGTACTTAACTCTCTCCTCCCAAATACCTTGCTGTTTGGTGGGGTGTAATATCTGAACTTGTAGCGATGCATTCATAGACTTGCTATTATTACGAAATGCCTCTGGAGCTTTGTCCCTTCAGAGGTAGAAAAGTCTTAATTGGAACAACTGTGAATGTGGATGCCATTGCTATTGTAACCCAGATACCAATTGATAGATCAGGTATACTGTACTGCCACTTGTTGCACATCTACTATGCACAGTGACTGACCATATACATAAACTTCTTTTGTGCCTCATTGTGTAGTGGCTAGTACTCTTGGCTGTCACCGCGGAGGCCCGGGTTCAATTCCCAGCTCTGTCAAGGAGTTGAATTCTGGCCTGAGGGTTGCGCAAAAACTGAGAAGAGGCGAGTTCCAATCCCACCTCAGCCATCCAGTAAGTGGCTTCCTGTGGTTTCCCCACTTCTATTCCAGGCGAATGCTTAATTAAGACCACAGCCGCCTCCTTCCTAGTCCTCATCTGAGTTACAACTACACACTAATACAGCCTTCACAATAACACCGGTTATCAGACAAATTCCACACGCACCTAAGTACAAGGGGCAACATGACCACAATGTCGCAAAGCCCCGAAATGAATCAACAACACAATATAATTTCTTTGGGTGGCTTCAACACTGCAGCCCCCTGTGGGTGGGGGTTTAGACTACACCCATGGTATCCTCTGCCTGTCGTACGAGGCGACTGAAAGGAGTAACCTTGGCTATTCTTTGAGACGTCCTACTTGGCTGTGTTTCTATCTCCCAAAATTGTAATAAAGGCACCCTGTCGTGTTCGTAAAGCTGCCATTTTGTTCGCTGCCACGGCCTAGGGTGGGGGCTTAACAAAGAGGAGTGAATCAAAACTATCTAAAATTTTTCTGAGTATGGTCCCCAATCAAAACGTCCCTGATTGGCTGAGCACTTATTGGGTCCTTCCCGCCACACAGCCGCAATCAATTCCGCCATTAACCTCAATTTAACATAACCTAAGTTACTTAAATTACAAATATTAATGTTGGTGAAGGGTGGGTGACTTGTGGATTAGATAAGCCATTTTTAGTGTTGCCTTCTATAGATTTGTGGGTGGCATTGTGTTTTTTTTAGCAATCTCGTTATCTTGTAGACATTAAGATAAATAGTTATATTTCGGGGGCCTATCACTCAGTAGCGGTTTATCACAACAGTAGCAACTATTACGAATAGCTGTAATTTATTAAGATTTTTCTGCACCTTCGCGAAATAGTGGCGGTGGTTTGAAATTATTTTTGACTACCATTATGGGGTTTTAATAGTTTTTCATAGAGCATTTTTGTTGTCTTGTAGGCATGATTGATTTGACATGTTAGGTCGGCATGTAGCCTACAGTTTTTTTCTGGTTTTTGGAATAATGCTCATTACCATTAAGTGCAACCGTGTTGACCGACTGAAAGACATTGAATATTTCGTTCACTGAGGCAGCACTGAAATATGGGTTCCAACACGATATGGACTTGGAACATATGTTCGCTTAACAATATAATGATACATCAACAAGTCATCCTTGTAATCTCTGCAAATAATAAAAATATTTCCCATCCAATATAGGTCTATTCATGCTGAACGGTAGAAAGTTATCAACCTTTATTAAGGCAACACTGAAAAATGTTCATTTTGATCTAGCCTACTTACTCGGAGTCATCTGCATCAATGTCCCTAGAGGTTCAGTTTTTTAAATTCTCCCTTTCCTATGGTCAAATAACACATGGATGTTCCCTATTTTTCTTAAGGGGATTCAATGATCTTATGCTGAACTAATTAAGAAAAGGGCATGTACCCCAACCCCTTAAAATATGAAGTTATCAGGATAAAAAATAATGTGCATAACCATCAGAAACTTGAGAACACAGATCAGGAGAATGTTGATCGACCATGGATGCAAGACCAGAAAGTCTTAAAGAGAAGTGTTTCATTTAGAGACTTGGAACATCATGGTCAAGACCCCTGTACTTGGGTGTGTGCTCAATTTGTTTGAAAACCCGTTGACAGATTGTTGTGTATTTACATGAACATTCTAGAAAGTGCTATGTTAACATGAACATTCTAGTCAGTGTTGTGTATTTAGGCTACTTGAGTTCACACGAACATTCTAGTCACTATGCCCAGAACATTCCAATCTGGAACATTCGATTCTGGAACTTTCCAGCTACTATGTATATATGCACCCGCGGACTGTAGACGACAGTTCCGCCTAGTTCCGCGCCAGTTCCGCTCTAGTTAGTTCACAGTGTGTATCGACTAGTGTTTAATAAACCATTGTGTTATATTAACAAGTGTATGTTATTTATCTTGTATCTCCCACGATATAACAGTGGTGTCAGAAGTGGGATAAGATAAATAACGTTGTGAAACTGAGTGACTTTCTAACCTCAACGCAAGTGTTGCACCGAACGACGTTCATCGCAGTGCGTGTTGGAAACTAAACCGAGTGAACTTTCTAACCTCAACGCAAGTGTGTGCACCGAACTAAGTTCATCGCAAATGCGTGTTAGAAATACTGTTCTCCAGTCATCTTCACCATGCCGGACTTAACCTCTGAGCAACTCCAACAATTCTCGGCAATGATCGCCGACGCTATCCGACAGACAATAGGGTCAACAACGTCATCAGAACCTCGACCTCCAAAGTTCACAATGCAACCGTATCGCACTACCGACGGAACGACTGTAGCCGACTATTTCACTCGCTTTACTGGGCGCTCAACCTCAGCAAGGTACCCGTGGAACAGCATGCAAACTTTGCACGTGTTTACATGGGATCTGAACTCAATGATGCCCTGAAGATCCTGGTGAGTCCTAATGATCCGGAAACTTTGTCATACAACGAGATTCAATCTAAGCTGAAAGGCCACTTTGACGCCACACGCAACAAGTTTGCTGAGAGCATCAAATTTCGCAGTGTAATGCAGAAGCAAGGAGAAACCATCGCTAGCTTCACCTTAAGACTGCGGCAGGCTGCAACGTTTTGTGAGTATGGCACATTTCTTGATCGCATGTTAATTGAACAAAGGCTCGCAGGTTTGGAATCACGAGAAATGTGCGACGAGATTATTGCAAAACAACCAGAGAACTTCACCGCAGCATATGAAATCGCGCACGCACTCGAAGCTACTCGCATTACCACCGACGAGGTCAAAACAGCTGCCGCTAAGTCTGAATCAACCAATCGGATTTGATACGAGAAGCCTCTGTCCAGGAAGAACATCAACCAGCAGCCGCCACGCAGCAAGTCAGCTCATCGAAGTCAAGGGTCTTACAACCTAACCAGACAGCACCAATGGCCACACCAGGCAAACCAGAGTGCATCCCAGGACAACCAATCAACATGTGCAGGGTGCGGTGAAGCTCACCCTCGTAGTCAGTGTAGGTTCCTGAACGCAGAGTGCCTGAAGTGTGGCAAGAAATGTCACATCAGAAAAGTTTGCCGATCGAAATCGAGGAAACCGAACAAACCATGTGACCGAAGAAGAGCTTCAAGCAGAAAACCTCGACGTTGTGGACTACCTCAGCAAAATCGAGGTCATCGGATCGGTCAACGCAGCACCTAAGCCACTGGTTGATGTCAACATAGAGGGAACCACCGTCAAAATGGAACTCGACACCGGCGCCTCCTGCTCAAACATGAGCAAATCAAAGCTAAGTATGATCAAACCAGGTTTTGTGTTGCAGAGAAACGATCGTAACTTCGTCAGTTACACTGGCCATCCGATTAAATGCATTGGCAAAACGTCAGTGTGCACCACCATCGGAACCACAACCAGGAACCAGAATCTCTACGTGGTTGACGATGAAGTCGAATCGCTCTTTGGCCGAGAGTGGATTTCTGAGTTTGTATGGGAGATCGACTTTGGTCACCTCTTCGCAAAACCCGACCCAATCCACAAGCTCTCAGACAAGCAGGCTCTGACCTTGGAACAACAGAAGCAGCTCGACAACATTCTATCTCGCTACCAGGATGTGTTCAGCGACACCCCCGGGAAGATCTCAGGTCCCCTAGCGAAGATGCACCTGAAGGCTGGAGCCACACCTGTTTTCGCCAGAGCTCGAGACGTACCAGTTGCCCTCCGCGATGCCTATGCCAAGGAAATCGACAAGAAAATTGCATCTGGCTTCTACAAAAGAGTGGACTACTCTGAGTGGGCATCGACAACGCACGTCGTCGCCAAGAAGAACGGCAAACTGAGGATCACAGGCAACTACAAGCCTACTCTCAACCCGCGGATCATCATCGATGAACATCCGATTCCCCCGAATGCGTGGCGCCACTCTCTTCTGCCATCTGGATATCTCCGACGCGTACACTCATCTCGAGGTCGACGATGAGTTCAGCCATGCTCTCATGCCAACTAACGGTCTGATCCGCCCAACGCGAGCAGTATATGGAGCAGCTAACATCCCCGCTATCTGGCAGCGGCGAATGGACACAGTCCTGCATGGTCTCCCAAACGTCGTAAGTTTTTTCGATGACAGTATAGTTTTTGCTGATAGCTTTGAAAATCTGATGCAGGCCCTCAGCACCACTCTGGAACGGTTTCGGCAACACAACCTCAACCTCAACCGAGCCAAATGCGTTTTCGCTCAAACTTCTCTGGAAGCCCGTGGCCACAAAATCGATGCGTCAGGCATCCACAAGTCGGATGCACACATCCGAGCTGTACGTGATGCACCGAAACCAACTACACCAGAAGAACTCCAACTGTTTCTTGGTAAAGCAACCTACTACAGTTCGTTCATCCCCGATTTGTCCACCAGAGACAGACCACTCAGAGACATGCTGCTCAAGGACCCTCTCATCTGGACACCAGAAGGCGACAGGGCATACAAAGACATCAAGAACGCCCTAACCTCGCCCCAGGTGCTCATGCAGTATGACCCAGCGTCACCACTCCTGTCGGCCACGGAGCAAGACCGGCTTGGGCGCAGTATTGTCACACCGGCTCAGCAACGGGCAAGAACGTCCAATCGCTTACGCCAGTCGAACGATAACAGCAACGGAACAAAGGTACCCTCATCTCCGCAAGAGACTCAACTTGACCAGGTCACCGCGCAACCGACCAAGTCACCGGGCCACCGACCAAGCCACCAAGCAACCAACCAGGCCACCGCGCAACCAACGAGATCACCGCACAACCAACGAGGTCACCGCGCAACCGACCAAGCGACCACGCAACCGACGAAGTCACCGCACAACCGACGAAGCCACCGCACAACCGACCAAGCCACCGAGCAAACGAGCCTGAGACGAGTTCGCTTCACCGAGACACCAGCAACAGTCCAAACACCACCAGCCACACCAGCTACACCTGTAAACAGGACACCACCTATTTCCCAGACTACTTTTATTCCATACAGGAGTACTCACCGGCGAAGACCACCATTGAGATTCTCTCCTGATTCCTAAATCATCCATTTAAAAGAGGGAGGAAATGTTGTGTATTTACATGAACATTCCAGAAAGTGCTATGTAAACATGAACATTCTAGTCAGTGTTGTGTATTTAGGCTACTTGAGTTAACACGAACATTCTAGTCACTATGCCCAGACCATTCCAATCTGCAACATTCGATTCTGGAACTTTCCAGCTACTATGTATATATGCACCCGCGGACTGTCGACGACAGTTCCGCCTAGTTCCGCGCCAGTTCCGCTCAAGTTAGTTCACATTGTGTATCGACTAGTGTTTAATAAACCGTTGTGTTATATTAACAAGTCTATGTTATTTATCTTGTATCTCCCACGATATAACACAGATCATAAGTTAATCTGTGGCTGGAATCCACTCCGTCCCATGCTAAGCTGTGAGTACTGGGCACCATTAGTGTTCTGTGACTACTGTATCAATTTCTGAAAATTGTATCATAGGCCTATGCATAGACAAGTCGCTGAGAATGTTCTCTGAATGGTGAATGACAGTAGGCTAGCCCACTTAGCTGCCTCCTTCACTTGCATTTCCAGGCAGCTGGTTAGTTGGTAAAATGAAATAGAAAAATCACTTCAATGATTCAAGTTGTCCTTGATTGCCCTCGTGGGACAGTGTACCCCATTCCAGAACTTAGTTCAGAATTAGTTTCCTTGACGGAGTTGGAGAAACAGTCACAATACCTATGGTACTACTAGACCTAGTACGGTACATGTAGATGGAAGCAATGTGAGACCAACCACTAGGTAGCTTATGTCCCATTAGTTGGGAGTGTTAGGGAATGGGAGATTGGTTCAACATGTCAGCCTATGTTGTTGTATATTTCATTAATGTATGGGATCTAAAAGTGTATCATAGGAATATTAAAGCAAGCCATAATATATTACCAGTTGGTCAATTGGATACAACAATTCAATGAAACATTCTGTTAATAATTAGGAAGTGTCGTAGGCAACCAAAGAAGCGACACAAGAAAAAACACCTGAGTCTTCCAGGCAGTTGTCGTCAACTGTATTTCACATAGAGAAGAATGACTAAAATGGTTCCTCATGAAAAAAAAAACAACTGGTCAATGGCTTGAAAGACAATAGTAAGGACTTACATGCTGTCAGTAAAAGTGGAGTTAAGAAAGATGTCTGGAATATTTAAATCAGTAGTTGATAGCCAGGATTTTTAAAATTACCGCGTGTAATTGCACCATAATATGATTAGTAGCCTATGTGCAAGATTTTAAATGGTAGGTTTTTCTGTGAACCAAAAAACAGCTCTTAACATGGATTATGTTCAGGTTAGGCCTACAAGTTATTGGGAGGGAGGTTTATTCTACATACCTGTTGCACACATGTTTAAATGGATTGATGATACAGGGTTTATCAAGCCACTTTGTATGCATCTTTTAAAAACATTTCAACAATTCATAACTTACTGTCATCATTGCTAATGCTGTAATCTGTCATGTTTATTTATGCAGCATGAGGAATTAGGAAACATTGCTAGGATTGGTATATTGAGTGGAGATATAGTAGGATAAAATGCAACTGTGTCATGGAAACCTAAGATGTATTTTTATTTCTCAACTTTATTTTCTGTAGACTCCAACACAGCCCACCGCCAGGGAAAAAAAAACGTGTTGGTGATGTTTAATGAGAGCAAATCTAGAAACACTGTGATTTAAGTGGTTGGTATCAAAAGCTGTATAGGAAAAATGAAAATGTGAAGTCACGCCCAAGTTTATGAAGCCTTGCCAGACTCGGCTGAAATTATCTTCGATGCAAATCAAGTCTCAATAGTTAAAACTTTAGGACGACCTTTGACAAGAGCACTATAATAGGCCTACATTTAGGATCGACATAGCCTGCAGTAGGTCTTGTGCTACTGTATGCACCTGGGCATGTTTAAAAAAAACTCAGCCTGCAGGTTAATAAGGTAGTATATTACTATAAATCTATCTCAAGCAAATCCAAGAAGTTACCAGACTGAGAAACTACATATCAATATTTTTTAAAAAAGGTGGCAGTGCAAACTGCACTTTTAATCCTTGCTTCATTAGTTAAACCATAATATTTGTACATAAATACAGTAAGGACTTCACATTACAAACGGCCACTTAAATTATATGCCTTATTAGGCATAGCCTACAAATTACATGTCATGAAATTGGTAAATATAAGCAGACATCAACATCAATATGCAATGGTCTATAATGTAGTTTTATAGTGCACAAGAGGTTATTGTACTGAATGAATTTCGAACTGATGAATAAAACTGGTGGAAACGACCGCCAATTGATTTACATCCATTACATCCAAAGTAGTAGAAACTTTAAGTTGATTGGCAAGAGTGTTGATTTGTACTTTTATTTTCACAAATTTTGATGAACAGTGTCACGCTTCAATTTAAATATAAACGTACATACAATTCCTCATCAATAAGTGATTTGCACTTCATACTGTCATGAACTGGAATAGATTTCTAGCAATTTAATTGATGTAGAAATCTATTCCTCTCACCGCCATGTTGGTGATAATTGTAAAGGCTGGTTCACAATTGGCCCGGGAACGAGAACCAGAACGAGAACGTAAACAAGAACGCGAAGCTTCCCGGGGCCCCGGTTCACAATTAGCCCGGGAACGTGAACTTGTGCATGCGCGCGCAATCAGCTATAGCGTAATAATATGAAAACAATCAGCCATCGCCCACTAATAAACAGCAATTACACAACTGAAATGCTTCAGAGGGTTATAATAAGGTTATAATAACTTTATTAAACACACATGTGCGCTTTAGAGAAGCAAGCTTAGAACGCGCATTCAAAGGTTATGTTTACATCGCTGGCTACTCCTTCCTTACTGCGCATGTGCAAGTACAACGTTTCTGATTGGCTCCGGGAAGCTCCGAGAACGTCAAACATGAAACTTGACCATGTTTCCCGTTAGCCTTCCCGGGCTACTTTTAAATTCTCGTTCCCGGAGATTGGTTGTGAACCGACCCATAAGGTAGCGTGCATTTCAACTTCCTTCTCGTTCTGGTTCTCGTTCTCGGGCTATTGTGAACCGGGCTTAAACAAACCCGCGGGCAGCCAATGGCTGGTTATAATTGCCAGCCAATAACAAGCCAGGATGACGCGGATCATAATTCGCGTTTCACTCTCATTACGTTTTAACTTGAGGTGAGGACTCAGCTGTTCGTTGACGCCACGGGGTGCCATTATTAAAATTTTGGGAGATAGAAACACACCCCTTGTCTTATGAATTGCGCCCCCTCCCCCGAGGGTGGGAGGGATGGAATACACCCACAGGCAGAGTTGGACAGTTGGCACACGTGCTGTGAAAGTATTCTGGATATATATATATATATATAATCTGGTGTGACAATATGTTAATGTTGTAGTAATTTCTAAAGGAGATACGTTTTTTTTGTATATAGTTTAATGTAAAGTTTTTACATATTTGGTAGCTGTAATCATGCAAGTGCAGTGCTAGGCCATGGGTCCTATCTTTCTGGCGACTGGTTTTGGATTTTTTTTGGTCAGGTTTACCATTTTAAACATCCCCCAATGGCCTGGCCGGTACCTCGCTTCATTCCAACTGCTTGGTCATATTCACTTATTTCATTCTTTTATCAGCTCCTTGTGATGTTGCCATCTGTTACGACATCCGGCTGTACACATTGGCTAGGTTGGACCGCATCGACTTAAAATTAATGCAATATTTCAATGGTGGTTCATTGAAATCTTTTTTCAATTTTTATAGCAATTCATTGTATCTCATCTCCGATCCCTCCGAAAGAATAATAATTAGGTGTAGGTATGCCGGCAGCTAAAGCGCAGCGTTCGGCCATGGGCCCAAGCTCTCTGCTGACTCTGTGGACGTGGGTTCGAACCCCACAGTCGTCATCCTTGAAATATTTTTCCGTGGTTTCCCATTTTCAACTCTAGGCAAATGCTGGGACGGTTCCTTCTGACAGGCCACAGCCGCTTCCTTCCACATCCTCGCCCAGTTTCATTAATTCATCTCTCATTCCGGAGCACAGGTCACCCACGGGCGTTGACTAGAAAGACCTGTACTCAGCCTCTCAGGAGGCCACACGACAAAAAAGATGACGGGGTAGGTATACGTGCACATGTTTTGAACTTCGCCAGTCCTTCTTCAACAAAGCAACAATGTCATCATTGCCTAACTTTAAAACGATAGATTTTAGCATTTAATGTGCATATTTCAAAACACACATGTTGTGCGAACGAACAAACAAGAAACTAGCTCAAGAACACGAAAAACGACTCTAACAAAACTATCTCAAGGGTGGAAAACCCTGGAAAAGGAAAATCCAAGCGATGGCCATCTTAAAACGACCTCCAATCTCTTCGTTAAAATATCACACCATGATTTAAATTTGGGAAAACAATTTATTCCATGAGAACAAGGTAACAGACATGAAAATAAAAAATATTAATACCCTGTCGTCAAGAAAACAAAACACAGCTAAACAAAACTGTAGTAAAATCTTACATGATTCCAGAAATGAATTACGATCATCACCTACACGCTGGGGTGATTCTAAAAATTAATATCTCACACTATGTAATAAGGAAATTAGGCATCAATCTCCTAATGATATCAGGAGGACTGGATGAAATATTAGACGATGAATAAAGAAGAATTATCATAATTTATACACGTGTATCGTCTTAAACGATATTCCAAAAGTGTAGCAATATCAAGATTATATACAAGTATTTATAGGAATATATATACAGAAATGTCCTCAGACATTTACATGTTTCAGCCTAAACAGCTGATCTTGGCCATAACATTCGCGTCGTGATGTGCAATTAACATTAAATATATCGGGTTACCAATTCTTATCAAGCAATTAAGCTAAATAGTGTATCTATCGACTATGTTCATGATTCAAATTTCAAGTAAACTTGTACAAAATTGTAGAGGTTTTAACGATTATATGCTGTGGAAATGTCTTAAGTAGCTCGAACAGATTATCCAACCGATACCTTTGATTAGGTGAAGAAAAAGCATGTAGGATCGCTCTAGAAGAATGACGACGCCAATGTCTCCAACAGACATTAAAATACCAGAAAAACTCATCTATATTAACGTGACACCAAACACGGGTGTTGACTACTCGAAGTCACAAAACAGATTGGCACTTACCGGCTCAATCTAAAATAGGCCTAATACTTCAACAAGCATGAAATCTCACAAATATGCATCATCCCAGATGTGCATCCAAAACACAATAAGGTTATACGAACCTTCACAACACTACTATTACATTTAATCTCAATATTCACACAAGGGCTACAAACGTGCTTAACTCACACACTAACCTTAAGCACGTTGTTCAAAGTCGAGATACTGAAACATTCCACTAGCAAATTCACCTATCTTGCCTCCCGATAATGTATATTAATAATACTTGTTCATTTTTCTTGACTCCAAGTCAAGCTTTCCTGGAATGATTTAATCAACTTTGTAAATGGTGTTCAAAACTGCTATACTATATCTCACTCACACAATTGCATTAAATGCAATTATTTACGTTAATACTGTGGAAAATACATGTCTCAAAATGACATCCTAAATTAATTTAATCTCAAATCAATACCTAATAGAAGGTAAAACTGATCATTTCCTGAATCAGGATAGCCTCCAACTTCGGTGGGCTTCGAAGTATCAGTGGATAAAACTTACACCATGAAAGCAAGTTAACTAATCTGGTTAATCCAATGACAATCATTAAGTAAATCCACTGATAAATCTGCACTCACAAAAGCGAATTGCTTTCCATAAAAATAATCCAACAGGGGGATTAAAACTATAAATGCAACGAACACCAAGATAAACTTTCCAAGATTCAACTCGCTGCGAGAAAGCGACGTTCCTAACAGAACAGTAGTACATGAAAACATGTACTGGCCTCAAATAAATCAGTGTTCCAAACACTGAGAAACAAACGCGATTAAAACTACGCTTGGACAAAATATTGGAGATCTTCCCCTAAATTCTCTTCTCGGCAAATAAAAATACGCACTACTAAGAAATTACTGATTCTACTGATTAAATGATCCAAACTAGTAATACACAAGGGATGAATTCGTTAAGCGAATACAAAATCCCGGGAACACAGCAAGTCAGATTCGACAGAAACATCGAACCTAAACTTGTGAATACCCATTTAATCTACAAAAAAGAAATTGACAATTGCAATTGTTAACAAGTGCCTCCACTAAGCTACGTTAATAGAGTCTGCTGGTCCAGTACCTTTTGTTGCCTCTTGAAGCGTCTTAAGCGGGATATATAAATATCTGATGAAAATCCAGGGTATCACCAGATAATACACCCTTCTTCTTCTCTGGATCTGGGAATCGAACCCGGGTCTGCAGCGCACACGCATACTGGTCAGACGACCATACGAGCCTACTCCCTTCATGCCAGAAATACTATCATCCGCCTGAGAAAAAGCACTGTCCTGCATGTAGCAGCTCACGAAAGCACTCGCGAGCAACCACTGGAGTGCGGTGAAAATATACTCCTCTCCAACAAGGAGAATGCAGTTGTGGCTGGCCGTCCTCTCGCTTATGCATTTCTCATGAAGCTACCCCATTAAATTTAGCCTGCCATTCTGGAAGTCAGAACTATAACATTGACCTTCCCCACTGACATCTCAGACGATAATATGCGTTCTAGTGTCTGCATAATAAACAGCTTAACAAGTCCTGAAGTTAGCATGTATCAGCACAATCATACACGTTACTATTACTCGTGATGAAGACCTCACAAGGTTTCGAAATAGCTGCCTTAGTAATGGACACCGCTGGACAGAGACATACAATCAGTCCGCGTTCCGTTTCGACACAATTCTTCTTGACCAAGATGGCAGTATACATTTACAATTGTTCTGATAATGTCTCAGATCCATCATAAACTGGTAGCTTTAATAAATACTTGAGCACGGTACATGTCCGCTTGTCGAGACACGAAAACTCTGCACGTTTCTAATGCGCTTTAAAAAAGAACTGTTCGGCTTCGCTGAGTATGCACGCGAGCCGTCTCCACGCGAAGTTATCACAGCCTGCCTTGCACCTGCGATCTCGCTTGCTAGCCGAGTTGCGTTACACTCTGAATACGACAGTTCACGTCCCAGTGAAATCGCCTTGCTTGCAGCCAAGCGCCACAGAAAGCAACCCCCACTACCGCCTTCCTTCATCGATATCTCGATGTGTCAATAACTCGCTTATGGCTTGATCATTATAGATGTTATTCTTGCACGTCGCTTGTTATATTATATTCCTCATATGAAATAGCTTTCTGCTATGGTAATCTGCGTTCTATGTCCTTTGAAACGTCTTCTAATACTCTAATTCGCTTCAAAACAATAAAGATAATCCTGTAGCGTGGATCGATATATGACATGACGTCACGTATACGTTTATTGATCGGTCTATCTGAGAGTCCACCCTCTCGGGAATGCTCGTTACTTTCCGATCTCAAACCGAATGACACTTCTCATATTAACAACATCGCGTCTCTCGTCGTCTCCATTACAGTACCTGGGCATAAACTTATGAAAATATACGGTACAGTACCATAATATTGCAAACTTGCATAAAACTTCATAATGTATTTCTTTTTAACGTTGGAACTTCAAAAAGACCAATCGCTTGTACTTAACACGTAATAAAAGGGCTAAACAACTAAAAAGTAGGATATAAATAATCGACAGTCCATTTTTTTTCTAAAAACCTTACCAGCGGTATAGAACAGATGTACATACAACATTTAATTTTGGGGTGCCCGTTGCCTCTTAATATTCAATCAATGTAATATATTGTCATTCAAAAAGAAAACTTAGTTGCTTTGTAAAAACAATAACGAAGTGTATCCAGATTAATCAAACTCGATTCGATTTTCTCTCATTTCGTAAGTTGGCTAACGTACTCGGTGAAAGCAACCTAGATCATTCGGTCACTTACCGGTATATTTCTTGCACAATATACGGCCAGTTATTGCATCTCAGTGGCGTTGGAATTCGCCACGTGGTGCGCACCGTGCAAGGATTTTTTTTAGTAGCTTTGCGCACCATGTGCGTTTGAGTTGGAGCCCAAACAATGACGCAATCGCACAGAATTTAACGAATCGCAGATTTACCAGAAACTTATACTTAAATGATCCTTGACCAGAGAGTCCCTACCAGGGGGAGCCACTCCGGGCTCATACGCTTCGGCTTGCCAGAGCATAGGCTGCTGCCTCACGCCAGGCCTAAGAAAGTCCATACTACTTTCTCCGTCCGTTAAATAATTATTCTTTTGTTTGGGCCCGAACTCGGTAACAGTTTCGTGACCAACCTTGTTTGCTTGTTTGTCACTAGATTTTAGGGGCTTTCCGTTCATTTTGTTGGTCCTTGGGAAAATTATATTTCCATGGCAACGTGAACATGGACGGCATTCGTATCCCAACCTCCATACGGTGTGCATCTGTGCAGTGAGTGGTATCGGGTGTAGGGTACGTGCTTTGAGTGTCGTGTGGACTTCGGGTTTGTGACCTGTTATTTGTTTAGTGTGTTAGGTCCCGTTAGTGTTTAATCAGGTTAGTACCCCCGCCTTAATAGGGGATAACTATTCGACATGTCGTCCGAAAGTGATGGTAGTCAGATGGGGCGACCACCGGACGAATTTGAACACGTGGAATACGAGGGCGTAGCGTCTGTTGAAAGTATGCTTGTAGTGTCGGAGGTTGAGGTAGCATCAACTCCATCAACTTCCAATGCCGAAACATCTCCAATTCTTGCTAAGCGACAGCCAGTGTCAAATGACAATCGATATTATGAACATCACACAGGACCGTACACGGTGTTTGTGCAAGGTGAAGGTGATCAACATATTGGCAATTTACATCCGATGGCATTAGGAAAGCTTTTTTTCGGAAATAAGATCGTAGGTATAAAGAATATTCAACGCAAAGGCCGCAATCGTGTTCAGGTACAATTTAACAAGGCCGTAGAAGCTAACTCCTTCTTACAAAATCCCTTATTGCCAGCAAAGCACCTGGTTGCATTTGTCCCGTCCGCTAACGTCCAACGTGTTGGGCTAATTAGGGGCGTGGACACATCCTTAACGCACGATGAAATCCTAAAATATATTGATTCGCCTGTACCAATTGTGCGAGTCCAGCGTTTTTTCCGGAAAAAGATGATCAACGACAAGTTAGAATCCCTTCCTACAGGAACAGTGAAAATTTTCTTTAAAACACAAAGACTACCTGATTATGTATCTATTTTTAATGTGCTCTTAGAGGTAACATTATTCATATTTTCCCCCATTAGATGTTTGAACTGTCAACGATTCGGGCATGTAAAACTACACTGCCGGGCTCGCGCCCCAATTTGCGGTAACTGTGCGCAAGGACACTCTACGGAAACATGTAAGGAGACCCTGTTTAAATGTGCTAATTGTGGTGATAATCATCCGGCAGGCGCCGCACGCTGCCCCGAATTGGAGAAACAAAAGTCCATAAAACGTCAAATGTGTACCGAAAATAAATCGTACCACGAAGTTATTACGGCTAACTACAATGTACCGTTTAATCCTCTTACCCTCCCACAGCAATTTCCAACCTTAGAACAGTCTCATAATACGCGTCGAGAGGATCCGCCGAGAAAACGAAAATATACAGAACTAGTGTCCCCAAAGCCGAAAGTGGTGAATCCCATAGGTTACGACCGCCGGGCCTATCTCGAGATTCTGAAGCAACCATCTGGAAGTGGTGTAGGGGTGGCTATGCAACCCGCCACAATGGGTGAGGAAATTTCGAAGAAACCGTGTTCCCAAACACCCGGCACTTCACGAGACCCGTCCCATGACATCATTGAAGATTTCCTGAAATTACAAGAATTATTAGGACACAATGCTCAATGGAGCTTTTATGTGAAACAATTATTAGACAAAATAGTTCCGTTACTTCCCAATCCTCCTAACACAAAAAATATTACCCTAGTAAGTAGTAGCCCTACAGTGGCCTAATTTCGATAAGTGCTACATGTTACTACTCCAGTGGAATTGCCGGAGTATTTTAAATAAGAAGCATGAATTATTACTGTTCATACAGGAGTATGACCCAGATATCATATTCCTACAGGAAACATGGCTTCGTGCCTCGTATAGATTCTCGATTCCCAACTACCTGGTCGAACGTCAGGATGGTCCAGGATATCGTGGCATAATGACGCTATTCAAAAAGACCTTACGATACACTTCTCTCCCTACTCAGTTCTATATTCCTCATACTCATCATCACACATTCCTTGTACAAGATCTACATGTAAGTCATATTTATTGTCCCCCGGGTACACAAGGTTCCCGTCGGCAATGGCAGGCATATTTCCGGTTCATAAAACAATTTCCTAAACATATTACCGTGGGGGATTTTAATGCACATCACGCCTTGTGGGGCAGTGGTCGCATTAATCCAAAAGGACGTCACATCGCTGCAGTTATTCAGGATTTACACCTACATCTCTTAAATGATGGATCACCCACGCGCATTACCCCACCAAATAGTCCCAAAAGTGCGGTGGATTTAAGTGTCACTACCCTAGACTTATCTCATAAGATGACATGGAAGACCGTGCAGGATACGCATCAAAGCGATCATTATCCAATTATAATCGACTATGATGTCTCGCGTACCCGACATATCCCAAAAAACGTCTTCAAGGTTAAGCGAAATTTACGAATTTTTGATTATGAGTTGTTCTCCCGATTTTTAGAAGATAGACTTTCACAGAATACACAGGGGCTCAGTAACAGTTATGCCTTTTTATTAGAGAATATCCGCGCCTATCTTAATATATATCACCCTTTAATTCCAACGACAGGTCCTCCAAATAATCGGGGCGCCTTACCCTCATGGTGGGATCAAGAATGCGGAAAGCTGGTTAGACGGCGCAAGGCGAGTTTAAAAGCTTTTCGACAGTATGGCTCTCCAACGTCTTATTTACGTTACAAAAGTCTCACCGCGCAAATACAACGTGTATTTAATGATAAAAGACGGGAAGCATGGAAAATATATACTACCCAATTATGCAGTTCTACGTCCCTCAACAGTATTTGGACGGCGATTAAACATTTCTCTAATAATCGTACTATCTCACCTCCCTCTCAACTTTCGGTGCAGGGATACCATGACCTGTATCATACTTGGACACCAGAAATAGTTGTTCGCTTGCCTACATCGTGTACATCTGGTTCCATGGAACGTTTTTCCAGTTTAATGCAGCCTATTACAAGTACCGAATTCAGACACGCATTTCGGCACAAAAAATCATCCAGCCCAGGGATTGATGGAGTGACTTATCAAATGATCGCTCGATTTCCAGTAAACGCTCAAAGTATCATTATTCAATTATATAATTCAATCTTATGCACAGGGACCTTCCCGGAGGATTGGAATGTGTTTCATACTGTACCGATTCTTAAACCCATGAAAGATGCTCGATTACCGAGTAGTTATCGTGGTATTCAACTTGGATCTTGTTTCCGAAAAAATTTCCAACATATACTTTCCGACGGCTTCAATGGTGCCTAGAATATTATAACCTGTTTCCAAAAACCCAATTTGCATTCAGGAAAAATCTTGGTATATCCGACCCCTTAAATATATTCCTGACTGATTTACTCCTAGCAAAAGGAAAGAAAATGCACACAGTAGCTGTGTTCCTTGACCTCAAAAATGCATATGATTCTGTTGATCCATATCTTCTTATTCAACTTCTAAGGGATCTAAATTTTCCCCTGCCCTTCAGGTGCTTAATACACAATATGCTATGCTATCGTCATATTACGTTAAACTCCCCCGTCGGTGTCTTTGATTCTCGACATACTTCTTATGGTGTTCCCCAGGGCGACGTTCTAAGCGGGCTTTTATACTTACTTTACACCCGTACTTTAGAAACAGTCATATTACCGCACGCTCGCATTCTACAATATGCGGATGACATTCTAATATATTGCACTCGAGAAGAGTTTTCCTCATGTCGAAGAGATATATACCACGCCTTATCTCATGCTCATGATTGGTTACATCAATACGGATTTGAAACATCCGTAGGGAAAAACGCTGCGATGATTTTTACACACAAACGAATTTACGACAGTTCTCCTATTTTATACCGTCAAGGTCACATTCCGGTGGTGACAAGTGTCAAATATTTAGGGATTCATATTGACAGGAAATTGCAATGGGAGAGACATACGCAATACCTACAGAGTCATCTCGCCAGTAAAATTAATGTTCTAAAATCTCTCACTAGACGTAATTGGGGGGCGGATCCAGAATCATTATTAACGGTTTACCGTAACATAATCCGTTCTGTACTGGATTACAATTCTTTTTTTTGATTCCATGCCCAGCATTAGGCTCCTTCGATTAGATAGAATCCAGTTTTCTGCTTTGCGTATAATCATAGGTGCGCTTCAATCAACCCCCACAGGAGCCCTGCTAGTTGAAACCGGAGAAATGTCACTTCCGCATCGGCGTAGATATCTTGCATGTATGTACCTGCTCCGAAAAATGATGATAACAACATCCCCTATCGTCCCTAAATTACAACTATTAGAGGAATATTATACGCGTCGATTATTGCCCAACGTTTCTCGTCCTGCGTTACTAACCGCATATTCCATGCTTCAACCGCACCGCCATAATATATTAAAAGTCATGCGGTTACCGATATATACTATTCCGTATGCTGCAACGTACTTTCAACCTCCTATTCTTCCGAACTCCTTACCCCACGTCTACCAGACGTTTCAACATCATCCTGTAATTATTCCCCGTATTTTTCGGGAAATAACGAGTCCTTTGATCTCCTGTATCTTTTTTTACACAGATGGTTCTAAAATGGTTAACCCTGCGCGTGTGGGAGCAGCCTTCTGTGCTCCGGACTTACAAATCTCCTTTCAGTATACTTTACCCCCTGACGTCTCGATATTTACAGCCGAAATTTTTGCCATACGTCAGACGTGTTTTTATATAAAAAAAACATGCCGTTCGTCGTGCCTTAATATGTACCGATTCAATGAGTGTAGTGCAAGCACTTAAAAATGTTAGAGAGGCTGACAACTGGTTTTTATGTCAATTAGTGCAACAATTGTACACTTTACACACGGAGGGTTTCGACGTCAGTATCAAGTGGGTACCCGGCCATTGTCACATTGAAGGAAACGAAATAGCGGATAACCTTGCCAAAGATGCAGCAAAAGGACACGGGAAAACTTACAACATCACCATACCAATGTCAGATCTGCGTTCTATAATTAGTTCAACAATACGGGAGGAATGGCAAGGCACGTGGACTAGCTACGCCAAAATTAAGGCCAAACATTATTTTGGGTTACAACCGACTATTTTAAACAAACCATGGTTTCATGGAGGGAAATACACACGACGACATATCATTACAATCATTCGTCTACGTTTCAACCATGCATTAACGCCGGTGTATTTATTCCGCATAAAACGACGTGATAATCCTCTATGTTCGTGTTTACAAATGGAGGGTTCCTTAAATCATATTCTATTTCAATGTCCACTATACGACCATCAACGAGCTTTAATGTTGAGAGCTTTATACGATTTAGGGTATGCACTTCCTTTAAATGTGGCCACATTGGTACACAAGCCTACAATTCCACTGGTCAGTAGCATAGTGGCATTTTTCGACAATATTAATTTCAAGATTTGAAAGGGTAATCCTTTCCCATATCCATATTTGTGGCCCGGTCATGTGTGTGTATGTGTAGCGAGTCACCAAGGTGGGTCGCTTCGGTGTGAAGAGTTAATACCATTTGTGTCCTCGTCTCTAATTCCCATGTTTTCCTCATACGTATCCCTCCGCGTTGCGTCATAGTCTTGTTTATGATTCCCCGCTACTCACTGGTCTTACGCTTTCAGATTGTGTTTCTATCTCCCAAAATTTTAATAATGGCACCCCGTGGCGTTAACGAACAGCTGATTCCTCACCTCAAGTTAAAACGCAATGAGAGTGAAACGCGAATTATGATCCGCATCATCCTGGCTTGTTATTGGTTGGCAATTATTACCAGCCATTGGCTGCCCGCGGGTTTGTTTACAATTATCAGCAACATGGTGGCGAGAGGAATAGATTTCTACATCAATTAAATTGCTAGAAATCTATTCCAGTTATGACAGTATGAAGTGCAAATCACTTATTGATGAGGAATTGTATGTGCGTTTATATTTAAATTGAAGCGTGACACTGTTCATCAACATTTGTGAAAATAAGAGTACAAATCAACACTCTTGCCAATCAACTGAAAGTTTCTACTACTTTGGATGTAATGGATGTAAATCAATTGGCTGTCGTTTGCACCAGTTTTATTCATCAGTTCGAAATACATTCAGTACATGTGCACTATAAAACTACATTATAGACCATTGCATATTGATGTTGCTGTCTGCTTATATTTACCAATTTCATGACATGTCATTTGTAGGTTATGCCTAATAAGGCATATAATTTAAGTGGCCGTTTGAAATGTGAAGTCCTTACTGTATTTATGTACAAATATTATGGTTTAACTAATGAAGCAAGGATTAAAAGTGCAGTTTGCACTGCCACCCTTTTTTTGTTTAAATATTGATATGTAGTTTCTCAGTCTGGTAACTTCTTGGATTTGCTTGAGATAGATTTATAGTAATATACTACCTTATTAACCTGCAGGCTGAGTTTTTTTAAACATGCCCAGGTGCATACAGTAGCACAAGACCTATGTCGATCCTAAATGTAGGCCTATTATAGTGCTCATGTCAAAGGTCGTCCTAAAGTTTTCACTATTGAGACTCGATTTGCATCGAAGATAATTTCAGCCGAGTCTGGCAAGGCTTTATAAACTTGGGCGTGACTTCACATTTTAATTTTTCCTATACAGCTTTTGATACCAACCACTTAAATCACAGTATTTCAAGATTTGCTCTCATTAAACATCACCAACACTTTTTTTTTCCCCCTGGTGGTGGGCTGTATTGGAGTCTACAGAAAATAAAGTTGAGAAATAAAAATACATCTTAGGTTTCCATGACACAGTTGCATTTTATCCTATATCTCCTAATTCCTCATGCTGCATAAATAAACATGACAGATTACAGCATTAGCAATGATGACAGTAATTTATGAATTGTTAAAATGTTTTTAAAAGATGCATAAAAAGAGGCTTGATAAATCCTGTATCATCAAACCATTTAAACATTCCCACAGAGCTCTAATCAGAAGCTCATTTTATGTGCAACAGGTATGTAAAATAAACCTCCCTCCCAATAACTTGTAGGCCTAACCTGAACATAATCCATGTTAAGAGCTGTTTTTTGGTTCACAGGAAAACCTACCATTTAAAATCTTGCACATACCGGTAGGCTACTAATCATATTAAGGTGCAATTAACTCGGGTAATTTTAAAAATCATGGCTGTCAACTACCGATTTAAATATTCCAGACATCTTTCTTAACTCCACTTTTACTGACAGCATGTAAGTCCTTACTACTGTCTTTCAAGCCATTGACCAGTTGTTTTTTCTCATGAGGAACCATTTTAGTCATTCTTCTCTGTGTGAAATACAGTTGATGACAACTGCCTGGAAGACTCAGGTGTTTTTTCTTGTGTCGCTTCTCTGGTTGCCTATGACACTTCCTAATTATTAACAGAATGTTTCATTGAATTGTTGTATCCAATTGACCAACTGGTAATATATTATGGTTTGCTTTAATATTCCTATGATACACTTTTAGATCTCATATATTAATGAAATAGGCCCTATACAACAACATAGGCTGAAATGTTGAACCAATCTCCCATTCCCTAACAGTCCCAACTAATGGGACATAAGCTACCTAGTGGTTGGTCTCACAATGCTTCCATCTACATGTACCGTACTAGGTCTAGTAGTACCATAGGTATTGTGACTGTTTCTCCAACTCCGTCAAGGAAACTAATTCTGAACGAAGATCTGGAATGGGGTACACTGTCCCTCGAGGGCAATCAAGGACAACTTGAATCATTCAAGTGATTTTTCTATTTCATTTTACCAACTAACCAGGTGCCTGGAAATGCTAGTGAAGGAGGCAGCTAAGTAGGCTAGCCTACTGGTATTCACCATTCAGAGAACATTCTCAGCGACTTGTCTATGCATAGGCCTATGACACAATTTTCAGAAATTGATACAGTAGTCACAGAACACTAATGGTGCCCAGTACTCGCAGCTTAGCATAGGACGGAGTGGATTCCAGCCACAGATTAACTTATGATCTGTCAACGGGTTTTCAAACAAATTGAGCACACACCCAAGTACAGGGGTCTTGACCATGATGTTCCAAGCCTCTAAATGAAACACTCCTCTTTAAGGCTTTCTGGTCTTGCATCCATGGTCGATCAACATTCTCCTGATCTGTGTTCTCAAGTTTCTGATGGTTATGGACATTATTTTTATCCTGATAACTTCATATTTTAAGGGGTTGGGGTACATGCCCTATTCTTAATTAGTTCAGCATAAGATCATTGAATCCCCTTAAGAAAATTAGGGAACATCCATGTGTTATTTGCCCATAGGAAAGGAAGAATTTAAAAAACTGAACCTCTAGGGACATTGATGCAGATGACTCCGAGTAAGTAGGCTAGATCAAAATGAACATTTTTCAGTGTTGCCTTAATAAAGGTTGATAACTTTCTACCGTTCAACATGAATAGGCCTATATTGGATGGGAAATATTTTTATTATTTGCAGAGATTACAAGGATGACTTGTTGATGTATCGTTATTTTGTTAATCGAACATAAGTTCCAAGTCCA
The DNA here is from genome assembly GCA_946902985.2 of Meconema thalassinum. Classification (NCBI taxonomy): domain Eukaryota; kingdom Metazoa; phylum Arthropoda; class Insecta; order Orthoptera; family Tettigoniidae; genus Meconema; species Meconema thalassinum. The sequence goes on from OX336389.2 coordinate 445,203,118, forward strand.
TATCGTGTTGGAACCCATATTTCAGTGCTGCCTTAGTAAACGAAATATTCAATGTCTTTCAGTCGGTCAACACGGTTGCACTTAATGGTAATGAGAATGAGCATTATTCCAAAAAAAACAGAAAAAAAAACTGTAGGCTACATGCAGACCTAACATGTCAAATCAATCATGCCTACAAGACAACAAAAATGCTCTATGAAAAACTATTAAAATCCCATAATGGTACGGTAGTCAAAAATAATCTCAAACCACCGCCACTATTTCGCGAAGGTGCAGAAAAATCTTACTATAGTACAGCTATTCGTAATAGTTGCTACTGTTGTGATAAACCGCTACTGAGAGTGATAGGCCCCCGAAATATAACTATTTATCTTCATGTCTACAAGATAATGAGATTGCCAAAAAACCACAAATCTATAGAAGACAACACTAAAAATGGCTTATCTAATCCACAAGTCACCCACCCTTCACCAACATTATTAATATTTGTAATTTAAGTAACTTATTAGGTTATGTTAAATTGAGGTTAATGGCGGATTTGATTGCGGCTGTGTGGCGGGAAGGACCCAATAAGTGCTCAGCCAATCAGGGACGTTTTGATTGGAGACCATGCTCGGAAAAATTTTAGATCGTTTTGATTCTCAGGGCTTCGTTAAGCCCCCACCCTAGGCCGTCATCGTGTCCAAAATGGCGGCTTAACGAACACGACGGGGTGCCATTATTAAAATTTTGGGAGATAGAAACACAGCCTCAATCGGTAGTCAACGGTTATCCAATGATACATACCACTGCACAGTAGCAATTGGGTAAGAGTGTGTTTCTATCTCCCAAAATTTTAATAATGGCACCCCGTGGCGTTAACGAACAGCTGATTCCTCACCTCAAGTTAAAACGAAATGAGAGTGAAACGCGAATTATGATCCGCGTCATCCTGGCTTGTTATTGGCTGGCAGTTATTACCAGCCATTGGCTGCCCGCGGGTTTGTTTACAATTATCACCAACATGGCGGCGAGAGGAATAGATTTCTACATAAATTAAATTGCTAGAAATCTATTCCAGTTCATGACAGTATGAAGTGCAAATCACTTATTGATGAGGAATTGTATGTGCGTTTATATTTAAATTGAAGCGTGACACTGTTCATCAAAATTTGTGAAAAAAAAGTACAAATCAACACTCTTGCCAATCAATTGAAAGTTTCTACTACTTTGGATGTAATAATGGATGTAAATCAATTGGCTGTCGTTTCCACCAGTTCGAAATACATTCAGTACAATAACCTTTTGTGCTCTATAAAACTACATTATAGACCATTGCATATTGATGTTGCCCCTGATTATATTTACCAATTTCATGACATGTAATTTGTAGGTTATGCCTAATAAGGCATATAATTTAATTGGCCGTTCGTAATGTGAAGTCCTTACTGTATTTATGTACAAATATTATGGTTTAACTAATGAAGCAAGGATTAAATGTGCAGTTTGCACTGCCACCCTTTTTTTGTTTAAATATTGATATGTAGTTTCTCAGTCTGGTAACTTCTTGGATTTGCTTGAGATAGATTTATAGTAATATACTACCTTATTAACCTGCAGGCTGAGTTTTTGTTTTAAAACATGCCCAGGTGCATACAGTAGCAGAAGACCTACTGCAGGCTATGTCGATCCTAAATGTAGGCCTATTATAGTGCTCATGTCAAAGGTCGTCCTAAAGTTTTAGCTATTGAGACTTGATTTGCATCGAAGATAATTTCAGCGGAGTCTGGCAAGGATTCATAAACTTGGGCGTGACTTCACATTTTCATTTTTCCTATACAGCTTTTGATACCAACCACTTAAATCACAGTATTTCAAGATTTGCTCTCATTAAACATCACCAACACTTTTTTTTTTTCCCTGGTGGTGGGCTGTGTTGGAGTCTACAGAAAATAAAGTTGAGAAATAAAAATACATCTTAGGTTTCCATAACACAGTTGCATTTTATCCTACTATATCTCCACTCAATATACCAATCCTACCAATGCTTCCTAATTCCTCATGCTGCATAAATAAACATGACAGATTACAGCATTAGCAATGATGACAGTAATTTATGAATTGTTAAAATGTTTTTAAAAGATGCATAGAAAGTGGCTTGATAAACCCTGTATCATCAAACCATTTAAACATTCCCACAGAGCTCTAATCAGAAGCTCATTATGTGCAACAGGTATGTAAAATAAACCTCCCTCCCAATAACTTGTAGGCCTAACCTGAACATAATCCATGTTAAGAGCTGTTTTTTGGTTCACAGGAAAACCTACCATTTAAAATCTTGCACACACCGGTAGGCTACTAATCATATTAAGGTGCAATTGCCTACGGTAATTTTAAAAATCCTGGCTATCAACTACTGATTTAAATATTCCAGACATCTTTCTTAACTCCACTTTTACTGACAGCATGTAAGTCCTTACTACTGTCTTTCAAGCCATTGACCAGTTGTTTGTTTCATGAGGAACCATTTTAGTCATTCTTCTCTATGTGAAATACAGTTGATGACAACTGCCTGGAAGACTCAGGTGTTTTTTCTTGTGTCGCTTCTCTGGTTGCCTACGACACTTCCTAATTATTAACAGAATGTTTCATTGAATTGTTGTATCCAACTGACCAACTGGTAATATATTATGGCTTGCTTTAATATTCCTATGATACACTTTTAGATCCCATACATTAATGAAATATACAACAACATAGGCTGACATGTTGAACCAATCTCACATTCCCAACTAATGGGACATAAGCTACCTAGTGGTTGGTCTCACAATGCTTCCATCTACATGTACCGTACTAGGTCTAGTAGTACCATAGGTATTGTGACTGTTTCTCCAACTCCGTCAAGTAAACTAATTCTGAACTAAGATCTGGAATGGGGTACACTGACCTATGAGGGCAATCAAGGACAACTTGAATCATTCAAGTGATTTTTCTATTTCATTTTACCAACTAACCAGGTGCCTGGAAATGCTAGTGAAGGAGGCAGCTAAGTAGGCTAGCCTACTGGTATTCACCATTCAGAGAACATTCTCAGCGACTTGTCTAAGCATAGGCCTATGACACAATTTTCAGAAATTGATACAGTAGTTACAGAACACTAATGGTGCCCAGTACTCACAGCATAGCATAGGACGGAGTGGATTCCAGCCACAGATTAACTTATGATCTGTCAACGGGTTTTCAAACTAATTGAGCACACACTCAAGTACAGGGGTCTTGACCATGATGTTCCAAGCCTCTAAATGAAACACTCCTCTTTAAGACCTTCTGGTCTTGCATCCATGGTCGATCAACATTCTCCTGATCTGTGTTCTCAAGTTTCTAATGGTTATGGACATTATTTTTATCCTGATAACTTCATATTTTAAGGGGTTGGGGTACATGCCCTATTCTTAATTAGTTCAGCATAAGATCATTGAATCCCCTTAAGAAAATAGGGAACATCCATGTGTTATTTGACCATAGGAAAGGGAGAATTTAAAAAACTGAACCTCTAGGGACATTGATGCAGAGGACTCCGAGTAAGTAGGCTAGATCAAAATGAACATTTTTCCGTGTTGCCTTAACAAAGGTTGATAACGTTCTACCGTTCAACATGAATAGGACTATATTGGATGGGAAATATTTTTATTATTTGCAGAGATTACAAGGATGACTTGTTAATGTATCATTATTTTGTTAAGGGAACACAAGTTCCAAGTCCATATCGTGTTGGAAGCCATATTTCAGTGTTGCCTTAGTAAACGAAATATTCAATGTATTTCAGTCGGTCAACACGGTTGCACTTAATAGTAATGAGCATTATTCCCAAAACCAGAAAAAAATGTACATGCAGGCCTAACATGTCAAATCAATCATGCCTACAAGACAACAAAAATGCTCTATGAAAAACTATTAAAACCCCATAATGGTAGTCAAAAATAATCTCAAACCACCGCCACTATTTCGCGAAGGTGCAGAAAAATCTTAATAAAGTACAGCTATTCGTAATAGTCCTACTGTTTTGATAAACCGCTACTGAGTGATAGGCCCCCGAAATATAACTATTTATCTTAATGTCTACAAGATAACGAGATTGCCAAAAAACCACAATGCCAGCCACAAAACTATAGAAGACAACACTAAAAATGGCTTATCTAATCCACAAGTCATCCACCCTTCACCAACATTAATATTTGTAATTTAAATAACTTAGGTTATGTTAAATTGAGGTTAATGGCGGAATTGATTGCGGCTGTGTGGCGGGAAGGACCCAATAAGTGCTCAGCCAATCAGGGACGTTTTGATTGGAGACCATGCTCGGAAAAATTTTAGATCGTTTTGATTCTCAGGGCTTCGTTAAGCCCCCACCCTAGGCCGTGGGAGAGAACAAAATGGCGGCTTAACGAACACCACGGGGTGCCATTATTAAAATTTTGGGAGATAGAAACACAGCCTAAAGAGTTTACTATGCCCACTACCGTACCAAGAAGAAGAAGAAGAACATGGACGGTGAATGTGATGAGGAGTTCGCAAATCAAGATAATTATTGCGTCTCGACATTTGGTGATTTACAGAACGGTAATGGTAGTTTCAGTCGATAAAATGGCAATATATTGTTGGTTGATGGTGTGTGAATTAAGTTCTGTTTTAGGTCGTGCTAAGTTTATAATAATAGAGACATAATGAGATCCTGTATAGGTTAACTGATCGTAAGCTCTTCAATATTTGAGAAGTAATGATGGATGTGATGTGTGTTGCTCGTAATCCAGCCATCGGCTAGAAGTTTAGAAAATCTGCCCGCATAAGAATGAGAAATTATTATAGGCTATATATTGAAAATGTGTTAACACATACAGTAGGCCTACCAGTAGACTATTGGGATTAATGGTGTACATTATATTTAGGGGAAGGATGAACATCCTCTTTATTCTCTACATGTAGCCTACATTCTCATCATTTCTCAAACTTTTGTTTCACTTGTTCATGATGAATAGTCTTGTCACTTTATTGCAGAATTACCATGCTGGCAAGAAGGTCGTGTACTGCTCTGAATTGTGATGGCGACATCTAACCAGCATAGACACCTGCGTGGATTTCCCTTGGATGACCGTATGGTAGTAGTTTTATACAAATCCTTTGTATAAACCAGGTACAGTATTGTCCATTTTAGTCACCTTTATCTGTGATGTAGATTTGTGTCTGTTCATCCCTGTAGTTAGGCTATTATCAGTCAGGTAGTTGAGGTTTTAAGGGGCAGAACTACGAGGTCATCTGCCCCTATCAGTAGATAGCATAAGCTTCACCCAGATGTTCTCCATGAGGAAGTTTTGTTTCTGGTTTGACAAATCATGATCATTATGTCGTAATTGCAAGTTTCCACGGTTAACATAGAGCCAAAAAATTAGGCTTGTGACTGTTTGGAGTGTGATAAGTTATCAGCAGGGCCCGGATAATCGTGTACCTAACTCCCTCCTCCCAAATGCCTTGCTGTTGTGGGTTGTAATATCTTTACGTGTAGCGATGAATTCATAGACTTGCTATTATTACGAAATCCCTCTGGAGCTTTGTACCTTCATAGGTAGAAAAGTCTTAATTGGAACAACTGTGAATGTGGATGCCATTGCTATTGTAACCGCATACCAATTGCCTGATCAGGTATACTGTACTGCCACTTGTCACACATCAACTATGCACAGTGACCATATACATAACTTCTTTTGTGCCTCATTGTGTAGTGGCTAGTACTCTTGGCTGTCACTGCGGAGGCCCGGATTCGATTCCCAGCTCTGCCAAGAAGTTTAATTCTGGCCTGAGGGTTGCGCAAAAACTGAGAAGAGGCGAGTTCCAATCCCTCCTCAGCCATCCTGGAAGTGGCTTTCTGTGGTTTCCCCACTTCTATTCCAGGCGTATGCTTAATTAAGACCACAGCCGCCTCCTTAATCCTCATCTGAGTTACAACTACACACACTAATACAGCCTTCACAATAACACCGGTTATCTGACAAATTCCACACACACCTAAGTACACGGGGCCACATGACCACAATGGCGCAAAGCCCAGAAATGAATCAATAACACAATATAATTTCTTTAGGTGGCTTCAACACCCCTGTGGGTGGGGGTTTAGACTACACCCATGGTATCCTCTGGCTATCGTACAAGGCGACTAAAAGGAGCAACCTTGGCTATTCTTTGAGGCTTCCTACTTGTCTTATGAATTGCCCCCCTCAAGGGTGGGAGGGATGGAATACACCCACAGGCAGAGTTGGACGGTTGGCAGGTGGCACACGTGCTGTGAAAGTATTCTGGAAATATATATAATCTGGTGTAACAGTATGTTAATGTTGTAGTAATTAATAATAAACAAAGTTTTTATGGTTCCGCCTAGTCAATACTTGTTGTATTAGAGATTTTATCGTGACATAATCACTTGTCTTTACGTATGTTGGGACATGTTTCGGTGTCTAGTAACATTGACACCTTCATCAGCCTACGGTTATTGGCAACACTCAATGACATTAAAATAATTATTAAAACAACACACAGATGACTAAAATAACACTTTAAAAAGTTGTTTAAAACACTGTCATAATGAAAGTTCAATTAAAAGTCTTAGAAAAAGGCTTGGTGCACTGTTTTGGTTTCCATTGTCCTGCTTCCGATAATAACCTCCGAAATCCAGCAAGAGGTGACCATACATAACTGGAAAAGAAAATCCCTGTGTGAACTATGATAAGTATTAAAACCGAAAAAGTGGAAAGCTAAACAAAGAAAAAGTGGAAAAATATATTAAAAAAAGGAGTGTGGTGAACTTACGGTGTAGTTGTGGCAGCGAGAAATCGGGCCGGGCCGTGCTGAGGCATACGGAGACTGTGCAGTACTGATATGGAATAGCTTAGGGGAAGAGGGCGAGGCTTCAGTCGAGAGGGGTGGGGGGAGGGTAAGTATACTGGCAATTTTGGAGGACAGGAGCGGGATGGGGGTATGGGGTTGAGGGGTGGAATGAGCGGATTTGTAGATCCTCGATTAAATGATAAAATTAAGGTGGTTTGTATTTAACTCTGTAATTAGTTAAGGTCTCAAAGAGTATATTGTTATTTTCAAAGTTGATCTCATTGATATTGGTTAGGGGGTCTGTTCTTTGGGCAAAATCTATTTCGATTTCTTCCAATATGTTCATTGTGATACCTTTCTTAGCAAGATGCAGGATGCTCATGTCTTTGTTGATGTCAGTGAATTCATGTTTACTGTCCTTCATGTGGTTGGCCATAGCGGAGAATTTATTGTATTTTAGAGCGTTAAAATGTTCACCATATCTTGTAGCAAATGACCTACCGGTTTGTCCATAATAATTAGGTTCGCATTTGGTGCATTTCAATTTGTATATGCCTGATTTATTAAACTTGTTCGTGTGGTTCAATTTGTTGGTGTTAAATAAAATATCTTTATTTGTATTAGTTGTTTTGTAGGCTATTTTTAGACCGCGTTTCTTAAAGATATTCGAAATGCTGTAAGATTTGTTGTTAAAGTACGTGAAGACTGCGTACTTGGGTGGCCCTTTTTTTTCTGGCGTTAGGTGGGTGACCGGTTTATTTTTAATTTTATTAATGATGTTGTTAACTATCTGTGGTGCGAATCCGTTTATTTTAGCAACTTGCTTAATGATTTTTAGCTCTTCGTTTAGGCTTGCTTGGTCTAGAGGAAGGGAGAAGGCTCTGTTGATCATGCACAGAAATGCGGCTTTCTTTTGATTACCTGGGTGATTAGAGTCCTGCCTTATGGTTGTATGTGTTTGGGTTGGCTTTCTGAAAATTTTATATGTTAATCTATTATTAATCCTACTGACTGTGATGTCAAGAAAGTTTATTTTATTGTTTACCGCTGATTCTGCCGTGAATTGTATATTTTTATCCAGACTATTTAATTTGTGTACCAATCCTTCTATGTTCAGGGTCGTCTCATCTAATATTACAAATACATCGTCCACGTATCTTGCCCAAAAAAATATCCCATCAATTTTGTTTATGATTTCCTCATGCTCTAAGTGATCTAAGTATATATTGGCTACTATGCCAGAGAGCAGGGAACCCATTGACAGTCCCTCTTTTTGCTTGAAGATTTTATTATTAAAGGTGAAAAAATTATTTATAAGTGTGAACTCAAGTGGTGTCATAAATTCACTGATTTCTACTTTCGATAACGAGCTACTGCTAGACACGTTTTGTTCAATGAACTTGAGCGAAGGTTTGATAGGAATGTTTGTATACATGTCCTTCACATCTACACTGTGTAAGGAGTGTTTGCTCATTAATTTAAGTTTCATCGTTTCATCGCAGAAGTGGAGTGTGTTCTTCAGGGATTTGTTAGCTTTGTAGGTGAAATGTTTTTCAAGAAATTGTTGGCAAAATTTCTTGAAAAACATTTCACCTACAAAGCTAACAAATCCCTGAAGAACACACTCCACTTCTGCGATGAAACGATGAAACTGCCCTCTCTACAGAACCGCTAAATTTTGCCAACAATTTCTTGAAAAACATTTCACCTACAAAGCTAACAAATCCCTGAAGAACACACTCCACTTCTGCGATGAAACGATGAAACTTAAATTAATGAGCAAACACTCCTTACACAGTGTAGATGTGAAGGACATGTATACAAACATTCCTATCAAACCTTCGCTCAAGGTCATTGAACAAAACCTGTCTAGCAGTAGCTCGTTATCGAAAGTAGAAATCAGTGAATTTATGACACTACTGAGTTCACACTTATAAATAATTTTTTCACCTTTAATAATAAAATCTTCAAGCAAAAAGAGGGACTGTCAATGGGTTCCCCGCTCTCTGGCATAGTAGCCAATATATACTTAGATCACTTAGAGCATGAGGAAATCATAAACAAAATTGATGGGATATTTTTTTGGGCAAGATACGTGGACGATGTATTTGTAATATTAGATGAGACAACCCTGAACATAGAAGGATTGGTACACAAATTAAATAGTCTGGATAAAAATATACAATTCACGGCAGAATCAGCGGTAAACAATAAAATAAACTTTCTTGACATCACAGTCAGTAGGATTAATGATAGATTAACATATAACATTTTCAGAAAGCCAACCCAAACACATACAACCATAAGGCAGGACTCTAATCACGCAGGTAATCAAAAGAAAGCCGCATTTCTGAGCATGATCAACAGAGCCTTCTCCCTTCCTCTAGACCAAGCAAGCCTAAACGAAGAGCTAAAAATCATTAAGCAAGTTGCTAAAATAAACGGATTCGCACCACAGATAGTTAACAACATCATTAATAAAATTAAAAATAAACCGGTCACCCACCTAACGCCAGAGCAAAAAGAGCCACCCAAGTACGCAGTCTTCACGTACTTTAACAACAAATCTTACAGCATTTCCAATATCTTTAAGAAACGCGGTCTAAAAATAGCCTACAAAACAACTAATACAAATAAAGATATTTTATTTAACACCAACAAATTGAACCACACGAACAAGTTTAATAAATCAGGCATATACAAATTGAAATGCACCAAATGCGAACCTAATTATTATGGACAAACCGGTAGGTCATTTGCTACAAGATATGGTGAACATTTTAACGCTCTAAAATACAATAAATTCTCCGCTATGGCCAACCACATGAAGGACAGTAAACATGAATTCACTGACATCAACAAAGACATGAGCATCCTGCATCTTGCTAAGAAAGGTATCACAATGAACATATTGGAAGAAATCGAAATAGATTTTGCCCAAAGAACAGACCCCCTAACCAATATCAATGAGATCAACTTTGAAAATAACAATATACTCTTTGAGACCTTAACTAATTACAGAGTTAAATACAAACCACCTTAATTTTATCATTTAATCGAGGATCTACAAATCCGCTCATTCCACCCCTCAACCCCATACCCCCATCCCGCTCCTGTCCTCCAAAATTGCCAGTATACTTACCCTCCCCCCACCCCTCTCGACTGAAGCCTCGCCCGCTTCCCCTAAGCTATTCCATATCAGTACTGCACAGTCTCCGTATGCCTCAGCACGGCCCGGCCCGATTTCTCGCTACCACAACTACACCGTAAGTTCACCACACTCCTTTTTTTTATATATTTTTCCACTTTTTCTTTGTTTAGCTTTCCACTTTTTCGGTTTTAATACTTATCATAGTTCACACAGGGATTTTCTTTTCCAGTTATGTATGGTCACCTCTTGCTGGATTTCGGAGGTTATTATCGGAAGCAGGACAATGGAAACCAAAACAGTGCACCAAGCCTTTTTCTAAGACTTTTAATTGAACTTTCATTATGACAGTGTTTTAAACAACTTTTTAAAGTGTTATTTTAGTCATCTGTGTGTTGTTTTAATAATTATTTTAATGTCATTGAGTGTTGCCAATAACCGTAGGCTGATGAAGGTGTCAATGTTACTAGACACCGAAACATGTCCCAACATACGTAAAGACAAGTGATTATGTCACGATAAAATCTCTAATACAACAAGTATTGACTAGGCGGAACCATAAAAACTTTGTTTATTATTACATTCTGTCAATACGGAAAAATGTGCGACTTTAAAAGTCAAAAAGTTGTAGTAATTTCTCAAAGAGATACATTTTTCTTTACATTGCACTTTGTCACTACATGTGTGTGTACTGCAGTGGCATGGCGTGGAATTTTTTGGAGGGTAAGCTGTGAAGAAGACTCAAAATATAGGCTTACACCTTAAAGCAACTTCAGCACCCGGTTCCAGCTATGCCCTTGTCTGTTGAGGTTGATATCTGAAGTAGCAACAATTACTCTACACACATAATTATTAGTCTTTCACATTTAAAAAATAAAAATAGAAAGAATTGTAATACAGCACAGCTCATTTTTCCCTTTTCAACTTTAGGCATGCCAATCCATGTACATTAAGTGCGGAGAAAATTATTCAATTATTCAACAATAGGGTTGGCGAGCTTCTCTTATCGTGTATCATTTGACGATTGAACAGTGTGGCAATTTGTGTTTTTGTTGTTCGCATTTCTTGGCCTAAGGAGCTAAACTTTTAGGTTATTACCCATAAATTTTCTATTGTGCGTGGCTCAGCGGTAACGTTCTAGCTTGCTGAGCGGGATCGAATGCCGTCGCAGCCAGTCAGCATTTGAGGGTGCGCAAATGCTAGGGAGCCGTGTCAGTATATTTACTGGCACGTTAAAGATTCCCTTCGGGTCAAAATTCCGGCACCCCGGCGTCTCTAAAAGCCTCAGTAGTTAACAGGGACGTAAAACCAATAACATTATTATTATTTTCTATTATGAGACCTAAGTGAACATTAAAATAATAAACATGCTATTAGTAGACTAATAGATATTCTTATGTCATTGTATTGCATGTTCAGTTAATATTTATTTGCAAATATCATTCAAATTGTACTGATGTAAGTTTTCACGGCTTCATTAGTTTGAATGACTTAATTGGGGCGTAGGCCTATAACCTATGCAAACTAGTACTAAGGGGGGCGTGGTGGCGCAGCGGTCAAGCAGTTGGCCTCTCACCAAGGTGGACCGGGTTCGATTCCCAGTCAATGCATGTGAGATTTCGAAGTGAAATTCCATGTCCTGTGGTTCGGATTCCACGTAAAAAGGAGGTCCCGTGGCTCATGATTGCATGATTAATGGTCACGTAAAACTAAAAGCTTCCTTCTTTTTTTTAAACTAGTACTGACAATTCCGGCGTCTAGTGCATCAGTGGAAAGAATGTTTTCTACCATGAAACGTATAAAAACCTTCACCCGAAACTCAATGCATCAAGAAGGACTTTCATATCTCGCGCTTCTTTCCATTGAAAAGGTGTTATTGTGCAGCCTTCAGGGGAACACTGATTTTCACGACCATGTAATTGATGAATTCGCTAAGAGGGAGAGAAGAATTGAACCTCGCTACAAATGATCCGCCAAGGTACAGTAAATAGTGGCATTACTTAATTTTGTACAAATGAGAATTTGATAGACCCTACCTACCGTAATTACCAAATATTTTTTAAAATAATGTGATAGATCTTTAAAATATTATTCAAATTATACGGATGTACATACATTTAAAATTATGTATCCTTTACACCTACTCTTTGAATATAATTTGAATGATAATCAGAGGAACTTTTCGGGTTGATGGGTCACTCTGAAGATTCCAACGCACTGTTCACTCCCAACACAATAATATCAACAGTAGTTACGGTATACTAAATTTTGCTAATTGCACTCAAAAACATAGAGTTGTGAGTTAACCGGACGAAGAAGAATTTTAACTACCGCGCCCAGCAAAGGTCGGGTCTGATGGTCAGATGGAGGGTGGGGACTGGAGAGGCGCACCAAATAATTTTAAGCAGTGCTGGTGTCCAGGCTCGCTAGGGTAAGCCGCCCGAACCGAAGCAGACCTTGCTACCCGCTTTGACTTGTCTCGACGACAGCCCTGTGGCTATGGAACGCCAATCAAGGACGACCTGGCGTTCTTGGTGTACCACTCCATCGGCCATAGCAGTGTTCCGGGCCAGAAGGCTCCTGGAGGTAAACAAGCCGTTGTCATAGCGACCAGCCGCACTCTTTCTTCTTTCTCTCCAAAGTAGTACTGGCTGATCGTAGAGAACTGCGGTAGAGAACGAGGAACGTCATTCAAAGCGTCGTTTTTGCAGTTGCTTGCGCGTTAGAAAGTGATATTATATACTTTATTCTTATGAGAATATGCTAGGTAAGCGGTGCTTACCCCGTGGTATTGGAGAAAACGCCACTGGTGTACTGTATATAGTTTAATGTAAAGTTTTTACATATTTGGTAGCTGCAATCATGTAAGTGCAGTGCTAGGCCATGGGATCTATCTATCTGGTGACTGGTTTTGGATTTTTTGTGGTCAGGTTTACCATTTTCAACATCCCCCAATGGCCTGGACGGTACCTCGCTTCATTCCAACTGCTTGGTCATATTCATTTATTTCATCCTTTTATCAGCTCCTTGTGATGTTGCCATCTATTACGACATCCGGCTGTACACATTGGCTAGGTGGAACCGCATCGACTTAAATTAATGCAATATTTCAATGGTGGTATTGTATTGGATGGCGGTTCACTGAAATCTTGTTTCAATTTTTATAGCAATTCATTGTATCTCATCTCCGATCCCTCTGAAAGAATAATAATTAGGTGTAGGTATGCCAGCAGCTAAAGCGCAGCGTTCGGCCATGGACCCAAGCTCTCTGCTGACTCGGTGGACGTGGGTTCGAACCCCAGCGTCACCATCCTTGAAATGGTTTTCCGTGGTTTCCCATTTTCAACTCTAGGCAAATGCTGGGACGGTACCTCTGACAGGCCACGGCCGCTTCCTCCCACATCCGTGCCCAGTTTCATTAAATCATCTCTTATTCCGGTGCGCAGGTCGCCCACGGGCGTTGACTAGAAAGACCTGTACTTGGCCTCTCAGGAGGCCACACGACAAAAAAGATGACAGGGGGTAGATATACGTGCACATGTTTTGAATTTCACCAGTCCTCTTCAACAAAGCAACGTCATCATTGCCGAACTTTAAAACGATAGATTTTAGCATTTAATGTGCACATTTCAAAACACACATGTTGTGAGATAATTGGTGAAGTCAAAGTCCAATGTAAATTTATATTTAAAGGGCATAGAATATTTTCAAGAATATTGACAACTTGTCTGTAGGACACACTCTTTCCCGGCGGCTTCGGTGGCGTAGTTGGTAGCATGCTGAGCTTCTATGCCCAAGATAGCGGGTTCAAACCCGGCCGAAGCCATGGGATTTTTTAAGAGCGTTAAAAATCCCTCAGTATGCCTTCCTTCGGAGGGAAAGTAAAGCCGGTGGTCCCATGTCATAGATTTATGGCATGTTAAAGAACATTCCACTAATTACACCTGTGTGAAGCTAAATTGGATTGGTTAAGAATGTAAACAACGCTCTTAGGTTTCTACATTCGTTGCCAAGAGCCGACTGCGGTGGCGTCTAGTAGCTAAGTTCTGAACTAGGCCTAGTAGTCGTTGACGGTGGCGTTTGGCGGCAGAAGTAAGAACTATTTGAAAAATTCTAATTTGCAGTCTGTACTTAAATTAAAAAACAGATACACACACTAATACAGCCATCACAATCAACACCGGTTATCAGACAGATTCTACACACACCCAAAGTACACGGGGCTACATGACCGCGTTGCCGCAGCCCCTAAACTGAGGAACCAACCAACACTCTTTCCCCTCTCTCTTTTAATACAATGGGCACAATGATCCTGTGATACAGATTTTTTTCTGTGTATTTAACAGTAATATGATGTGGCTTCCTACATTTGGCCTGCAGGGGTCCTTTTAACATGCCCGTAACAGGAGGTTTTAATTGCCATTAAACTGAAGTGGGGGGGTATTAAATGTAATTGGTAATGTGTTGCACCATTACGTTCAACCACATCTTCCAAATGTCCCCTCCCTCTTATTTCTTGCAAGAAATGCTGCGATAACTGGAATTGTGTTGCTTTACGGGCTGAAAATTCATGTTCACCAAAAATAATCCTCTTTGAGTTTACAGCTTCTTCAGCCTGAGGATTGATCGAAGCTAGCCAAGAGGTTTTCCTGTGTTGGAGTGTACTTGGCTGTGGGTGATCAGTTGTTTTCCACCGTCCTGCAGCATAGCCGATCATCTGAGTGCAGCCCGGCATGGTCTTCTTCAATCCTGTCTCCAGTCGACTAAGCCATTGACGTTCACACATCAGAAGTTATGACTCACATGTGAAAGAATGTACAATGTGTACCGTGATTGAACATAAATTAATAAATCAATTGAAACTGTCTGGAAAATCAGCTTTCTCATTTCCTTGAAGACAATCCTCAACCCTGCCTATATTTTTTCTGTAGATAGAGTTGAAAATCATTTTTATCATTGAGGCCAAGTTAATTGCAATGAAATGACATTATTGAGCATATACAATTTCTTTAGAGAAGCAGGTATAACAGACAAGAAATCGGCCATAGTGGCGTACTGGGTCGGAATAGGAGTACGGTAATTTTGAGGTTATGGTATCTTAATATTGCAAACATGCATGAAACTTCATGATTTATTTATTTTTATTGTTGAAACTTCAAAAAGACTACTCGCTTGTACTTAAACGTCTTAAAAGGGCGAAGCAACTGAAAAAAGTAGGAAATAAAACAACGACCGTCCTTTTTTTTTTTTTTTTCTTCTCATCCTACCAACGTCATAGACCACAACGGACGTATGAAATTCAAGTTTACGGTGTCCGTTGCCTCTTAATATTCAATTAAAGTAATATATTGGCGTTCAAAAATAAAACGTAGTTCCTTTAAAGCAACAATAACGAGGTGTATCCAGATTAATCAAACTCGATTCGATTTCCTCTCATTTCATAAGTTGGGTAACGTACTCGGCGAAAGCAACCTAGATCCTTCGATCACTTATTTTTCTTGCACAATTTACGGCCAGTTATTGCATCTCCGAGGCGTTGGAATTCGCCACGTGGTGTGCACCATGCAACGCTTTTTAGTAGCTTTGCGCACCATGTGCGTTTGAGTTGGAGCCCAAACAATGACGCAATCGCTGAATTTAACGGAACGCAGAAATAGCAGAGAGTCCCAACTCGGTTATTATATGCTCCTTGCTCACGCCACCGGTTGGGCACTTTCGTGGTGACCATGTATAACAGACAGTTCTCAGCTGTCTCTAGCAACAAAAAGGGACGCTTTTAAAGAGAAATATGAATGTGGTGGTCAACTAATACCGGTACCCTATAAAGGGCGTATCACTACAGTGAGTACCATTAAACTTGCTCCCCTCCTGTCAGGTGACTGATAAAATAACCCGGTCAATGTGAGATTTTCGAAGTGAAATGCCATGTCCTGTGGTTCGGATTCCACGTAAAAAAGGAGGTCCTGTGGCTCATAATCACAAGATTCACGGTTACGTAAAGCTAATAAATAGAACTCCAAAATGGTAATGTTGAAAATTAATCAGTGAGGTAAACAACATTGAACCAAAAGCTAAACGGTTATCGGAGTCCCAAGTCAGACTACTGTGTGACCCCCACGTAGTGTAGCGGTTAGTATTCCTGGCTGTCCGGGTACACTCAGCCTCGAGAGGCAAATCTGAGAAGATGTGGGTTCGATTCCCACCTCAGCCAACCTGAAAGTGGTTTTCCGTAGGTTGCCACTGCCGGGATGGTTCCTAACTTAGGCCACGTCCGCCTTCTTCTCAATCCTAATCTGATTTACAACTACACAGACTCCACAATAACACAGGTTACCAGACAAATTTAACACACACCCAAGTGCACGGGGTTAAATGGCCACGATGTCCAAACTCCTCAAATGAATCAACAGATATATTTTGGGCTGCACCCAACTGATCCACTACTTCTTGAAAAGTACTGTAGTTTAAAATAAGGAATATAATAAAATGCTAAATGAATAAGCTAATTGCATTGGACACTTAAATTCTTTGGTATTGTATCGTGCAAATAACTTGAAACGTGAGAGTATTCAGAACTCTCATAATATGCATAGGTCATACAAATGCACATCTTTAAAATAGGTTAAATATCTTAGTTCTCAGTTCTTAACGTTTTCGGGAATCAGGCACACCCTCGCAGGAAGTTGTGGTACAGTTACAAAAGGACTCTCGCTCTTAGGAAACTACAGGGTCTTTCTTATCGGTATATATAGTAATATATAGGCTGGCTGCGTGGCTCAGCGGTAACGTTCTCGCCTGCTATGCCCAAGGTTGCTGGATCGAATCCTGGTGCAGTCAGCTGGCATTTGAGGGTGCGCAAATACGAGGGAGCCGTGTTAACAGATTTACTGGCACGTTAATGATCCCCTTAGAGGCAAAATTCCGGCACCCCGGCTCAGCGGTAATGTTCTCGCCTGCTATGCTCAAGGTTTCTGGATCGAATCCTGGTGCAGTCAGCTGGCATTTGAGGGTGCAAAAATGCGAGGGAGCCGTGTTAACAGATTTACTGGCACGTTAATAATCCCCTTAGAGGCAAAATTCCGGCACCTCGGCGTCCCTAAAAGCAGCAGTTAAAAGGGCCGTTCAACCAATAACATTAATTATATTATCTAGCAATATAGCAGCTGCATTAATATAATCTCTCGGCTGTGAGTCACCTGGCTACGCACGCATTTTTCCGGTGCCCGTTTTATTGCTAGACCGATAAAAATGTCCCAGTAATATTGTGAGCATCTGAGTTATGGTCCACTTATCTTGGTTTTGAGTCCTCTAACGTGCTCGCCAGAAGCTGAAAATTAAAACTTGCTACCAGTTGCATCGGTAATACTTCTCCAGTGAAGATGACGTTTCGCTAGATGCACTTAAGTACCTTGCCGGTTATGTGGCATTCGAGAGTAGGTTCATTGATGAGAGTTTAAGTGTGAAGGGGGTAAATTTGTGTGTAACAGACGAGAGCAGGTATGATTGGATATCCATCATTTCAAAGGGGGAACTTACTCGTCCAACACATGAGTGGCTCCATAAAATGATTGAATTTGAAGTCGGTTCTTTTCATGGACGAACTATATCGAAAAAGAAAAATGTAATGACCTATCTGACCACCTTAATAAAATCAAAATTCCCGGAAGTGAATGAGAAGATAATTCGTTTATACGTGAGAACAAGGACTTTTATCAGAATCCGTCACCTGAATAGGCATATGAAGATCAAATTACTGGAGAAATATGCAGCAAAAAAGAACAAACTCGGGGTCACTTCGTC
Source organism: Meconema thalassinum (assembly GCA_946902985.2). NCBI lineage: Eukaryota > Metazoa > Arthropoda > Insecta > Orthoptera > Tettigoniidae > Meconema > Meconema thalassinum. The sequence continues at coordinate 445,220,921 of OX336389.2, forward strand.
ATCTAAAACTCAAGTCGCATAAAAGGTAAATGTTTATAAACTGATCATTTTCATACCAATGTTACATTAATAATGTATGTGGTTGGGACATCTTGATCATGAACTCCGTGTACTTGTGTGTCCAATTTGTAATCCGTGCTTTTAAGGCGACTGTCGTAATGTGTGTGTGACCGTAATTATTAGGGACGGAAATGGGGTGAGTGCTCCGGAACTTGAAACAAGGTGGGCTACTATCTCGGCATTTGACTGGAGAGAGTGTGGAAAGCCGCTGTCAGCGCCGGGATTTGAACCTCTGAACTCGCTGCAGCTTCCCATCGCGGTCGTAGTGTGCAATATAACACGCTTGGCTACACCGCAGGATCGCTAAAGCATGATTATGTAGCCTATCGCTATATTTCGTATTTCCATCCTTTGCACGTCTTTTATTGTGTTTTGTGAGGCTTCTTTTAAGCTCAGCTGATACTAAGGTGCGGTAGCGTAGTTAATATAAAATATTTTTTGTGTGTGCTTATGAAGTATATTTCGCATTATAAACCACTGCAATATATTGTGCATATTGCCATTATTGTGATTGTATACTACGAGCGGGAAAGAGAAGCAAAATATGACTGTGTTTCCCCTAAGAATGCATTGTAAATATCAGCTGGCATGCGCCTGCCACATCCGAGCAGCGTCACAGCGTAGCAGCCAATGGGAGCGAGAGGCACCAGAGTGTCCTACTTTATAGTCTACTTACCTCGAGTCCCTACTCTCATGGAGCGGTAGGGTGAATGCTAGTATTGAACTAGAAACCAGGGAAGTACGAGATGGACGAACTTGGGTATGGAACCCAGTTCTTGATCTTCAACTAGACATCTATACGAGGCATAAAGTAAGGAAAGAATTCTCTTCAGTAGCCCATTTTGGTAGATAAAGATCTGTTTGACCATTTTCAATGTTATTTTCTATTTAAAAGTTTGCAAGTATATTGGAGTATTTTAAGCAGTTATTGCGTTTTCTTTTCGATTTAGAAAGTTAGGGTTGTAGGATGAAAAATGAAAATCCACAGCCTGCTTCCAGTCTCCGACCAGGCCAGGAATGGAATGAATGAAGCCCCCATCTAGCGGCGAGGATATGAACTGTGCCGGCTGCCGAGGCCTGACGCACTCCTCTGGGGCAATGATTAAATGAATGACAGATGAAATGAAATGATAGTGGAGAGTGTTGCTGGAATGAAATTGTGACAGGGAAAACCGGAGTACCCGGAGAAAAACCTGTCTGCCTCCATTTTGTCCAGCACAGATCTCACATGGAGTGACCGGGATTTGAACCACGGACCCAGCGGTGAGAGGCCGGCGTGCTGCCGCCTAAGCCACGGAGGCTGGTTGTAGGATACCGTATTTTATTCGTTGAGTGACAAGGTATTTAGAATTTGAGGTTTCAGACCGAGTTATTGATATTTTCAGGTATTTCAGATGTATAAGTGTAAGAGATTTTTGCTATGGAGATTTTTATTCGGCTTATTTTATTCGATGTTTACATTGATATTAATATTTAAATGAAAGGTAGGATGATGATCATTATTCTGATCGACGATAGGATATGCATATCTATGGTCAACAAAATGACAAGTCAGACGAAGAACATTTCTCGTGGAAATGTAACATATGTGTAAAATTTGATGATGAAAATGAATATTTTTAATTGTTAATGAATAGGGGAAAAATATTTTGAAGTTCAGTTGAATGTGTTGGTCATTGGCCACCTAACACATCCATCAGGGACATAACCCTTCTAAAGCTGCCCAAGTGGACTGTGGTGATGTGATTGTGAAGTGGAAATGCGAAGGAACAATTGCAGATAAACCAAGATTAGGCGGACCTCATTTAATGAGGGACAGGGACCGTCGAGCATTGCGGGTGGTGGTTGTAAAAAAATCGCTGGAATCAACGGATGGAATAACTCGTGAATTCCAAAGTGCTACCAGCAGTCTAGCCAGCACATTGACTGCATCGGGAGTTAAAAAGAATGGGGTACAATGGTCGAACGGCTGCTTATAAGCCAAACATTTCTCTAGTTGATGCCCAACGCCATTTGAGGTGGTGTTTGTGGACTGGACAGTGAATGACTGGAAACAAGTGATTTGGAATGATGAATCATGCTCCCTGTGGCAATCTGATGGAAGGGTTTGGGTTAGGTGAATGCCTGGAGAAAGTCACCAGCCATCATGTGTAGTGCCAACAGTGAAATACGGAAGAGGTGGTATTATGTTATGGGGGTATTTTTCGTGGTTCGGGTGTAGTCGCCTTATTGCGCTTAAGAAAACTCCAAATGCGGAAGGATATGAACACATTTTAAACTATTGTCTATTGCGTACGGTAGAAGACCAATTTGGAGACTATGATTGTTTGTATCAGCATGGCAATGCACCCTGTCATAAAATTGCATCTGTGAGGTGATGGTTTGTGGACATTACTTACTTACAAGATGTACAAGGGAAGCGTGAGCTGTGTGAAAGTGGGAGGAGAGAGATCGGACTGGTTGGAACAGAGAAACGGCCTGAAACAAGGAAGTGCAGTCACCGTTACTTTTCATTGTGGTGATGGATGACATAATGACCCGGGTGGCACAAGTAATTGGGGAAGGAAGGATGAAAGCAATGGTGTTTGCAGATGATTTGATGAAACAAGGAGGAGGAGGTACAGGAACAGTTGGACGTGTGGGAAAGAATAATACAAGGGTGAAAATCCACAGCCTGCTTCCAGTCTCCGACCGGGTCAGGAATGGAATGAATGAATGAAGCCCCCATCTAGCGGCGAGGATATGGACAGTGCCGGCTGCTGAGGCCTGACGCACTCCTCTGGGGCAATGATTAAATGAATGACGGATGAAATGAAATGATAGTGGAGAGTGTTGCTGGAATGAATAATACAAGGGTATGGGATGAAATTTAGCATAAATAAGAGTGAGATGGTGATCACAACAAGGAAGAAGGAAAGAACCACAACAGGAATAACAATTGGTGGGGAGCAAAGGAAGAAAGTGGAGAGTTTCAAGTATCTGGGAAGCCTGATACAAGATAATGGAAGAAACGATAGAGAAATAAATGAGCGGGGGAGACAGACAGAGGCATTCCGGAGGAGTGTGAGAAGCATGTTGTGGAGCAAGGATGTCCCTCAGAACAGCAAAAAGATCATATATCGGACATACTATGTCCCTATCCTGACGTATGCCTCGGAGACCTGTCTTATGAAAGGAAGGGAGAAGAGCAAAATACAGGCCAGTGAGATGAGGTTCTTGAGAAGCAGTATTGGAGCTACAAAGAGGGACAGAATAAGAAATGAGAGGACCAGAGAATTAATGAAGGAAGAACCATTACAGGATGGTATAGAGAAATCTAGACTTAGATGGTATGGACATGTAAAACGAATGGAGGAGAAGAGGATACCCAGGAGGATACACGAGACGAAGTGGGAAGGAAAGAGACCAAGAGGGAGACCGAGAGACAGGTGGCTGAAGGGGGTGGAAGAAAGCGTGAAGAAGAGAGGAGAAGACTGGACAAGGGTGGAGGCTGAGAGATGGTGGGAAGACAGAAGACATTGGAGAGGCTTGTGTTCCAAACAGACCCGGCCAGTGGCTGGAAACTGTGCAAGATGATGATGATGACTTACTTACTCCTTGGTGCTACAGCCCTTGTAGGGCCTTGGCCTCCCAGACAATCTCCACCCATTATTCCCTGTCGACTGCTTTGCTTCTCCATCTTTTGACTCCCATCTTTCTCAGATCCTCCTCCACGTTATTCAGCCATCTTGTCCTAGGTCTTCCCCTCACACGATGTCCTCCTGGCTTCCCATCGTAGACGTTACTTATCATCCTATTTTCTGTCATTCTTTCTACATGGTTTCCCGGTCAATGCATGTGAGATTTTCGAAGTGAAATGCCATGTCCTGTGGTTCGGATTCCACGTAAAAAGGAGGTCCCGTGGCTCATGATCTCAAGATTAACGGTCACGTTAAACTACAAGCTTCCTTTTTTCTTTCTACATGTCCCAAACAATCCATTTCATCCGTCCGGTTTCCTTTGGTTCCGTAACAAGTATTTTTTTTTCTGGGGTAGGGTTGTTAGCCCCACACCCAAACTGGAGGACCAGGGTAGCACTGTTAGTCTGGCCCATCACCATAGGCCTGTCCAGCTTGGGTGCCTCTACCAGGAGCCGAAGCTCCCGCTGGCATACCCCAAGGATCATTTGAGCTCACAAGCCTCCAAACACCCGACCTTCTTCAAGGTGATGGTACCGGCGGATGGACATTAACATTTCTGTAATGGCCTAGCCTGCCCAGAGTCCAGTTAAACACCTTTAGGATAAGTAACTTCAGACCCAGTGTCCAACATCACTACCTTCTCTGGTTTTGGCTATCGAGGAAGAATGGACTGCCATTCCTCCACCTCATTGAAAGGGTTCCCAGCAGAGTTCAAGTCATCATAAAAGGTGAAACCCACCTCATACTAATATCCAACAATAGAAAATGTTACATGGGTTAAGTCGAAGCAATTTAAGATAGGTGTCTGGATACTTTTGATCAGATAGTGTACTCACGGCTAGGTAAGTTACATTTCAAATATAACTACAGTATGTTACAGTTATATGCCAAAAACACGAGTAGTAACGAAGTTACAGTTACTTGTCAAAATAGTAACGTTAAAGGTAGAATTGACGAAGTAACGAATCTTTACTTTTATATAAAACATATAGTCTCTTAATAACATGATCCCCGCTAGTATACATTCCTCAATTTGAACGGAATAGAGGATTCCAGTAATATCACAAAACAAATCTATCACTACAACAACTTAATATGCATTGAGCGGCCGCATAATACCCTTTCACGAATTGATTGCCGGCGGTCGAGATGTGAACTATTCTCTGTTTACTTGTGTCACACGTCACTCTGCTTCGTTGACAGGTACAGTTGCGCGAGTAGGATACGACTCAGCTCCAGTCACCGTTTAACTGTCCGTGGTGACATGAGCTCCTGTAACGCTTTTCTGCGCTTCCTAAGACAGGTAGCGCACGCAATGCTGCTTGACTTATGTACCGACTGCACTCTGTTATCACTGTATCCTCCGTTTCACCCCGCGGGGCTCCAGCTACAATAATTAACAAATGCTGGTGCAGCCATGCTCAGCGGCAATCAAATCTTAAATGGGTAATACCTCATGCCTTATGTTTACATTTGCGAATAGGCTTTTGCATTTTTTAATCAATAATATACTCTACCCACCGATTTTTCTATTCATAGTGGTTACTGAAGCAAATTAAATTATATTCAAGCTAATTTATCTATCTTTCCTCGTAATTAACTTGTTATTATTCAATACTTGACTTTATTATTTGTTAAATGGGCATATCTCTCAGACCTGCTGCATAAGTACAAAATATGTCTGACTACTTCTGGCTTCCTTGAGACATCATTGCATTTTTCGCTCTGGTTGGCTGCCGTCATATGCAGCGTTCCGCATAACAGCGGGTGAGCCAGTCTCTCTGCTCAGCCCACATTCCCCCGATTGTTCCTGGTGATGTCAGTCTCCACCGACTATAAAAGAATGCGGCCGTCCTTACTCACTCCATCAACATTACCACAGTGCTGCTGCTCTACATCAGAGGCTAGGCCTCTCTTCTCTACTAAACAACGGGGTCGCTATGCCCAAATTCTTCAAGTGGTCTGATATGCCATGACACAGTGAAAGTGCTCGCTGCCATGAAGGGCAACTTTTAAACTGTTTTAAGCTGCAGAGGGTCGAACCCCCATCTCTTTCTTTAACAACTGAAGAATCACTAGTTAAGTACGGTACTGATCTTTCAAAGAAATCTTCAAAATTGCTAAAATGAACTGAACATTCAACTAGCAATAACAACTTACTTAAAGCCAGTGTAACAGATTTTCTTCTGGGTCCTGTTATAGCCCAAACACTTTAGTACAATACATCAAATATTTGTAATTCTGCATGAATTCAAAAGCCACATAAGGCGGCTATTCTCGCTTGTTGTGCCCATTATTTTTATTGTTATTACCATGTTTATCTTAGTTATTAAACAACTTTTAATATCAACATATTGAAATTAAGCTCAATATATTTCTTGTTACTACCCCGAATTCTGACATGATACCCCTTTCTCATCCTATTCTGCCCTGCTCTGCTGCCCATGAACTGTTGCTACTCAAAACACCACCTTAAATACAGGTCATTGAAAAATAATGCCTAGATTTTAAATAATTGCTATAAAAGAACTATTAAAGGCAATTTAATGGTTTTAGCCTTAAAATGCATGGAAAAGATAACATTTTTTTCATACCGTAGTAAGTTTCAATGTGAGCTCCGTTTGTTGCTCTGCAGATGTCTAATGTGTGTCAATGTGTGGTGCGGGTTACTTCATGACCAAGTTATTGGGCCTTTCTTTTTCACTGAAAAGAAAAAAAAAATAAAAAAATACAAGGCTAATTTACCTCGACATGCTTGAACAGTTTGTGTTCACTCAAATAGAAGATATGACAGCGAGTCATTTTTATGCAAGGTGGGGCTCCGCCTCACTACCTTCACGCGGTTCACTCGACACATGGCTACACAGCAACAAACAGAGCTCACATTGAAACTTACCAGGGTATGGAAAAAAATGTTATCTTTTCCATGCATTTTAAGGCTAAAACCATTACATTACTTGTAATAGTTTTTATGGCAATAATTTAAAATCCAGGCATTATTTTTCTATGACCCTGTATATTTCATTTAATGGAAAGTGAATAGTGTGCAATTAAACCATAAAATATTTTGTAACTAGGCCAATAATAATAATATCAAGCTATAAAATTACTGACGAGTTACCTGTACATGCTTCTTTAAGTTCGCTACGCAACTGCAAATGCTCTGCATTTATTTTCCCACCTGTGCACACTCAACATTCATAGGTGACATTCTTTCCATACAATTTTAAGAAAATAAATACACTGGTGTATGACGGTCAAGGTATAATTTTCTCTTCTTTCTGCTCCATAACAATGGCACAACTCCAGACACAAACACATTTTAACTTCAATCTCACCAGCGAAGTAATACACCACAGACGATTTTAACAAGGTATTAGGCGTACATCATAAAATATGGCAGAGGTTCACCCTCCCCGTCCCCAAACCTTTTAAACTGGTCGGAAGTAAGTAATAAAATGTTGTTATGTGTTCTCAGGCTCTCTAGTAGAAAATGTGTTTCCCAGAATTGAATGCAGAAACATGTTCAAAATATAGTTGCAACAGGAGCTATTTGGCGTGTTTTCTGAAACTCGAGAATGGTTAATAATGCCTGATTGAGGGTTGGGCCTAATTCCTTATACAGACCCTTTAATAGGCAGGAAATGCACCACAGAAGATTGTGGGAAGTTTTCTATTCCCAGGCCACCAAGTACTGTAAATGGACTATGCAAGAGACATGTCAACATTATTGTGGCTCAAAGAGCATCTGGGACATTCATGGCAACAGTGTGGGTGTACATAAAGGATCACCAATACTGATGTTTGAATATCATAAGATTTGAATCTTCATCACTATTCCATTACATCCCATACACAAGCAGTAAAACTGCTAGTAGTACGGTACCGAGTGTATAACAGACAGTAATGGCACACACAGTGGCGTAGACAGGGAGGGGGTATGTTACAAGGGCTTAGAACCCTCACCTTGAATATTGTACAAAAAAAATACTGTAAGACAAAAACTGATAATAAACAATTAGCTGAATAAACATTTCTTAAATGAAATAATGACACTTGCTGATAAGTCTATAACTTATGCTACAATATGTAGGAAATCGGTATGGTTGTGATTTGTGTCTGCATCAACAAATCACTGTAGGCCTACTGTTGTCGGCTCGGCTCCCCATTTAGGCTAAACGCATGTTCATGACAACATAATTTATAAATTGCAAGAATATTCACATAATTGTATTAGTGTTCTAATGATATATTATTTAGCAATTATAACCCCTCCCCTCCTGGCTACGCATTAGTAATTTCGAGACCCTACATGGTCAATGTTACTGTATAGTGTTCCTTGTTCATTGTGCACCATTTACAGCATATCCTGAAGAGACAAAGCTATAGTTTTAGCATTGTACTTGTTGCTGATGCCTAACACATGCAGAAAGTCATAGCTATACAGTGGGCCAACATTTTATCAGATTCGGATCACCTTTTTTAAAGTGGTCTAACATGACATGTGTTTCCCTATCTCTCTTTTATCTACAATAATTAGTTGAATGGTTGTAGATATTTCTACCAGATCGTTCCTGCTTGAGAAAAATCTAAATCCCATGCACGTCTACTGAAGTTTACTAATATTTTCATCAAGTACCTGTATCACTTATATGGTGTTATTAATTGCTTTTACGCAAAAACATATTGTTTAAAATAAAATAATTTGAAATAAAGCATGTCCAGTGCGAAGACACTCTTAGTTAAATTACCTTGTTTTAGGTAATGGGATGCCACTGCTCATATCAAGCCACAACTTTGCTTGTCTTAATAAGGCCAAGTGCATTCCGTTCCAGCCCTCATGTCTGCCATTAAATATCCCACCTCATCATAAATTTCAAATTTAAATATTTGGCAGAGCTGAGATCTGAATTCGGGACCTCCTAGTTAAGAGGCAGACTCTATACCATGAGGTCGATGAAATATTTTAAGGTAAAACTATTTTTTTCTTTAAGATTTCAAAATGTGGTTTCAAATTTTGGATCATAGAAATAGCTCTAGGGAATAGCATTTCTCCTTCTAAGACATGAAGGTGTGTCCCAGTTGAGGCATGGCTGCGTTGTTGTAAGTGGCTAAAAACACCAGCCCCGGACAGCAGGAAATTTGGATTTGAATCCCAACTGTGGACACATTTTCAAGTCTTACTCAACAGACATGTTCTTTAGTTATTTTAGACAGTTTTAAAACTTAGCATAAACAATATGATTGTTAGTTAGTAAGTGGGTAGTAAAAAAAGTATTTAAAACAAATTAATGCAAATGTTTTTTAAAGGAAAATGTATTCTCAAAAATATCTAAAACATTAAAACAATGAAGTATGCATCAAAATGATGCTTCCACAAATTCAATTCCAAGTGATTGTATTCAAAAGAGTACATGTAAGTATAAGCTGCATTTAGGTATGCATTTCCAAATGGATGTTTCAATTTTACAGAATATCTGCATGACTTTTCTATTGGGTTTAGCTTTCGGTGAGGATTTGATTGGGAATTCAAGACTGGATGCCCTTTCTACCACCACCCTAGGCTCTCCAAGGGAAGGATCCTAGGCCATGGTCCAATGTTGAAGCGGGAGACCATGAATGGCTAAGAATGGAATTCAAGCACGCTTCCCTTCTCACAGGAAACGCCTACGAAGTGGACTTCTCCGATTTCAACAAAATCTAATTAGTGGCATCATTTCAGTTTCAGGAGATGACTGAACCTTAAATTTGATGTTTAATGTCAATAAGAAGCATTAAAATTAAAGCATATGAATGTTAAAGCACGTCAACATTGTTTTCCCATTGCTGGCTACAGCTAGCAATGTGCTGTGATGAGGGACATGAGAAGGAAGAAGGAAGGAAGATTGTAGTTTTACATGACCGTGAATCTTATGATTATGATCCACGGGACCTCCTTTTTACGTGGAATCTGAACCACAGGACATGGCATTTACCTTCGAAAATCTCACATGCATTGACCGGGAATCGAACCCGGACCGCCTTGGTGAGAGGCATACAGCTAGACCGCTGAGCCACCACGCCCCCAAGGGACATGAGAGGAAAGCCAGCTGAGACTAGCTGCCAAGAAGCTACGTTGTCCCAACACGTAGAGGCAAACATAAATATTTTCAAGCTACCCCTACAACACACCTTAAATTTTGATCCCTAAAAATATTTGGGAGAAAAAAAAATAGTATTGTGTAAGAAGAAATAGGCATTTTGATCCCCAAACAGTAGCAGCCATTGAGCTGTGTTGTCCCAGTGCATAGAAGCAAATGTAAATATTTACATCAGCGGCATCCAACCTTTGCAGGCTTGGCGTGCTAGCCATGCTGCACCGCAAGCTGGCAGGCTAACTTCTGTCTCTCTTGGTTGAGCTGACTGCCGGCACTGCGACAGCTCTTCACCATGTCTGGCCAAGTCAAGTTGGGATCACTAGCGCACCAAATGTAATGTAAACAACCAAATTGTTCGTCCAATGCGTTGGTTGTCCGACACACCTATATTGTGTTTCACACGTTTATCCGTGCACCGGTACTTGCAGATTAAGGGCTTGGTATTAAAACAGTCAGAAATACTGCTGATGAGGTATCAGGAAACTCATTGAAGGCATTGCAATTTTGGTCACATTATTGTTTCCCCCCACCCCTGTTTTAGTTTTGTTTCATATTTACAATATACCGAATACCGATTGACGTTCGAACGATGAACCACAGCAAAGGCAGTACAGGAGGGAGTGAGACGGGAAAGTGAGCGAGAGAGACAGACAAATAGTGTGCCGAAGGATTCGTGCTCATTATGAGCAGATGTCAGAGTTTGAAAGAGGTCGTGCGATCAGATTGAAAGAAGCTGGTTGGTCGAATCGAGCTGTCGCTGGACATTTGGGTCGATGTGATGCGGCGATAGTCTTCAAATGTGCAAGGCCGTATGAGCCAGAAGCATGCTGGCGTACTGTATGGACACCTCTGATTTACATGCTACTCAACTAATATGCCTTAAATTTTGATTCCTAAACCGTAGCAGCCATTGAGCTGTATTGTCCCAGTGCATAGAGACAAATGTAAATATTTATACCCTACACAAATAATACACCTTAAATTTTAATCCCTTGAGTTAGCTGGTCTTCCCCTCACGTCCCTCATCACTTTGCTGTGGCCAACAAGGAGCAGGGATACCGGCTGACATGTGCCAACATTAAAAATATTCAATTTTTACTCTTTGTATTGGTGTTAAATGTGAATAAGAGCATGAAATTTAAGGTTCAATCATATGCTGAACCTGAAATGAATTTTAATCACACTCACAAGAGGGTGAATTTTTGGATGTTCCTTGACAGTTGTCCACATGGCTGAGTGAAACTGGCTCCAAGTCATTTATAAGGATTTATATCTTCCACAGCAGTACCAAGATTGTACCCAAGCCATCTGGAGAGGGAGCCATTATACTTATCCCTACACAATTAACATTTTATACCCAATAGAAGCTCATAAAGGTGGGGGGGAAAGCAAAGCAATTCAAAAAGCTTCAAACACATAAGTACACAAAAGCTGCAGGTTACATTAACAACAAAATATTAAATTCCGTACAAAATGTGACATGTCAGAGGCGAGGTGTGTATTTAAGTGTTGTAAGCAATGCTTACGATCCAGCCTTGGAGGCTGGATTTAGACAGCTCCTTAACCCGGTCCATGAGGCAATTATAATTGGCTACATGGATAATTCTTGCCAGGTGCGTCCACGTCGCGGGGCAATGGTACTGTAATATACCATGGAACTACAGTACCGGCTAAGTTCTGGTGAGGACCCAGTCCTATGGGGTATAACATAGGCCCCGTGCACAGGGTTACATGCGAAGACCTCAACGGAATCTGCAGCGGAGAAGATGGACTTCGGAACGGTGGAGATTGCGGAAGAGGCAACCCAGTACTCAGGGAATAGTACAAGTACAGCATCAATCGGCAGCGTCTGTTTCCCAGGTTAGGGGCGGTTGCAAGGGCGTCTGTTTCCCATGTTAGGGGCGGCCTGTATAATAGCTGGCAGTAGCTTCATAAAATGCCTTTGGGAGTGGCGACCCCATCGTAATAATAGCCTACAATGGAAATGGCACTTCAAATGATTCGGAGAAGGTTAGGGCGTACCCTGCAGGCGACGCGCAGTTCTTTTGGTACTGGGGGAACTGTGAGAAATGGGCGACCAGTAACCGAAATGAAAGTGGGAATCATGAATGTCATGACCCTGACAGGCAAGGTGGAGGAGGTGGTAGACTTCATGGAGAGGGAGAATGTTGGATTGATGGGGCTGAGTGAAGTGAAATGAAAAGGTAAAGGAAGGAAGAAATTGAGGAATGGATATACATTATACTGGAGTGGTGGCCAAGAGGCAAAATATGGCATGGGACTGATAACCTCGAAACAACTGGAGGAGTATGTTGAAGTGGTCGAGTGTGTGAGTGACAGAATAATGAAAATTAGAATGAAGATGAAAAATGACGTGATGGACTTCATACAAGTGTATGCACCACAGACTGGAAACAGAGAAGAAGATATTGAAGTATTCCTGGAGGATGTAGAAAGAGTAATTTCAGATGTAGAAGTGGTGATCATGGGAGATATGAATGCACAAGTCAGAAACGAGAGACAAGGAAAGGAAGAAGTCATTGGACCATATGGATATGGGAAAAAGAACCGGGAAGGAGAGGAACTTGTAAACTTTTGTGAAAGGAATGGACTGATAGTGGGTAATTCATGGTTTCGGAAGATAAACAGCAGGAAAATTACGAGATATGGTTGGGGCGATAGAAGAAGAAAATCATTAATTGACTACTTTCTGGTGGAAAGGACTAATCGCAGAAAGCTGATGGATGTGACAGCTTTACCAGGAGAAGCATTTGATGGGGACCATAGAGCTGTGGTGGCAAAATTTAGATGGGAAAAATTGGAAAACCTAAAGGAGATCAGAGAAAGTAAAATAAAAGTATGGAAATTGAAAGACAAAACTGTACAGGAAGATTTTCAGGAGAGACTGAAGCAACAAATCCCAGTTACTGAAGTGGAAAACATAGAAGAGGAATGGTCCCACTTTAAAAAGGCATTTGTTGGTGCAGCAGAGAGTGCTTGTGGTAGGACGTCAACAAGAGTGAAAGAGAAGGAGACACCATGGTGGAATGAGGAAGTGAGGAAAGCAGTGAAAGAAAAGAAGTCTACATGGAAAGAATGGAACCGAGATCAAACAGAAGAAAGCAAAAGGAAGTATCACGACAGCAAACGGAGGTGTAAGAAAGTGGTAGGAGAAGAAAAGAAGAAAAGTTGGGGAGAATTTACACGAAGAATGGAAACAGATGTAAGTGGCAGTAAAAGAATGCTGTATGGGCTTCTAAGAAGTAAGAGGAAAGAAAGAGTTACTACAAAGCTAGTAAAAAAGGAAGATGGAGAGTTGTTAACACACCCAGAAGAGATAAAGGGACAATGGAAGGAGTATTTCGATAAGCTATTGAATGTGAGCAATTGTACTGGTGAGATGGAAGTGACACAACCTGACGACTCTATAACAGAAGATGATATAACAATGCTGGAGGTGGAATTAGCAGTACAGAAAATGAAGATGGGAAAAGCAACAGGGGTGGATGAAATCTGTGTAGAAATGATAAAGGCTGCTGGACCTGTTGGTATGCAATGGTTGTATCGACTGCTAAAGTGTGTGTGGAAACGGAAATGTGTACCAGAAGTCTGGGAGAAAGGGCTAATAATACCAGTGTTTAAGAAGGGGGACAAGAAGGTGTGTGATAACTATAGAGGGATCACCCTCATATCACAGATAGTAAATAAAAATACTGGAAAGGATATTAGAAAGAAGAATGAGAAGAAAGGTGGAAGGAGAGTTGCAAGAGGAACAGTATGGCTTCAGGAGTGGAAGATCCACAGTGGACCCAATCTTTAGCTTGAGGCAGGTGATGGAAAAGAACTGGGAATATGGAGAGGATTTGATCATGACTTTCATAGATCTAGAATAGATCTAGAAAAGGCATATGATAGTGTCCCCAAAGAGAAGGTATGGGAAACCATGGTTAAGAAGAGACTGGGAAGAGAAATGTTGGAAATGGTGCAAGCAATGTACAACAACTGTGTTAGCAGGGTACTGACCCCAGTTGGAAAGACAGATTGGTTTAGGAACAAGACTGGACTAAGACAGGGGAGTGTGCTGTCACCTCTCTTGTTCATAATGGTGATGGATGAAATTGTAAAGGAAACAAAGGAAGCATATGGACATAAAGAAATGAAGTTACTGTTATTTGCAGATGATATTGTGGTCTGGGGATGGAACACCAAAGAAGTGCAAAAACAACTAGATGCACTGAACGAAAATATTCAGAAGAACGGCCTGAAAATCAGTATAGAGAAAAGCAAGACCATGGTGATGACAAGAGGGGAAAGACAAGGAAAGGGCACTGTGAAAATTGGAAGTCAGAGTTTGGAAATTGTGGACCAAATACCTAGGAAGTGAATTGACGCAAACTGGTAGGTTGGACATGGAGATTGGCAGGAGGGTACAGCAGAGCAATGCATTCTATCAAAGTGTAAGAAAACTTGTTTGGGATAAGGAAGTACCAAGGAAAAGCAAGGAGGTAATGTATAAAGTGTACTATGTTCCCATATTAACTTATGCAGCCGAGACTTGGACCCTGACAAGCAGGCAAGAGAGTAGAATCCAAGCCAGTGAAATGAAATTCCTAAGAAGTATGATAGGAAAGACAAGGAAAGACAGAGTGAGGAATGAAGATGTTACGAAGGAAGTTGGGATGGGAAAACTAAATGAGAGAATTGAGAAGAATAAACTAAGGTGGTTTGGTCATGTAAAGAGGATGGAGGAAAATAGAATACCAAGACAGATGCTGGAGGCAAAGTGCAAGGGTAAGAGAGCAAGAGGAAGACCTAGAACAAGGTGGATTGATTCAGTGAAGAACAGCATAAGAAAAAGAAATCTGGACTGGGACAAGATCGTGGAAGAAGAATGGTGGAAGGAAAGAGGAAAGTGGAGAAGTGCCATAAATACCCCGACCCGGCAGGAGCTGGATAAGGGGAAATGATGATGATGATGAAAAATCAAAAGTTTTAGAACTTTTGACTTTCAAATGGTAGCTTTCCATAATATGTATAACAAAAAAAAAAACGACGCACCGGGAAGGCGTTATCCGATGGTAAGGATATTACGTATGCAAAGACATTCGGACCGAACATGCAACTGATTAAAGCTTCGTGTCCAATGAATGAATAGCGGGAGCTCACGCGCATCCGAAGTGCGCATGCATCAGGTGTATATAAGGCGCGATTCTGAAGCGTATGCTCAAAGTAGCTGTTGCATTATTTGACTGCGATATCTGAACATCGGCTGTAAGAATGCCACGCCGAAGGATTCGTGTTCATTACGAGCAGATGTCAGAGTTTGAAAGAGGTTGTGCGATCGGATTGAAAGAAGCTGGTTGGACGAATCGAGCTGTCGCTGGACATTTGGGTCGAAGTGGTGCGGCGATCAGACGATCCTGGCAAGCGTGAGTCAGCAACGGCAGGCATCAGTGTCAGGACGGCAGTGGTCGACCGAGGGCCACAACAGCACGGGCAGACAGAGCGATTGTCAGAACAGCTGTCACAGCACCGGAGTCGTCGTGATCAAAGATCCAGCGTAAGACCCGTACACATGTGTCCACTGTGACCATCAACAGACGCCTGAGCGACAGGAATTTGCGCTCGCGCCGCCCGTTACGTCTCTTACCACTCACGCCTGTTCACCGTCAGTCAGATAACAGTGGTGCCGCGCTCGAGCAATGTGGAACTGCGCTGACTGGGGACGTATAGTCTTTTGTGACGAGTCCCGTTTCCAACGGTGCCCTGTCGACAACCGCAGACCGTGTTTGAAGATGTCCAGGCCAGCGTGGGGATCCTGCCTCGACTATCGCACGTCACACAGCCCCACAACAGGGGGTGATGGTCTGGGGTGCCATCTCCTTTGATAGCCGACCCCTCTAGTAGTCATTCCTGGCACAATGACAGCATAGCGGTATGTTGATGACATTCTACGGCCAGTAATGTTACCATTCCTTCAGCGACATCCAGGCCTTACTTTCCAACAGGATAATGCCCGACCGCACATGGCACGTTTTGCTATGGACTGTCTTCAAGCTTGCCCTATCCTTCCTTGGCCAGCTCGGTCGTCTGATCTCTCTCCCATAGAGCACATTTGGGACGTCATGGGAAGGCGATTGCGAACATCCCAGAATGTCGCCGATTTAGCCCAACAGTTGGAGACCATTTGGCATGAAATTCCGCAGGACACCATCCCGGAACTTTATCAGTCCATGCCACGTCGCGTGACAGCTTGCATCATAGGCCAGAGGTGGACCAACACCTTAGAGATTTCCTCACTTTGTAACGCTCTAACTCTGCAATAAATCATTGGATTGTTCTGCACTATTGATCGTTTGTTTTTCTATGTCTGTTCCTCACATCTTCCGATTTTTATCGCCAACAGACAATTCCTTCTTGGTGCGTCGTTTTGTTGTTGTTATACAGTGTAGGCCTAGTATGCACAGTAAGTATTTATACAATACACAATAATATGGACATTTACTTAATGTAGACATGAATATTATGGTGTTTGAAGCCATTTTTCAGTGTTGCCTTAGTAAACGTAGTTTGATGTTTTTCAGTCGGTCAACACGATTGTATCCAATTGTGGGTTATTCCCTAATCCTGAAAAAAAAAATGTACACGAGATTAATAAAAAATACACTTGGATGACCAGTTTCGAATGTCAAGCAATCATCATCAGATCCATTACACTTAGGCTAAATAATCCCAGTCTGAAAGTATGGGTGAAAGTATTTACAATATGAACACTTATTTAGTTGCAGTATTAGTTAAGATAATGCAACTCGTCAATATTTGTTAGTTATAGTCTATGTGATGTTTTGTTAAGATGCTGAAATTGGTGGTTGACTTCCAAAATTTGCTTGTTTAGAGTGACCATGTGATTGCTGTTAAATGGTCAGTTTGGATTGTATTATACAGGCTACTTATCTGGATGTGTCTTGCACGGTCCTGGAGAGAACCTTTCATATTTATTTCTTGTATGAAAGTTCTATTAATCATGTTTTCTTAGAGGTAAAAACCTTCTATCAATACTGGTCTTGGTTACAGCTTACAATTCTGACAAAGCCATGCCTCACCACAGCCACAAAATATTATGTACAAATACATACATACTCAAATTGTTCATTATGTAAGTCCGTGGTAGTTATCACATTGTCTTTTGCTGCTTTTCAGTCAGTCAACACCACTGTGCCCAATGAAATGGGCAGGGTACAAGTTATAAATATGTAAACACACTCCTGGAAATAATTACATATATTAGTTATCACACTAAAATGAGCAATTTAGGATTATGCATTTCAACCCTCAAATGGCCATCATCAGATCCTGATCACTGTGTTAAGGTTAATTTTCACCATTGTAAATTCACTACTGTGGTTCAATAGCACGACGTTATATGATTATAGTATAATGTTTTGATTCGTGGTTTGAATCTCGTTATATGTTAGGTTTTTTGATTTGTGTTGCAAGGTTTTGTGAATTACATGAGTAACTGTGTACATACAATTTATAATATCACACTGTAATAATAATAAATCAAATAACAAATTTTAGCATGCACTAGAAAAAACTAATTATAATGTACACTTAACTTGGTTTTGTTCTCCTCACAGCGATGCTCACTTATAGATTTCAGCAACGCTACTGGCACGGTGATGTTTGCATCTAGCCTGGATTGCTTGTCATCCTGGTGCTATCTGTCGTTCGAAATGTTAACTGAAGTTTTCGATGAATTATCGTTGTACCTGAACCAACATAATGAGGTTGGATAGAATTATGAAAAATTTATGCTATGGATTCAGGAACTGTTTTCATTACTATCGTAGGCCATTTGGCCGTCTTGCCACAACATAGACACCTGTCCATCTGTGGCCACCCGGTCTATTAGACGGTATAGGACCCTAGGATGCTACCTAATACAGGTATTGGTTTTTTGAAATAAGACACAATGTGCATCCTCATCCTATGATATGTTTCCCTCTTATCCCTTCCTGTTCGCAATCCTTGCCCCATTTTATTAATATGTTTTTTTTTTTTTTTAGCACCATGAAGAGTGGCGATCTTTCTAAAAATGTGTGTTTATTCAGATTTGCTGGATTATCTTTCTTCGCTAGATATATTTCAATGGATTCTCTTATGTCAAGGGCTTTTCGTTTTGCTTCGTAATGTAGAATTTTCAAGTCTGTTTCTATGTTAGTGAAACGGTGATTGTTATCATATATGTCTTCACATATGGCTGAATGTTTGATCGCATTTTTGTGTTCATTGTATCGTGCTGCTGGTTCTCTGCCACTTTGACAGACGTAATTAGCATTACATCCGTCATCTTGGCATGTAAACAGATATACGCTTGATTTTGCGTGTGGATTTTTCTTTGTTAGGTTGCTAGGTGTTTACCGAGCGAGTTGTTAGTTCGGAACGCTATGTTTAGTCAATATTTCTTGAAGATTTTAGTTATTTTATAAGTATTTTTGTTAAGGTAATTGAAACGTATGTACTTACTTTCATTTTGGGTTGGTGATCTGTCTTCTTCTTTCTTTTGTTGTTTATCTAGTATCTGATTTACCGTATGGGGCGGAAAATTATTCTCCGTTGCTATTTGCTTTATTGTGTCGATATCTTTATTGAAATTTCGTCTTGACATAGGTATGCTGATGGCATACCATGGATTTATCAGCCTGCTAATTTGTGTGAGATAGGGCGGTTTGACCAATTATCAATAGTTAGGGAATGGAAAAATTCGCGATCGCGAATTTCGCGAATTATTAAATGAAGTAATACATAGATGGTAATGTGTTTTAATAACCCTAAAAATGGCGAAAAAAATTGTTTTTGAAGTCGCGAAATTTCGCGAATTTCGCATGAAGACGCGAATTTCGCGAATTATGTATGAATTTCGCTTGAAAACGCGAATTTTAGTTTTTTTTTACAGTGCACTTACGATAATTCGCGGCAATTAATGCACGAATTTCCGCGAAATATTGAAAACTGCGAATTATCTACAGTAATGTTTTTAAGCCTAGCAAAGAGAAAACTATTGGTTAAAAATATTGAAATGTATTTTATGAACACGCAAAAAAATATATAATACTTTATAACATAGTATTGTAAGACACACTGTGGATTTTACCAATATTAAAAACTAAGAAAAATGACTGTCATCATTTTTTGTTTCTTAGTTGGTTTATTTTGTCTAATTTTAGATTGTACAATTCTGAAGAAAACAATATATGAGAATGAAAATTCATCTTGATTTTCTATGTAAGAGATAAGTGTGACTAGACACACTAGCATGACTGTGGGAACTTTCGGAATTTCCGTTGCATCACTCCTGCATTCTATATGTACTGGATCTCAGTTTACCTCACCGACAGTCAAATTCCATACAATATCCTCATGTCTGAAACCATGATTGTCTTTATCGAAGTCTAACTACTGGATGTCACTTTCTTCTGCATCTTGACATTCATCCAGGTTTTGCCCTAATGTCATCGTAGTGAGACCACCTTGCCCGTTTAAAATATCGTCGTCACAGAAGCTGACAAACTCTTGTTTTTGTGCGAGTGTAGTAGCGGTAATCTTCTCCCATGACTTGACTGCATGGAGAGCATCCAACAAACACGGAAAGATTGGAAACTTAACGGTAGATAGCGGGCCTCACTTTCTGCATACAGCGATCTCTAACAATCTGGGAAATCATCCTAGTAAGTTACAGTACTTAGTTATTGAGGTGTTAAGGACTGGAACAGCAAGGTTATCTGCCCCTTCATCCTAGTACCTACTCGATGCGTGGTGTCATGTAGTCCGCCTATCAGAGATGAATATCTAGATGGCAAGTATCCAGATCAAAATGTGCCACTGTTTCCTGAACCAGTATTAACCAGGTGGTCTTCTTGGTGTCATTCTGTAGTGTGCCTGCCAGAGTACTTGAAAGATATTTTGCAATTTATGAGTGAAGTAGTAGGGACTGATAACTCTGGTGTTGATTTTCTCAACAATGTTTCACATGACGAAATACTTGAGATTCAAAGAATTTGGCACAGACATCACTGAACTCATCCCCTTATTAGACGGCCACATCCAACTGTTCACCTTCTTGATGGACATCTACAGAGAATTCAGCAAGCCCTTAAACTTGCTGTTTCTGGAAAGTACGGTACCAACATTAAGGAGCAGTTGGAGGGTTGTGGAAATGTATTAAAAAGAGGGAAAATACATTCAGTTTTAGTAAATGCTGGGTCCCATGCTCTTGGAAAATGAATCAGCTTGAGATCTGTTGACCCTGGGAACAGGATTTACAAATGTGTGCGTTTGATCCGGCAGAAATAGTGCCAATGAACATCAATGAGGACCCTGCAAAGAAAATTAAGAAGTTGCCGTTCTGTGGAACACTGGAAGAAAGTGAGGTGTTAAGAGATACAAAGAACTGCAAACTTTAATCAAGAAGCAGATGCATGACAGGACCAAGACAGACATTGTTGGAGTTTTGCAAAGAATGACATTTGTATTTCCTAAGTTCGCAGAATCTGTGTTGAAAACCATTTGGATCCCCTGTTCAAATGCTGTGAACTTTTGTTTTTCAGTTTACACTAGCACGTTAAGTGATATGCGTCACCGTTTGTCACAAGAGAATTTTGATCTCTTTACTGAAGTATACTTTGAAGGATGACTGAAATGTGTTATGTTATGCATGTTATCCATGATATTTATGAAATCCCACCTAAAATTTATGATTTTGAAAGTACCAAAAAGTGCACTTGAAACCACCGAATTTGCCACTTTAAAATACCACTTTCTTCACTCTGAAATCACCGAAAAATTCCAATCCCTATCAATAGTGTGTGAGATTTGTTTCTTCTTACGGTATAAGGAGTAGTTTAAATTGTTACCCGCTTGGTGGATAGTAAAATCTCAGTAATTAATGCGTTGGTTGTTTTCTGTTACCATATTGAATTTAATGGCTTGGTGCAAGTTATTGACTGATTGCAGCAACGTGTCTTCGTTAGTAATTTCTGTGTTGTATATGCAAATGTTGCAATTAGTCAATAACTTACACCAAGCCAATAAATTCACTATGGAAACAGAAAACAACCAATACATTGATTACTGAGATTTAACTATCCACAGAGCGGATAACATTTTAACGTACTCCATATACCGTAAGAAGACGCAAATGTCACACACTATTGATCATTCACAACAACCATATAGTCACTCCAAACAGACTAATTCCGGAGTTCTATCACCACTTTTAGCAGTTCACTAAAACATCATATAGATGACAATTAACAATTACCGACGAGTTGCATAACCAATACTGCAACTAAATAAGTGTACATATTGTAAATATTTTTACCCTTATTTTCAAACGTAGATTCTATAGCCTAAGTGTAATGATGATGATGATAGCTTGACGATCGAAACTGGTCATCCTAGTGTATTTATTAATCTCATGTAATTTTTTTCAGGATTAGGGTATAACCCAACTCTTTTTTGTGCACATTCATGTTGACCGACTGAAAAGCACCAAACTTTTGTTATCTTCAAGAAATATGGACTAAACATAGCGTTCAGAACTAATAACTCACTCAGTAAACCCTACAAAACAGCAACCTAACAAAGAAGAACCAGCACGCAAAACCAGGCGTATATCTATTCACATGTCAAGATGACGGATGTAATGCTAATTACGTCGGTCAAAGCGGCAGAGAAATAGCTACACGGTACATTGAACACAAAAATGTGTTCAAACATAACAAACATTCAGCCATATGTGACGACATGTATGATAACAATCACCGTTTCACTAACACAGAAACAGACTTGAAAATTTTACATCATGAAGCAAAAGGTAAAGAAAAGCCCTTGACATAAGAGAATCCATTGAAATATATCTAGCGAAGAAAGATAATCCAGCGAATCTGAATGAACACACATATTTAGAAAGATCACCACTCTTCGCGCTGCTAAAATAATAATAAAAATAAAACCACATTAATAAAGTGAGGCAAGGAATGTGAACGGGAAGGGATAAGAGGGAAACATGTTATAGGATGAGGATGCACATTGTGTCTATTTCAACAAACCAAGACCTGTATTAGGTAGTATCGTAGGGTCCTTTACCGTCTAATAGACCGGGTGGCAACAGATGGGCAGGTGTTTATGTTGTGGCAAGACGGCTAAATGGCCTACGATAGTAATGAAAACAGTTCCCGAGTCCATAGCATACACTTTTCATAATTCTTTCCAACCTCATTATGTTGGTACAGGTACAACGATAATTCATTCAAAACTTCAGTTAACATTTCCAACAACAGATAGCATGCAGGACGACAAGCGAGCGGTGCGGAAGTCTATAAGTGAGCATCGCTGTGAGGAGAACAAAACCAAGTTAAGTGTACATTATAATTAGTTTTCTCTAGTGCATGCTAAAATTTGGTATTTGATTTATTATTATTATTACAGTGTGATATTCTAAATTGTATACACGCGCATATACACCGTTACTCACGTGATTCACAAAACCTTGCAACAATAATGAAATAATAATGTTATTGGTTGTATGTCCCTTTTAACCACTCTGGCTTTTAGAGAAAAACCTTGCAACACAAAACAAGCCTAACGTATAACGAGATTGAAACCACAAATCAAAACATTATACTATAATCATCTAACGACATGCTATTGAACCACAGTAGTGAATTTACAATGGTGAAAATTAACCTTAACACAGTGATCAGGATCAGATGATGGCCACTAGAGGGTCGAAACGCGTAATCCTAAATTGCCCGTTTAAGTAAGATAACTAACGAATACAAGTAATTTTTCCCAGGAGCGTGTTTACATATTTATAACTTGTACCCCGCCCAATTCATTGGGCACAATCGTGTTGACTGACTGAAAAGCAACAAAAGACAATTTGTGTAGGCAACACTGAAAAACGAATGGCTTCAAATTTCCACAGTATCACATTGAAAAAGGGAATTCCAGTCAACAGGAGGCCTGTGCAGGATCTCATGATGGGAAAAGAAGTTATTAACATTACATACACTTTCACACTAAAGGCTACAACTTATTATCTTTCCAAAGTTGGGCTGCTTTTATCCACAGCCTTACAAATCTCTTTCCCTGAGTTTGCTGCTGATAAATTTTCTTGTACAGAAATATTGCAAGCCATGGACCCAAATCATAGCGTTTAATGTTCAGTATGTTAAATAATGAAATGGTACAAACAACATGAAAATAAAACAGAAGCAATTCAGAGAAAATAGAAAGCACCAAAATAATTAGAGAGCTAATATTTAGGACAGTTTCAGGTACTCTAAAAGTTATGTTAAGCAATAGTAACATTGAAAGGGCAGTAGCAATAGAAGTGTAGTATTTGTTAACTTAAAAAAAAATGAATCACAGATAAAAGAAAGATAAAAGAGAATTACATGCTATCCTTCTGGCATACAAGGCCAACTTTGAGTAACATTAAATGAGCAACTCAAATGATGAAATTTGTAATGCTACGTTAGCATTAGATTTCCAGAAGACAACACATTTTACTCTTTTTAACTATATGGAGAAAACTTTCACCAAAATCACAGAACAAGAAGATATGATTAGTAAGTATTGCAAATGAAGTTGGAATAAAATACTCCATTAACCTGAAACACTATACAGAATGTTCACATCAATTCTTCATATATGAGCCGTTGAGAGCCTAAGTGGTATAACTCCTCTCTGAATAACAGGCAATTCTAACCGTGGCTGACAGATGCAATGCTCACTTCCAATGCTTGCACACTCTGGTCCTGAGCTACACCTGCATGTCATAAGGGCTCTCAACAGCTTATATGAAGAGTACAGTTCATATTATGTTGGCTTAAAACCACATTTCTCAAATGGGCTATTGTACTAGATGTAGGAAACAAAAAATATGCTGTCCAATCTCACTGAAATACACACATCAAAAAATTATTTTGTATCTGTATCAATAACTCTATAATTCCTGACAGAAAATGACCCACTGCTGGGTCACTCCGTCCCCACTTCCAGGTAGCTACATCAGTCATCAGCTTCTTTGACCACTCATCCTTACAGGTTTTGTTTATGTCAAAGTGACTGACCGAGTCTGTCAGCAGTAACAAAGGCTGGTCTCCGATATCTAACACGCTGATATGGAGGATGAAAAAATTCATGATGAAAAGGAAGTGAGGGTTATGTCCAGATCTATTTACTTCACTTAGCAACGTTCGCTTCCTCTTTAGATGTTGTGGAGGAATGTGATAAGAGCACAGGTAACCAGTTGCATGGAGTCAACTTCACGGTGTCAGTAACACATCACATCGTTTAATTTGGCATCTACTTTTTACACATGTATACACTCTAACTACACAGGAGCATAGTTCTACAGTAGAATAGGCATGAATGATACCGGTTAAGCGTAGGGAGTCAAGTTGAGGCTCCTCAGGAAGTGCTGCAGAGTTTATACAAGATGTAATTCATTGCAATAACTTGGGGAGAGAGGTTAATGAGATGTTCTTTGTAGCTCAGGGTTATGTCAAGGGTGACTCACTCTCACAATTCTGAGCAAGTCCTTCAGATTACAAGGTCGGTCTTTGCGGGCACAAAAAGCTTGTTCCAATTTATCCCAAACATATTCAATGGGATTCATGTCTGGGAAACAGACAGGGCACTTCAGTTGGACACATGACTTTTCATACATGAAGATAAATTCTCCTCTGAATTGCAGAAAGGAATCAATTGTACCTGAGCTTCAGTCCTCTGGGTAAAACAGTTGATTTGCAGCATGCCAGATGATTATTAAGGTGGATACACTGAAAGGATATTTTCTCCATCTTCAAAATTCCTGCTTTGTGCTATGAGAACAATGCCAACAGCATGTGAATTTGGAGGCTCTAGTTGAGAGCAAATCGACAATGTCAAGATGGAATAGGAGTGAAGCTAAAACTGAACCCAATGAAAGGCCATTGTTAGTTTTTTTTCAACTTCGGAATCGCCCAGAAATACGCCCAACTCTCTTTCACCAAGCATATTAGATATGAAGGCCATGATTTCTCTGCTGGGAACGACCTTCTGCACTTAATAGACTACTGTAAGTCATGTCTCCAAACAGTGTCATAGACAGCAATAAGGTCAAGGTCTACGACAGCTGATGACTTAAGCTGTTTCTAGAAGTCTGCTTTAATGTGCATCATCAGAGCGAAGTTCATATGGTCAGTGCAGTTGTCGCAGCTTCTGAAGCCAGCCTGGTCCAATGGAATTGTGGCTTTCATAATTGCTGGTAAGGAGAATTCACTCTACGAGTTTATATATACATCTAAAAAGGGCTAATGGGCTTTCAGATTTATTCTCTGGCTTACCAGGTTTGAGTATGGCCATCACTTTTGACTGTTTAAATTGTTTGAATACCATGTTTGTTAAAAGTATATGAGTAAACCAAGTAAACCATGCTACGTTGACAGGGCCCATGTTAGAGAGAAATTCAATGTAGATGTTATCTGGGCCAGCTGCCTTACCAGTATTTAACAGCTTAACCACAGTAGACACTTCCTTGATGGCAAAAGGCCTGGATATTGTGCCTTTCCACTTGTGTGAGAAGTGTTTTATTAAGTGTATAAATAATTCATGTAATTTATTTCAGGCACTAAGAAATTAATTGTAACTTCACGCCCAATCTAATTGGTCACACTTGTGTTGACCGGCTCAAAAGCTTCTACTATTAGATGTCCATGACTATAAAACCGATCCCAGTCAACATTAAAAATCTTGAATAATGAAGTAGGGAAATACAAGATTTATAGGTCCAGATAAGAAATTACAACTGCCATAGCCATCTTCTCAGGTCTCGGGGTATGTATTGAGACTCAGGATCCAAAGGTCCTTGGTTTGATGCATGGCTCTGCCAAGAAATTTATTGTGGCCTGAGGGATGGAATGGGGTACACTCAGCCTCGTGAGCCAAAACTGAGAAGAGATGGGTTCGATTCCCACCTCAGCTGCCCAAGAAGGGGTTTTCCACTTCTATTCCAGGCAAAGTCCTAAATTAAGGCTATGGTTGCCTCCTCCTAAATTACATATAGACACACTTCTACAGCCATTGCAATGCCATAGGGTATCAGAGATTCCACACACACCCAAGTACATGGGGCTACATGACATGACCAAGATGTTGCAAATCCCTAAATGATTAAAAAAACAAACACAATATCCATGATCGATGCTTACCATTTGTAAGTCCTGATGTTTCAATTATGTTGCCTCTTACAGTAGGCAAGTGTAATAACTCTCAACCCACCGGGGGACTATTAAGTGTATTCACTGTTAAATAAAAGGCCAGTTCACAAGGAACCAACTGTAGCTGATATCACAGAAATCTTCTCGCTCTTGGCACATCACTTACCTGTGTGGCTGAGCTGTAATACATCTAATGATCATATTTCAATGATAATGCAACAGCTACAGATCTATAAAACTGCAATTCAGTGCTATAAAATGCACAGCAGCAAGGAATGTGTGTAAGTCCATTTCAAATATCTAAAATTAAGGTTATGTAAAGATGCTATTTTATCGATGTATTCCGGGCTTAAGGGCCGTGTTCCAGGGGCTTGTGACGGTCCCGACGTTTCGCCGAAAACTGCGTCACAAGCCCCTGGAACACGGCCCTTAAGCCCGGAATACATCGATGAACTTTGTAACGCCGGCCGTGAAAGCCTCAATTCTTACATGCTATTTTATCATTATTAAAAGGAAACGTGTAAATATATCTAGCACATTCATCTATGGGAAGATGCCTTTTAACAAAATAACCACTACCAAACATTAGCATCCATTACAGTATACACAATGCACACATGCCATTGCATTCCCATCCATGTTTTACAGTCTTTGTGTCTCTTAAGAAAACATGCAATAAATAAATGCAGAAATATTATTTCCATTCTTACAGTAAATAACAAATGGAAAACATTAAAACAAAAACTGGCATTCTTTGGGAGATTTATTATCAGTACAATGTGTGGAGGACATGGGGTGTGTTTATGGAGTCTTGACCTAACTGCTTGTCTTATTTCCTAATTGCTAGAGCAGGGAAACAGACATAATCCACTTAACATTCCTAGTCCATGGCATAGCATTTAATGTAGCCTAGGGGTAAGATTTTCGTTTGCTCAGCGACTGTAAGTGAAAGGGACAGAATGAGCCACACAGGCTGTACCTATCCTACATACCAAACCAAGAAACATGAAATACTCTAATCCTTAGTACGGACATGTGGAGAGTAGGGAACGAAATGGAAACCAGTGTGGTCTCCATTGTACGTACAGAAAGTGACCATATCTATACAATTAATCAGATACAGTGATTAATAAAGAAGCCCTTTGGTCCTCATTCATTTGGAGATAAGTTAAAACTGTATGTAGACCAACACAATTACTTGACCTTTCAGAGATGAACAAAAATTACCTCATTTCTGATAATTCAAAAACATTTCTTTGCATAGGCACACAACACGACCACCTGCACAGCAAATTCTTAGTGGAAGCATTGGTATCTAGTGGTCTTATCAGTGTTGTCAACATAAACTATTCCCAACAAAATCCAGTCTTTTCCAATATTTTCTGTTAGTCCCTAAAATACTACGTAGTCACATATAACTTTCTGCTCATGATGTAAAATTTCACTCTCAAGGTGGTATATGAAATAACCAGTTTTGATGAAAAACCACTTATTTTGGTAACACACAATTTCAAATAAACTATTCCCATATCAAACCAATGATTGATACCGGTACTATAGAGATTGATGATAAAGAAAATTTCAGAACATTTATCGAGTTGGTCCCTACTTTCCAGGGTAGTACCGTATCCACATTTTCTATTCTTGCTGATTGTAGTTAATGTATGCCACATCTCCCCATCCTCTCTTTTCTGCTACATGTTCATAGCTTCCTCACATGACTACTGATATCTTTGTCCACTCCAGTCTGTCTTCTTCCTTTCGTAGTGTTTCAAAGTTGGTACATAGTTGTGACACCTCACATCTAGTCATTTCTTGCCAAGCATCAAGCCTATGCATTACAGTGCATTAGTAAAGGAAGTGAAAACTTCTTGGTTATATCCCTGTCACCGAAGAAAAGAAACAAAAGTCCTACGACAGAAAAATGGAGGACAGCCTCACCTTCTAAATTGCTATTAGTGGAGTGAGTTACATTAACCTGATGTTCCATGAATAGTACTTAGTAACATTGGAATCTATTGCAAGAAATCAATGTTAGCACATCCTCCATCGAGAAAAAAAACAGTAGTTAGGGTGATTGCAATAAACATAAAGTAGCTGTGAAGAGAACATATCCTTACTTCTGGTTGTAGATAGTTAAAATGTTATTGGTTTTATGTCCCTTTTAAATACTGAGGCTTTTAGAGATCCTGGGGTGCCAGAAGTTTGTCCCGAACGGGCTCATTGACGTGCCAGTTTGTGAAAATGAAAATATCATTGTTGGGGTATTAAAAAAAATGATGAATAGATTTCAAGGAAACGATTTCTGCTAACTTAACGAGAAATGGGCACTGTGAACCCTATGACAATGCTTTACCATTAGCGACAGATGCTGCGGCATACATGAACAAGTCTTGTTATTTAACCTACAATAATAATCCATTCAGAACTGGTCACACAGAGTATGTGAAGAAATTAGAACAATATATCCTAATGTGGATAAATTGCTTTCTAATAAAAATCCTAACATATCACAGCCAGCCACCCTGAAGTCTAGTACATACATTTTCATTTGAGACTGTTTTGCCTTTCAGCAAGCCTCTGTTTGCAATTAAGTTGCCTCCATGATCCCCTACTAGAAGTTAGCAGTGTGGCTACCTCAAACTGAGAGGTGTATAAGCAGAAATAGTTCGACACTGAATCTAACCATCGCCTACTAGGTCTACCTCTGCGTCTCTTACCCTCTACAGCCAAGTCCATTAAACTCTTGGGTAATCTCTCCTTCCTGTGGGG
Organism: Meconema thalassinum; assembly: GCA_946902985.2. Taxonomy (NCBI): domain Eukaryota; kingdom Metazoa; phylum Arthropoda; class Insecta; order Orthoptera; family Tettigoniidae; genus Meconema; species Meconema thalassinum. The sequence goes on from OX336389.2 coordinate 445,249,841, forward strand.
TGTGGTGGCATAGCGGTCAAGCTATTCGCCTCTTAACAAGGTGGACTGGGTTAAATTCCCGGTCAATGCATGTGAGATTTTCGAAGTGAAATGGCATGTCCTGAGGTTCGGATTCCACGTAAAAAAGGCCTGTGGCTTATGATCACAAGATTAACGGTCACGTAAAACTACAAGCTTCCTTTTAATCTCCCTTTCACCACTCTCATCACACGACCCCACCATCCGAGTCTGCTCATACGAACAACTTCATCTAGCGTGTTCATTTTAACATAACCCTTATCGCTTCATTAGGAGTACCCTCCTAACATTGCTCCCATCTATCATTTATGCTATCCTCATATCAGTTACCTCTATCTTATGTATGAGATATCCTGAGTACCCAGCTTTCACTTCCATACAGCACTTACTGTAGGTCTAAATACTAAGTGTTGAAGGGGGAGATTCGTTCCTACACCAACTTCTTTCTTGCAAAATACTACAGATCGCAACTGAGAACACATTGCATTGTCTTTTCTGCACCTTGGCTATCTCTTCGCCTATACTACCTTCCTGAGAGAATATGCAGCGTGAGTATGGTACTTGAAAAGGGCCACCTGATCCAATTTAATTCCTCCTACCTGGCATTCTATTTTCTTGTGTTTCTTCCTTACCGGCATAACCTTTGTTTTTGATATGCTGATTTTCATACCATATTCCCTACACTTCTGTTCAAGTTGGCTTATGAGCTCTTGACAGGGTCTGTCATTACAACAAGGCCATCGGCATAAGCTAGACTGCTTACCGGATTTCCATCTAATTGAATCCCACCCAGCATGTTTATGCCCTTAAGCAAATGTCCACATAAAAATAATCAGTAGCAGTGAAAGTTTACACCCTTGTTTGACTCCTGTAGCAATTTTAAACCAAGAACTCATCGTACCATCAGCTCTCTCCACAGCCTTATTGTCAACTTAAATACTTTTGATAGTCTGTAGTGGCCTTCCCTGGATACCATAATCCCTCAGAATTCTCAGCATCATTTCCTTTCATACTCTATTGTACGCCTTCTCCAGATCTACAAAGCACAAAAATAACAGTCTATTCCCCTCGTAACATATCTCAATAACTTGGTGCATACTAAAATCTTGATCCGGACATCCTTGTTGTGGTTTTGGGCTACATTGATTTTTATCCATCTTGGTCGCAGCCAATGATCAAACTTTCCTTGCTACAATTCCTGAGTACACTTTGCCTGGGAACTTATCAAAGAAACAACTCTATAATTGATGCAATCTTTCCTGTCACCTGGCTAATAAATTAGGACGATTACTGCTTTTGTCCAATCCACGGGTACCTTTCGTAAATGACATACCAATTTGATTATCCTATGCAACCATTTCATCCCTGCTTTCCCACTATACTTTACCATTTCAAGCCGAATTTCTTCTAACCCTGCCGTTTTGTGACACTATAGTTAATTTAACACCCTCTCTCCTTCCACAACGGGATCCTGTTCCCATCCTCATTAACTCAAATTCTGTCACATTGCCAGATAAGTCTCCATTTACATTTAGCAAGTTTTCAAAGTATTCTTGCCATCTTTAGGTACAGAGTTTCCCAGATTTATCTCTTTTTGCTCCATTTCTACGATTCTCTATAACCCTCCAAAGAGGCTCTCCTGTCACTTGACCTAACGTTTCTCCAAATTCCCTCTATGATTTAGTTTTGGACTCTTATTATTTGTTTGGTTCTGTTCCTTCCCGCTATATAGAGCTCTTTGTCTGCTGGACTCCTTGTTTGGAGCCATTTTTGGTATGCCTTCCTTTTACTTTTACAAGTAGACTTCACTATGTCATTCCAGCAAGATATGAATTTTGTATCCCGAGCACTCCATTTCAACGTCCTGCAAATCTTTACCATCTACTCATAGGAATTTCTCATCATTTACATGTATTTCTATCCAAGTTCTTTATCCTGGAGATTTTCAACCCTAATCCGTCTGCATACAGACTTCGCGTTCTGAACTTAGGTTTACCTATCACAGCAAAATCTGTTTGTGTATTAGGCCTATGCAGAAAATAAGATTGTTTCCCTTTGTTGTTACAGGACAACAACTTCAATTGGAATCCTCCAGGAAATATTAAGTGATACAGTATTAAAAACAGATGATTTGGCATACATCTTTGCTAACTTGTGTTTGATCTGCAGCACATTGATAAACTTGAAATGGTAGGAGTCCTTTTGTCACAAACAATTCAGCATATTTTTAATCTTTGTAATGTATTTTTGTACCGTGATGTCAAAAGAAAAACTTCAGTCTTAGTGGACTTACAGCAAAAATGTTACAAAATATAAATAAATGTAAAAAAAAAGTGAGTAAAAATTATGTAAAATTATGTGTTTGTTGGCCATCAAGAAGAGGATATTGATGTGAAAGTGGGTAACATGCCCTGCTGCAAATTTTCCAGACTGACATTGTAAATGTTGCGATAGGCCCATTGGTGATTAATTTGTAATCGGCAGACATTCCTCATTTTTGTACCTAGATTTATCTCTGAATTTATTAATTCAGATATAAATAGTATATGTAGGGCTATATAATTTATTCGCACATCATAATTAAGTAGAAAATGGAAGGTAACTTGTTTAAATTAAGGACAATTAGAATGTGGTAAGCATCTGGCAACTTGTGCAATTTCCTGAGCTTACAAGTTACGTCAAAGAAGAGAAAGCATAGATGAGGAAGGGTCTTTGTGACAAGCGAGTGTTTCACCCAATGACGCAGTATTCTGAGTAAAGAATCGTCATGGTAGCTTGGGCTGTTTCTTGGAATGGAAGGCTGGACTTTCTAAAAGGCATGGTAGGATGTGACGTGATAACTATTATTAAAATTTACGAAGTATTGAGACGCTATGTCCACGCATTTGGATCATCAAATAAGAAGCGCTGGTTCTAACATCAAGATGAAGGGTACGAGTAATTTGTCCATAATGCTCCATGGTGATTGGCTGATGAAATTGACAGAAGAGGTGGAACTTGGATCTTTACATACGAGAATTGGAGCTGTGATCAAGATGATGTTCATCTTATTGGTGTTGACCATCCTACTGACTTATATTTTCTCCCATATGAGGAGAAGTGAAGTAAGTACTTCAACAATTTCTACCTCGGGTAAAAATTGTGACTTCAATCTTCGATGATTTTGTGGAAAGGGGTCTCACATTCATGAGATGAGTTCTGCTCAAGTTGCAGACATCATTCCAAACCAAACGGACATGGACTCCTAGCCCAGCATTATCAATGTCCTAGAAGGAGGATTGCTACGAACCAAAGTAGCCACTGTGACAAATACAGCAGTTGTCATGAAATTCTTCGGTGAGCTAACCCAGATGGAATAACACAAGATTTTCTCAGCAGGATTTTTTAATTGTTTCATTAAATTAATTTTACTTCCATTTTTTTTTTTTTTCTATTTTCAACTTGGCAATAAATTAAATTCATTAATGCCAATAAATTCTTTCTTTGTAGCTAGATTTCCATATAAGAAATCCTTCCCTAACATAAATGTATTCTGGTTGGTGCCTCAGTTCACCTCACGACGTGTGATTACGAGTTCTCAGTGTTATATATATTATTTTCTGAAGCCATAGGCTTGGAGCTGGTGCCCACTCCAGATATATTCCAATTATTGTTAATAATATTATTAAATTTATTATCTCAACTGAGCACATTAATAACAAACCATAACATTTGGCAGCCCAAAAGTGGCGCTGAGAGAAGTCCCTATTAAAACAATTACATTTGTCACCTTAACGTGTGGCTTAAGTAATACTGAAACTTTACAATGTGGAGCACTCATTTGCCCAGAACAAGTCAGTGTTTTTGTGATAATCACCAGTCAGTTATCACTCCACAAACTAAGAACGGCCATATACCACCACCCACTGAATCAAGAAAGAGCTCTCCATCTGTTAATCTTCGAGTTTCTTTAAATATGGCTAACACAAATTATTAACATTAATGCTTCTGTGTGGTAAACAACTTGAAGATTAATGTCATTGTGTATTGTAATTCTTCAGCAATCAGCGGGGCATAGCATAAATTGCTCTGGCGACGATGGCTTATTGTTTATATTCACACAAAATAACTAAAACACAAATATTTTTCTGGGTTTGAAAACACCTAAAAATCCAAGCCCTGGTAATATTTATCACCTATGTATTTCAACTGATAATCCATACTGGGTCCCAGGGAATGAAGTCTGTTCTTTGGTGTGAACAACTGTCTGCTCTTTCAGCAGAATTAACTTCCCAAAGGCGGCCAGCGAGAAGCTGACCTGGAGAGCAATGTTTTGCATCAAAGGGCTGTGGAGGTTGGTAGTATTTTCCAGTGAATATTATTGGGCTGGAAAAAGCTAAGGGCTAAGAATTAAAGAGAAGCAAACTAAAGCTGTGATGAAGGCACGGATCTAGGGGAAGGGCCAAAAGGGGGAAAAGTGTGTGGGTTGCCTATGTCAAGGGAACGATCCTTGTGAATAACAGCTTACCTGCTGTGGTGTTATCTTTAACATAACTTACCACTAGCTCTTCTGACACAAAGCTGTTGCACTTAAAATACCAGCAAATAGCCAGGGTCGAAACCACGATGTTGCGCTTTGAAAGATAACATTCAGTAAACTGTTCTACACAGCCAGGGTTGGGGAGTAATGTGCTACTTGTAACGCTGGTACTAGTAACTGTTACTTTTTGCGGTTTTTTTTTTTAGCGTATGGCTTTTTTTTTTTAGTGCCGGGAGTGTCCGAGGACATGTTCGGCTCGCCAGTGTTGTAGCTGCTTCGAGACGGACACCCAATGGGTGAGCTACAAGTACCGTTGGGGAGGGAAGGAGGGAAGTTGGAATGTAAGGACGAGGAGTTGGAAGGTAGCGGCTGTGGCCTATAGTTAGGGACCAACCCCGGCATTTGCCTGGAAGGAAGATGGGAAACCACAGAAGACCATCTTCAAGGTTGCCGGCGGGGGGATTCGAACCTCCTCGCCTCCCGGATGTGAGCGACTGCCATCAGTCATGCCGTAACCACCACGGCTAACTCACCCGGTACTTTTTGCGGTAACGAGAGGGTAATGATGTGACGTTACGTCAAAAATTAAGTAAGTGTAACTTAATGTTGCTCTGTCATTCCACTAGCAACTGCTTCACAAGGCAAGCATTGTAGCCTGACCACAGTCCGCTTTATTCTAACAGTTGGCAGTTTGAGAACAGTGAACTATTACAACTCTCCAACCACCCTCTATATGCTCACCATTCAGCACGTAGAGCTAGCGCTGATAACACCATCGTCCAAGTTGGCATTATATAATACTCTAGCATGCACTGTATCCTCGTAGGTTCGTGGATATTGCACATTCGGTTCGACTGTCTGGAGATGGATGGTAGTCACCTTGAACAACTCCTGAGATAAAGAACTCCAAGTAGTTTACTGAATGTAAAATCAACACTATATTAGTCTTGCATGGGCCCGATCATCCTTAAAATTATTTTCAAATACACCACTGTTGTTCAAACAAAGGTATACATAAAATAAATAAAATTATTGTACACTCAGCTATAAAAATTAAAGCAAAAGCGAGAATACATTCTGGAATGAATTATCCTAAGTTAACTATAAGAATATAAATATATTCTATAAGCCAATAAGAACCCTTCAAGTAAGGCAAAAGTCAGCTGATGTCTCATTTGCGGCTGTCAGACCCATGTCATACATTGTTCTGGCAGCCAAACATGCCTGCTTGTGGACAACCCAGAGTGATTATTATAGTTCAGGGATAAACTTTTGCTTGAACAACAGTGGTGAATTTAAACATAATTTGGGGATGTCCTTGTGTTTTAGAAGGGACTTTCAATGCCCATCCTCCACACAGAAAACCATTGTTAAGCTGTTCTATTGACACTTCTATACTGAACCCATGTGCCATCAGGTCCATGGATGGTCGAATCCATGCATTTGAGGAAGAAATCAAAGAAACGTACAGTTTCTAATGTAACTTAAAGAAAGATCCAGCTAGGAGGCCAGCATAAGGTTGTGCAACTAACGAGGACCAGGTGTTCGAGAGGATGATATCATCCCTCTTGACATTCTGAAGGGAGCGAGTCACGAGTATTAATAACCGAGTGGAAATTTCCCAGGATTAGACAAGGAAGCCTGAATCGGAATTCGAGCTGACGTTGCTGGAAAATGACAACACCGCTTATGCGCCAGAAGAGGAATAATTAAATTTAACCCGTTTACAAGTATAATAATGAGTAAACAAGTACAGTACAGTGAATCATTTTGAATGAGAGATTTTTCAGTAAAGAGAAACCATTTAATAATTGCGCAGAAAAAAACTGCTAACGCAAGACGACGTCATTGGGGAATTACCGAAGCCTGTGTGGAGGGGAGAAAGCAAAAGAAATGCAACACCCACACATCTGAGGACGAGAAATTAATTAATATCTCCGAATTGCACGATCGATTCTTAGGTGCAATGAGAGTATTTGACATTGAGAAGACGAGCTTTCGGAAGGTATAATTTTTATAATTGTGGCACCATTATTTTAGAAGTTGACCACAGAAAAGGCTAGAGTCTTATTTTTTTGTAGTGAAATAGTATAAAGCTTCGGGCTTTACCAAGCCAATCATGCAGTCTCGAACAGCCCGAGGGGGTGTAATCACGCATCACGCAGTACAAATCCGTCCAGGGGGACGTAACGCTGGATCATCAGCACATGCAGTTATTCTGACAACCCGTGAGGGCGTTACTACGCACGCAGTTCAAACGGCCTGAGGGCACGTCACTAAGCTACATCAAACACCGAATGCAGTTCGACAGTCCGTGAGGGGCATAACTCTGCGTCACATCGAAGACAGTCACCAGTACTCCTTGAGGGGAGAAACGCTGTGTTATACCGCAGAAGTAATATCCGATAGCCATAGGCGTCGCAGTATTAACGACTTGCTTGCCTCCATAAGGAGTGGTCAAGAAGAAATTTAAAGTATCGCCGTATTGAAAGATTAGGAAAATCCTACTTACAGGATTTAGGCCCGACTGTATACAAGTTATAGTGAAAGTTCGTAAGATATAGACAGAGCAGGCCGCGAACGTCGGACTTAAAGGCGATAGGTCGTTAAATAGACGAACGAATAGATCATAACGTACGAAAGTACCGTACCAGAAAGATAAACTGTTATTTAAATTAAAGAACCCAAAAAGGGAAGAACAGAATAAGGTTCGGAACGTACATCAGAAACGTAGGAGTGATAGAACCGATCAAATAAAGAAGCAAGGAGACTATAAACATTATCTCCAGAAAGTAGGCGAACTATTCTAAAAGTACTAGACTCGAGAAGTACTAGCTGCTATAAACTAAATCTATAGGTCATTGAGGAGACCTCGATCCGAATAGACTTTCGCTAGGATCGATAGACAGATCTACAAAGAAGCCGTTCAAGCTAGATAAATAGCCGGTCATCCAGGATAGGAGTAGCAGAATTTGGACTCCAGGGAACAGTAGATGTTTCGAGACTTTCGTATTCTGCAGGATAGGAAGCCGACATCGAATAAATTTCACCCTTGGAAACGGGAATTTAAGAAGGTCACGTGTGATAGGCTCAGAAATACGGCCTAGTGATCAAGAATTGTGAAGTATAAATTTATCAAGATTGTGTGTTAAATTAATATTTTTAGTGTTTATTATGTTTTCAAAAGGGACACATCAGTGTATAAAAATGTCGTTAATGTTAAGTGTCTTAAATATATGTCAAAAAGTGTTTATACATAAGATGAATTCCTTTAATATGGAGTAAAAAGTTCAAAGTGGGCCCAAAATGAAGCACCGCACAAGAATAAAGATCATGGGACGATCTTAAAAACATGTGAGTACTGAATTTCATTCTATTTTGGTGTCAGAAATTGGTTGTGTACAAATCCACCGGAGTTTTTGAGTAAAAGGGATGTGTTTTAATAAATAAATACTGAATAAGCAAGAACGCGGTCTGAACAATAATAGAAAATTTGAGAAATTATAAATGATTATGTAAAGAATAAATCCCGTAGAGGAAATAAGTGAATAAAATGTTAATGTATTTAACGAATGTCATAAGAGCAAGCGAAATATCACTAATTATTATGAAAGATATTCAAATAAAGTAAAGTTGAGATATGAAAGAAATAGCTTTTGAGCTTGGGTAAAGAATAAAAGATAATAATAATAACTAAGTATGGAAATATTAAATAAAGATCAAATAATTTGATGTGAACATAAGAGCGTTAAAGCCTTAACATATGTGTAAGATGTGATGTTCAATGGAATATTTTAAAAGGGAGCGATTTATCGGCAACGGAAAAGATTAATATAAGAATTAAAATAATATGAATTGTTACTAATGAGATTTATCAGTTCTTGGGAAGACAATTCGGCTTAAAATAATGTATAGCGCAAAAGAGCGCCAATAATATTAAAATGTCACGCTAGGAACGCGTAGAGGTTAAAATACTTGGTAAATTACTTATGGAGGGTAGTTGATTGCAGTGAATTGATAATTGTATAAGTCCTCTATTTGTGACGTAGTATCACGAGGCATTGTGTATGTATTTGAAAGGGAGCTAATATATGGTATTATTGAGCGTACGTCATATGGGCCACGGCCGACTTTAAATCGCATTTTGTATAAGTCCTCTGTAAGGGAATGGTTCCCGAGGCACGTGAAGAGATTCGAACGCAGAATCTTCTTATGATAAAAGCCCCTTAATTCTTCGTCGTCGGATGTGTATTAATCTTCCCAATCAATGAGGACCCTCTCATAATTAATAAATGCCAAGGTTACGAAAGTGGTCTATGAACCAAAGAATAGTTGTTTGAATGAATACGGTACAGTAAAATCCCGGTCTCTCCCCAGAACTGAATATAATGTGAAGGTTTGTTTTGAAAGCCTTGGAAATAAGCTACTAACGTGGGTTAGACAGGGAGTCGCCGTCACCCTCCGTGTCATAAATCGCGCCCGAGTAGAAGGGTCTAGCTCTCTTAAAGCGAGAGGGGCCAGAAACCGTCTCGTAAGATGTTGTAAAGAGAAATGAATACACCAGGAGTGTTTAAAGTTGTTAACGACCCGGGCGTTGAACCGAGGTCCTTGTAGATTGATATTTTCGTTTGCCTGTTCAGATCGTAGTTTCTTATATGATAATGGTCTTATAAACTATAAGAGATACATAACAATCCCTATTGTAATGATGTATGGACGTAGGATTCCACGAGTTAATTGAAGACAACTAAGTTTCGGGAGTAACTATAGTTTTTTGACTGTGTCAAGTATCTTCACGCTCTGGAGTACACAATTGATTTCCTGATTTCCTTAATATATTTGTGAATATAAAGAGAGATGATAACAACTGAATGTGTGGACATGCCCAAAATATTGAGTTAGATGATTAACATAAAAATTTAAATGTAATTATAAATTTGTTTTTGAGAATTAAGAAATATAGAGGATAGTGTTTGAGGTGTACAAGAATGACACCATTATTATGTAATTGCATGGAGCCAAAAGAGCTCGGAGTTATATAAAACTTACTGTTAATGCTTTATGGAAGTAAGACTAAGTAGGAAGTGTTGGTTTATGTGGAAATCACATGTTTAATTACAATATTTGTTTTATTATATTTGTGATTCCTTGTTCATTTGGAACAAGTAGATGATTATGGGTCAGTAATTAAATTGTTTAAGTGTTTGTAGCGCCATTAATTTTATGAATTAAATGTGTTAAAATAGGAGTTGATTTTGTTGTTATTTTGCCAGTGTATCCTCTAATTAATCCAAAATATGTGAGTCACAGAGTGGGGGAACTTACCGCTGCCCCGAAAATTCCGAATTGAGCTACGCTGGTATACTGTGATTGGCATATTTCTTGCTAAAAGGGCACATGGGGGTCGTATAAGTAATGTGCTGGATTAATAACTAGAGGAACACTTAAGACGGTCATTTCATGTAAAGTAAAGTAATGATAGGTGTAGCTACAACGTAAAATATTAACTGACCGCATGGGTCCCTAGAAACTCATACCGAGCAGCCCTGTATTAATAGTATATTATCACCCCCTAGCAAAACCTAAACTTTTTGGCGCCCAGTACGCAGGGATGAGTTTTCCTAGGGAAAACCCGAGTTTTCTCGAAAAATCAAAATTTTCATTTTTTTGAAAAAAAAAAGGTTTTTCGAAATTTTGAATTTTAAATACTTCCATAAAGGTTTATGAAATTGAATAAAAGTATCAAAAGGGTACGTTGTAGTAAAATCCCGTACCAAAGTAAATTTTAAAGAAATTGGGACACACTGATTCAGAGTATCATCTCTCAAACATGTATTAGTGTGGTGGCATTAGTGGCCCACTGTATTCTCATAAGATGGCATTGAGTGAAGAGATGCAGCGGCTCTTGGAGGCCATAAACAATAAATTGGGAACAATAGACAATACATTGGGCCTCCAAAAGGATGAAAATAACGAAGTGTTCGAATCCATAAATGAGAGTTTAAATAAGTTGGATAGCCAACAGACTGAAAATAAAGAAAGGTTAGGATCCATAACTGAAAGTTTAGAGTCACTAAAAACTAACAGTGATAATATGGGTACTAAATTAGAGAATATCGAAGTTAAAACTAATACCATGGGAACTAAATTAGAAGCTATCGAAGCCGACTGTATAAACATGAATAAGGAACTGAAGGCTGAGATAGAAAGGATGAAAACAGAAAGTGGGAAAACCATTAAAGAACAGTGGGAAGTGATAAAAACGGAGACGTTAGAGTCTCTGAAAGCCAACAGTAAAAAAACAATGGAGTACTGAAGGCTGAAATAGAAGAAACAATGAATAACAAATTTCAAGCTTTTGACACTGATTTTGGGAATAAGTTAAATGAATTAAAAGGGGGAATAAAACAGGGGTCAGATGAACTCCGAGAAAGTATAGAAGGAAACATAGATTCCAAATATTGGATAAAACATTTGGGGACAAGTTAAAGGCATTGCAAACTGAGAGTAACACGTTTAATGCAGGATTGAGAACCCAGATAAGTACTATAGAAAAAAATAGTATAGAATCCAAAAAGGAGTGCCAAGATAATTTTAAAATTATAGGGAATAAAATTGGTACCATGGAAAATAAATTTGGTTCTATAGAAACTAAATTAAATAGCATGGAAGAATCTTGTAAAAAAATGTAAAGGCATGTGAGGAAAAACTTGTAACCCAGATCCAAGGTGTGCAGAAAGAATTGAAAGCTCAGATAGAATCTAACAAGAATATTTGTGAAAGTTCCCGGGATGAAATAAAGAAAAGTGTGAATGAGCTAGGAACCCGATTTGGAAAGGTTGAGGAGAAAGTAGGGACCCTCGAGAACAAAATCGGTGTAGTTCAGACTGAGGTAACTGGGATGAAAAATCAAAATCAAAAGGATGCGCGGGATATGAAAGATCAATTTGAGCTGTTTACCGGGCAGGTAGATGATAACTTAAAGAAGTATGAGGGTGAAATAAATCGAAGATTAGGTATCGACGAGGGGCATCTCCAGGGTGAAAGAAAACAACGAGAGGACGAAAATAAGGATAACACCCATAAAATAAATGAAATAAGTCAGGGTATTAATGAGGTTCAGGAAACCATCGGAACATTAAAGGTTCATGTAGGAAAAACCAATAAGGAAGTAAATCAGGTCCAAGATGAAATGATGAAATTGTATAAGAGTCAAGAGAAAACTGAGGGAAAGCTTGAAGGAATTAAAGTAGATATGGTTAAAGGACGAAAAGAAGTGGAGAAGCAAATAAAGGAGATACGAGAAGGCCTGGATACCATATGTGATATGAAACCAGAAATTAAAGACCAACAGGCTAAGATCATTAAGAAAGAGGTAGAAGACCAAATAAATGAATTCAGGGATAGCTTCAGGGATGAGAAATTCCAACTCAAAAAGATAGAGGAAGATATTAAAAGGAATCAAGAAAGAATTCAGAATGAATTAAGATCCCGATTAGAGAGGACTGAACATAAGAATAGTCAAATGGAAATTCAACTCATGGCTAATGAAGAAAGTGCTCGAAGGGAAAGGAAGTTAGAATTCGAGAATCAGGAGGAGTTTCCAAAGACAGGATGGGTAGATTCCCGTGAACAAGGCACAGATACGGAGAGGGACTTAGGAGGGGAGAGCCCTTATAAGAACCCAGGATATCCGATGGCGATGTCAACCCCGTACATGAATCAGACAAATGGCCAGATAATAAACATTATTAAATCCAATGAGGACAGACCAGTAAAGTTTACGGGTAATAACATGTCTATTACTCCAAAATATTGGCTAAAAGAAGTGGCAGAGTATCTCAACGAAATGAAGGTTCCTCAGGATCGGAGACTGAGAGCTATTGAAAAACTGTTGGCAGGTGATTGTCTCACCTGGTTCAGAAGCTTCAGATACACCTTTGATACGGTGGAAGGCTTTAGGGAAGCATTTTTAAAGCGATATTGGGCAGCAGATGTCCAAGAAAATTTAAGGCTAGATCTGTACTCTAGGAAGTACAGCACAAATGCACCTACTAAATACTCGGAATTTTTCACCGCTCAGCTGTGTAAATTCCGCGAACTGGATATTGCTCCGGCAGAAAACGACCTGTGTGCTGCCATTGCAAGACAGCTTCCGTATGAGATTCAGAGGCTGCTAATCTCATCCAAAGCCAGAAGTGCTGTGGAAGTGGAAAGTGTATTACGTCAGTTAGATATGACGACTTCGCACGTAACTCCTCGGCATCAAAGACAAACTGAGCAAGTACACATGGCCAGCAGTCAGGAAATAGGAGAAAAACCAGCGACCAGGAATCAGTCCACCAGCACGGATACTCAAGGACTAGATCGAGAGTATGGGCACCAGGAGCCTAGAAGGATACATCCATATTACAGGGGAGGATATCGAGGAAGAAATCCTAGAACTACGGGTTATAGGCAACAAGAAAGCCGACCCTATAACAATAACCATCAAAGGCCGGACAACAGAAAGAAATGGGAGAATTATCCCAGAAGGAATGTAAGGCCAGACGATAGGGATGATGAATATCGGGCCGAAATAGAAGAAAGATATCAGGAAAGTCTTCGTTATATGAACGAAAGACCAGATGAACCTGATAGGCAAAAAGTCCGTTGGAGTGAGGCAATCAAGAACCGGAAATCACCCGACCGACTAGACGGAGCTCAAAGCTTGGAATTACAAGCTCAGTTAAAGAATGAGGGAAAAGGGAGCCCTCAGGATAAAAAAAACTCCAAATTTAAATTGTCAAAAGTGGAAACATACCAGGAGCTGGGAGGAGATAGAAATTGTAAATTGGATAGCTAGACCAGATGAGCTAATTAACGAGGATGTGGAAGGAATCCCACCTGTTAAGAGAGAACTACCTATAATTATGCTTAGGATAGAAGGATTACTGGTCAGAGCATTGATTGATACCGGATCCACAATAAGTCTAATTACACAAACCCTTTTAAATGAATTGGAAACAAGGGGCCGAGTACTAAAGATTCCCACATCAAGTGTAAAGATTAAGGGAATTATCCCTGAAAAATCTTTGACATGTAAATTTCAGGTATACATTGATCTGATCATGGGTAACGCTGAAATTTCGCAGTGCTTTTTGCTGGTAAATCAATTACCGTATAATGTCATATTAGGTATTGATTTTATCCGTGAGAACAAGGTCATTATAGACCTAGCGCAAAACTGCATTAGAGTTCAAAGAGAGGATGTGGATGAGCAAAACATTAACCTACAGGAACAGGATGCGAAAATAGAAGAACAGGTATGGCATATGGAAGAAGTGATTGAGGAAGATTATAAGGACATAGAAAGGATATTTGAAGTCCTCAACATAGAACTCGAAGATAATGTGGAAAATGAGTTCGATACCAACCTGTCAGGAAAAGTGGAGGAAGCTAAAGTCAGCCTCGAAATTAAGGAACAGTTAAAGAAATTATTATTGGATTATAGGGACGTATTTGATTCCAAGCCAGGGAAGATTGAAAATTTTAAATACGCGTTCCAGGTCAATGATTGGGCACCGTTCAAACAAAAACCATACCCGGTTGCGGAGAAACATTACCCACAAACTAAGAAAACACTGCAGGAGATGATGAATGCAGATGTTATAGAAAAGATGGCGACACCATATGTTAGTCCATTAGTAATTGTGAGTAAACCGGATGGCTCAGTAAGGGTGTGTTTAGATGCCAGAAATTTAAATGCAAAAATCATACCAGAAAATGATTCGGCACCACCCATAAAAGAAATACTGAGGAAGTTCAAAGGCAAGAAGATTTTTACAAATATTGACATGACTTCTTCGTATCATCATCTCGAACTGGAAGAGAAAACCAGCTTGTTGACTGGATTTCAGTTCGACCAACAAACATATTGTTTTAGAAGATGTCCGTTTGGATTCAAGACTGCAGGATCTGCATTAATAAGAGCGCTTGATCGAAACCTGTCAGAGGAAGTGAAAGATTGCACTATCCGATACGTAGATGACATTTTGCTTACCTCGGAGAACATTGAGGAACATTTAGAAAATTTGAAGAAATTATTGGAAGACTTAAGAAGGGCAAATTTTAAAATAAATTTAAAGAAGTCGAATTTTTGTCAAAGGCAAGTGACATTTTTAGGGCATGTGATTGACAAGGATGGTGTTAAACCAAATCCATGCAAATTGGAATCGATAAGGGATTTTCCAAGGCCGTTGAAGGTAAAGAACGTTCGCCAGTTTTTGGGATTGATTGGGTTCTTCTCAGGACATTGTCCATCATACACCAAAACTGTTGCACCACTACAGGACCTTCTGAAGAAGGGGGGCAAGTGGAAATGGACGGAGGAAGCAGAAAAAGCATTTGTAGAGGCCAAGGAAATGCTCTTAAATTACGTGAAGCTAGGATATCCTGATTTTAATCAGAGATTTATCATTCAAACAGACGCATCCCAGATTGGAATAGGGGCAATGCTATATCAGGAGAACCCGGAAAACCCTGATAAGAAGAACTATCTAGCTTTCACAAGTAGGAGACTGAAACCACACGAGAAAAATTATACGATCAGCGAGATCGAGCTGTTAGCGATATTGCACGCGTTGCAATATTGGCGGAAGATCGTATATGGGTTTCAGGTCATTCTAAGGACGGATCATAAAGCCTTAACCTTTTTGATGAAGACTGATTTATCCAGTCAAAGGTTGATGCGTTGGGCTTTATACATTCAACAATTTGATGTCAAGATAGAGTACTGCCCAGGAAAAGAAAATATAGTTCCAGACTACTTAAGTAGACAGCCAGAGTCCACAGAAGAGGAAGTAATGGCTATAGATTTGGAAGACAGGGATCAGCGTACTCTTAATGAGTTAAGAAGCATTAGTCAAAAACAACGGGAAGATCCATGGATGAATATGCTTATATCTTTCCTTGAGGGAAGCTTGATAAGAGGAACACCAGCGTACACGGAAGCTGAGAAGATAGCACAAGACTACACGTTTTATAATGGTTTGTTATATAAGTTTGTGGACTCTGACCATACAAAATTAAGGATTGTTGTACCTGCAATTTTGCAGAGGAAAATAGTATGGTTAGCCCATAGATCGTTCGGACATATGGGAGTCGACAAAACAGTCTCGATGCTGAAAGAAGCATTTGTATGGCCGAGACTGAGAGAAACTGTAAGGGACACGCTAAAGACATGTGATCTATGTCAAAGGATCAAACCTAATGCATTTCTGATGAGACAGAAGCCTATACCATTGTTGCCCGAAAGGCCTGGCCAAATCATATCTATTGATAATTTTGGACCTTTGCCAAAGGCAAGAAGAGGAAATCGACACATAATGGTGGCTATGGATGTCTTCACTAAAATGGTTGTCCTTGCTCCCATACAGAAGACTAGTACCAAACAGGTGTTAAAACGACTCAAAGAAAAAGTGATACCGATTCTGGGGAAACCTGAGAATTTATTGTCGGATCACGGCAGTTGTTTCACCAGTGTAGAGTTCAGACGAGAATTAGAAAGACTTGGAATACGTCAGATTTTGTCAAGTATTCGCCATCCTGAGGCAAATACTGTAGAAAGAGTTATGAGAGAGACGGCCAAGTATTGTAGAATATACTGTGCCGAAGAAAATTGGAAGTGGATAGATATCTTGGATATTATCGAATGTTGTATAAATAATACAATCCATGAATCCACAGGAGAGATACCCATAACGTTACATCGCAATGAGCAACCAGAAAGACCTTGGAGTCTGGTAATTCCTAGGCCAGCAGACGCTCAGCCTGGAAGAGATGTGCGTATTAGAAGAGCTTTTGAGCATCTAAAAGCTCAAGCCGACAGGAGGCAGAGAAGAAATAGGCATAAGAGGTATCATCGACCATTATTAGCAGGAGAAATGGTGTTAGTGAAAAGACCAGCCATTTCGGATCCAGGGAACCGTGTGTACAAGAAGTTCCAGAAAATGTACCACGGACCATATCAAATAATCAGAGATTTGAGGAATAACGCATATAGAATTCGGCACTGTGAAACGGATCACGAAGTGACCATGAATTCAGCAAATTTGAAATTATATTACCCTCCCGAAGATTTTGATGAAGAAAATGAACAAGCCCTGGTTATGGAAACATGTAGAGATGAATCCGCTTTTGACATAAACAAGAATAAGGAAGAAATAGAAAATAGAGCTCAAGCATTCGAGTGCGAATGCGAATTGGAGAAATTATATTGGGAAATTAAAGAAATAATTGAATTTATTGAAGAAGAAAATTCCAATCTAAGAAAAGAAAATGATGAAATAAGAAAACGGGTAGGGATAGACCAAACCCGTAAGGAAGAATGAGGTTCTGGGGACTTAAAGCCCAGACAAATAAAGAAAGAAAGAAAGGGTAGGGACAGAGCATACCCGACCTACACAATTACCGGATACGACTTTAAAGAAGTAAAGACAACGGAAGGTACGGACAACGTTATGATGGCTTCGACGAATAAAGAAATACAAATTTAAGTGAAATAAATTTCCTCAAAAATTTTCGAAAATTTATTTACCTAAGGAGGGGAGAGATGAACCCATGTGCCATCAGGTCCATGGATGGTCGAATCCATGCATTTGAGGAAGAAATCAAAGAAACGTACAGTTTCTAATGTAACTTAAAGAAAGATCCAGCTAGGAGGCCAGCATAAGGTTGTGCAACTAACGAGGACCAGGTGTTCGAGAGGATGATATCATCCCTCTTGACATTCTGAAGGGAGCGAGTCACGAGTATTAATAACCGAGTGGAAATTTCCCAGGATTAGACAAGGAAGCCTGAATCGGAATTCGAGCTGACGTTGCTGGAAAATGACAACACCGCTTATGCGCCAGAAGAGGAATAATTAAATTTAACCCGTTTACAAGTATAATAATGAGTAAACAAGTACAGTACAGTGAATCATTTTGAATGAGAGATTTTTCAGTAAAGAGAAACCATTTAATAATTGCGCAGAAAAAAACTGCTAACGCAAGACGACGTCATTGGGGAATTACCGAAGCCTGTGTGGAGGGGAGAAAGCAAAAGAAATGCAACACCCACACATCTGAGGACGAGAAATTAATTAATATCTCCGAATTGCACGATCGATTCTTAGGTGCAATGAGAGTATTTGACATTGAGAAGACGAGCTTTCGGAAGGTATAATTTTTATAATTGTGGCACCATTATTTTAGAAGTTGACCACAGAAAAGGCTAGAGTCTTATTTTTTTGTAGTGAAATAGTATAAAGCTTCGGGCTTTACCAAGCCAATCATGCAGTCTCGAACAGCCCGAGGGGGTGTAATCACGCATCACGCAGTACAAATCCGTCCAGGGGGACGTAACGCTGGATCATCAGCACATGCAGTTATTCTGACAACCCGTGAGGGCGTTACTACGCACGCAGTTCAAACGGCCTGAGGGCACGTCACTAAGCTACATCAAACACCGAATGCAGTTCGACAGTCCGTGAGGGGCATAACTCTGCGTCACATCGAAGACAGTCACCAGTACTCCTTGAGGGGAGAAACGCTGTGTTATACCGCAGAAGTAATATCCGATAGCCATAGGCGTCGCAGTATTAACGACTTGCTTGCCTCCATAAGGAGTGGTCAAGAAGAAATTTAAAGTATCGCCGTATTGAAAGATTAGGAAAATCCTACTTACAGGATTTAGGCCCGACTGTATACAAGTTATAGTGAAAGTTCGTAAGATATAGACAGAGCAGGCCGCGAACGTCGGACTTAAAGGCGATAGGTCGTTAAATAGACGAACGAATAGATCATAACGTACGAAAGTACCGTACCAGAAAGATAAACTGTTATTTAAATTAAAGAACCCAAAAAGGGAAGAACAGAATAAGGTTCGGAACGTACATCAGAAACGTAGGAGTGATAGAACCGATCAAATAAAGAAGCAAGGAGACTATAAACATTATCTCCAGAAAGTAGGCGAACTATTCTAAAAGTACTAGACTCGAGAAGTACTAGCTGCTATAAACTAAATCTATAGGTCATTGAGGAGACCTCGATCCGAATAGACTTTCGCTAGGATCGATAGACAGATCTACAAAGAAGCCGTTCAAGCTAGATAAATAGCCGGTCATCCAGGATAGGAGTAGCAGAATTTGGACTCCAGGGAACAGTAGATGTTTCGAGACTTTCGTATTCTGCAGGATAGGAAGCCGACATCGAATAAATTTCACCCTTGGAAACGGGAATTTAAGAAGGTCACGTGTGATAGGCTCAGAAATACGGCCTAGTGATCAAGAATTGTGAAGTATAAATTTATCAAGATTGTGTGTTAAATTAATATTTTTAGTGTTTATTATGTTTTCAAAAGGGACACATCAGTGTATAAAAATGTCGTTAATGTTAAGTGTCTTAAATATATGTCAAAAAGTGTTTATACATAAGATGAATTCCTTTAATATGGAGTAAAAAGTTCAAAGTGGGCCCAAAATGAAGCACCGCACAAGAATAAAGATCATGGGACGATCTTAAAAACATGTGAGTACTGAATTTCATTCTATTTTGGTGTCAGAAATTGGTTGTGTACAAATCCACCGGAGTTTTTGAGTAAAAGGGATGTGTTTTAATAAATAAATACTGAATAAGCAAGAACGCGGTCTGAACAATAATAGAAAATTTGAGAAATTATAAATGATTATGTAAAGAATAAATCCCGTAGAGGAAATAAGTGAATAAAATGTTAATGTATTTAACGAATGTCATAAGAGCAAGCGAAATATCACTAATTATTATGAAAGATATTCAAATAAAGTAAAGTTGAGATATGAAAGAAATAGCTTTTGAGCTTGGGTAAAGAATAAAAGATAATAATAATAACTAAGTATGGAAATATTAAATAAAGATCAAATAATTTGATGTGAACATAAGAGCGTTAAAGCCTTAACATATGTGTAAGATATGATGTTCAATGGAATATTTTAAAAGGGAGCGATTTATCGGCAACGGAAAAGATTAATATAAGAATTAAAATAATATGAATTGTTACTAATGAGATTTATCAGTTCTTGGGAAGACAATTCGGCTTAAAATAATGTATAGCGCAAAAGAGCGCCAATAATATTAAAATGTCACGCTAGGAACGCGTAGAGGTTAAAATACTTGGTAAATTACTTATGGAGGGTAGTTGATTGCAGTGAATTGATAATTGTATAAGTCCTCTATTTGTGACGTAGTATCACGAGGCATTGTGTATGTATTTGAAAGGGAGCTAATATATGGTATTATTGAGCGTACGTCATATGGGCCACGGCCGACTTTAAATCGCATTTTGTATAAGTCCTCTGTAAGGGAATGGTTCCCGAGGCACGTGAAGAGATTCGAACGCAGAATCTTCTTATGATAAAAGCCCCTTAATTCTTCGTCGTCGGATGTGTATTAATCTTCCCAATCAATGAGGACCCTCTCATAATTAATAAATGCCAAGGTTACGAAAGTGGTCTATGAACCAAAGAATAGTTGTTTGAATGAATACGGTACAGTAAAAGCCCGGTCTCTCCCCAGAACTGAATATAATGTGAAGGTTTGTTTTGAAAGCCTTGGAAATAAGCTACTAACGTGGGTTAGACAGGGAGTCGCCGTCACCCTCCGTGTCATAAATCGCGCCCGAGTAGAAGGGTCTAGCTCTCTTAAAGCGAGAGGGGCCAGAAACCGTCTCGTAAGATGTTGTAAAGAGAAATGAATACACCAGGAGTGTTTAAAGTTGTTAACGACCCGGGCGTTGAACCGAGGTCCTTGTAGATTGATATTTTCGTTTGCCTGTTCAGATCGTAGTTTCTTATATGATAATGGTCTTATAAACTATAAGAGATAAATAACAATCCCTATTGTAATGATGTATGGACGTAGGATTCCACGAGTTAATTGAAGACAACTAAGTTTCGGGAGTAACTATAGTTTTTTGACTGTGTCAAGTATCTTCACGCTCTGGAGTACACAATTGATTTCCTGATTACCTTAATATATTTGTGAATATAAAGAGAGATGAAAACAACTGAATGTGTGGACATGCCCAAAATATTGAGTTAGATGATTAACATAAAAATTTAAATGTAATTATAAATTTGTTTTTGAGAATTAAGAAATATAGAGGATAGTGTTTGAGGTGTACAAGAATGACACCATTATTATGTAATTGCATGGAGCCAAAAGAGCTCGGAGTTATATAAAACTTACTGTTAATGCTTTATGGAAGTAAGACTAAGTAGGAAGTGTTGGTTTATGTGGAAATCACATGTTTAATTACAATATTTGTTTTATTATATTTGTGATTCCTTGTTCATTTGGAACAAGTAGATGATTATGGGTCAGTAATTAAATTGTTTAAGTGTTTGTAGCGCCATTAATTTTATGAATTAAATGTGTTAAAATAGGAGTTGATTTTGTTGTTATTTTGCCAGTGTATCCTCTAATTAATCCAAAATATGTGAGTCACAGAGTGGGGGAACTTACCGCTGCCCCGAAAATTCCGAATTGAGCTACGCTGGTATACTGTGATTGGCATATTTCTTGCTAAAAGGGCACAATACCACAAAATAATGTAACACTGCCCAAGTATGCTATCTGAATTTCACAGTAAACTTTAGTGAACATCATGACCTGGGAAATCTTTCTCCCACCTGGGATGTCAGGAAAGCCCCACCTTATGTGCACCACTTGAGCGAACATGTCTAATCCAGGACAGTCCTGGAGAAATTGCTAGCTGTTCTGATTTATTAAAGAATGGATTTTACTTCCAAGTTTAAGAAAGTTTCCAGTTTACAGACATTGTGTTGTTCTATTCTTTTATTTGGAACCTAATTTGGATTGTGTTATGTACTGTAACTATAATTCTTCTGTACATATGGCATTTATGATTAAAATATATAGCCTTCACAACAACCACCACCACCACCAAAATACAGGTAGTTGTTCAAGCAAGTTAACTTAATAAAAGTTAAATAAGTTGCACAATACAGTACCGTACTTCAGATTCCCCATCTAACACAGATACTACTCTAGGTAGTATTTGATTCACTTAGGGGATTGCAACATCATGGTCATCAGTCTCATGTCGAATCTGTTTGACAGCATGTGTTGTTATGGTGTATGTTCTTGTAATTAGGGATAGGATTGGGAAGGAGATGGTTGTGGTTGTTTATCACCCTGGAGTAAAAGTGGGAAACCATGGAAAAAACTGATAGCATGTCGAGGTGCAAATCTAAGTTGCTTATTCTTGGTTATCCTGAGAAGGCTGAGTGTACCCTTTGTTAGCTCTCAGACCAGAACTCAATTTTTTTAGCAGTCAGGAATTGAACCCAGGACCATTGGGATAAGAGTCTTAATATGTAGGGGAGAGTGTTGTATCTTGGAACAGTTTTGACATTTAATTTTTTAATTTTCTTTTGTTTGAATTTCGTGAATTCTACATATTATTCCTGAGTAATAGAGGTCTTTCCACTTATTTTAATGCAGTTTGCATTGCGTTCAGTGTCAGGTTTTAGTTTTTTTTTAAACATTTTGTTGAACTCTACAACATGTTCCAAGGTACAACACTGTCATGTACCTTGGAACAAGTTTACCAATTATGACAGAATTGTTGAATATGACAAAAATATTATATTCTCAGCAAGGAAAATGACATGGTTATTAATCTGTACATGTATACATAATTTTAAACATGTTGTGTCACTGGGCACAGAATTGTTCTCTCATTACAGTCTCTAAAAATGACTTATCAATTTGATGCGAATGACTATTAATATGACAATAAAAAGAATCAGATTAAACTAGATCTGTTATCAGTTTTCCTTCATAATATAGCAACAGCACAATCAAACACAGATTTGTTTCAGTGAGCGTTGTACATGTAGGTTGTGAAGTCTATTTCAAAGTGCATCTGTTTGTTTTTTTTTGTTTTTTCTTTTGTCGCTGGGTGCCACCAGAGTCATTTGGCTGAGGCAATTTCATTATGACGTCCTCCTTGGAACATCATATAGTGTATCCTTGTCAAAGATGAAGTTTTCAGTGTCATCCTGTCTCTCTTAGAAACTGAATTTTATACTCAGAACAACATTTTTCATATTTATGAATTTTACCTTATGAATGTGGACTACTTCAGATTATTGGGTCCAGATCTATTAATACCGAGTTGGATTCAGGTCAATACAGAATAAGAACAAGATAATGTTTCAAAATAGCATTTAGGAGAACATAGTGTACCTTGTAATGTACCTTGGAACATGTTCCAAGGTACAATAGGTATGTGTGTTCCAAGGTACATGGTGTAGCCATTTCAGAGAAAAACATGCCTTTCTTTTTGTAGGTTAGGTAAAACAAAATTGTATCCTGTGTATAAGATAGCCCATTTACATACTAACCTAGTGTAAAAATTGAAGGAATGTCTTTTACCTGTGAGAACTACTTATATGCCGATTTGAAATCACTTTAAAATTACTTTCAAGTACCAAAATGCTTTATACTTAAATAACTTGGAACTGAAGCCACAATGGATGCCACCAGACAAACAGTGCTGCCTAGGGTGGCAAAGTAATGAACTCAACACAGCTATTCCAAAGAATGTTTACTAAGATCCAAGATAATGCAACTGTTCCAAGGTATAACACTCTCCCCTACTTCTAAACCACAAAAGACAGCTTTTCCTCTAAGTTATAAAGGGTTTGTAAATAAAAAAAATATCTCTGATCTAATGAAGAGTAATGCAGTAAGTTTCTATCAGAGAACTGCGACTTCCGGTGTCACGGGGTCTGCAATGAATGTTTGCCAAACGGGTAGCAAGAAGGAAACAAAATCTATACATTAGTTTTATTGACTACTAGGAACCCGCCCCGGCTTCGCTCGGGTAGTTATGAATGCATTACGTGATAAGGGCTTTTTTTCTATGTCAAACTACGACCTATATCCGTTTTATGTTTCCGCATGATGGGTTAAAATCATGGCGAGGTGCATGAAACACAAATCCCCCTTCCGTCCAATCTTAACTCGACTGTGTATTTTGCGGAACAAAAAGTTCACAGGCGAAATGAAGAAAAGCAGAGTTGCACTTCTCCAAACACAACCACTCTTCTCTGAAGTCTTAACTTAACATGACTCGACAGTTTGCTGTTGGCTGTATCTGGGGTAATAGGCTCGCCCGCTAGCTAGGCTGTAACTGGGGAGATAGGCTCGCCCCTAGCTAGCTCTTGAACTGTCGCCTCAGTAATTGAATGCAGATTGTAGGAAGAAATGAAAATGTAAAAACACTTATAGTGGGCGATGTATTGAAGATAGAGATATGCTCTGGCGGACTTTTTGTAGAACTTTTCATGCTAAACAATTCTTACAATTTTTAACGGTATGCCCAGCGTAAGATTAAAAAGCGCACGGATGCCAGGTTTTTTTTCCGACCTTTTCATTGAAATCGTTACTGCTTGGCTTCCTTTCATCATAGATAATTATTTTCTACAGAAACCTTCCTCGAGATATTATTTATAGAATGATGAAAACCGCATCAAAATCCATCCAGTGGTTCTCGAAATCACCCGTGACATCCAAGAATCGGGGACTTTGTTTTACACTAAGTAGAGATTATTTATCTGGATAGAAATTATTCCTACTACTAAAGAGTAATGGAGAAAAGAATGCCTTTCAAAAAGTTAGACTGCAGTTGTGCCCCTTATCTTTTGTTTTAAATATAAATTCTTTTATATGAGTAACATTTTCCTGTGTCAAGAATACCTTCCAGTAAATGGTAAAGTAAAAAAAAAAAAAAGCCCTCACTCAAAATACAAATAGTAACATAATTGCATTGGTTTGGGAACGCACTGTTCTTCGTTGTTGGCTTTTCCCTTATTCTGTGAAATACCTGAAAGTTTTGAGAAACTGCAAGAGAGGGGCAAAAGTAATTCAGTTCGTGAAGTACGGTAGCCTATTGGTGGGTGTGCTCAAGTAAATATTACTAAAGATTTAATACCCAGGAACGTGAGCAGAAAACTGCTATTTTAATGTACACACATCAAAAAAAGTTTTGCATCACCTCGGTTCCAAGAGTTCCGGAACCGTTAAATACAAAGGGAATAGAGATCAACACAAACAACATTTCAGCTCGTTTTATTGCTCATGAGACCCACACATTGCATGTTGTACCATCATACAGCTAGACTTTCAGCATTTGTGGTCCAGATTGCAGTACACACCACTACCTCTAATACCCAGTAGAACGTCCTCTTGCATTGATGCATGCCTGCATTCGCCGTGGCATACTATCCACAAGTTCATCAAGACACTGTTGGTCCAAATTGTCCCACTCCTCAACGACAATTCGGCGTAAATCTCTCAGAGTGGTTGGTGGGTCAAGACGTCCATAAACAGCCCTTTTCAACATATCCCAGGCATGTTCGATAGGGTTCATGTCTGGCGAACATGCTGGCCACTGTAGTCGAGCGATGTCGTTATCTTGAAGGAACGCATTCACAAGATGTGCACGATGAGGTCGAGAATTGTCGTCCATGAAGACAAATGCCTCTCCAATATTCTGCCGATATGGTTGCACTATGGGTCGGAGGATGTCATTCAGGTATCGTAAAGCCGTTTCGGAGCCTTCCATGACCACCAGTGGCGTACGTCGGCCCCACATAATGCCACCCCAAAACATCAGGGAACCACCACCTTGCTGCACTCGCTGGACAGTGTGTCTAAGACGTTCAGCCTGACCAGGGTGCCTCCAAACACGTCTCCGACGATTGTCTGGTTGAAGGCATATGCGACACTCATCGGTGAAGAGAACGTGATGCCAATTCCGTGGGGTCCATTCAGCATGTTGTTGGGCCCATCTGTACCGCGCTGCATGGTGTCGGGGTTGCAAAGCTGGACCTCGCCATGGACGTCGGGAGTGAAGTTGCGCATCATGCAGCCTATTGCGCACAGTTTGAGTTGAAACACGACGTCCTGTGGCTGAACGAAACGCATTATTCAACATGGTGGCATTGCTGTCAGGGTTCCTCCGAGCGGCAATCCGTAAGTAGCGGTCATCCACTACAGTAGTAGCCCTTGGGAGGCCTGAGCGAGGCCTGTCATCGACAGTTCCTGTATCTCTGTACCTCCTCCATGTCCGAACAACATCGCTTTGGTTCACTCTGAGACGCCTGGAAACTTCCCTTGTTGAGAGCCCTTCTTGACACAAAGTAACAATGCGGACGCGATCGAACTGCGGTATTGACCTTCTAGGCATGGTAGAACTACAGACAACATGAGCAGCGTACCTTCGTCCTGGTGGAATGACTGGAACTGATCGGCTGTCGTACCCCCTCCGTCTAATAGGCCCTGCTCATGCATGGTTGTTTACATCTTTGAGCAGTTTTAGTGACATCTATGAACAGTCAAAGGGACTGTATCTTGGATACAATATACACAGTCAACGTCTATATGCCTTCTTTCTGGATGGAGCAAATGTCCGATTTCCTGAAGTCATGGAATAATTTGACTGCTAATTTTATTTGTCTTGATTTTCATCAAGGGCTGTTTATAGTTTTAATCTTCATGAGACCTTCAAAAAGTGGACTACACCACTGTGATTGAGGTAATACATTTTGCTGATGTACAAGCTACCCCAGTAGGATCTTTAACTTCATTACAATCAATATCATTATGTTTAAAGCAATGGTGATAAAAAGTGACAAGAAACTCACTTCCTTGAAAATAAAAATTGTAATGCAGACATCAAAATCTCTTTGTTGAAAGATCCTTGGTATGCAATTGTAATAGATAAAAATTTCCACTTACCTTCCACACAAGATGATGAGCGATAACAGAAAAAATCACCACCAAAAGAAAGTCTGAATTATGTTACCAAAGTAAGGATTATCTCATAATCTATTAATTTGATTCCAGCTTGGTGCTGTGTCAGGAATGATGGAGAGGAATTGAAATGTGCTGGCTGGAGAGGACTGATGTCTGCAATGATGAATGATTGTGGGATATTACTGCAATGAAATTTACAGAGGAAGCAAGAGATTCCGTAAAAAAAATACCGTGTCCTGCTACTGCTTTTTCCAGCACACATTTTACATGCACCCACAGAGATTTGAACTTTGGATGCAGCAGTGAAAGGTTAAACATGGTTTATTTAATTTTATAATATTACATTTCTACAGCATATCTACTGTGTAATTGCATATCTATAGTAGATGCATTCTGGCATGTTAGAAAACATTTAACACACAAACATACAAACACAATAATAGAGAAATGTACACGAATATCACTGTTTTTCAAATCAAGTGCTGCCATCTGCGATGCACACACAATCCATGCACAGTGTTTTGTTTTCAACCTTACACACAGTTCGGTTCATTTCGTGTCGGGTCAAAAGTACTATGTATTTTATAGTAAATAAATACTCGTTTGTTTAAACTGTTGTTTAATTGACTTTGCCCTGAACCTATTCCGCTGACAGGTTATGGGCCCAGTGTCGAAACCGGAACACGAAATATTCAGTGTGAATAAAAAGGACTCTAACCGCACCACGCGTTCGGCCGCAAGCTCGGTCACATTTTGTATCTTGAGATGGCAGCACACAACGCGAGGATCGAACTTCTCGACAAACAAAACTACGATACCTGGAAGCCATCCTGGTGAAGAACGACATGCGAGAGTATGTTAGCGGTGTAAAAGTCAAACCCGAACCGGCAGCCGACAACGCCAACGCTGCTGCCATGTTGGAATGGGACAAAAACGACAGGAAAGCGAAATCCGACATTATCTTGGCCATCTCACCTTCCGAACTCAAACAGGTAAAGAATTGCGAAACCTCACGAGCCATGTGGACGAAATTGCGCGATACCTATCAGTCGCAAGGACCAGCGCGGAAGGCGACACTCCTGAAGCGGCTTACCCTGCATAAGATGGCGGACAAGGAGACATGCGCGAGCATCTCAACGAGTTTTTCGACACTGTTATTCAACAAAAATTATGTTATCAACTGGTGATGATGTTGCTGTACAGCTTGCCGTCGTCCTTCAAAAATTTCCGCTGCGCCATTGAGTCACATGACGAGCTGCCAACCCCTGAAGCTCTGAGAGCCAAAATCACGGAGGCGGGAGGAGAGAGAGGAGACCGAAAAAATGGAACATCCAACGATGGATCCGCCGTCATGTTTGCAAAAATTTCCCGCAAAAGAAAAAAGCAAGCTTGTAGTTTAACGTGACCGTTAATCGCGAGATCATGAGCCACGGGACCTCCTTTTTACGTGGAATCCGAACCACAGGACATGGCATTTCACTTCGAAAATCTCACATGCATTGACCGGGAATCGAACCCGGACCGCCTTGGTGAGAGGCATACTGCTAGACTGCTGAGCCACCACCCGCAAAAGAAGAATGCGCCATATCAGAAAGACAAGGACGGAAACAAAACAAAAAATCCAACGAGGAACAAGCAACAGAATCCGGAAAAGTCTGTTACCACGTCGTTAATGGTGCTGCGTCGATAATGCAGGAACGTAACTGGTGCCTCGACACACCTGTGTCGCAACCCAGAAACTTTTCATGAACTCGATATCAACAAACGTGCTAAACTCAATCTTGCAAATGACAGTTCAACTCCGATCACCGGAAAAGGGACAGTTTCATTCAAAACCGAAGTGTCGGGAACCAAACTGAATATGACTTAACGACGCACCTCACGTGCCGGACTTGCGCGGTGAGCAAAATCACGGTTCCGATGTCGTGTTTTGTGAACAAGGTGCAGTGGTCATGAACGCCAGTGGCGAAATAGAGTTGTGTGCGGATCGAGTCGGGGACTTATATTATGTGCGCGAACAAGACGAGAACGCATGTGCCATGTCGCGAAACGAAAAGACAGTGTCACTTGAGACATTACATAGACGTTTAGGACATGCGAACACGCGCGATATTACCGATGCAGTGCGCTATAAGCTAGTGACCGGGTGAAACTTGATGACAAAGTGTCTCAGCTGGAGTGTGACACCTGCATCAAGGGGAAGATGACAAGAACGCCCTTCCCAAAGTGTTCCGAGAGAGAAACGGAACCACTTGACATCATGCACATCGATGGTTGGGGTCCACATCCGATCACATCCATGGGCGGATCTCGGTATTTCATCACGTTTATCGATGATGCCTCCAGATGGTGCGAGGTTCAATTCCTACAATCAAAAGCCGAGGCATTCAACGCAACCGTAAAGTACGTCGCATTCGCTGAAAACTTCACCCGTCGGCGCGTCAAACAAATCCAGTCGGATAACGGCCGCGAATACTTCAGTAGAGAAATGGAAAAGTTCATGAAGAGCAAGGGCATCACTCGACGGGTTACCGTACCTTACAATCCGGAGCAGAACGGCGTCGCGGAGTGGAAAAACCGCACCCTATTTAACGACGGCAGATGTCTGAATCTTGGAGTCTGACGCACCAGATTCACTTTGGACCGAGCTCATCAACGCCTCAAATTACCTGCGGAAACTGTTGCCATCAGCAAAATTGGGAGTAAAAATCCCATACGAGATTTGGACGGGTAAGCCTCCTGACATTTCACAGTTGAAAATCATCGGGAGCCCCGTGATTTATTTTGATGGAGAACCAGGTAAAAACAAGTTCGAGCAACGCGGACGAGACGGTATTCTGGTGGGACACTACAGAATCCGAGGGTTACCGGATCTGGATTCCTGAGAAGAGGAAGGTGATAGTGAGCCGGGACGCAAAGTTCTTGGAGCGCAAACGCGAAGACATAGGTCAATCGAAGGACGAGCGCAATCGTCGAAAAATCGTCACCGCCCCGAAAATTCAAGAGAAAAACGTGAGCCAGAGGAGCCAACCGAAATGCGCGGAGTTATATTGGGATCCTCCAATCCACGCTGGACAACAACTTCCTCCAGACGAGGAGGAAGAAATGGAAGAGTTTCGAGGATTCGATCCAGAAGAAGAACCGCATCAAGACATTTCAATTCTCGAATCGATGATCAAATCTTTCCACGACGCAGAAGACGACTACGACAGAGATGACACCATCGTTGAGGTGACACCTGGCGAAGCAACGGACGTCGCCGAGAACAGCGGCTACAATCTTCCCAGCAGAAAAGCCAGAGAAACTAGAGAAACCGAACAGAGCGCAATCGTCGAGGAGACATTCATTGCCAAAATCCCGATGGTTCAGGCAATGAAAGGCCCAGAGGCTGACAAATGGTTCGAAGCCATCGTCAACGAGAAGTGATCAATCCTGGAAAACAACACCTGGGTACTCGTTGATCGACCACAGGCATCAAAATCATTGGCAGTAGGATTGTTCTTCATAACAAATTCCATCCCGATGGCTCTCTCGAGTAGCGGAAAGTGAGGCTAGTCGCACAAGGATTCAGTCAACAGCCTGGGATCCACTTCACATAAACCTTCGTTCGTCCTGGGTCAATTCGTCTGATGATGTCTCTCGCCGCCAGGTTCAAGATGAAGGTGCTACAGTATGATGTCACCACGGCATATTTAAATGGAGATCTCGACGACCAAATATATATGGAGGTCCCGAAACACTTCGAAAAGATCTTGGAGGGGATCATCGATAAGGAGCCCACCAACGACATCTTTAACAAAGCCAATGATGCTCTAAAAGAGTTTCGAAAAGGCAACAAAGTTTGTCTTGCAAAGAAATCCTTGCACGGTCAGCGCCAGGCCGGACGAAATTGGTACAACAAATTGTATTAGATCCTTCGGTCTATTGGAGCCGTCCCAACTCAATCGGATCCATGCCTGTTCATCAACGGTACAGGGGAAGATGCTGATCGCAGTTTACGTCAACGACATTCTGAATGCGTGTCGCTTCTCAAATAGGACGTCAACTGGGGGAGCACTTCCAAATAAAGTATCTCGGCCTCGCCAAGTGCTGCCTGGGCATCGAGATTTGTCAAACCGATGGACGAATCACCCTGGACCAGAATGGATATAATCAGGAACGCCTCAACCTATTCGACATGACTGAGAGCCACCCCTGTGGACACCAACACCAGGTTGCCGAAAAACCTGAATCTTTCCGAAGACGATGAAAAACTCCCATACAGGGAGATGGTGGGAGCCTTGACATACCTGTCCGTCTCCACCAGGCCCGACATCGCCTTCGCCGTCAGCTACTTAAGCCAATTCAACAGCTGCTACGGCCCTCAGCACTGGACCGCAGCGAAATGTGTCCTACGATACCTCAAGGGGACACCGAACGTCGGCCTATCCTATGAACGTGACCACCAACCTCTCAAAGGCTACGTGGATGCGATCTGGGGTAGCTGCACCGAGGATCGTCGATCGTATACGGGCCACATTTTCATGCTCGAAGGAAGCCCGATCTTCTGGGACGCCAGAAAGCAACATACTGTCGCCCTATCCACTACAGAAGCAGAATATATGGCCTTAGCAGAGTGCACAAAGGAAGCCATATATCTACAGCGACTTCTACAAGAGCTGGGGCACGACGACCTGTCCAAACTCACGGTCTACTGTGACAACCGCAGCGCACTCTAACTCGCCGAGAATCCTGTGTTTCGCGCCAAGACGAAACCCATCGACATAAAGGATCATTTTGTACGAGGTGCAATCCAAAGCAAATCTGTCATCGTGGACTACGTCCCAACGTCGGACCAGATTGCAGATTTCCAGATGAAAGGTCTTCCGAGACCCAAGCACAGCAGGTGCACGAAGGCTGCAGGACTCCAGTTCCAGCCATGAGAAGAAATCTTAACACCTCACTCGAGGGGAAGTGTTAGAATACATTTGACACACAAACACAATAATAAACAAATATATGCGAGTATCTGTGTTTTTCAAATCAAGTGCTGCCATCTGCGATGCGCACACAATCCATGCACAGTGTTTTGTTTTCAACCTTACACACAGTTCGGTTCATTTCGTGTCGGGTCAAAAGTACTATCTATTTTACAGTAAATAAATACTCGTATAATTGACTTTGCCCTGAGCCTGTTCCACTGACATAGCATATCCACATACTCATCGAAAAACCTTTTTTGTGACCAGTATACATTTTGTAAAACAGGTAAGAACCAGAACATGCAAACAAGGCCTGGATCCCAATCCTCAATAACACAAAAATTAAGGAGCACAGAGCAAGGTGAGGCCTGGAGAAGGCAGGTACAGTATCAACAATAAGTATTTTGACAAGCACGCGTTCGCCACAAGAGCATGCGACTAATTAGCCTCACCAACCATGCATGTACTGTATTGAGAGATGCCGCATACATATCCAAAGCAAGAAGTACAGAATGAAAAATAGCATTTCGGGTGGACAAAAATAATTTCAACATACGTGTTCACAAAAACCAACATTTGTGTGTTTTGTTGGCTTCCTCAGCTATCAACCTGCCAAAAGTCAAAGAATTCTCAGCAGACCTGAAAAATGTCATGATAATGATCAAAAGAGAGACAAATCGCAGGCACAGGTTGTGAAAGATTTTGGTCTCTTTGGACGAAGCTTCTACACACAGGGGTAGTACTGCTGTGCTGGCTCAGTGAGGAACGCAACGGCAAACTACGTCTCTCCTCACCTTGCTTAGTATGCCTCATTGTAGTGCACCCTTGGCTTTTTGTGGGTTTCAGCCCACATAGCCTATAGTGGCACGTCTTGAGGATCCGACCAGCCTCCGGGCTGACTATCTAACAGACAGACATTTAATGGATGTTCGAAATTGTAAGAAACAGTCAACAGGGACCACAGACAAACAAAGAACAGGTATACCCCTTAAAATCACAGCTCGACTTATGGGAATTGTTAAAAACTGATCCAAGCTAAATTCCATTAAATTTGGCAAAGACTATGAATAGTATAGACTGTTGTTATTACAACTTTTCAGTTGGTAAACACCAGGCATGGCTGGTGATAGTAGGCTCTCAGGCAGAGCCTCTCTTGAAAGATTCTATAAATATATCTCCTTAATAAAGGTATGTATACTTTAAATTAATTAGAAGCTTTTGTAAATTTCACTTAGTTAATTCAGCCACAACAGCCAATATACGGAGGCTGAGTCAAAGTCATGGCAACTATTTTTTTTCTCGCGAACAGGAGACAACAGGGAAAATCTACGATATGCATTTGGAAACGTACGGTATGTACTCGCGTAGGATGCCACTAGATGGTGTATGTAAACAACAGTGTGGGTCTGAGCATGCCAGCCAAGTTCAGTGCGAGAGTGAGAGCGTCACACAAAGGAAGTCAACAAGCAGGAGCAACGATCGTATATTAAAATCGCAGTTCTCCGTGGCAGAAATGCACGCCATTGCCATGCAGAGCTGCGAGAAGCATTAGGTGTGCATGCCATGCCCTATAGAACAGTGGTGAGGTGGATGGAGACATTCAAACGGGGTAGAGTATCAACTGCCGATTTGCCTCGCCCAGGCCGTCCAGTGTCCATGGACAAAGATGTACGGATAATGGTGATCGATCAGTGTTTACAGGAGGACAGGCGCTGGACTATAGCGGAATTGCAAGAACATACAGCAATACCAGCGGCAACAATACGGCGCATCTTACACAAGGACCTACAGATGCATAAAATTTGTGCAAAGTGGGTGCCACATCACTTAACGGAGGTACAGAAGTGGACTCGTTACGAAACATGTCTCATCAATCTGGAGAGGTTTCAGTAGGAAGGACAAGCCATGTTGAATCGCATTATTGCAGTCGATGAAACAAAGGGCACGTGCTTATGAACCTGAACAGAAAAGACAGTCAAGTGCATGGCGTCGTCAAGGGTCACCATGGAGAGACAAGGTTCGACAAAATCCGTGGCCCAATAAGGTTATGATCATCCTGGCATACGATGTTCGAGGTGTTCTTGTGTGTCATCCAGTGCATGAGGGGCACACTGTTAATGCAGTGTTTTAAAATTCCTTTTTGTTGTACCAATTGCGCCGTGCAGTGCGAACCAAATGTCCTGATCATTTGGATGACGCGATAATCCTACACGATAACGCGACAGCTCACACAGCAGCCATCGTTCAGCGTCGCTTACAATGGTGGGGATGGGAGGATCTTCCACACCCGCCTTATTCGCCTGATCTGAGCTCATGTGATCTAATCCCCAAAGTCAAGAAGCCACTATGTGGACGACGGTTTGCTAACAAAGGAAGGTATCGTAACAGCATTTCGGAGGGAGGTGTTACACGTTAGCGATACGGGTGATTATTTCGAAGGTCTGTAACCAGTGGAGACCTGTCCTTTGTATGTAGACTTGTGTATTTACTGTCTATACCATAATAAAACAATGTTTACCAATGGCCTGTGTTCTGTCACTTACCTACAGTACGAGCATCTCCTGAAGTAAGAATTGATCTTCAGGCACTATGCATACGTATATGCCCTATATTTCCAAATGCATATCGTCTATTTTCTGTGTTGTCTCCTATTCGCTAGAAAAAAAATAGTTGCCATGACTTATGACTCGACCCTCCTAATTATTTGAACAGTTGATAAAAATATGTTGATCACATGGGTAGTAGTGCTGTTAGGCTGCGCCTCACACATCCCATTACTTCCTATGTAACAGGGTTGGGAGGTATGGCTAAGGAAACTGTTCAATTCCATAGTATCGGTGAAGGCTCAGGCGACCAGAGCCTAAGCCAGGCTTGCCAACACTGATATGATTTTCGTATTTAGTAGAATACATAGTATATTCAAAGTTGTTCAAGAAGACTTAACCTACCCTCTTGAAGCTTTCACTCTCCTAAGGGCCAGTAATTGACAAGTTTTCAGAAACACTCTTCGAAGACAAATAAGTGATATTCATTTTTGACAACTCAAATGGTATCCCTTGAAGTGTAATAAAAATATTTCCGCCAGAGAGCACCATGTGGCAGGGGTAGCAGTACCATCTTACGAGACTTGAGGGAAGAATTCAGTTTTAAATCCGACCATGCTTTGTGTGTTTGTTTCCATATATCCCTCAATTTCAGTTTCACTCTCGCTTCATGTTGCAGATCAAATCTCTAGCTGGTAATGTTTTGGAGGTAAATTGCGGATGTATTTTAGGGTACAATCGCGAATCAGGCCTCCTCTGATCGGGTTTCATTAGGATGGAGGAGTAGGTTAAATTAGAATTACAAAATTAGGTAAGTCAATTCGTTTAAGTAGAAAATAAAAAAATCTCTCGATTAATAAAATAGCATAATAGGACCAATCTACTTATCAACAAGAAGTATATTCCGGACTCTTCCCCCATCACTCTGAAATATTTTCCCCATACATATCTTGCAAACGCGTATGCGTGTCGGATAAGAAACGCATTCAACCAACATTTGCCACTACGCGTTGAGCTAAGCTGGTCAGTTACTACCTAGCTATACATAATTACCCCACCACGAAGCTCGAAACTACCTTCAGGTTTTTGCTCATTCGCAGCCTTCTCCAACTCCAACAGCACGAGCCGCGACTGGTCAACACAATATAATACCAATTACTGGGACATGCGAAAAATAACCTGAAAAAACAAATTACATGTGATTAAAATATATACGAGGGAACCTCGCCAACCTGGACCCATTATTGGGAAGCCAGGCTCCGTCTGTCACAAGCCAGAACAAAGTAGGGAGTGATAGAGGAGTAACACCTCTTTAAAAAACCTAGGTCCAGCTGACCTGGCTGGTAGTACCTTGTAAGGGTCCCTTGCCAGGGTTACGGTGAAGTCCCCAACGGTATCTGCAGTGGAAGAGGTGGACTCTGGAACAGTGTAGATGGCGGACGAGGCAACCTAGTGCTCAGGTTAATAAGGGCGAAAGGTATATGGTTGCCATATATCAATTTTACGGGCACGACGGTCCCACATGTTAGTGGAGGTACCCCGACAGCGTCTGTTCACATGTTAGTGGCGGCTGATATACCAATACTCAGAAATGGAACTCTGAGTTTAACTAGACTGAAAACTCAGTCAATTATCCAAGTTAATCAACATGAATAGTGCACCTATACAAACATATTACCCCAGTGGGTCAAATCCCATGGTTGAAAAACCGCTTGTGGTCTATTCGGATTCTGGGGAGACTACAGTAGTGTGCCATGAGGTAAATCGGAGTGCCTCAAAACCCCGTAAAGACAAAATCAGACCAAATTCAAGACTGTGGTAAATGACTTTTAATGTCAACTCCCTCTTGAAAATAGGAAAACTTAAGAATATTCTTGACAAATCTCGAGAACGGAGAATTCGAATCATCGCTTTTCAAGAATCAAGGTATACTGATGAGCACCCTTTTGACTCGGAAGGGTACAGAATATATAAGGGAAAGCCTGGTGTAAGAGCTATGCCAAATTGTCCTAAATTCGGTACTGGATTTATAGTAGACAAGACAGTACTTGATTCTATTGTGGACTTTAAATCCTTCTCAGGTAGACTTTCCAGCATGACAGTTAAATCAGCTAATAAGATCTACACGCTAGTCAATGGACATGCACCAACCAATATTACCAATAGACAGAACGTTGATAAAGTAGACGAATTCTGGAACTTGTTAGACGATGTTCTTCAGAGAATCTCAATAAGCCATGTTAAGATCTTAATGGGTGATTTCAATGCCCAGATTGGCAAAGAAAAAGAGTATAAATACTGGGTTGGTAAATGGTCAGGTCATAAGCAAACTAACAGGAATGACATGAGACTAATAGAGATATGCAAGAACCATGATTTATTTTTTAAATCAACATTTTTCAAGAAAAAATCATCAAAAACTAAGACTTGGATTTCACCAAATCCACTATTGGATGAATTTTAGTTGGACCATGTACTGATCTCTCGTTCCAACACAGCGGAAATCATGAAACTTAAAGTCCTCAAAGGATTAGATCTGGACTCGGACCATTACCCCACAAAATTCTCTTTGGACATTATCCCAGAAAGGAGGAAATTTGCTCCAAAATTACCACCTCGTCGATATGATGTCCATATTATACAAAATAGTATGGAATTCACGCAAGAGACACAAAAGTTAACCCCACAGAATTGGCAGCAACTTCAAGCTGAACTTCTAAAAACGGCTGAAAAAATTGCACCTCTCACCAGGGTATGGAAACATGCATGGTGGACTGATGAGTGTGACCACCTCATAAACCTAAGACAACAAGCATGGCAGAACTGGATGTGCAACAAGAATGAAAGGACGCTACAATATTTTCAAGACGTTAGAAAAACAGTAACAAAATCGCTAAGAGTGATTCGTAAAAAACATGAAAACACTAAATTAAAAGATATAGAAGAGGACTTCAAGAAACATCATTCTAGAAATTACTATAGAACAATCAAGCAGAAATTAACTAAATATTCACCACCTTCTCTCCAGTTTCAAAAAGACCGTGGGAACATCGCCCACTCCAACTCTGAAAATTGTGCACTTCTTGCAGATTATTTTATTAAACTACTCAATTGTGAGAAACCTCAGGAAACATTTCAATTTTGTCATACTCTACGGAATCCTGACTCGGAACCACCGGACCTACAGGAAATTCGTGAAATAATCCAATCCATGGAAAACAACAAAGCGTCGGGAGAGGACCAGATCGTTGCAGAACTATGGAAAAATGTAGGTGAAAACCTCATCATCAAACTCAAAGAAATTATTGATGAAATCCGGCAAACTGAAAAAATTCCTCCAGATTGGAAGATGGCGATCATCCATCCAGTATACAAGAAAGGTAGCAAAACGATCCCAAGCAATTACCGAGGGATCTCATTACTCTCAGTAACTTAAATTTTTTTGTCCAAAGCCCTTTTGAACCGTGCCTATCTTCAACTGATCCGCAAATTGGTGAATACCAAGGTGGGTTCCGGAAAGGCCGATCGTGTACAGAGCAAATTATCAATTTGAAAAACTCAATGTCATACTTCCGTAAAATGTCAAACAATAATTATGTCATTACTTTTGTTGACTTTGCAAAGGCTTATGACAGCATTGACTGTGAATCCCTTGATGCTGTACGCTCAGAATTTGGATTAGATCTCAAGATAACATCAATCATCAAAGATACCCTCTTGAATACAAGTTCAAAGGTTAAATTTATGGGAGGACTGAGCGCAGAATTTTCAATTGATACAGGAGTGCATCAAGGAGATGGATTATCTCCATTGTTGTTTAATCGTGTGCTCGAAAAAGTCATCCGAGAATGGAGACGAGCTGGTGCACCATCCCATAGACTAGGACCAAAACTCAAAGGGATAACACTAGACTGTTTGGCATTTGCGGATGACATGGCGTTAATTGCTCCAAGCATTTCTGATGCCCAGAAACAACTTGAATTACTCCAAAAACAAGCAGCAAAAATCAGCTTAAGGATTCTTTTGACAGAACAAAATTTATGACGGATATTAAAACTCAAATATAAAGGGACAGGAATTCCGCCTGATCAATATAAAAACTTTTTAGTCAAGGGGCTATATTATACCCATTTGGTTGGTACATGTTTCGAAGCCTTCCATGGCCCCTTCATCAGCCATACACATAAACATATTGTCCGTACAATCTTGGAATAACATTGAAAAGGTTAAAACTAACATGAGAAAACTTGATGAAAATGAGACATAAAAAACCATGAGGACAGTTGTGGTACAAATACATTGAGTAATGTATTTGTTTTGAGGCAGAAGAGAGAAGACCTACCAGACACGTCTGGTCGCAGCAATGAAGACTCGCTCAATCGTTGCGCATGAAGAGTTATTGGGCAAACATCAAGGCCAAGAAGTGTTGATTCCGCGTGGTCCTAGGAGACCCATTCGCGCAGAAGAATATACGAGGGGCATTCAAAAAGTTAGTTACACATGAGTATGGCAGACCAATTACTGTTAATTGAATGACACACTATAATTCAAAGGGACACAGATAGACCACACTTTTTTTTTCAAAATAGTCACCAAGTCTCTGTAAACAACGGACGGCACGGTCTACTAAACGTTCAATACTTTGACGATAGGAGACCGTTCCTTGGTGATGGAGCCATCGGAGAACCGTTGTTTGGACCTGTTCATCATTGTCAAATTGCTGTCCACCCAGATGGTCCTTCAGCTTGCCGAACAGATGGAAATCGCATGGTTCCAGATCCGGGCTGTATGGCAGTTACTTCCATACCTCCCATGGAAAACATTGTAGCAAAGCTTGTGTTGCACGCGCTGTGTGTGGGTGTCAGAGATTGCGGCACCCAATGTGAGCTCAATTTCCGATACTTCAGATGGTCTTGCACGATGCCGAACTGCTGTGCAATTTCTGGGATACACACTCTGCGATTCATGCGAATCATTTCATCGACCCGCCGAATATTGTCTTCTGTGGTCGATGTTGATGGCCTTCCTTCCTGCACGGCATCACACACATCTGTCCAGCCGTGCTCAAATTGTTGGCAGCATTTCACAATTGCTGGCTGTAACATTGCATTTGGTCCATACACCGCCACAATTTCACAATGAATCTCTGTGCGATTCAGCCGTTTTGCCCACAAGGATCGTATGGTACCACGCACTTCCACTTTGGAGTATGTTTCCAGTTGCCGTGCCATTTCACTCGCTCACTAAGATGCACGTCTTACCAGTACCGTAGCAGAACTGTCGCTGTGGGAAGCACTAAACAGGCCCTCTCTTCGGACAATGCGCCTGGCACCGGACGACATGTGTAACTTACTTATTGAACGCTCTACGTATATTGGTATTTTTTTCAGGTTATTTTTCGTATGTCCCAGTAATTGGGATTACACTGTATTGACCAACTGTAATATCAATTTTACTATCAATAAGGCAACACTGAAAAATGGCTTCAAAGCTCTCTATACTATTGACTGGGTGGACCTTATTCACCCTTAAATTAAGGAAAACAGGAATTGTAAGTCAATACTGATTTGTCCACCTCGTTGCGTAGTGGCTAGCACTCTTGGCTGTCACCACGAGGCGTGGGTTCCATTCCCGGCTCAAACAAGAAACTTAATTCTGGTCTGAGGGCTGGAATGGGATACACTCAGCCTCGTGACGCAAAAGTTAGAAGAGGTGGGTTTGATTCCCACCTCAGTCATCCAGGAAATTGATTTCCGTGGTTTCCCACTTCTACTACAGGCGAATGGCCATGCCTGCCTCCTTCCCAATCCTCATCTGAACTACAAATACATACAATAATACAACTATCATAGTAACACAGGTTATCAGACAAATTCCACACATATCCAAATACATGGGGCTACATGATCAGGTTGTTGCAAAGCCCCTAAATGAATTAAAAACAACAATACTGATTCAAACAAACCAGCATGGTTAAATTCATGTCATATTGTAAAGAATAGGAAGGAGAGTCTTGTCTTTGCCAGGGCACATACAGACTGGACAAGTCAAGAGTGGCCGTCAATGAAATCTAGCAAAAAAATTTTTTTTTTATTGTCCCATTACGTTGCTCAGACTTAAGACATTATATTCCCTAAGTTTGGAGAGGAAATTTCATCTCCAAGTTTACTAAATAACTTAATGTTATTGATGATGCACATGTGCCACGCCCATATTTCTCAACATGCAGTCGTACCAGTCCTTGTCTTCTTGTATTTATTGCGATTTATCCTTGCATATTAGCAAAAATCTGTACTAGAATATGTAAAGTAACTACAACTTGACTAGCAAAGCTCAGAACGACGGTGTTTAGGATTTACAAGGCTATGAAATTGGCACGAGTATTGCTTTAGTTGACATGTGATTTGTTGTGTATTGTTGATTGTCTATCCAAGTGAAGATCGCGGTAACAGCTAATATGCCTAGAAGTAACAGAATTTTTAGGAAACACACTCAATGCTGATCAAAAATGTTAGGAAGGCGAATTGTGAACCTGGAAAAAGTGATGTAAATAATGTTGAGGCAAGTATCTCCTCACCTCCAAGTGCATCTAAATCTAAGCTGAAGAAACGCTTGGAAAGTGACAATTACAGTGATGATCTGGAGGAAAATAGTGGATTTAGGTTAATTGATGTCCAATTTCAAATCCTGACCTCCTCCGCCGATGTCTCCATGGGAAAACCCAAAATCCCAACGAATCCTTGAACTCAATGATATGGAAACGATGTCCTAAAATCTCCTTTTTTCCTTCACCAATGTAAAAATTGCCACAAATGATGCTGTTCTTGTCTACAATGACGGAAATGAAGGAAGAATTAAAAACTATTCTAAATATGGGCTTCAAGACTGGAGCCTTCATATGCAGCATTCTCAGAAATATCGACCAAAAAAGTGTTGCTGCAGCTGAAACTGAAGTTCTGGCTGGAATGAAACGGAGAAGGCAACATCAGTATGGAGGAAGCTGATAGGATGTGTGCCCAATGAATTAATTCATTATGTAGCCTAGCTTTGGTTATCGGGAATCCTTGTATATATT
Organism: Meconema thalassinum; assembly: GCA_946902985.2. Taxonomy (NCBI): domain Eukaryota; kingdom Metazoa; phylum Arthropoda; class Insecta; order Orthoptera; family Tettigoniidae; genus Meconema; species Meconema thalassinum. The sequence goes on from OX336389.2 coordinate 445,290,802, forward strand.
TTGTGTTTGTAGTATTTTCTTATTGTGTGTTGTTTTTGTTCTAACCGACTACTATTTAATATGTGAAACTCGTCGTGGTTATTCTTTTATATTTTGTGCAAGATTTGTGCGGGACAGTAGATTAAATTGTACTCGCTTGTACAGTGTGTGTATTTGACACATACAGCACAGGAATGAACTGGATAGTTGATGATAAATGAAGCATTTTATAGATAACGTAACTGAAGGTTGGGGGGAAAGTATGGAATTTGTTTTGAGAGTTTCGGATTACACAGGCTGTAAATTATTATGCGATATTGCATATTTCCTAGCAGGAAGCCGTAAGCTTCTGTGGTAATCATATTAAAGTTTTGAGCACAAATTTAAATTGTTGTGTTGTTTGAATACATTTTTGTGAGGTATTTCTGCGATCTGAAGCATTTTGATGGAGGTGAAGTGTTGAACCAAGGCATGGGTCTCTTATATTATCCTGCGCGGGGTATGACACTGGGTCATTTACCTGTCGGCTGCATGGCGTCGAAAACAGGGCACTCAAGGGAGATGTCACTGTTAGTTATTCTACAGTCCTCAATTGCGAGGTGCAATTTCTGGGGACGAATCTACGATTTATGTGTTTTTATTTCAGATGTGTTATGCTGAATTCTACAGATCTCAAAGCTTGGAGCTTGAGACAATTTAAGACCTGCCTGGTTTGCGACACAATGACTAGGGCTGTTTAAGTCCATACTGCTAGCTCAGATCTCAGATAAGGATGGTGAGGCATTTAGTGGCCGAGGAGATAACGATCAGTTCTAAAGCCTGTATAATCAGAAGCAAATTAGATGATTAATTTATGGGAGTTCTTCATATTAAAAATTCAATTCAGGAATTTGTTGATTTGTGTTTTCCTTTTCATGTTAGTTACTATCTCGTTATTATTGTAGATATTTTTGATGCATATTTGTGTACTAAGTGTAACTTTGTTGTGTTCGGGAAACTTTCGGTTTGCCCAAGTGTTAGTAGCTGATGACCACGTTCGAGTATTCATGATTGTGTCTGTAAGACCTATGTTTTAGGCAGTTTGATTTTGTTTGTGTTCGCACTTGTGTAAGACTTCACGTGGAAGTATTCTGGTATTATAGTAAAGGGTAGCGTAGTCGGTTGGTAATTATTTTCATGTTAGCCATTTAAGTGTGGATCCCGATGCCAAGATCAGGTGAAAACGTTCATAGATATGCATCCTGCGACCTGGATCTAGGGAGGCATATCTCGTGACAAGTGTACTCATTCTAAGCTAAGTTCTGTCATATTCGTCATACGCAAACACACAAGAATAAGTGAAGTAAGGACTAGGTCCGTGCATTTTGTTTATTTGACAGCATTTGCAGCTGTAATTTTATTCATGACTATTAACTGTTTGTTTGATTGATTTTTGTGGTTTAATAAGGGTGTCACATGGGATATTTGTGTTGTTATGGTGTCTATTTTATCAGAGTATTAAAGTTATTTGTTTTGTTGAAGTTTGGGTCATCATTCTTGTTAGTTATATTCTCCCTACGTTACCTTGAAATTATGGAAGCAAAGTACAAATTATCCAACCTCATGATGATGGACTGAACATCCCCGAAATTAGTCTCGTGTACAGTGGCGTCGGAGCGGATTTTTTATTGGGGGTGCAAGATTTACTCGGCCCAGCCTGTTTGTTTTTTTTTAGCGAAGTCGGTGACGACGAATGGTTTGAAAAATTACAACGAAAGAACTATTTTGATTTCGTAAATATTTTGGGTATGAACTAATTCACTAAAAGATGCAATGAAAAAAGAAAAATTCTGTTTATTTGTTAAATAGAACTCAAGACGTATGACGTATTGTCTAATCGGCCAATAGTAAAAATATTACAAACACTTTTACACCACATTTTTTTTTTTTTTGTCGTGTAGCCTCCTGAGAGGCCGAGTGCAGGTCTTTCTAGTCGACGCCCGTGGGCGACCTGCGCGTCGGGATGAGAGATGGAATGGATGAAGATGAATGAAACTGTGCAAGGATGTGGAAGGAAGCGGCCGTGGCCTGTCAGAAGGTACTGTCCCAGCATTTGCCTGGTGTTGAAAATGGGAAACCACGGAAAACCATTTCAAGGACAGCCGACGGTGGGGCTCGAACCCACATGTCTACCGAGTCAGCAGAGAGCTTGGCCCCTTGACCTAACGCAGCGCTTTAGCCCGCGTAGCCACTACTGTCGGTAACACCACACATTATAGCCTACAACTCAAGTCAGGTTGACTCAAGACTGATTGACCTCCCTTGAATAAAAACAAAAATGAACAGTGGCCTGAACAAGCGACTTTGTAACGTATCGACCAGCAACAAGAACATCATAAAAATTAAACTTAAAACACATGGCACAAAAAAAAAAAAAGGATAATATGTACATAACCTTCCCAAACACTTGCCCTCGTTCAATCTTACGCGAAATAAACTCGCGCAAGATACCCTTCAGATCTATGGCTCTTGTATAGGGTAGTCCTTAGGCACATGAAGAAGCAAAGCGTGAGTCAGGCGCTGTTGGGTCATGGTACTGCGCAAATAATTTTTTGACCTCCGAAGTGCACTGAAAGATCTTTATGAAGAAGCAGCAGATGCTGGAACGGTCATGAGTACCAGAACAAGCAAAACTACTTCGTTGAAAAGATCGTTAGTGGATGTAGCCAACTCATTCATCTGCTTAACTACATCTGCAATGCACTTCGGTGGCTTCCCTGGCAACTTTTCAACAATTTTAGCTGATCGAGATCAAAATCGTCCTGATGTGGACTCAGCGTTTCCTTCAGAACCTGCTCATATGGAACGATGCCCTGGTATGCCTGAATCAGAATATTTTCAATACTCGCCAAAGTGTCAAAACCTTTCTGGTTAAATCTTTCTTCTACTTCATTCAAAAGGAGGTCCAGAATAGAGAAGTAATCTTTTATAAGCTCTTCTTGATCTGTGAGCTTTGCTGGAGGAGCTGGATTGCCCGTTTGTTCTAAAGGCTTCGGAATTTTCCTCTGCCGTTTTTTGGGAAGTTTTTGTTCAGGTTTGGGCTTCTTGCTCTGCTTCTGCTCCATTTTTTGCTTTTCCTCGGCTTCTTCCTCCTCATCGTCGGGTTTGGATGTGGCGTGGTTTTCGGAAACTTGTTTGTTAGGGTTTGGTAAAGAAGAGCAGTCTCGTTCCACTATCTCTGTAGCATAAACGTAGCTTTCCTTGTAGATCCGATCAAACTCCTCTGTCGTTCGAAGAGCCTTCATTGCCGACATTAAAATCAGAGCAACTTGCTTTGCTCCTGTGACAGTATAACATGGGCCCTGAAGGGCCTTTGCAAGTTCTTCGCATGGACCAAAAATTTCGACACTCCCTATTCTCATTTCCTTTCTTAGCACTTCCCATAGGCTACTTCCCACAAAAATTAAGATCACACGAGATCTACTGTGTTTTCAACTACTTAATTAAGACTTCAACTACCAGTTACGTTTTGTTTTAAAAAAATGTCATGCATATGTATTACTTTTGCTTATAAAAATAAAAACAACTGCTGCACGTGCAGTTATTGGAATTGAGCAAATTTTGTTTGTTTCACTAATTAGCTCTTTAGCTGTGACACCTGTGTTGAGTAATGTTTTTCATATTTGAAAGCTCGTGACTTATAAATGACAATAAAAATAATACATACAATTTTCAACATTTCACTGTGAATTTGAAAAATGTTATGTTAAAACTCTTCACCTATGAAAAAGTAAAACAGGAGAATAAAAGTGTACATGGATCAGAATTCGGTAATTCTCAGACACTTACGGAGTTAGTGTGATGTGTGAGTTTGAATTTGAGATGAAAGTAAATCCAGTCTTGGTTGGATGTTGGAAACAGCAACCCGCAGATCCCCTTCCAGCTGCAGCCGAGACCGATGCTTCATCTTGACAGATGCCATTGCGGAAAATGTTGACTCACACAAGTAAGTTGAAGCGAAGGGTAATAACAGGTCCACTGCTTTTCTTGATAAAATGGGATATTCATTCCGAATCTTCACCCAAAAATTTTCAAGAGACTTCGACTTAAATTCATTTCGAAGTATTTTGTCACTTGAGAGTTCTATTAGTTCCTCCTGTTCTGCCGTTGACAGGTGGGCTGTTACGTTCGTTTCAAACGTACTGCGAATCGAGTCATTCTCAGTTGAAGGTTGTGGAAATCTACCCTCGAATGTTTCACGAAGGTTTTGGAGGTGTTCTACGACAATTCCACTAATTTGACAAATATCGAACTCATTTTCTTCCAGGAATTCATTCAGACAATGAAACATCTCACAGTTACCTTTGTCCATCTGGGCTTTCCAATGTTCAAGTTTTCTCTTAAAAGCAAGCACTTTGTCGCTTAGAATGAAAATATTACTATTTCGTCCTTGAAGTGGCACGTTAAGTTCATTCAGTTTTTCAAATACGTCTGCCAAGTAGCACAGTATTAGAAGCCATTTCTCATCCAGAAACAGGGTTGCGAGTGTAGGACTGCTGTCCAATAGGAAAATACGAAGTTCATTCTTCAACTCCACAACGCGACGAAGGACTCGACCACGAGACAACCAACGTACCTCCATGTGCAATAGAAGCGAATCATGTGTAGATTCATCTCCTCGCAAAGAATGGAAAATAGCCGACTGTTAAAAGCTCTTGCTTTCACAAAATTTACAACACTATTTACATCGTTCAGCACTTTATTGACTTCCGGTTGTAGTACTTTTGAAGCCAACGCCTCCCTGTGTATCATGCAATGTGTGAATTTTACAGAATTAGTAACAGCACTCACTCTTGCTCTGAAACCCTTTTTAGTTTCAGTAAATGCCGACGCCCCATCGGTGCATATACCAACACAATTTGTCCATGAGAGATTGTTGTCAATAAAAAAGGAATTCACAAGAGAAAAAATATCGACGCCTGTAGCCGCCCTTCGAGTTTTACAAAATAGAACATCCTCGTGCATTTCATTTTCATGGCAGTAGCGTACAGAAACACGAAGCTGGGCCCTGTTTAGGATATCAGTACTGTCATCAAGTTGCAGGACAAATTTTGGGCTATCATGAAGAGTGGCAGCAATTCATTTTTTTATGTCAGAGGCTATTACTTCAATACGACGAGTTACTGTATCATTTGAGAGCGGTATCGACTTCAAACACTCGCCGAACTTTTCTCCATGCATGATCGCACACATTTTCACGGCTGCAGGAAGAAGTAATTTCTCACCAATAATATGTGGTGATATGGATTTTGCAATTAAATAGGATACCTCCAAGGATGCTCTTAGCGCTTTCTTAGGAACTGTTGCGTGCTTTTCTAGGAATCTAACATTTCCTTTTAGTTGTTGCTCGTGGCGCTTAAAAATGCTAAAGGTTTACTTACAAAGTCTGGATGTTTAGTCTGCAAGTGTCTCTTAAGTTTCACAGGCTTCAAACTGTCGTTTGCTAAAATCTCCAAACAAAGAACGCATTGAGGTTGTTTCTGATTATTATTCGAAAGAATGCTGGTAAAAACTAATGACAGATAATCGTCTTGATATTTACGCACATCACTTTGTGTGTAGAATTAATAATCCTGATGGGAGCAGAAGTAGACGCGGAAGAACAATGGACTTTGTTTAAATTCGAACCTTGTTCTTTTTTCCGAAGGAGGGCAAGCACTATCACTTTCATGGGGTCTCTTTTTACCACTTCTAATAAGCCACTTATCCATGGGTAATGGCGACACTCGTATCAGTTTATTGTAAAGTTGGCTAACCACGTACTAGAATTCAACTGTTCACTCACTGTCTTTGAACTGACTGAAAAGGCCTAGCTGAATTTGAATCGGCAACGGCAGAAATAGAAGAATCCATTCTTAAAAGGAAGTGGCGGTCACATTGTCAAGCGGTTAATTGTCATTAAATGTTTGGTAAGGAGATGTCACTGCGGGTGGCGAGTGAAAGGGAGATGTGTGGGAAATGTTACTCGCCACCTTTTCTCACAATTCCTGCTGGCAGGTTCTACTGGTCAGTTCTAGTGAAATAAGTCAGCAAAGGTACGAGTTTGTTATTCTTGAATGGTAATAATGTTATTGGTTTTACGTCCCTTTTAACTACCCTGGCTTTTAGAGACGCCGGGGTGCCGGAATTTTGCCCCGAAGGGGATCTTTAACGTGCCAGTAAATGTACTGACACGACTCCCTCGCATTTGCGCACCCTCAAATGCCAGCTGACTGCGCCAGGTTTCGAACCTGCAACCTTGGGATCAGCAAGCATTCTTGAATGGACTTGGGAGCTACCTGCCTATGATAGGTTCATGAATATGAGGATAGTAATATTTGTTACAGAATATGAAATATTCTATCACTCTCTGCGCCCCCCACTTTGAGAACCCCTGCTATAAGGTAGGACACTCCGGTGCCTCTCGCTCCCATTGGCTGCTAGGCTGTGACGCAGCCGGGCTAAGCCAGGCGCATGCCAGCTGATATTTATAATGCATTCTTACGGGAAACACAGTCATATTTCGCTACTCTTTTCCACTCGTAGTATACAATCATAATAATGGCAATATATACAATCATAATAATGGCAATATGCACGTTATAAAGAGGAAGGTATAAACAATATATTGCAGTGGTTTGTAATGCGAAATATACTTCATAAACACACACAAAAATATTTTAGATTAGCCTAACTACGCTACCGAACCTTAATATCGGCTGAGCTAAAAAGAAGCCTCAAAAAACACAATAAAGTGTAATGGCACTGTAGTGATATACCATTTATAGGGTATTATTTGACAGCAGGACATGCGAGGACCAGCACATTCGTATTTCTCTTTAAAAACGTCCCTTTTTGTTGCCGTCTAAACATTTAAATTAGCCGCTGGCTGCGCGAGCGAGCCAGCGGCGTGTGGGCCAGGTATGCGGTGCGTCTACGCGCTCCTTAGCCTGGTGTATAACTTGGAAAGGGGGTTGAAAAATGAGTTTATAAATTTAATTTACGTGTTATAGATTTTAGGTGAAACTAGAGGTGCCTGCCGAGGCAGCTGTCGGTCGCGGAGCGACCAGCGGCCTCCTCGTAGGGCCCTGACGTGCTATCAAGTTGATAAGCTTTAAGCTTGCGAACTGTTTGAATTTGTGATATTTAAAATTTTTAAATGTTGGTTAGTTCAAGTTATTTTTAATTGATCGTTATATAATGGTGTTATTAGCAGCTAGCAATTTACGTCTTGTTTACTCGACTATCGCACACCACATGTCCTCCCGGCCGTGACGTATTGGCAGCAGTTGCCTCCATTTTTGTTGCCATAGACAGCTGTGAGCTGTATGTTATTCATGGTCGGCCGCGATAGTGAACACCCGGTGACGTCACGGAGCAGCCTACGGAATGGCAAGCCGATGCGCGGAGCCCGGAGTGCCCCCCAGCCCTGCCATTTCCAAGCTGCCTGCCCCAATCCACACCCTTCTTTCGTTACGGGGATTCCCCTTCAACGCGTGTGTAAGTATATCGTGTTTTTTAAGGAGGTACATTCAAGAAACGTTCTATTTTCAATTAAAGTGTAATGTCGTGTAAGTATAATAAACAAGAATAAATCGGTTTGAACCTGCTCTTCGCACTCACCAACAGCATTACCAAACTAACTTTAAGCTAATGTTGCCAACCTCAGCAGAGACGATTGGCATGCATTCACAATCGGCATTCACACTTAGCTGCTCGCGAGTTCGCATTTCAAATTCGTGCCATGTATCCCAAAAAGGTCATTCTTTCTCAATTTTCAACATCAAAGTTTTGCATTTTCGAAAGTTATTGGGGCTGCGCCGCACCCCCAAAATAAATATTGAGGGGGCGGCTGCACCCTGGCACCCCCCCCCCCCCTTCCTACGCCACTGCTCGTGTACGCTTTCTCAAGGGGACATAAAGTCTACCACAGTAGTAGTGTGAAATGTTGGCTAACAAGTTAACATGTCACACCATAATATCCCCAAAGCCTTCAGAGATTTTAAAACACACGTTTTCGACACTGTATGTCCTCTGCCAGTCTGTGGCCTTCCCCTTGCCATAGACTGCCGGACAGCAGTGGGCTCACTCTGTTCGAGCCAATGGTGAACTGTGCAGAGAACAACCGGTGTAAATATGAGTAGCAGAGAGACTCCCCTCTAGTTACTGCCAACTGCCACAGGCTGAGGATCCCCTGAAGATGCCAGACACATTATCCAGTGAAACATTGAGAATTTCAAACCTCACTGGGCCAACAAGCTCAGGATCTTGTTTATGCATACCGAGACTGGCCGTAAAAGGCTAAGCTGTTACACAACATGTAAAAGTGCACTAATCTGCTACCTGGATGTACACAGTTGCTAGAATTTAACCTTTTGCACTCCTACGTTGAGTAGGACAGACTTCTGCTCTGATGTTGAGTCTCACTTGACATGACAATAGCTTGCACTTTCAGCACTCCTATGATGACTATTCTGTGTTCATGTATTTGGTAGAGCTATCTGACTATGTCCCCAAGAACACTTTTCCCCATTTATGATAGGTCGAGGAAATTGTAAGTTGAGGAACGATCCACTAAGTTGGATAATTTATTAGTGAATAATTTAACCGTAAGTGAACAGAGTGATAGTGATAATAAAATAAGAGGTGGTGATACTCCCCAAAACACATGGCGTGAATGGATAGTTGATGATCCTGATTTATCTGCAATCCCATACAACAAATTATTTGTGGAAGGAGGTAATAACAATCCTTTGACACCAAATGGCTTCTTTCAGTTTTAGTACAGAGTTATTCAAGTAAACTGCAGACAAGAATAACAGATACTCTAAAGCAGGGTGGTCCAACCTTTAGTTACCCGAGGGCCAATCAAACTTTAGTATAGGAATGTGAGGGCCAGAGACATTCCAGAAAGAAAACATATTATACTAAAAAACATTTATTAAAATTTATATTAAAAGAAGTTTAATATTACTAGTTTAATATACCACTTCGGGCCAATAACCTAGATGTTAGGCCCCTTAAAACAACAATTATCATCATCATCATCATTAATATACCACTTCATTTTACAGTCGAGAAATCTATGTGACGATTGGCACTGCTTTCCTGATACAAGTGTATCAATGTCCACTGTAAGTTCAGTAAGGCAAAATCTCAGGCTCGATTCCAGCGAAGCACTTTCAATTCGATTTCTCGTTTTTGATTTAATTTGTTTGAGAGTAGAAAAAGCACTTTCGCACCCATACGCACTGCCAAACAGCGATAACACTTGCAGAGAATTTAAGCAGTTTAGGAAAACGTTCTTTAGAAATCAGTTTCCAGAAATTTTCAGGGACATCACACTTTTTAGTCTGGTAGAATGGGTCAGCCTGAAGATCACAAATTTCCATTTGAAGGTCGCAGGGCACCTCACTCACTTTTTGGTTTTAGGAAGTCAAAATCCTGGAATCTGTTCTGGAACTCTTTCTTGATATCTATTATTATTTCATGAAATATACTAAAATTTATGTCACTTCTTTCTTATTTCAACTGCTGGCCGATGTCAGCTATATTTATTTATTTAGTTATGTCTTTTGCAGTGGCGAAGTTAGGGCTCGTGGCCCTCTCTTACACTTAACCACATAGTTATAATAAAATACACAAATACTACCATTGAATAAGATACGTAAACTAGAAATTAAGTTAGAATAATACAGGACATAAAAAATAAAGATAGCAATTCACATCAAACAAAGAAACATATAAAATAGTTACGCGAAACAATAATAATAATACTAATAATAAGTGATAGTGTTAGATCTAGTAAATAACTGGATATTTTAATTTTGAATCGACAAAGTTATTTATATACCATAATGGCTCAATCATACTGTCTATCATCCATCACCAGTCACACGAAACAGTCAGCGGTGTTCAAAAGGAAATCTCTGCAAGCAGTCTTAAATTTTGTATAGGTCTTGCATTTCCTTACATCAGCTGGGAGTGTATGCCAAAGTCGCGACCCAGTCACAACGAAGGATTTATTGTACTTGGAAGAGTGGTTAACGGGAATAGTGAGGGAAGAGCCAGATCTAGTATTATATTATGAAATGAGGACAGGAAATGAAATTTCGAAGAAATATACAGTGGGAGATTTTCGTCTAGGGTTCGATATACCGACGTCAAAATATGATCATTTTGACGCCCTTCAGGTTTCAGCCAAGAAAGAGCTTTGTAGCTAGGGGTTAAGTGAGAATCGTAATTAAAGTTGAAAGCAAACCGAAGACTAGAGTTCAATGCTCGTTGCAGTTTTTTAGTTTGTTCGCTATTTGCATCAACAAGGACCATGTCGCAATAGTCAAGTATTGGTAGTATCAGAGTCTCAATAAGTTTTATCCTCACGTCTTGTGGTAAAATGTCCTTATGCCGTTTGAGTGGGTGTAGCGTTGCGTACATCTTTCTGCAAGTATTACTTACATGTGCAGACCAGTCAAGAGTTTCAGTCAGAGTCATACCGAGGTTTTTCACTGTTTTACTAAACGGGATTACGGTTGCATTTAAAGTCACAGGAGGGATAGTGTAGATTTTATACATGGAATTCAGTAATCCCTGCGAGCCGATTATAATAACTTGGGTCTTTTTGGGGTTGAGAAGGAGAGCGTTATCACTAGCATACACGCTGAGTTGTTGCAGGTCGGTGTTTACATCTCTTATCGCGTTCGCTATATCTTTGATACCAACGTGACAGTAAATTTGGAGGTCATCCGCATAAAGATGATATCTATTACATTTTATTACCGAGGAGATGTCATTAATATAAAGGACAAACAAAAGAGGACCAAGAACGGAACCCTGAGGGGTTCCTGCCTTCCCGAGTCGCCACTGTGAAGCAGTATCTTGTGTTATTACACGTTGCATGCGATCTGTAAGATATGCGGTGAAAAATTTTAAAGCCACATTACCGAAAAAGCATGCAAGTTTCTTCAACAATGTCTGGATATGTATCGTGTCAAAAGCCCTACTGAAGTCAAGGAGTGTGAGTATTGTCACTTGTCTTTCGTCCATTGCTTGTCTGATATCCTCAGTCACTTTGAGTAAGGCAGTTGCTGTGCTATGGCCCTTCTTGAAGCCAGATTGAAGTGGATCCAGGAGAGAGTGAGCGTGCAGGTATTCCAGTATTTGAGTATGTACCAACCGTTCTGACGCTTTGGAAAGAGCGGGGAGAATAGAAATTTGACGGTAATCGGATAGAAGTTTAGAACCTGGGTTCTTAGGAAGTGGGATTACATTAGCGTACTTCCAAATTGCAGGTAATGTGCCGTTTTTGAGACAGTAATTAAAAATATGGGTGAGAATGGGTAGAACAGCGCCAATGATATTATGTATGAAAGTTATAGGAATATCGTCGACACCACTAGCTTTCGATTTGATAGAATACAAGACTTTCTTAACTTCATTAGTGCTGACAGTACGAAAAGCAAAGCATGGGCGATTTTGTGGGACAAATGATGGGTCATTATTTACACGAGGTCTGTTAAGCGGATTAGACTGAACTCTCTCTTCCATGAAATACGCATTTAAATCGTCAAGTGGAATGTCAGGTACCTGAAGCTGTTCCCGTGTTTTGTCTATGCCCATGGCTCGGAGATGCCTCCAAGCACTAGCCATATTTAGATTCCTTGTTGATTCATGAACATATTTAAACTTAAGATTACGGTTGATTTGTTTAGTTCTATTCCCCATTATTCTATAATTTTCATAGTCACTTGGGTCTTGGGTACGTTTGTAATGTCGGTAGAGTGTATCACGTTGAGACATCATATGTTTAACATCAGAGGTTAACATGGATTAGGTTTGCGTGATATTCTTATCTGTCTTTTGGGTGCATGTTTGTTGTATAGACTGTGTATTAACGAATTAAATTTATTTATTTTTGCATCAATGTCTTTCAGATTTAAAACGTCATTCCACGGAAGAATGTAGGCATCGTACCTTAATTCATACATATCGATATCTATCATATTCCTGTACATTATATACCTAGGTTTATATTTTGGAACGCGTAGTGAGTAAGCGAGAAATATAAGATCGTGGGTAGACACGGCCGGTACTGAAATCTGTCCGTGAGTTACCACTTTCTGAGGGTTGTTAGTCACTTTGAGTTCTATTAAGGCGGGGATGTTGTTGGTAGTATGTACATGGTTAGTAGGATTTGAGGGAAGGATAGTCAAGTCACATGAGGAAAACATGTCTTCTAATTTCTTAGTATCGTAATTCTTCGTAAGTAGATTAGTGTTGAAATCCCCTAATATAATGATATGTTCATACGTTGGTAGCAAGTTAAGTAGATACGTTTCAAACTCGGCCATATAAGATACTTTAGGTGGTTGGTAAACCACTCCAATAAGTATTTTCTGTCCATTAAAACATGAACTCCGTCCTCGGCAAATCGCCGGTCGATGAGGTACAAATGACACGGCTCTTCAGGTCATCCCTACAGTAGAGAACGATACCTCCTCCCCTCTTATTAGTGCGGTCATGACGATGGAGAATATAACCATCAAGTTGAACCATGCTGTTTGGAATTGAAGGCGATAACCAGCTTTCACTCATTCCTATCAAATGGACACTAGTTTTGCTAAATATAGCCTGAATTTCGTCAAAGTGTGCGGTCAAACTTAGGCTGTTTAAGTGACAACACTGGAGGGTGTGAGGATATGGTGAAAGTTCGTGTTTCAATAAGCTGCTGGCGTCTATGGTGGGGAGAGGGGTGAGGAGAGTTCTATTCTTAGAGCTAAGGTCGTTGTCATTGGAAAACACCGTAGCTACCTGACTAACGGACATACATTACTTTAACTGAGACAAAAAAATCTTACCTGGATTTCCTGGAGAACTGGACCGCTGGCTGGTTAATATACCACACACTCACACACGTAAACCTAGTAATAATGATAATAATAATAATAATAATAACAATAATAATAATAATAGTAATAATGTTTAGTAGGCACATCACAATGGTCTTATCACTCTGATAATCCACCTAACCGCCCCATGTGAAAGTTCAATTCATTAGGTGTGCTAATGTTTAGCTCCTTCCCGTCTTCTAAATGGACGATAATGCGGCCATCCTGCGTTGAAACCCGCCGCATACCCCAGAAGTCTCGTGCTTTACGCAACACTTCCTTCCTTGTGGACGTCAGAGATTCGGTAACGAGTAGTTTGGTACCTTTAAGAGCTCGCTTGGCACGCCAGATGCGGTCTCTCTCATGGTACCTGAGAAATTTAATGATGATAGGCCTATTTCCTGCGGATACCACCTCTGCTGTCGTCCTCTTCATACGGCCCAGTCTATGACATCTATCTATACTGTCCATAGACAATTCAATGTTCAGTCTGGTTTTTAAAGTTCCCAGTGCCACAGCGTAGGTGTCCTCACCAGGGGTCTCACTTACTCCATGAAGGAGGAGGCAGTTCCTTCTGCTATACTGCTCTGCCTCGTCAATCTGAATGTCCTGCTGGTCGATACGTTCCTGCAGATGGTTTACTTCCTTGTTCATCTCGCCTAATTCACTTGATATAGCTTCACGAAAGTCCTTCAAGTCTGAAGCGAGGCCGGTGAGTGTGTCGCAGGGGTTGGCAGCACTGGTCGCACTAGCAGCCATGGCTTGTTCCAAGCTTGCTTGGAATTCAGCCATTCGCTCTTCGAACTTAGTTTTAGTTCATTTACGGCCTTCAGCGTCATAGCACTTCACTTTTATTCGAGTAAACTATTAAGTAGAACACTAGCACGCCCACGAATATTCAAATGAAACTTATCTTGCTGATATGGAAGGTGAATTGCGGAGCACGTTTACTCGCGTTGTACAGTGCGCGCCATCTTGTAGAGCTCATCTAGAGCTAGAGAGTAAAATTCACCTTTTTCCAAAATGCTCTTGAGAGAACCTGAAACTTCACCAGCCATATCATTTTCTACTAACTCTCTGATGAGACAAGGACACTGTTTCAAATTTTTTAGCCATCCTATTATCTCCAAATGAAAATGCTATTTTTACAGCACAATCCCTAAAAGACTTTTTACTTTTAGCTAGCTCTAAACATACCTCATAAGATGCCTTAAAACTGGCAGTGTTTGATGGTTGCTGAAATATATTCTTCTGTCTTGTTAGTTTCAGCTTCAAATCATTAAACACACAACTTCTGGCACTTCCCTGGTATTGATCGTATTTTGATTTATGCAAGTTGGTATAGTGTCCATACACGTTATACTCCTTCGAAACACCTAAGGCTTTCCATTATGTTCAACAAAAAAGTAACTTTCCTGCCACTTTGACTGAAATTGTCGTTTCTCATCTTCAACACGCCATTTATTAAGTCGCGCCATAATAGGTACCGCTCTCTCAACAAACTCTCGTCGTACTATATCTCTCAAACAACCTCTCTCGTCAAAAACATCCTCGTCGAACAGCCCTGCGCTCCATTTTATAGGGAGATCCGCCGCAGCACACGAACGATCGCGAACTTATCGGCAGCCAATCATTGGCAGCTAACCAGTTGTCGCCCGGAGGCTTCTCGTGCAGTACGTATTCGTGGGAAGACAATTCTGATTACTGGCGTATTTTTCGGGATCTTTCCTTTCCCCCCTGGCTCCTTCGTAACATTACTGAATGAAAGTGAAAATTAAAGTAGGCACACCACGGATTATAAACTGTCGAAGAGTGAAGGGCAGTAAGAAGGGCAAGGGCCAACAAAAATGAACAGGCCCGCATGCGGCCCTCGGGCCGCGGGTTGGACCACACCGCTCTCAAGTAAAGATTCAGAAGTGGCATCACTGGCATTTGGCTAGGTGGGGTTGGACTGATGCTATGGTAAATTAAATGAAGGCTTTCCATGGTGTTTTATTGAATTTGGCTATGCAGAAGAAATGTGTTTCATGTAATATAATTATATAGCCACGATTAATGGTCGATTGTCACATTGCGCTGTCCATGCATCTCCCTGCAATCTGCAGGCCATATGGCTGAGCAAGTTTGTCCGAGGGCATGAACGACTTGTATCTCTTAGCTGATGTGAGTATTCTGCTGGTTTCCTTATCTCGCATTGTGTTTACCTTGGCAAAGACTTAGAAGTCTTCTATGTACCCTGGTCCTTTATTGACACTGCCATTCTTAAATAAACGAACATCAAGAAATACTGAAGAAACAATTACAATCATACGAGCAAAGAGTTTGCCAATTAGAACTTGCACCCTCATTCTGTCTTAAACAAAGAGGGACCACTTTGCTATGTTGGTGCTTGGATCAGGTGTGCTAAGGATTCCAGACAACCAAGCAAAGAGAACTGTATATTAAAAAAAGGAAGCTTGTAGTTAAACGTGAACCTGTTAATCTAGCGATCATGAGCCATGGGATCTCCTTTTTATGTGGAATCCTAACCACAGGACATGGCATTTCACTTTGAAAATCTCACATGCATTGACAGGGAATCGAAACCCGTCTGCCTTGGTGATAGGCATACAGCTTGACCGCTGCACCAGCACGCCCCGAGCTGTATATTCAAGTCAGTGGCTTATTATTATTGGCATATGTCAATGCAATGCTTCTTTCAGGGATACAGATAGTTGTCTTGCATAGTTTCGGGCAGACTGATCTGCTTCATCGTCAATATTGGTGAATTGTAATCACAGATAGTAAAAATACTGGAAAGGATATTAGAAAGAAGAATGAGAAGAAAGGTGGAAGGAGAGTTGCAAGAGGAACAGTATGGCTTCAGGAGTGGAAGATCCACAGTGGACCCAATCTTTAGCTTGAGGCAGGTGATGGAAAAGAACTGGGAATATGGAGAGGATTTGATCATGACTTTCATAGATCTAGAAAAGGCATATGATAGTGTCCCCAGAGAGAAGGTATGGGAAACCATGGTTAAGAAGAGACTGGGAAGAGAAATGTTGGAAATGGTGCAAGCAATGTACAACAACTGTGTTAGCAGGGTACTGACCCCAGTTGGAAAGACAGATTGGTTTAGGAACAAGACTGGACTAAGACAGGGGAGTGTGCTGTCACCTCTCTTGTTCATAATGGTGATGGATGAAATAGTAAAGGAAACAAAGGAAGCATATGAACATAAAGAAATGAAGTTACTGTTATTTGCAGATGATATTGTGGTCTGGGGAAGGAACACCGAAGAAGTGCAAAAACAACTAGATGCACTGAACGAAAATATTCAGAAGTATGGCCTGAAAATCAGTAAAGAGAAAAGCAAGACCATGGTGTTGACAAGAGGGGAAAGACAAGGAAAGGGCACTCTGAAAATTGGAAGTCAGAGTTTGGAAATTGTGGACACGTTCAAATACCTAGGAAGTGAATTGATGCAAACTGGTAGGTTGGACATGGAGATTGGCAGGAGGGTACAGCAGAGCAATGCATTCTATCAAAGTGTAAGAAAACTTGTTTGGGATAAGGAAGTACCAAGGAAAAGCAAGGAGGTAATGTATAAAGTGTATTATGTACCCATATTAACTTATGCAGCTGAGACTTGGACCCTGACAAGCAGGCAAGAGAGTAGAATCCAAGCCAGTGAAATGAAATTCCTAAGAAGTATGATAGGAAAGACAGAGTGAGGAATGAAGATGTTAGGAAGGAAGTTGGGATGGCAAAACTAAATGAGAGAATTGAGAAGAATAAACTAAGGTGGTTTGGACATGTAAAGAGGATGGAGGAAAATAGAATACCAAGACAGATGCTGGAGGCGAAGTGCAAGGGTAAGAGACCAAGAGGAAGACCTAGAACAAGGTGGATGGATTCAGTGAAGAACGGCGTAAGAAAAAGAAATCTGGACTGGGACAAGATCGTGGAAGAAGAATGGTGGAAGGAAAGAGGAAAGTGGAGAAGTGCCATAAATACCCCGACCCGGCAGGAGCTGGATAAGGGGAAATGATGATGATGATGATGATGATGTAATGGTTCATTTAATGTCACCCATGACAGTTTGTGGGAGGTTATCAATCTCACTGGCCTCTGTGTGGTACACAAGTGCTACGTAATGAACAGCTTGAGTGGCATGACAAATGGCAAAATGGTGTCTATTCAGTCTTATCTTGGTTCGGTTTACTCAAAAGTGACAGCAGAATCCTGGTCCAGTAACTAGTAGAGAGGTTTCACAAAGGTTATACTCAAGGTCTGGGGTGCAATCCATTATGAAAGGAAATTCCAAGGATATAACCATATACATAGGATATACATAGGATGTTACTTGGGCCATACTCCAACGAAAGCAACAACTCTGAGCTGTAAGCATACCACACAGTATTCCAGTTTTCTCTGGCCTGCTAGGTAGGCAGATATCACCCTAAGAAAATTTAAGAGCTATAGTCAAATATAGGTGCTGCAATAAAACTATCAGCCAACAAATGGCAATGGCTTTTGATGGGGGTGAATCACAATTGGATGGCTATTCCTCTAGTTGTTGTTACCGGTACTTCATTTTGAAACTAGGAAAACTTTAGCTTGAACTTTTATAAGCATGGAAATTGCCTGATAATTCTTGTTGTTATGGTAGTTGTAGTAGTGTATATGTAACTGAAATTATTTCAGTCTAGGACTGGGTTGGTATACCAATACTTGAAATATGATACAATTCCAGCATTCATGAGACCTTACAACTGGAAAAAAATCTCATCTGTGTTGCTAATAGTTTCGATTCTGTTGTCTTATTTTTTATACTGTAATTTCAAACTGCAATCCTGGAATAACTTTAAAAGTAGACTGATTGCTTTTCCCTTGTACCTTTTGATTATTAAGATCTAGGATGGGATGATGAGGGAAACTGATGTTTTACAGAACCATCTTCCTACGTTAATGGCTCCTCTAGAATATGAGTAAGTTCCATGGAAAACCACAACAAGAATGGCCACTCAGGATTTGAACCTTGGATCTCTGAAATGGACAGGTCCGTGGCAAAGAAGAAGGCTAACACACATTACCACTCTAGTAATTCCCACTTTGATTTAACCCCAAATACTCCATTGTTAAAACTATTCAGCAGCTGAACCATCTCCCTCAGTAAGTCTTTGTTGCTATTTACTTCTTAAATCTTCAATACAACCAGGACACAATTTAACAAGAATTATAAAATACCTCCCTCATCACCCATTCACCCGCCTCTGTGTAACAGTCTAATTATTATTTTTAATGTGCACTGGCAATAAAATTATCCATGCACTGCTTTTGTTTGATACTTAATCCGGACATTTAGGTGGCAGCTTCTGTGATGTGAGGGTGCATTGAGACTCCAGGGTGCTAGTAACTACACATATATTGATCATGATATTAAGGTATATTTCTTAAAATAATTAATTAGCTAAAATCCTGGTCCAGTACAAAAGAATGTCACTTTATAATAATCAGAATAAAGGCCATGGAAAGGGACCACAAACATTAGAAATCAATATGAGAAGAGAGTGTAACTGTCGAAAAGATTCAGCACTTGTTAAGAATTTTCAGAAAACGAATGTGGAAACAGAAACACAATGAGAAACAGAATGTGATACAGGATGCAGACCACAATGAAGGCATGTTAAATCACATTACAGTAAATCAACAAAAGGTATCAAAAACATGAATACAAAATAGAATGATATTTTCCACATGCAAGTAATTACAACAATAACAACAATCACCATCAATCTAAACAGGTTGCAAGGACTGTCAAATAAAGTTGTATAACGTGCACTGATGACAGTTCACACACATTTCACATCAATACACAGGCAATCATCAAGTTGCAAAAGCTTGAAAAAGCATTTCATTGTCCAGCTTACAAAAATATTCAAGCATTCTTCCAGTAAATGCGTGCCTGGTGAAACTAGGAATATTTTCAGCTACCAATGCATCTGTGCACCACTAGTAGTAGCAGTATAGGAACAGAAAATGTGACACCATAACACTCAGAAATATCCAAGATGTTAAAGCAGGACACTTAGGCTGAAAATATACCTTATTTAAGATATTGCAGAGTCTACATTCAGATTTATATACTATGATAGAAAAATATTGAAATGGACCATCAGCACAAGAACAATCTCACCCGATAAAAAATGATAAAACAATTACATACCCTCTGGGTTTAAAAAATGTTCCTTTCTTGGTGTTACCAGTATATTAAAAGTAAAAGCATTTTATAAGACCTATAATTGTCCATTGTATTCCCTAAAAATAGATTCCAGTCTTGTGAACGTAAAACATCCAAGATGACAAATATTTACACCATTGGAGAATGGCAGTGTTATGTAGTAACAACTCGACTGGTCTGTTATTTAACATTTCTTCATATCAAAATTTCAACACTAGATTTCTCGCTTTGAAAACAGCTAACCAGTTGTGACATCCAGTAGAATACAATAGAGAAAACATTAAAAAACATACATGAATGGCATAATAGGACACCTCAACAAAAGTTAGGATTTGACTTTATCGACTGTGTATAACAACACAGTTATGTATATACAAGAAGTATGGAACAAAATAGCACCTTCTATGAGCACAACAGGGTAATGAATATCTCTGACTATGCTTTATGACAGTATTCCAAACTTATGTTGAAGTGTAATAATAATAATATAATGTTAGCATACAGACAAGAAGCCAATAACCGCAAAAACAAGATATTGTAAGTCTGTTATATGAAATATATTATAACATTTGTTGCATGTTCAATTTACTATCAACGGAAAATATAAATAAATTCTTATTACAATACCTTTAAATGACTGTAAACTTAAGGTACTCCAAAATAATTGGCATGACTAATTTTGAACACCCCAAAAATATAACTGTGGTGAAGCAAATAATACCACACAAAATCAAGACAAATGACATCAGTAATTTTGAACCCCCCCAAAATATAACTGTGGCAAAACAACAAATAATACCACACAAAACTCAAGACTTCAAATAAAATGCCACAGTTCTTGGTAAGATGATTCTTTACTATTTGATGGACGGAGAGGAGCTGTTGCTTTTATGGCTTCAGGAAATCGCTCGTGATAACGTCCTGTACGCAGGTATTTCACAGTAACCAATTTAGCTGAAAGAGGAATGAAACATTAAATATGAATTATTTTCAATCCACATGAAAAGGAAAGAACAGAAAAACATTTCTACACTTAAAGAGTCAACATTGCTGATTTTCCAACAGTAACTTAAAGGAGATCACAACACAAAAACACATATTTCGTTTTTTATTGCTAAATATGTAACATGGATATTTAATAACAATGCAGTTAAACCGGTGCCTCTATGTCCAACCGTTCTCAAGTTATGTGCGAAAGTAGTAACTGCTCGTGACGTCACTTCGCCACGGCTGTCGAGTCTACGTAGCAGCCTTGTTGCTGTGCATAAGCTCGGGCAGTCTTTTTCCGCACTCCATCTGCTGCTGCCGCCGTGCTCTTCTGTTGCCATTGTTAGTGGGCTTATTTTGACTTATAATGGATGTAAATAACATTTGTCCGTATCAGTTTGAGCCAGAACGAACGACATTTGCTGATGTCCATTCAGATAGCGATCATCACATGGATATAGTTAACACTACAGACCGAGCCGGCATGCGAAATTGGTGTAAATGTAATGAGTGTACCATCATGGATACGAATGAAGAATGTGTATGCTGTTGTGAATTAAGACAATGTAAAAGCAGTGAAATCGGAAGAATTTATGTGTATAACAAGAAATCCCGTTTACAAGGCTTATTTTAGACCGTGAAGTGTTGACAATGGCAAGGCATAACATGAGCTTAAAATCAATGAACAGGGCAAAGATACGTTTACTGGCAGCTTTAAATTCATCAAATAGAACATGGTGATTTAATTGTTACAAACAGTTCACTTCCTGGGTAAATTCATGGACTGAGATTGGTAAAAAATAACAGATGTCGTACCATCATGTGTTGTCAACATCATAAGGAACACATTTCCGGAACCCAGTGGTCCCTATATGGGCTTCAAGATGTAAATTAAAACAATGAGAGGAAGAATGTAGATTTGTGTGACCGTGAATCTTGTGATTATGAGCACGGGACCTCCTTTTAACGTGGAATCCGAACCACAGGACATGGCATTTCACTTCGAAAATCTCACATGCATTAACGGGGGAGGAAACCTTGGTGAGAGGCCAAACGCTTGACCGCTGCACCGCCCCCACCGTAAATTAGAACAGTAGAATTATGTAAGAGTGTTCTAAGATGGTTTAATGTACGATAAATATACTCGTGTGTTTCTTCTTTCATCCAAGTTGTTATGCTACGCGAGTAAATGCCGCCCGCATCCATGACCACGTGTACACAAACTGGATAAAACACTTCCCAATATATGTTGCGTTAATATGCAACCCACAATAGTCCTGTCATGGTCGCCATATGTTGTTTCTAAAGCCTACCCGGTGTTCTCAGACTCTTTTCATCATAATTAATAACAGTTTCAAGTGCAACAATTTTATTATATTGACAACATGCTTCCAGTTAGGATTACAGAGAATACCACACTTCAAAGGATACAGACAAAGAGCATTACCAAAAGAACATAAGACAGTTGTTACATCAAGGAACATACTTTCCCGATATCAAACAACTATTGCTTAGGATGAATTTTAAAATGCAAATAAATTCCTCTACTTCCACTTTCGATAACTTGCTGTTGTTTACTAGGTTCTGCTTAATGACGTCTATAGTAGGCAACATGGGGATGTTTGTGTACATATCTTTGATATCTACACTGTGTCGAGAATGTTCTTGTTCTAATTTCAAATCTATTGTTTTTTCGCAAAAATCCAATGAGTTTCTGAATCGATTTATTAGCTTTGAAGCGATAATGTTTGTTTAAAAATTGTTTAGCAAATTGGGCTATTTTATAAATTGAACTGTTTCTAAAATTAACGTTTGGTCTGATTGGGATCTTTTCTTTATGTATTTTTGGTATGGCACGTAATGTGGGAAGGCCTGGGTTCATGTGGGTTAAATGATTTGCTTGTTTTTCATCTAAAATGAATAACATGTTCTTAAGAATGTTTTTTAATTTCCTTTGTGTGGTTGCTGTGGGATCTTTTTTGTTGTCGTTTGAGTCTTCAGTCTTTTGACTGGTTTGATATAGCTCCCCATGCCTCCCTGTCCTGAGCTAATCGTTTCATCTCT
Organism: Meconema thalassinum; assembly: GCA_946902985.2. Taxonomy (NCBI): domain Eukaryota; kingdom Metazoa; phylum Arthropoda; class Insecta; order Orthoptera; family Tettigoniidae; genus Meconema; species Meconema thalassinum. Next base: position 445,312,960 of record OX336389.2, read on the forward strand.
ACATAGCTACCCCACCCTACATCCGAGGCAATCTGTTTAACTTATTCTAACCTTGGTCTACCCCTCCAGTTCTTGTCCTCGACCCTTCCTTCCAGAACTAAGCATGCTATTTCTGGGTGTCTTAGTTTGTGTCCTACCAACCTATCTCTTCTATTCATTAGCAATCGCCAGAAACATCTCTCTTCTCCCAATAGGCTTAATACCTCTTTGTTTGTAACACTATTTACCCATCTGACCTTTATCATTCTCCTGTAACACCACATTTCAAATGCTTCAATTCTCCTCTTTTCTGCTGCACCAATAGTCCATAGAGTGCCACGCTCCAGACAAAGGCTTTCCAAAAAGACTCCCTAATACCTAAATCTATATTCGATGTCAACAGATTCCTTTTTTTTTTTTTTTTTGTAGAAATGCTTTCCTTGCCTGACCCAACCTACTTTTTATATCCTCTTTGCTTCGTGCATCACTGGTTATTTTGCTTCCTAAGTAACAGAAGTCTCCTACTTCCTTTAGCTTTTCACCTGCCAATTTGATGTCCATAGAGGTTTCTGATTTATTTTGGCTGCAATCCAATATTTTTGTTTTACATTTATTAATTTTCATCATGAATTATTTCCTCGTCCCTCGAGACGGAGTCCATACCATTCAAAAGCTCATTCAAATCCTCAGGCGTGTCGGCCAAGATGAAATTGTCATCAGCAAATCTCCGAGTTGAAATGATTTCTCCTTGAATCTTCACTCCCACTTTAAATGTTACTCCAATTTCCTTCATTGCTTGTTCAATGTAAAGATTGAAAAGTATGGGTGATAAATTGCAGCCTTGCCTTACACCTTTCTGAATACCAACTTCTCTCTCATGTCCTTCAGCTCGAATGACTGCTGTCTGGTTTCTGTGGTAGATTGTAGATCACCCTCCTATCCCTGTACTTTATTCCAATCGTTATCAAAATGTCAAACAATTTAAAAATATGGTAGGTATATTGGCTTTCACGGCCGGTGAATTAAAACTCAGCAATTCTCCTAGGTTTGTGCCGTGTCTTGTGTGGGGTTTCGCCTAGGACACCAAGCTGGCTCATCGGCGGGCTCTTGGTGTCCCCGCCCGGACCCTCACAGGAGTATCGAACTGCGCGATACCTCCCTTTATATAGAGTGCAACTGCACTCCTTGACTGCGAGAACCAAAAGCTCAAGCAGCCTCAACCTCCCTATGAAGTCTTCCAAAAAATGGCATATTGGCTTTCACGACCGGTGAATTAAAACTCAGCAATTCTTCTAGGTTTGTGCCGTGTCTCGTGTGGGGTTTCACCTAGGACACCAAGCTGGCTCATCGGCGGGCTTTTGGTGTCCCCGCCCGGTCCTAGGCGAAACCCCACACAAGACACGGCACAAACCTAGAAGAACTGCTGAGTTTTAATTCACCGGCCGTGAAAGCCAATATACCAACTTTATAGAAGCCTTCATAGGGAGGTTGAGGCTGCTGGTTGGTTCTCGCAGTCAAGGAGTGCAGTTGCACTCTATATAAAGGGAGGTATCGCGCAGTTCGATACTCCTGTGGGGGTCCGGGGGGGGGGGGGGGACACACACACCAAGAGCCCGCCGATGAGCCAGCTTGGTGTCCTAGGCGAAACCCCACACAAGACACGGCACAAACCTAGAAGAATTGCCGAGTTTTAATTCACCGGCCGTGAAAGCCAATATACCAACTTTTTGGAAGCCTTCATAGGGAGGTTGAGGCTGCTTGAGCTTTTGGTTCTCGCAGTCAAGGAGTGCAATTGCACTCTTAGGGAGGTATCGCGCAGTTCGATACTCCTGTGGGGGTCCGGGCGGGGACACCAAGAGCCCGCCGATGACCCAGCTTGGTGTCCTAGGCGAAACCCCACACAAGACACGGCACAAACCTAGAAGAATTGCTGAGTTTTTATTCACCGACCGTGAAAGCCAATATACCATCTTTTTGGAAGCCTTCATAGGGAGGTTGAGGCTGCTTGGGCTTTTGGAGTGCAGTTGCACTCTATATAAAGGGAGGTATCGCACAGTTCGATACTCCTGAGGGGGTCCGGGCGGGGGCACCAAGAGCCCGCCGATGGGCCAGCTTGGTGTCCTAGGCGAAACCCCACACAAGACACGGCACAAACCTAGAAGAATTGCTGAGTTTTAATTCACCGGCCGTGAAAGCCAATATACCATCTTTTTGGAAGCCTTCATAGTGTGACCGTTTGACCGAAGTCCCATGTGCACACGAGTATGAATTTCAACATCCGCCGAGCCTAAGACTCGAAAAAATCTCGGGGTCAAACTGAGTATAGCAAAACAAAATTTTTAACCAAAAATCAGCCGGATGGATATCGAAATTCACACTCCATAAAGGATGGAAGGCAGTGCAAATAATTTGTGAATAACACCAATTTCTTAAAATACCTCAGTTTAATATAACTGTCTGCTGGTCCTATTAGAATACAATGATCCCCCAGGGAGAAATCTAAAATTCCAGTCCTGAAAAATGAAGACATCCGACGCTCCCCCTTGGGTCCCTTATCTACATACAAATTTTAGAACGCATCAAATAAAGTATTTCCAGCCTCTAACCAAAAGTAAATTCACTATTTTCAAAATATTAACTTGATGTCTGAGAAAATCATTAGTCCATCTCAGCATCTGTTTCAATTAATTGTTTAAACTGTACAATTATCACTGATGTGCAGGAAAATATCAGTCCATCCTGACACCATGATTTTAATATTTACAAAAGTATCACTTGAATCAAATTTTCCAGAATTGTTTCAACCTCTGCAGGGAAATTCACACGTCTTAAACTCATTTCAGGGAAGTCACATTCCCAAACGGTGTGAAATCAAAATCATAAACCCGATGACGGCATTTATCAAATTTAAACTTTGACTGAACTTCCGACATTTTTCCACAATATCACCATAAAATTTTTTTTTTCACCATTTCACATATAATTTAAATCCTCTGATTTAATCGCTTCGATTTAATTTCTTTGATAATATTCATATAATTCAATTTGAAATTAAATGAAAATCCACAGCCTGCTTCCAGTCTCCGACCGGGTCAGGAATGGAATGAATGAAGCCCCCATCTAGCGGCGAGGATATGAACTGTGCCGGCTGCCGAGGCCTGACACACTCCTCTGGGGCAATGATTAAATGAATGGCAGATGAAATGAAATGATAGTGGAGAGTGTTGCTGGAATGAAATTTTGACAGGGAAAACCGGAGTACCCGGAGAAAAACCTGTCTGCCTCCGCTTTGTCCAGCACAGATCTCACATGGAGTGACCGGGGTTTGAACCACGGACCCAGCGGTGAGAGGCCGGCGTGCTGCCGCCTAAGCCACGGAGGCGCCTCATATAATTCAATTTATTTATGTTAATTCTTTTAATTTAATTCATTGAAAAAAAATAAAAAAAAAATTAGAATAATCCAAACTGGTATTTTATGAAGATTAATGGATCCACAAATTCAACCAGCTATCAGCTTAAAATTTTTAATACATCAACCAATCTCTAGACAAAATGCCTCTCATGCTGTCAATACGTTAAATAGGACACGGTAAGGCCTTCAGCAAAAACTAGGACGAGACATCAACTTATTCATATATAAACGACTACAACATGTGGGCGACTATACAACAGTCTTGGAATGTAGAATTTCACAGATGATCGGCCACTAGCTTCCCATATGAGCGACTATATTGTCCTCATTATTTAATCATATTTGAGCATGGAGCAATTATTTGACCCTCAAAACTCAACTTTATAAACATCCATTATTAATTCATATTTTATTATCACTTAACATTTGACCATTATATTCTTATTTTTATAATGACCCCTCAGCTATGCAGGCTGGGTTCAATGGCTTCTAAGCAACCAACACATGGGATCATGCTCTCCCTCACAAAATTTAAATATCTCGGCCTTTCGCATAGGTGTAATAAACTTTTAATGTCTGCCCCAATACACTCCTGTTAAACTGTCGCATAATTCCAATACATAGTTCCTCATTTTATACAAAATTCGTATATGAATGATCTTCCGCTCCCAGTATCAAAGATCACGCTTTCGGCATGTCCCTCTATTCAAAATCAACTCCCATATTATCAACTACGATCCATTATTCCTCCAATTATTAACCGCTATTTTTACCAGGAATTATTATTATTATTTTTATTATTGGAAAATGTTCCAAGCAATATAATCATTTACATATTATTATTATCATTATGGCTTGACTATCAGTCATACAGCCTTCCGATATAATAACTCAACTTCATTTACAACGAAAAAATATTTTACATTTATTTTAAATTCAAATATAAAAATTTATAAATTTATAGAAAATTTCGAACTATTATTCCCAAGGAATAATATTTAAACGTAATGTGGCTATCCACATTCCTCATCTATCAACATATTCAAAAGAGAAACTACTAACAAAGTCGAGAAAATATTATAAACAAATTAATTTAATTATAAACCATTTAATTTTGAACAAATCCAAATATTATTTCCAAGTTCCCTAACATAAGGTTTAGGCGTGGATCATCATCATCATCATCATCATCATCATCATCTCCCCTTATCCAGCTCCTGCCGGGTCGGGGTATTTATGGCACTTCTCCACTTTCCTCTTTCCTTCCACCATTCTTCTTCCACGATCTTGTCCCAGTCCAGATTTCTTTTCCTTATGCTGTTCTTCACTGAATCAATCCACCTTGTTCTAGGTCTTCCTCTTGCTCTCTTACCCTTGCACTTTGCCTCCAGCATCTGTCTTGGTATTCTATTTTCCTCCATCCTCTTTACATGTCCAAACCACCCTAGTTGATTCTTCTCAATTCTCTCATTTAGTTTTCCCATCCCAACTTCCTTCCTAACATCTTCATTCCTCACTCTGCCTTTCCTTGTCTTTCCTATCATACTTCTTAGGAATTTCATTTCACTGGCTTGGATTCTACTCTCTTGCCTGCTTGTCAGGGTCCAAGTCTCAGCTGCATAAGTTAATATGGGAACATAGTACACTTTATACATTACCTCCTTGCTTTTCCTTGGTACTTCCTTATCCCAAACAAGTTTTCTTACACTTTGATAGAATGCATTGCTCTGCTGTACCCTCCTGCCAATCTCCATGTCCAACCTACCAGTTTGCATCAATTCACTCACTTCCTAGGTATTTGAATGTGTCCACAATTTCCAAACTCTGACTTCCAATTTTCAGAGTGCCCTTTCCTTGTCTTTCCCCTCTTGTCATCACCATGGTCTTGCTTTTCTCTATACTGATTTTCAGGCCGTACTTCTGAATATTTTCGTTCAGAGCATCTAGTTGTTTTTGCACTTCTTCGGTGTTCCTTCCCCAGACCACAATATCATCTGCAAATAACAGTAACTTCATTTCTTTATGTCCATATGCTTCCTTTGTTTCCTTTACAATTTCATCCATCACCATTATGAACAAGAGAGGTGACAGCACCCTCCCCTGTCTTAGTCCAGTCTTGTTCCTAAACCAATCTGTCTTTCCAACTGGGGTCAGTACCCTGCTAACACAGTTGTTGTACATTGCTTGCACCATTTCCAACATTTCTCTTCCCAGTCTCTTCTTAACCATGGTTTCCCATACCTTCTCTCTGGGGACACTATCATATGCCTTTTCTAGATCTATGAAAGTCATGATCAAATCCTCTCCATATTCCAAGTTCTTTTCCATCACCTGCCTCAAGCTAAAGATTGGGTCCACTGTGGATCTTCCACTCCTGAAGCCATACTGTTCCTCTTGCAACTCTCCTTCCACCTTTCTTCTCATTCTTCTTTCTAATATCCTTTCCAGTATTTTTATTTACTATCTGTGATATGAGGGTGATCCCTCTATAGTTATCACTAGAGACGGGAATTTGCCTATTTGCCTATTTTATTCCTGTGTTTAGAAACGTAGGCTTTCGAGATATAAATCCGTTTTAGGTTCTTTAAGGCTAGATTTCGTTGGTTTTATTGTGCCTATAAATGCCTATTTCAAGGGTTTGTGCCTATTTGGAGTATAATTGCCTATTTGATGCCTTTTGACTGTATTTTAAAGTGCATTATATTGCAGCTGGTGTACTCGAGAGAATTATATTCTCATTTCTCAATATGTGTTTACCCCGAGAACAAGAATGGGAATTCTCGGATGTCGCCAGAAATAGCGCTTGGGAAATTTCCATCAGAAGAAACAAGGAACAATTTGACCTCGAAGCCTTCAACCCCGCCAACCTCGCAAGACACATGCAATGAAAATCCATAGCCTGCTTCCAGTCTCCGACTGGGTCAGGAATGGAATGAATGAAGCCCCCAACTAGCGGCGACGATATGGACTGTGCCGGCTGCCTAGGCCTGTCGCACTCCTCTGGGGGTAATTATTAAATGAATGACAGATGAAATGAAATGATAGTGGAGAGTGTTGCTGGAATGAAATTTTGACAGGGAAAACCGGAGTACCCGGAGAAAAACCTGTCTGCCTCCGTTTTGTCCAGCACAGATCTCACATGGAGTGACCGGGATTTTAACCACGGACCCAGCGGTGAGAGGCCGGCGTGCTGCCGCCTAGGCCACGGAGGCTTCTTGCAAGACACATGCGTGGACCAATCAACGTCGAATTATGTTGCACAACCCGTATCCCCTACCTCCCTCTCGATGCGAACTGTGTAAGCGTAAGCTTTATCTTCACTTCAGATTTAGAACCTCGTGTGATTTATCGCGAAGAAGAAGTGTGTCCGTGGCAAGGCCGAAAGATAAATTATCGAAGTCTTACTGGCTGAAGCATTGGATCACAGGGGATATCAATCTCACTACGGATGGAAGAGTAGTCTCCTGCCAAGCTTGCTGTAAAGAGGTAAGGTCGTTTGTTCCCTTTATGTTTTTGTGATTGAGAACTACGATCGCATATCATTGAAGCATTTATAGGCCTATTAATTTATGTAATGTGGCAAGTTGTTTTGTTGCAATGCTGTATTAGACATGAACTCTCAATAATTTATATATAAAATGTAAATAATCATTTAATTACTGAACGAGGAGTTAGAACGCTGGTGGTCTCTTGTCACAGCGTGGATGAGAATTAAAAATCGGTATTTTGAACTGTTATTCATTTCCTGTGAAAATAGAGATTTACAACTTAAATGCAATTTTCTTGAAAAAGTCGCGAGTAACATTCACCAGCGTGTGTGTGGGCTCTAGTGAACTCTGTTACGCCTCCACTAAGCCTTCGCGAAACATAGGTTGCAGATCCAATGTGGCGCGGCTAGGACGATGTCACAGCGTGTTTTGCAAGGCAGCGAAGACTATCTTTACAAGTCCAGGCCAGTGAAAAGACCATTGGTCTGGATTGGTGGGGTCCGGTTAGTAACCATTGTGCTAGAGGCAACCAAACAGTCTGGGGGAGCGTTAAGCTCCCAGGTTAGGGCCGCGAAGCTGCCAACAAGCCTCTAGCATCCCCTCTAGAGTCTTCCTAAAGTGTGGCAAAAAGTAAGGATGTAGGATTGTTGAAGTAGTCTGGGGAAATTTGGAAGGAACCTCAGGGATGATAGCCGCTGACAGGGAAAAGTTTGATAGGGTCCTGCAGAGGACTCCAGGATGGGAAGCAGTGGTAAAGGTAGCCAGTGTGCTACGAGATGAGGTAAATGAAGCAATTGACGTAAAACCAGATGCAGTGGCTTCGTTAAAGATTTGCCCAATCACTTCATGTGATGTTGCAGCAGACCCTGCCACCAGGCGGGACAAATGCTAGGAAGAAGAAGAAGAAGAAGACTTATGTGATGTTGAGAGATCTTTCTCTCAATATCAAAACATTATTCATGACAGGAGAACAAACTTATTACCAGAAAATATTGAAAAGTTGCCTGTTGTTAATTCTTTTTATAGTAATTAAATATGTTATTAAATTATAAGAAAGCCTCCGTGGCTTAGGCGGCAACACGCCGGCCTCTCACCGCTGAGTCTGTGGTTCAAATCCCGGTCACTCCATGTGAGATCTGTGCTGGACAAAAAGGAGGCAGACAGGTTTTTCTCCGGGTACTCCGGTTTTCCCTGTCAAACTTTCATTCCAGCAACACTCTCCACTGTCATTTCATTTCATCTGTCATTCATTTAATCATTGCCCAGAGGAGTGCGTCAGGCCTCGGCAGCCGGCACAGTCCATATCCTCGCCGCTAGATGGGGGCTTCATTCATTCCATTCCTGACCCGGTCGGAGACTGGAAGCAGGCTGTGGATTTTCATTTTTCATTAAATTATAAGAATTTTTTTCATGCCTATTTTGTTGCCTATTTTACACGTTAGTGCCTATTTACATGCCTATTTTGGCTATTTTAAGAGCCTATATGCCTGCCTATTTTAACTGTTTTTAGTGCCTATAATTCTCGTCTCTAGTTATCACACACCTTCTTGTCCCCCTTCTTAAACACTGGTATTATTAAAAAAAGGAAAAAGGAAGCTTGTAGTTTAACGTGACCGTTAATCTTGAGATCATGAGCCACGGGACCTCCTTTTTACGTGGAATCCGAACCACAGGACATGGCATTTCACTTCGAAAATCTCACATGCATTGACCGGGAATCGAACCCGGACCGCCTTGGTGAGAGGCATACAGCTAGACCACTGAGCCACCACGCCCCCCACTGGTATTATTAGCCCTTTCTCCCAGACTTCTGGTACACATTTCCGTTTCCACACACACTTTAGCAGACGATACAACCATTGCATACCAACAGGTCCAGCAGCCTTTTATCATTTCTACACAGATTTCATCCACCCCTGTTGCTTTTCCCATCTTCATTTTCTGTACTGCTAATTCCACCTCCAGCATTGTTATATCATCTTCTGTTATAGAGTCGTCAGGTTGTGTCACTTCCATCTCACCAGTACAATTGCTCACATTCATTAGCTTATCGAAATACTCCTTCCATCGCCCCTTTATCTCTTCTGGGTGTGTTAACAACTCTCCATCTTCCTTTTTTACTAGCTTTGTAGTAACTTTTTCTTTCCTCTTACTTCTTAGAAGCCCATACAGCATCCTTTTACTGCCACTTACATCTGTTTCCATTCTTCGTGTAAATTCTCCCCAACTTTTCTTCTCCTACCACTTTCTTACACCTCCGTTTGCTGTCGTGATACTTCCTTTTGCTTTCTTCTGTTTGATCTCGGTTCCATTCTTTCCATGTAGACTTCTTTTCTTTCACTGCTTTCCTCACTTCCTCATTCCACCATGGTGTCTCCTTCTCTTTCACTCTTGTTGACGTCCTACCACAAGCACTCTCTGCTGCACCAACAAATGCCTTTTTAAAGTGCGACCATTCCTCTTCTATGTTTTCCACTTCAGTAACTGGGATTTGTTGCTTCAGTCTCTCCTGAAAATCTTCCTGTACAGTTTTGTCTTTCAATTTCCATACTTTTATTTTACTTTCTCTGATCTCCTTTAGGTTTTCCAATTTTTCCCATCTAAATTTTGCCACCACAGCTCTATGGTCCCCATCAAATGCTTCTCCTGGTAAAGCTGTCACATCTATCAGCTTTCTGCGATTAGTCCTTTCCACCAGAAAGTAGTCAATTAATGATTTTATTCTTCTATCGCCCCAACCATATCTCGTAATTTTCCTGCTGTTTATCTTCCGAAACCATGAATTACCCACTATCAGTCCATTCCTTTCACAAAAGTTTACAAGTTCCTCTCCTTCCCGGTTCTTTTTCCCATATCCATATGGTCCAATGACTTCTTCCTTTCCTTGTCTCTCGTTTCCGACTTGTGCATTCATATCTCCCATGATCACCACTTCTATATCTGAAATTACTCTTTCTACAACCTCCAGGAATACTTCAATATCTTCTTCTCTGTTTCCAGTCTGTGGTGCATACACTTGTATGAAGTCCATCACGTCATTTTTCATCTTTATTCTAATTTTCATTATTCTGTCACTCACACACTCGACCACTTCAACATACTCCTTCAGTTGTTTCGAGGTTATCAGTCCCACGCCTTTTTTTGCCTCTTGGCCACCACTCCAGTATAATGTATATCCTTTCCTCAATTTCTTCCTTCCTTTACCCTTCCACTTCACTTCACTCAGCCCCATCAATCCAACATTCTCTCTCTCCATGAAGTCCACCACCTCTTCCACCTTGCCTGTCAGGGTCATGACATTCATGTTTCCCACCTTCATCTCGGTTACTGGTCGCCCATTTCTCACAGTTCCCCCAGTACCAAAAGAACTGCGCGTCGCCTACAGGGTACGCCCTAACCTTCTCCGAATCATTTGAAGTGCCATTTCCATTTTAGGCTATTATTACGATGGGGTGGAATGGTGTAAAATATCTTCCACACAATAGTCTACTGCCATATCGAAGCTGATCAGGTTGACATCCCAAACGCACTAGATTTCCATCAAAGAAATCCATTCGAAATAAGTTGGCTGATAAATCTTCCAATGTACTATAACATCTTGAAATAAATCTCCAGAAGCAGAAACCTACTTAGCAGACAGTATAGTCGAAATTGAGAATGCAATACACTAGCTACTAAATAATAAAGTTGGCTTACATCGTGAAGATCTTGTATGAAGAGTCCTTCTGACGCAGATTCCATGTAGGCCGGCTGGCAAACGTTCTTTCCAGTGAACAGATGTTCTGAGTCCCACCTCGCCTACACTCCATTATTCCGGAAGATGTTCCCAAAAATCCCATGACATCTCACCTCCAGTTCTTTTAGTTCTTCATGGTAACGGTCCGATCTACCATTTTCAAACCACTATGATGCATGTCTGGCAACATAATGTTATAAATATTCGAGTCCCAAACTAACACTTGCAGCTTTGTGCCACAGAAAACTTCCTAACTCGACTGGTTCACTTCCCGTTCTAGAATATCTACACCGGGTCCGAAATCATTTTTCAACCATAACTGTTTTTTCGATCCTCGCGTACTGTATTTGCTTATGGTCTTGATGTTTGAATCAATACACTGACAATCTTAAGAGTGGTTTACGTAGCATGCTAGTACCATTTCTAGTTTCTAGGCTAGATTCCCTAGATGAGTAAGGAATTCCCCAAAACTTTGCACACACCAAAGCAATGGCTTGCCCATCTAGTCTATTTATGATATATGGATTTTAAGGCCCACATCATATAAGTTGATTGCTTTCCAACTCTTTTAGACTGGTATCTTCAAACACAAATATATACCAAGTGGGCAGACCATGAGCGCGCAGTGTTAGTAGTCATACAGTCAAGCCTCCTCGCCTCACCTGCTGCGTGCAGCCTAACTTCCGTCAGCCACTCCGATGCAAAACATAATCCATGCGCCTTGGATTCTTCAACTCCAATATCTTCTGATCCAAACGACGGATTCTCTTGATCTCCTCGGTATTTTTCCCAGTAATGAGTACTGCACGTTCCCCCGATGTTTTGGTGGTTCAACCTCTTCACATTAAAACTCGTAAATATACCATATGAGATCTCTCATATCGAAGCTCTCTCCATCTAGTGTCAACTTGATGAAACGAAATACCTCAGCTCCGCGCGTTCTTTAAACAGGTGGTTCCTCTAAGAAAAACAATCAGTGGCCCTCATCTAAATGGTCACAATAGGGAGGTTGAGGCTGCTTGAGCTTTTGGTTCTCGCAGTCCAGGAGTGCAGCTGCACTCTATATAAAGGGAGGTATCGCGCAGTTCGATACTCCTGTGGGGGTCCGGGCGGGGACACCAAGAGCCCGCCGATGACCCAGCTTGGTGTCCTAGGCAAAACCCCACACAAGACACGGCACAAACCTAGAAGAATTGCTGAGTTTCAAACAATTTAGCCCAAGGAACGTGATCACAAGCCTTTTCTAAGACTACAATTGCCATGAACGTTCTCTTATCTTTCCTTATTCTACCTTCCAAAATCAGCCTAAGACTTAGTACAGCTTCCCTTATTCCTACATTTCTCCTGAAACCAAACTGGTCTTCACCTAACTCCGTTTCTATCTGGCTTTCCATCCTCTTGTAAATTATTTTAGACAGGATCCTTGAAGCATGAGTAATCAAGCTGATTGTACAGTTATCTTCACATCTGTCAGCTCCTACTTTTTCGGTATAGGGATGATAACATTCTTCTTGAAATCAGAGGGTACCTCACCTCTCCCATAAATCCTACAAACCAAGTGAAATGGCCTGATCAGACCATCATCATCTATGCAGCGTAGCAACTCGATCGGTATATCATCTATGCCTGGTGCTTTGTTCCTGCTTTTAAGTCTTCCAATGCTCTGTCAAATTCTGATCTCAATATTAAATCTCCTTTCGCATCCTCAGTAGAATTATGTAAGGGTGTTCTAAGATCGTTTAAAATATGATAAATATAGACATATTATTTTGATATGCAGTACAGTACCTCATGTATTGTTGCATGTGAAATCGTGAGAAGTACATCTTCATCAGGTCGTCCTTGGAAGGTCGAGGTTCTTAGGCAGTGACAGATCCGTTGCTTCAGCTACAGGTGAAGCTCTACTATAATCAGTTTGTAAGAGGTTAATTTTGTTCATTATTGCCTTCTTCCATCCATCGTTTGACCCTTTGTATTTCTATTTATCACCTAGGTTCCTGTTGATTTTGAGTACTGAGTTTTGGTACCGACTTTCAATTTATTGATGCTCCAATTATAGTCCAGTGCAGCAATCATTGACCTGAACTTTAAGCCCCTGTAGCCTACGAGAAATGAACGAAGATTGTGATAACTTTCTAGGCTTCCGGTGTGAGCGTAGTGTTTTGTGTGTTCCATATCTTTTAAGAAAGATTTATCAGTAATTATTTTCTTCAAGGTTTCATATGCACTTGAATTTTTTAAAATCCACATTTTCTTTCTCTCTTCTTCCTCTGTTAATGTATCGTACTTACAGGATTTTCATTCACCTTTTTGTAACCACTTATGCTAATTTTTACGTGGTGAAAAATTGACGTAAATTTAGCAATTAACACAGATCTATTTCCATCACATGTTTACGATGCCCACCATAAATGATTATTTATCCACGCCTGAACTTCTGGATGCTTTTTATCGAGTGCTCTCATCGGTTTCATTAAACTTTATGATATGTGCCAAACGTCAAATTCGTGTTCGATATCAGGATACTGCGTAAATACCATACTCCTTTGTGTCTATTGGAAAGAAAGAGTTATATATGACAATTTTCTTCCTGTACAATCTTTTTCAATGCAGCCCTTTCAAGATCACCTTTCACCATCACTTTCTGAACAAGTTACAAAAGAGCTATACGGCCTGTATTTATATTCATGAGCGAATACACTAAATATTTGGCTGAAAAGCCAGGAGAATCATACTGGCCGTCTCCGGCTAACCAAATGGGTTTGGCACTGCTTTTCAAACACTCAATAACCTTAGTTCATTCTTGATTCCAAGTATCCTCCACTATCTATAGGACCAGTTACTCTATGAATAATTCTATCATATACTGTTCGTGAAAGCATTTGGTTTCATCCACTACTGGCTTGCTGGGCCTATCATAGTAAGAAGAGGTGGAAGGAAACACCATGGTGGAATGAGAAGACAAAAGATATAGTAAGGGAAAAGAATAGAGCCTTTAGGAGGTGGTATCAAAATAGGACGGTAGAGACAAGGGAAGAGTACCAGGAAAGAAAGGAGGAGGCGAAGAGAGTAGTGGCTGAGGAGAGAAGAAAGTGGATGGATGAGTGGACAAAGATGATGAAGGAGGATAGTGAAGGTACAAAAAAGGTCCTGTATGGAATGGTAAAAAATAAGAGGCGGAAGGATCCTACGGATTATGTTAGAATGGTGAACAAAAGGGGACAAGAGATAGAAAATAGGGAAGAACTGAAGAAAATGTGGAAAGAATATTTTGAAGAACTTCTGAACCCAAATGGAAAAGATGGTGAGGAGGAAGAAATCGGGGAAGAGGAAGATGAACTGCCAACAGAAAAGGACTTAACATGGAAAGAAGTGGAAGATGCAGTGAACAAGAGGGAAGGCACTGGGTGTGGACGAGTCGAGTGTGGAGATGGTGGGAGCAGCAGGAGAGGTGGGGATACAGTGGTTGTACCGAGTGATGAGGACAGCATGGAAGGAAAGGAAGACCCCAGAGGACTGGAAAAAAGGAATAATTGTCCCGATCTTCAAGAAAGGTAGTAGAACAGATTGCAGAAACTATCGGGGAATAACACTGATGAGTCATTGTGCAAAGATCTCCGAGAAAGTTTTGGAAAAGAGAATTAGGACAAGGATAGAAGGAGGGATGAGGGATGAACAACATGGCTTCAGATCAGGAAGGTCCACAGTGGATTTGATTTTTGCTGTAAGGCAGTTACAAGAACAGCACTATGAGTATGGAACAGATCTACTGATGGCCTTCCTGGACATTGAGAAAGCATATGACAGTGTATGCAGAAACAAAGTATGGAAGTCCCTGGAGGATAGAGGAGTAGAGAAATGGACTATAAAGAGGATAAAGGAGATGTACAAGGGAAGCGTGAGCTGTGTGAAAGTGGGAGGAGAGAGATCAGACTGGTTGGAACAGAGAAACGGCCTGAAACAAGGAAGTGCACTGTCACCGTTACTTTTCATTGTGGTGATGGATGACATAATGACCCGAGTGGCACAAGTAATTGGGGAAGGAAAGATGAAAGCAATGGTGTTTGCAGATGATTTGATGATTTGGGGAAACAAAGAGGAGGTACAGGAACAGTTGGACGTGTGGGAAGGAATAATACAAGGATATGGGATGAAATTTAGCATAAATAACAGTGAGATGGTGATCACAACAAGGAAGAAGGAAAGAACCACAACGGGAATAACAATTGGTGGGGAACAGCTGAAGAAAGTGGAGAGTTTCAAGTATCTGGGAAGCCTGATACAAGATAATGGAAGAAACGATAGAGAAATAAATAAGCGGGGGAGGCAGGCAGAAGCATTTCGGAGGAGTGTGAGAAGCATGTTATGGAGCAAGGATGTCCCTCAGAACAGCAAAAAGATCATATATCGGACGTACTATGTCCCTATCCTGACGTATGCCTCGGAGACCTGGGTTATGAAAGGAAGGGAGAAGAGCAAAATACAGGCCAGTGAGATGAGGTTCTTGAGAAGCAGTATTGGAGCTACAAAGATGGACAGAATAAGAAATGAGAGGACCAGAGAATTAATGAAGGAGGAACCATTACAGGATGGTATAGAGAAATCTAGACTTAGATGGTATGGACATGTAAAACGAATGGAGGAGAAGAGGATACCCAGGAGAGTACACGAGACGAAGTGGGAAGGAAAGAGACCGAGAGGAAGACCGAGAGACAGGTGGCTGAAGGGGGTGGAAGAAAGAGTGAAGAAGAGAGGAGAAGACTGGACAAGGGTGGAGGCTGAGAGATGGTGGGAAGACAGAAGACGGTGGAGAGGCTTGTGTTCCAAACAGACCCGGCCAGTGGCTGGAAACTGTGCAAGATGATGATGATGATGATGATGTCTGTTCGTGACATCATTATGTAAATTAATGGACTTGTAGAATGAAGGAAAGGGTTCGAACAGAATACCTTTCGTCCTGCTCTGTTCAGTTCCTGACGAGCACTCCCACAGTGTACATTGTGAAGCGGCTGGTGTATGAATTAGCATTCCTGCATGAGAAGTATATCCATCTGTCGGAATCGGACATCTTATTGAAGGAACAGCCTCCGGCTTCAATTTTGGACCTTGTAGCTTTTCCGTACGCATCAACTTCATTTTCAAAAGTTGTGTTTCATCATAGTCTGTATTTTTAAAATACACTGTACACAAAGTTGCCCCATTACCGAGAGAAAAATGTTTCCTCTTGCAAAATTGTACCCAACTGCTAAATCTACGCGGTGACTTACTTCGATTTGGAATTCTATGGAAATATAAAGTATTTCTTTCTCTCTACAGTTTCGGCTGTTGTTACAACCGTACACACTACAGGTAGGCATTATGACAGCTAGCTATCACACTCGATTATAATAAACAACACTTAAAAACGGAAGAGTGGCAGCGCGCGTATTGCAACAATCAACTGAGTGGAGCGGATAGCTCTCTCAGCACTTACAGCGCCGTGTCGTCACAGCTACTCGTGTTTCCTTCGTTTACCAGCCTGTAGAGCGGCTCACAGCAAAAGCAAATACACTGACCGGCAAAAAAAGTGGAACACTAATTTTTTATGTAATTTCATAATTTATTCCACTAAAATGTATCGGGTTTCTAATATTTGCATTATTCATGTAAATTTTAGATGGTTGGCTACAGAAAATATCGAAACATGTTTTACAACACGCTTTAACTCACAAATTTCGTTACATATTGTAAATCTTACAATTTTCTATTTTTTAGTAATGTTCTTTTGGGCTGGTTTTTATCAAACGTATTGCCAAACAAAACAGTATTAATGTTTGCACTGCACTGCACGAGAACACTGGTCACTAAAAACGAGTGTTTCCACCCTTAGCGTCTATGGCAGCTCGTAAACGCTCAGGCATACTGTTCACAACTCGTCGAATGGCATCTGCCAGGATACGATCCCATTCCTCCAGCAGCGATGTTCTCAGTTGTGCCAAGGTGGTGTGGTCACGCTGTCTGACGTTATTTCCAAGCATATCCCATACATGTTCGATGGTTCAAGTCAGGACTACGAGCTGGCCAGTCCAGGGTTTGAATCCCCACTTCCTGAAGATATTGTGCAACACAGCGAGCAGTATGAGGGCGGGCATTATCCTGCATCAGCATGAAATTCTGACCTATGAAAGGCGCAAAGGGCATCCCATGGTTCATCAGGATCTCTTCGCTGAACTTTTGGGAATTGAGCGTCGCGTGATCGATGCACATCAACTCAGTGCGGGCCATAACGTTGATGCCACCCCACACCATCACCGAGCCACCTCCAAATGGAGTCCTGGAGGAGAAAGCAACAGGGCTGTACCTCTCTCCGCGCCTTCTCCACACTCTTTCTCTTCCATCAGGAGATCTAAGATTAAAGCGACCCTCGTCAGTGAAGAGAACAGAGGCCCACTGCTCGTGGGTCCATCCCAGATGCTGCCTTGCGAAGCGAAGACGCGCCTCTCTGTGATGTCGTTCGAGTGCGGGTCCACGTGCAGGTCTCCTGGACGAAAGATGAGCTTCTTCGAACCTTCTTCTTACTGTTTGCACACTCACTCTCACATTTTTGACATTTTCCAGTTGATTTCGTGCCTGGACTGCTGTGGTATGGCGATCACGCAGAACTTGCAGGGTGAGAAATCTGTCATCCCTGGCACTTGTGCATCTTCTACGGCCTGACCCTCGTCTTCTGTCGTAAGTTTGAAGTTCTCTGTAACGGTGTACTGCATGGTGAATGCTACCGAGAGATTATCCAATGACCTCAGCAACATAACGGAAGCTGCAGCCATCCTCCACCAATGCAACTGCCTGTGCAACTCCTTCACGGGTAAGAGGCATGTTTTAGTGTGAACTGCAGATGGATAACTTGCTAAAATGTATGACAATGGTTCCCAGGTGTTCAACAAATGCCAGTTGTTATCCCTAGAACAACAATAAGCGAGCGGCAACACTCATATACCTTAAACGCTTACAGTGCGCTTCCCGCCATAAATCCATGAAGATAGGCTCATCGAAGAAGGGGTAATTGGTGGTAATAAACCACCCTAAGAAATGTCATATTATCAATTTCTATTCACGGATGTTTCAGATGTTTGTTCTCATGCGTGAAAAGCTTTTAAAATGTGATTAAATCTTTTTCATGGCTAATTTTATACTATTTATATTACTTTTTTTGACTGTTCCACTTTTTTTGCCGGTCAGTGTATATAGTTGAACACTGCCCGATACATGCTTTGATTTTGAGGCAAGTTGTCTTTTGTGTTTTGGTCTCCTTTGATTATATCAAGCCGGCCCCGTGGTGTTGGGGTAGCGCGCCTACCTCTCATCCGCAGGTCCTGGGTTCGATTCCCGGCTCTGTCAGGGATTTTAGAAACTGACGTTAGGGCTGGAACGGGGTGCACTCAGCCTCGTGAGGACAATTGAGTAGCTGTCTGACAGTGAGGCAGCGCCCCGGTCACGAAAACCAACATTAACGGCCGAGGGGACCCGATGAGCTGACCACGTGTCACCCCAATATCTGTAGGCCAAATGGCTGGGCAGCGGTCGCTTGGTAGGCCTAGGCCCTTTTATGGGCTGTAATGTAATGTAATGGGCTGTATACTTAATCATATCTATTGTTTCTGCAGCAATTGTGAATGTTGCTAGATACTTGAAGAATCTATTATTGAAGATGGTCATATGCCACCTCTATCAGTTAAGAATCAATCTTGAAGCTTTCAGAAACGGTGGTACGTTCATTGAAAAGCAAAGAAAAAAGACAACGACGACATTATTTTATGCTGAAGTAGAGTAGAACCTTCATCATCCGTTGTAATGAAGGGGGTGCAAGGTTAATGACTAATCAGATAACTTGCTTATTAGCAAGTTTAAAAGGCACCTCTTCCCCTCAAAAGAAAACTGCAATTATGAGCACTATAACGAGAAATTCATTTGACAACTTTTAATGCACCATCAAATTCCTTATAATGCATGTAAATAAGGGACTTTCCACCAGTGGCAGCCTTTGAGAGGAGGCAAGGGAGGCCTGTCCTTCTTCAATTTTCTTGTATAAATTTATTGTTTTTATTATAACTAGCGGACCCGTGCGAGAACTCTCGCATAATGACCTGTGTGCGCCCCATGTGTACAGACTACCCGCGCGGCGCTAGTGCTATGCGGGCTGTAGGCGACAGTTCTCGCAGGGGCAGCCGTCTTGTTTATTTGTTAAAAAGCACTATATAAAAAAATAAATATATTTCCGTTGACTTTTCAAGAAATGCAAGATTTTTTCCTGTACTATTGAGACGATTTGGAAGATTTTGGTACAAACCGCACCTTCTAACTCCCTCTGGTTCAGGAGCTTGAGTTTTGTGATACATACACCTTAGCCTTAGCATATTATGTAATAAGATTTTTGTTAATACAATTATCAATACTGCTACTAATTATTATAATAGTAGTCTGGCTGCGTGGCTCAGGGGTAACGTTCTCGCTTGCTGAGCCCAAGGTTGCAGGTTCGAAACCTGGCGCAGTCAGCTGGCATTTGAGGGTGTGCAAATGCGAGGGAGCCGTGTCAGTACATTTACTGGCACGTTAAAGATCCCCTTCGGGGCAAAATTCCGGCACCCCGGCGTCTCTAAAAGCCAGGGTTGTTAAAACCAATAACATTATTATTATTATTACAATAGTAGCACAGTTGAACTTGGTTATAACGACATTGATTTCAGTGACAACTCTGCTATAATGTTCCGCTGTCTGCGTTAGGGACTTATTCCTCACAAGGAATGTGCTTCACAGCCTTGCTTATTACGACAAACCTTTATGTGTGTACCTCGCATATAACGTCGTTTTCAACCTTGGTTGTAATAAGATTTTCCACGAACTAACGTACAAGGAAATCTGTTGTTGAAATCTGACAACCTGGCGAATTCTTTGCCCTTCTCTTCTGTCATTAGTGTATCCTGTTTCCTCCTGTGAACACAACCTGCAGAGCATCCGACCTGCTTCAAGGCCAAGGTCAATACTGAGGATTTCCCCATTGTAATCCTTGCACATTCCACAGAACCTATTGACAGTATGACCTGAAGTCAGTTTCCCTGGCATGTTTTCACAAAGTGCACGCATTTTAGCGCTACATGGCCAGTTCAAGTAAAATTTCAACATTGCAAGAAAAGGTTAAAGTGATCCATGAAATTGAGTATGAAATGAAAAAAGCTGACGCGTGTCATAAATTTGGCCTATTTGATGTCAGTCTAAATGATTTGGAAGAGCAAGGATAAAAAGGTTGTTGCATTTGAACAGAATGGATAGAAAATTAAGCGGTTATGTAAACCTGAACGGAGCATCGTGGATGAAGCACTATGTGGTTTAAGCAACAGAGAAGCTACAATGTATCCATTAGTGGACCTCTTCTTATGGCGAAAGCACAAGAATTTGCCAAGAAATTAAAAACATGATGATAATTGTTGTTTTATGGGGCCTAACATCTAGGTTATCGGCCCCTAATGGACTGGGTGATAGCGACATTGAAATGGAAACCAGAACAAAAATTAAGTGAGACTGAAAATACTTACAAAGAGTAACTAAGGTTGAAACAACTCACAAAATGAAGAGCGGTAATACTTAAAAAGGGAATTTAGAAGGAAAATACTCACAAAAGGATAGATTGAAAAATACGCACATAATGTAGTTTAGGTTCAAAATACATACTAATTGCAATTGAAATTGCACAATGCAATTTAGATTGAAAAATGCCCATTTCAGATAGAAAATACTCACAAAGTGCAATTGAAATTGAAAATGCTTGCAAAATGCAATTGAAATTGCTTACAAAATGTACGGTAGATTCAAACCACTCTTTTGGATGGACAATACATACAAAATGCAATTTAGATTGAAAATACTTACAAAATGTAATTTAGATTCAAAATACCCACAAAATGCAGTTGAGAATCATAATACTTGCAAAATGCCCACCATACAAAATGCAATTTAGATTGAAAATACTTGCAAAAAGCGGCTTAGGTTGAAAATGCTTACA
The DNA here is from genome assembly GCA_946902985.2 of Meconema thalassinum. Taxonomy (NCBI): domain Eukaryota; kingdom Metazoa; phylum Arthropoda; class Insecta; order Orthoptera; family Tettigoniidae; genus Meconema; species Meconema thalassinum. Next base: position 445,333,613 of record OX336389.2, read on the forward strand.
AAATGCAATTGGAATTCAAAATACTCACAATAGTCCCATCCCTTATATCGAAAGACTTGCTAAAAAGCAATTTAGATTGTCAATCCTTACAAAATGCAATCGAGGTTGAAAATACATGCGAAATGCAATTCAGATCGAAAATACTTATAAACTGCAACGTCGATTGAAAACACCCACAAAATGGAGTGTAGATGCAAAATACTTGCTAAAGGGAATTTAGATACAAGGGGAGCCAATTAACAAAAACAGTGTGGGAATCTTAAAGAGAAAAGGAAACATAATGAAAAGAAAACAAGAGGTCTGACCCCTCGAAGAAGTTAGTTATTGTTGTTTTAAGGAGCGGTACTACGGGGTCATCTGCCCCTAAACCCTCGAAGAAGGAGGGATCAGGAAAGATGAGACAAGGGCCAATGAAGGCGGGTAAGTGAAAGACTCCCTAGACCTCGGATACCCGAATACCGTCGGGGTTGGAAAAGAACAAGAGTTGACCAAGGGAGGTCGACAGGAAAAAAGACATTTTGAAAATTATTGGAATAAATTACAGGGATACGAGGGTGATCTACAATCTACCACAGAAACCAGACATCAATCATTCGAGGATTCGCCAGAGGATTTGAATGAGTTTTTGAATGGTAAGGACTCCGTCTTGAGGGACGAGGAAATAATTTATGACGAAAATTAATAAATGTAAAACAAAAATATTGGAATGCAGTTGAAAGAAATCAGAAACCTCTATGGACATCAAATTGGCAGGTGAAAAGCTAAAGAAAGTAGGAGACTTCTGTTATTTAGGAAGCAAGAAACTAGTGATGGATGAAGCAAAGAGGATATAAAAAGTGGGTTGGGCCAGGCAAGGAAAGCATTTCTACAAAAAATGGAATCTGTTGACATCGAATATAGATTTAGGTATTAGGAAGTCATTTTAGAAAGCCTTTGTCTCGAGCGTGGCACTCTATGGAAGTGAAACTTGGACTATTGGTGCAACAGAAAAGAGGAGAATTGAAGCGTTTGAAATGTGGTGTTACAGGAGAACGATAAAGGTCAGATGGGTAGATAGTGTTACAAACAAAGAGGTATTAAGACTAGTGGGAGAGGAGAGATGTTTCTGGCGATTGCTAATGAAGAGAAGAGATAGGTTGGTAGGACACTTGCTAAGTCACCCAGAAATAGCATGCTTAGTTCTGGAAGAAAGGGTCGAGGACAAGAACTGTAGGGGTAGACCAAGGTTAGAATAAGTTAAACAGATTGCCTCGGATGTAGGGTGGGGTAACTATGTAGAGATGAAATGATTAGCTCAGGACAGGGAGGCATGGGGAGCTATATCAAACAAGTCAAAAGCCCGAAGACTCAAAACACAACAAAAAAGATCCCACAGCAACCATACAAAGGAAATTAAAAAAAAAACATTCTTAAGAACATGTTATTCATTTTAGATGAAAAACAAGCAAATCATTTAACCCACATGAACCCGGGCCTTCCCACATTATGCGCCATACCCAAAATACATAAAGAAAATACCCAATCAGACCAATGGTTAATTTTAGAAACAGTTCAATTTATAAAATAGCCCAATTTGCTCAACAATTTTTAAACAAACAACATTGCTTCAAAGCTAATAAGTCGATTCAGAAACACATTGGATTTTTGGGAAAAAACAATAGATTTGAAATTAGAACAAGTACATTCTCTACACAGTGTAGATATCAAAGATATGTAAACAACAGCAAGTTATCGAAAGTGGAAGTAGAGGAATTTATTTGCATTTTAAAATTCATCCTAAGCAATAGTCGTTGGATATCGGGAAAGGGCTACACCTTTTGTAAGTATGTTCCTCGATGTAACAACTGTCTTTTTTTTTTTATTTTGGTAATGCTCTTTGTATGTATTATTTGAAGTGTAGTATTCTCTGTAATCCAAACTGGAAGCATGTAGTCAATATAACAAAATTGTTGCACTTAAAACTGTTATTAATTATTATGAAAATAATCTGAGAATGCCGGGTAGGCTTTAGAAACAACATATGGTGACCGTGACAGGACTATGGTGTTAAATTGTGGGTTGCCTATTAGTGCAACATATATTGGGAAGTGTTTTATCCAGTTTGTGTACACGTGGTCTTGGATGTGTTGAAAATTAAACAAACGGTAGTGCGGGCGGCATTTACATGCGTGTATAACAACTTGGAAGAATGAAGAAACTTAAGAGTGAATACAGAAAAGCAAGATGATGTGGAGGTTATGGTGGATCTGGACTTTCTACGCGAGAAATTTGAGCAGATGGCGCATTTGGATGCAGACATTTTGGATGCCGAGGTACAGACCGCTGATGAATACTCAGGCAAGTACAAAAGAATAAGTCTTTACTTGCAAAGGAGCCTAAATGCTGTTGATGATAGTGTTGTACCCGGAGGTTCCCACAGGGTACACCTACCCCATATCAGCCCCATCTCACCACTCTTCACCCCCTATTTCTAAATTTCTACACCTACACCAAGGAAGCAACAACAACCACACCGTTTAACTATCAGGCCATTACTCCCTAGGCCTGGCCAGCTACCTTTTACTTCCTCATACAGGCTTATAACCCATACGGAATTTGCTGATGCCCTACGCAGCACCTACGAACCCAATAAATAGTCCGCCACCCCAGTGGTCCCCACTTCTCGCCACCGTCACTATCACTGTTTCATCTCAACACCGCTACACCGTTTTGCCAGACCGTCCAGCAGAGCTGGTAAAAGTACTTTTTGGGTTTCCTAAAACATCTCCTTTCAAATCCAAACCCGTAAAACTTGTAATCGCCACACTCATTATTATAATTGCACTCCGCTATTATTCAAATAGCGAGTCTGTCTGACAACAGCAAATTAAAAGCATTTCACATTCTTTCAGGTTATTTCATTACATTTCTTTAAACCTTGTGTAAACGCTAGCCTTTCGCCTATAAATCCTAAATTACTATGCCTTGCTGACCATTTAAGGCACGGTCATTGTTCTCCAGCGCCATAAGCCCGTGTCAGCGCTAACCTCGCGCACTCGCTGCCAGTAGCCTGCTTGCATTCCCTGTTCGCAGCTCCCTCTTGCACTTGACAATACAGACTACCGCTTCACCCCAAAAACACACAGTTAGGAACCAAATTCAAATCACCTAACAAATTGGTGAGACGTCAGGTACACTCAAAACCAAGGCACCAGGCACCAAAACAAACCCAATTACCTAACAAATTGGTAAATGTGGCGGGTACATCTTACCCGTTAAAGTTAAACTCTTTTCAACCACTAACAAATGGCTCAAGTCACTGGGTAGTTTGGGGCCCTTTCAATCCCTAACAATAGTATCTCTATTCCGAACATAACCAAGAGGAAATTTAAATTACCTGCTCTTGAGTTAAATAAATTTGGAGGGGAGATCAAGGACTGGCTAACCTTCAGGGGTCAATTTAAGAAAATAAATGAAGACTCTGAAATAGATGATTGACAAATTTCAGTATTTGTTACAAGCTTTGGAGCCAAACACTAGAGCTAGGGAAGTGGTGGAGAGTTTTCCCCCTACAGGCAGTAACTATAGCATGGCTATTGAGTGCTTGAAAGCTAGGTTTGTTCGCGAAGACATTTTGGTAGAATTCTAGGTCAGGGAATTGCTCAAATTGACTCTAGCGATGAATTCGATGCACAATAGAGTCAGTCTACCCTCCCTGTATGGCAAAATCGAGACACAGTTAAGGGCTTTGGAAACTTTAGTAGTAGCTACAGATAAATATGCTGCAATGCTCTTTCCACTTGTTGAGTCATGTCTCACTGAAGAAATCTTGAGAGTTTGGTAGAGAAGTTACAACACCAGTTCGGCTCAAACTAATGGTAAAACCAGACTTGATAGCGTCATGAATTTTTGGAAATGCGAGGTTGAAAATGAGGAGCGAATCTGTATGGCAGTCCACGGCTTCAAGATAGGAAACCACTCCAAGGGTAGAACGAAACCATTAGGAGCAAAGTCAAACAATAATAATACCGGTACTAATATTCCAATTTCAAGCCAAACAAAAAAGTGTGTTTTTTGTGAAGGAAAACACTCAAGCGATGCCTGTTTTAAGGCCCAGAAAATGGAGCTTGATTGCAAGAGGAACATTTTAAACAGAAGGAACTGTTGATTTTCTTGTCTCGAGATTGGCCACATTAGAAGGAAATGTAAAACACTGTTGAAATGTATTATCTGTGAGGGAAAGCATGTCCCAGTTATGTGACCCAGATGTCACAGGCAGCAAACTCCAAAAGAAGGGGGAATGGTTGAGAATTCCCTATCAAATGTGAACTGTAGTCAGGTATTTTTACAAACACTCATGGTGACCATTAGAGGAGAGCAGGAAAAACAAGTCCGTTTCCTCATGGACCCAGGCTCGCAACATTCCTACATTAGGAAGGACACTGGTGTTGTAACTTCTCTGCCAATATGAGCCAATCGGTGTTGGGGGGTAAGGTGACTAATCCAAAACCACATCTTCGTTACAAGGTGAGGTTAAAAAGTCTAGAGGGGACCTATGCTTGTAATTTCAAAGCACTGGATGAAGAAAAAATTTGTTCTCGCATCCCTGTCATTGAGCCTGGACCATGGTTGACTGAAACCACTGAAAACGGTATCCAGCTCTTTGATGAAGGTAAGCTGGTTGAAGTTTTGGTGGGAGCAGATATACAAGGAAAACTTCTCACTGGCGAAAGGGAGATTTTACAATGTGGGCTTGTTGCAATGGAGACTTATCTGGGATGGATTGTCACAGGAAAGATAAAGGGGCCCAAAATCTTCCAATTCTAAGACAGCACTTTCAATGTTTGTTCATACCGAATCTGTAAGCAAACTTTGGGAGCTGGATGGACTTGGTATTCAAGATCCAGGTGAAAGGAAGAATAGAGAAGAGAGAGACTAGGCAACTCATGATTACTTTCTGGATACTGTTAGGACAAATGAAGAGAGATGCTATGAAATGAGGTTGCCATGGATTGAAAGACACACACCAGTTCCAAGAAATTTCAATTTGGGGAAAAGAAGAATGGAACACACCATCAAAAAGCTGAAAGAAAGTGATTCCAAAGAAATATGTGATGAAATTCTGAAGGACTGGACACAAGAAGGAATCATTGAAGAAGTACCTGTGTCACAGTGGGATGAAGGGCACAGGGTGTCAAGCGATGACCTGTTTATAAATTCCCGTATATTTTAGAATTCTCTAAGACTCGAGTTCGCATACCGAATGGCTGAAAAATGAATCTTAAAAGCGCGAATCAAGATTTTCTAGCGTAAGTGAAACTGCATTTTTGGAGATACTTCCGCAGCCCACGGGTAATGGCGAGATTTAGGCCTGATCTGTAGAGTGAGCAATGCGTGTGAACTCTCTCGCAGATGGGATGAAATGCTACGAACACAAATAAAATACCGTTTACCTGAGGAGAGCTGATATAAATGACAGTTTTACCGAGGAGGGTTGAGAGAGTAGAGAATAGGAGTGTCACATAATAAATGTTCACGGGAAGTGACAGAATTATATAGTACTGTAACAGTATAGGAGCCCGGAACAAAGCGATACAATTTTCTACACTACTGAAAATAGTCAAAATACCCTTTGTAATAATGAGTAATAATTTTGGGGGTCATGTAGTAATAGATGTTACCCACCCACTATCCCCTTTTAGATCGCGACTTGTATAGTAAAATTGGAGGTGTGTCCGCCATTACACGAGTAAATTATGGGACAAATACAGTATTGCTAACCCCGCGCATTCGGTTCTGACAGTCTTCCTGTCACTTTGCCCCGCTTTACCTCTGCGCAACCCATGGTCGCCACATAACAAGGCCCTAGGTCTAACCGCCACACGGCAAGAATTCTGAGCATGCTTCTCATCTACACCCTGTATTTCGAATGAAAGAACGTGAAGGATATGTCGGGAGCTTGGAACAGCTGAGCTGTGTTGCCAAGTTTTTAGTGTTGTTGTAAATAAACTGATTCGAATAATACACAGCGCTACACTTCAGACATTATTACTGTAAAATTATACGTAATGTATTTTAAAAGTCGATCCTGAGTCAACGCCGAGGACATTCAAACAGAGAAATACGGTACTTAGATTAATAAATAAATTACACACCGGTGTAATTCAATAAACAAAACTAAGAGGGCAAACACTCTACAGCTAATTAATATAAAAACACACCATGCAATGATTATCCTTAAACAGGAAACAAGAGTCTGAGTGGAGGCCATTCACAGCTTGCAGTGCAGTAGTTGACAGATAATACCATGCACACTCACTGAATCGCGACTCTCTATGGTTAATATTAGCTTTCATGATAATACAAAAGTAAAGTTAAGGTAAGGTAAAGACATATTTAGCACTGAGCAGTCAAACAAGCCGCTCGGTGTCGATATTACTGGCGTGGCCTTAAATTGTCGAGTTGTAGGCTCTTGAATGACAGGCAGTATTTTGCACACTATGACGGGAAACAATAGCTTGTGCTCTATTATAGACTGCCGCAAGCGAACTGACACTAATAAATAAATATTAACCTCAGTCAGTTGGCAAGGGTTTCTTTGACACCCTCCATCCCTTCACTGTCCTACCACCATCATTGTCTCTGTCAGAGCTTGATGAATTGTGAAGGTTAATAATCATTTCATCCACCGCGATATCCTGAATGCCTTCAGTATTTCTTTCTGTACATGCTGTATGGCATGTACCCAGTCCTTGGGTCGAACTTCGGCAAAGTAAAAGTAATGAAACAATAACAATGACAATGAAAAGAAATCCGACACAGACAGTGGTTAACAAGCGATTGAAACAATGCCTGCCCACACGACAAGAATTCTGTCACTTGTGGGGTGTATTTTGTGATGGGTGTTTGATAATAAAATGTCGAGAGCTGTGAGATACTGTTTGCAGTTTTTGAAAATTATGCATGTGTGACGCATTTGCAGTGAGTGTTTACAAGGACTTTAAAACAATTTGGTATGTGCATCTCCCCTGCGAAAGAAGATCCGTATGTTTTTCCCAACGACCATGTATTCATCTTGTACAGTTTCCAGCCCCAGGCTGGGTCTGTTTGGAACATAATCCTCGCCACTTATTTCTTTCTTCCCACCATCTCTCCCCTGTCACTCTGGTCCAGTCCTCGCCTCTCTTCTTGACACATTCCTCCACTCCTTTCAGCCATCGATCTCTTGGTCTTCCCCTTGGTCGTTTCTTCTGCATCTGCATCTCATGTATCCTCTTGGGAATCTTCTTCTCATCCATTCTCTTTAAGTGTCCATACCACCTCAGTCTTGATGTCTCAATCCTACCTTGCAAGGGCTCCTCTTTCACCATTTCCCTGACCTTTTCATTCCTCACCCTGTCTCTTCTTGTTACTCCGAACCTACTTCGCAGGAACTTCATTTCACCTGCCTGTATTCTGCTTATGTCTCTTTTCTTCATTGTCCACGTTTCTGAACGGGATATAGTAGCTTCTGTATAACACTTCCTTGCTTTTTTGTGGGACATCTTTATTCCACACTAAGCTCCTAATGCTTCTCAGAAATGCTTCTGCCTGTCTGCCACGTTCCGTAATCTCTTTGTCATTTCTCCCATTTTCCTCCACTATACTTCCCAAGTACTTGAGACTTTCCACCTTCTTCAGCTGTCCACCTCCAAGTGTTATCCCACTCATTGGTCTGTCCTTTTTCCTGGTCGTTAACAGGATCTCACATTTACTGATGTTGAACTTCCATCCGTACTCTCCCACTGTTTCTTCCCAAGCCTTCAGTTGCTCCTGGATTTCCTCCTCCTTGTTTCCCCAGACCATGAGATCATCTGCAAACACCATTGCCTTCATCTTATCTTCTCCTATCTTTCCTGCTATCCGTGTCATTACCTCGTCCATAACCACAATAAAGAGAAGGGGTGACAGCGCACTACCCTGTTTCAGGCCACTCATTTGTCTGAACCAGTCTGTTCTTTCCCCTCCAACTTTCACACAATTCACACTTCCACAATACATCTCCTTCACTCTGCCTACAGTCTCTTTTTCCACTCCCATGTTTTCCATTGCTTTCCAAACCTTCTCCCTACACACACTATCATAGGCCTTTTCGATGTCCAGGAAGGCCATCAACAGATCCTCTCCAAATTCGTAGTGGTGTTCTTGGAGCTGCCTCACTGAAAATATGAGATCCACTGTTGATCTCCCAGGTCTGAATCCATACTGTTCCTCTCTCAATTTTCTCTCCACTTTGACTCGTATTCTACTTTCTAATATCTTTTCATATATCTTGGCACAGTGAGGTATGAGTGTGACTCCCCTGTAATTTCTGCACTCCTTTCTGCTTCCTTTCTTAAATATTGGGACAATGGAACGACCATGGAAAGGCTAAAAACAGTAAAATTCCACATGCCGTGAATACCTTTTAATTTAGATTTATTTTATCAAAGTAGGTAACAGAAAATAAAATAATGCAAAACGAAATTAAATAAGTTACTTTGACAAATACAAGATTGTTACTAGGAATTTCAGTTGCACACAACACAAAATTAAGTTCTTTTGACAGTACTAATTTCTGAATAGGAGCTGTAGACTAGTAATACACAAAATGAAATAAGTCACTTTGTCAATAATAGATTTTGGGTAGGAACTTTAGTCACACAAAATAAGATAAAACAAACAACAATCAAGGATTTATTAATTTAAAGCTTCTCTAGGGAACTCGTCTGCTCTTCAATTTTCCCGGCTTCAGAAAGGGCGTCCTTCATTATCTTCTTCTTTTTTTGGCCAATTCCTGGAGATCTTTCGTGACTTTTCTTTCGACTGCCACCTTGACCGTCGCTTCCTTTTCCTCCTGGCTTCGCATATGTTTTGCTTCCCTTAACACGGCGTAGGAGTTTCGTGCAGTATGGACTCTTGCTCACGGTTATCTTTTCTACGCCACCAGCTGCCATCACAGCGTCCTGAACAGTATGCATGCCAATCAGACTTGCTTCTTTGTGATTGACGATCATGCACTCTTTGCTAAGGGAGAAACTTCTCTCTAGAGCTGCATTGCTGTGATACAAAATCAGTATCATTTTAACGAAGCTTGTGAGATTGTTTTTGGCAGGAAATGAGGAAGGTGCAGAAGCCACTAATTCAGACCAGCACGTCGAGCCGTGGCTCTTTTCCGTCAAACTGCTTCAAACGCGCAGTGACGGAGGGCTGCTCTTGATGCGGTCAGCCATTGCGCCAGAAAGCAAAATCTTCCGATTACAAAGAATTTCCAGAGCAATGATGATCCTATCTTCTGCCAACTGAGGAGTCTCAGCGACCACTACAGGGTCTAGACAGGAAATAGCACGGGTCATCTTGTAAGCAAGAGGTGAACTCTCCTTGATTTTTTCAACCATAGGATACGAATGTACAATTTTTGGCAGTAGATGCGAAATTGCAGCACATCCGCGTCTGGATTTTTCTGAGATCTTGAGCTGTTAGTTTCTTTAAGGCTGCTCTTGTCGATAAATCCAGGTCGAAAAAACAACTGGTCTCCTCTGTGAATAACAATGCGGACTGATTCCTGTCTATCATTGTCAGCAACAAGCGTGGCGCGTGTGGAGAGGGTAAGGCCGGCGCGGCGGTCGGCCAGGCAAAGAATGCATTCTACGCTGGCTGGGTTCTCATCCAGCTTAGTGCTCTATCGGTGGCACAAATTGCGGGTGGCAGCGCAGTCTGCAAGCGAAATAGAAGGCCGAGTGTTCGGAGGCTAAGAAGTCGGGCATTATGAGACTTTTCAAGATTTCCCTTATCAAAGGCAAATTTCCAGTATATTCCCCGCATTTTTCCCGGGTCACTAAGATTCCCGTACATTTCCCGCATATCCCGTATCGCTTGACACCCCTAATTTGGAGTATGCTTCTGTTCTTTGGTTTTCAACAATGAAAAAGCACATCAATTTAATTGAAAATATTCAGAAAAAATTCTCAAAATATTTTTATTTCAAGCAAACAGGAAAATCCTGAGTATATAGTAAATTCATGAAATATTCTGTTCTGAGAGGATCGAGAATAGAAGACGTTGTCAAATGTTGGTATTCATTCACAAAATAATTAATTACACAATAGATGATGTAAATTTCTGTAGTCAACTTTTGTTTACTACAGCTATAAACCCCGCAGGAAAATTTACTAACATACTCTGCATGCCTGATATAAATACAAATAGACATAGGAACTCGTCTCCTTACAAGACGTCGTAACTAGGGTACATAATAAATTACATCCTCACAGTGGATATACACTGCCTGACAATTGCTAAGGAACAGAGACATTGGTAGAAAGGAATATTCACAGGCAAGGATGGAAGACATGCAACACAGTACATACATAACAGAGGTGGAGTGGTATATTTATAACAAAAATTAGTATAGATTTCACCTTATGGGAAAGCAGGATGACAGATATAAAGAAATGAATACATGACGTTCTTGTTGGAAACAGTTCAGACTCACAAAATGAAGGTAGGTAGCAGTCTCCCAGTAAGGAATATGCCCTCTTCGGACACGAATGCACATTGTGCACCTGCTATTCATGCTGTCTACTAAACTGTTGAGGAGTCCTTGGGCGATATTTTCCCACTCCTCTTTCAAGGCGATTTTACGGTCTTGCATGGTTCGGGGAGGGGGTGTTTGTTGAGAAACACGTCTGCCAAGAGCATCCCAGGCATTCCATACGTTCAAATATTTTCACTCTTCAGTGTGTTCGCTACTGCAGTGGTCCTGTGTGGGTGGGCATTGCCATCCATATACAGAAAGTCGGCTCCTACCGCACCCCTAAAAAACGAACGTGGCCAAAAATAATCTCACTGCAATACCGCTGTGCTGTAACGGTACCTCGTTCGAAGATATGCAGTGGTGTTCGGCCATTGTGCATAATGCCAGTCCGCACCATAATGCCAAGGCCATACAATGATGCTCTTGAATATTCTGTGGTGTGTAATGTGTTCCCCTCTCTCTCCACACTAACTGGTTGCCAGAATCAATTGTGACGGTGAAGCGGGATTCGTCGGAGAACATCAGTCTGGGCCACTGTTGCTGATCCCAACCCACATGCCCCTTACTCGACAATGGCGTGGTTGAAGTGGGAGGCATGTAACAGGCTTCCGAGCATACAAACAGCCTGAAGTAATAGCCGTGAAATGGTTCTGGGAGATACACGTGCACCGGTAGAGGTTGCAAGGTCTGCAGCTATCTGACGAGTAGTGAGATATCTGTTCCTTTTCGCTGCAGATAACACGTCCCGCCCTCTCCAGTGTCTTTTACTCTCATTGGTCGGTTGTTCCTGGGCCATAGTCACTTGTTCCCTAGCAATTGTCAGGCAGTGTATATTTCACAACACAGCAATCGAATTCTCTGCATGTTGCAAAAAGTTATTAAATGTTTAAAATTAAGTTATAATGCTACCATGTTGCTTATTTTTTGAAGTTCCTTTTTCTTTTGTTCTTTACATGTATGTTATTTGTATTATTTTCTTTCCTGAATGATTCAAGGCTACTAATAATATTACAAAATAACTGAATTTTATGGGCTAATTTGCATAATATTTTCACTTGCTATTGTAGAGCCCAACACACCAGTCTCTGCGCGACCTGACAGGGAAGGCATGGCCACTGAACTGAGGGAGGAGTGTGAATGACCTAGCTTGGCTAATTGCTCATGTCACTTTAAAAACCGAAAAGAAGTTTGACAGGATACGGTTTCTACATATGAGTAGGATGAAAGGCAGCATTTTCCGGAATGAAAAACATGAATCACAATTCTACTCCCAGTAGTTTTCTGTTTATGTTATATTTAATATTATTTGAAAGAGGACACTACTCATCAATCATTAATCATACCAACAGCCGTAGCTGTCCATTTGCCGAATTTATTTATAGCTGTGTGAACACCCCTTTCTGCTTCTTGTTTCATGAAATTGTGCACAATAGATATTATTTCTCTCGCCTGACCGTGTAATGTTTTTGTATTTAACTTGGACAGCACTGGAGGCATTATGACCGTATGACAGTTGTTCGTCATTGTCTTTCAAAACCGTAGCCTACAATTAGAACACTACATAATATGTGTTGGTACATCAATATTATTCATGTATTCAGACGAGAGCAATCTGTTTCTAGCTGCTGCAGAGTGCACGAGGCAATGCAATGTTGACCAGTTATTGCACAATGACGAGGTGGTCGAGCGAAGCTCTCCCTCCATTGCGTACGCATTCTGTTTCCATGTTCAAGTCCAAGCAGGGAATGAACGATGTTGCTACATCGGTGAAGCAGGACATGTCACATATTTCACAGAAAGTGTGAAGGAACTATAATACGTTACTGTGCTGCGGCAGAGACCGGTGTGTCAGGCTCTAATTAATTAATAAATAAGTAAATAAATATATAAATAAATAAATGAATGAATGTCAGTCAGCAATTAAATAAAATTGGACAACAAAATAGATAACAATAGACTGCTGTCCCTAGAAACACACTATTTGACATTGAACTAACGGTCCACTCAGCTGAACCCAATTCATCCAATAGTCTTTCCAGTGCGTAACTTCAACTCAAATGCGTGCTCTGCAAGACTGGTCAATGTTAAGTCTTCGTTTACTATATGCCATATCGATGTCCGACTTTTGAATTTGTGGTCCGATTTCTAGCTAAAACTTGGTAACCACATTCATTGCTTGGGTTAGGAATTAGCACAGGGTCACCGAAACAATCCTATTCTATACTGTATATTACAGCCCTCATTCACGCACATGCTTCCAGAGCATTTACCAAGTAGGCAGAAAGGAAGATGAGAATATTCCTATTGTAATAACAATAATAATATTATTGGTTTTACATCCCTTTTAACTACTGCAGCTGTAATTTTGCCACGGAGGGGATCTTTTGCCTGCCAGTAAATCTAATGACACGGCTCCCTCACATTTGTGCACCCTCAAATGCCAACAGACTATGCCAGGATTTGACCCTACAACCTTGGACACAGCAGGCGAGAATGTTACTGCTGAGCCATGTAGCCAGTCAATATTCATATTCTTGGAACTGATGGTTGAAATGCAATGGAATTTCTTCTAAGGATTTCTTGGTTGTGATCATACTTACTATCAAACCACCATCCATGAAGTGCACGGTATGCTTTCCCTGCCTCTTCATGGCTGCTGCACTTCATAAATACACATCCTTCAGACGAGTTACAATCCACAAATATATGAAGAACATTAATACCTTCACACTTTTCCAAAATTGCATCCTGAATGAGTATCGGCCATTCGTCACCATGTTCCCTGGGAATGAAAAAAACGAAACACCAGACGTCACAAAACTGATTTCTCCATAAGTGGGCGATACCACTCATGAAAATAGTTCCATATTATTATAGGGCTATAATTAATAGCATTTTGACATTTGTATACTGTACACACACATAGACACAATAAAGGAACATACAAGCTAGTTTCAAAGTGTAAATTATCTAGGTTATCTGCCCCAAATGATAATAATTAGGGTTAGAGTGTTGAAAAAAAATCAGTTTGGTATGTTGATGGTCACTGGTCTATTGTGTTGCCTGACAGAGGAGAGTAGAGTCCCGCATGGTATAGTGCCACTAGTATCATACATTAAGTTATCACAGTAGTCAGCTGAGGAGTACAATTAAAGCTATCATCTTGCATGTGAGTCTACAAGCATTGCCATTATGTCGAAACATGCTTTATGCTACACAATTCCTGTCAATATTTAGTGAATTTAATGCTTGCAGAATTTTAATAGTTTTCACTATGTTGGAACTTCTTTTATGAACTCAAAATATTCCTGAAGTATACTAATCCATATCGTCCAGTGTATTTGCTGGGGGTTTGCCCATTTTATGAAGCAACTTAATTTTGCTCGTTCCACTTCTTCAAGTTGGCCCTCGTTTCATACCTTACAAATTGTTTTCTTACTACAGCTGGTACAGGAATTATCAGGTTCAGTAGCCTTTGTGACAGTAATTTTCATACCTTCAATCCTCTCTCAATCACAAAACTTAACAACATTAGAAATAACATGCAGAGTTTGTTCATGAATAACTTTGTTTATGCTCCATTACGCTACATGACCCAGCTGATAACTGAACGGAACCAGACTGTACGGCATTTCCATGCAGTGTGTTTTCATCACTGCTCTTAACCCACATTCTTTCCGGGGATCCATTCAGCTTTGCCAGGTAACAAATACACTCACCGGCAGAGAAAAACTCAACACTTGTATTTTTTAATTATTCTCATAATTTATTGTTTTTTGAACAATTGAAAACCACTTCACATACAAAAAAAAAGTGAAAATGTGTTAAATTTTGAGTAAATAATTACATAGTCGTTTAATGTTAATCTGAGTTCCAAAATTTATCATTACAGAATTAAGCCATTCCCTAGGGTACTGACACAAGAACTGAACACTTAAAAATGGGTATTTTCACCCCAAGCACGAATCACCTCGCGTAACCTCTCTGCCATACTTGCGATGATTTGTGAAATACTTTCCTGTGGGATGCGCTTCCCACTCCTCATGCAGCATCACCCGAAGTTGCTGGAGAGTCTCAGGAGCAAGGTGCCGAACATTTCTGGCCAACATATCCCAAACATGTTCAATTGGATTGAGGTCAGGGCTCCTAGCTGGCCAGTCTAGTGCATAGATTCCAACCACATGCAGGTACTGCTAGACACATCGGGCAGTGTGTGCTCGTGCATTGTCGTGCATCATGAGAAATTCATCCCCGACAAATGGAGCAAATGGTACAACATAAGGACTTCCATGATGTACCGGTCAGCTGTGAGAGTCCCATTCTCAATTAGGTAAAGTTCAGTCCTGGCATCCATACTGACCCCGGCCCTGGCCAAGACAGAACCCCCATCGAATGCAGTCCTGGAGGAAAAAGTTACAGGAGAAAACCTTTCTCCAACCCTCCTCCACACTCTTTCTCTTCCGTCAGGCGATCTGAGACCGAATCTCTTCTTGTCTGTGAAGAGAACGGCTTGTCATTGCTGTTGTGTCCATCACTGATGGAGGCGAGAGAGGTGAAGACGTGCCCTGCGATGTTGAGGTTCCAATCTGGGGCCGGTAGCAGGTCTTCTGGAGAAGATTTCTACACCTCTGAATCTTCTCCTTACTGTCCTCTCACTGACATTCACACCTGTCGCCTGCTGAAGCCGATTTCTTGCTTCTGCAGCTGTGATGTGTCGGTCCCTCAGAATTTGGAGTCGCAGATACTGGTCAAATCTGTCTGATGTCGCCCTTCTGCGGCCTGACCCACGCCTCCTGGAGTATGTTCCAAGTTTCCTATACTGTTGTTATGTCCTTTGGATGTTCGAAACATTGACATTTAACTGTCTTGCAGCTTCTTCTCGTGTAAGACCCATGCTTTCTTCGCGAAATGAACTTAAAAACTGATGAGAAATCATTTGAAGAATACATTTTATCAAACAAAGCAAATTTGGTTTGTAGGGATGAGACTGATCACTCAAACACTTTTAAGTTTATTGCAGGAAATGAACTAATGGAAATGGAGACATACCGTCTGCCTGGGGTAGATAGCGAACTGGGGTGTCATAAATCAAACTTTATATCGATAATTTAAAAGAAATGGATGGTAAACAAACACTCTGAACAGAGAAAGGTCTGATAATAGTATAAAGTGACATAATTGAGACAGTATGCAGCTAATACGCAAGTTTTAATTTTTAAAAAATCAAGTGTTGCGTGTTTTTTGCCGGTGAGTGTATAACACTTGAGACTTGAAATGTTCCTCTCCTTGAGGCAGACAGGGGGCTATGGATATAACTCTTTTCCATTCGGGTAAATCTCAGCAGGAAGGTCCACATCCTGGGAAATGGACAATACCGCTGCAGTGGGAAAGTTCTGTTAGGGCGGTATAACCCTACTACAGCTGCATATCCTGATGGAAGGAATAGAATTTGTCTCAGGAAGTAGGAGGCTTGAAGCTGAAAGAGCAGCTGCTCTATGGTGCTAGGGTGCAACAGGTCAATCACCCACTCACTCTAACCCCACCTGATTAAAAGAACAATACAGAGGAAAACCGGAATGTATCTTACCAATGACTAGGCGAGGATAAAGGACTATGTTTTATGGAAAATGGACGTGAGGGGCGTTGCTGATGAGGAGGTAGAGCTGGTTAGGGAGATAACGAAAACCAAGAAAAAGGGATGAGAATATTGAAATCTCAAACACAACTACATGCTTTTGTACAATGGTGTCACGGAAACTACTTGCACCCAGGCAGGAGTGACATGTCTTGTACGGGCAGAAGAGTTGGAGAATGTCAAGAGCTGGTAGTTTATCTTAGAGAGGCTAATGACGGTGGATGTTCTGGAAGCAAACAGGCTTGTGTTGCCAATTGTCGCCTATGCCTCCAACGAGGATGCGAAAGCCGACGACAAGAACGCCTACTTCGAGCTCCTGCATCTAATATTTTCAAATATAACATTTAATTTACACCAACTTAAAACCATTATGGTCCGAGAGATCCAAGATGATTGATGTTTTAAAACGCAAACGACACATTTTGTAAGCTATTATTTTCTGGAGTCTTTCCTGTTTTGACATTTTGTTAACCATTCTCCAAGGGTGCCTGCTTGTCTTTGGGATATTCATGAATAACCAACCCACTACTCCTTATTTCACAGGCTGAACACCTAAAAACAGAACCATAAACCGAAACAATGAAGAAAATAATAATGGATGATTCAGTTTCAGTGAAAGTCAAATGGAGACTTGTGGACTGGAAGATCGATATACAGTACATAATACTTGGTGTACAATTTTGAATAGTGGAAGTTCTATAGCAATTACTTATAAAGAAGGAGTGGCGGTCTACAGAGAGCATTAAAAGCACCAAATCAATGTTACAGCCCTCCTGGTTACGTTTTACATCTTGATAAAGGATAAAGTATTAAAAAAAAAAAAAGGAATTGGTGTGGCTTATTTAGGAATCATTTTGAGGGAAGATTTAGGAAATTTTTCTTCCTTCTGCATCATCAAACTTGCCCTAATGTAGATTATTGCTGCTGATATCACCATTGTTCATTTTGGAGCTTGGGACTTCATGGTTACTGCAAAGATGCCTGTATACATCTATAACCACTTGGAGCTATGATGAGAGAGGCAGTGGTCAAGTCCCTTGGAAAACTATTTCAATGATGCCTGATGGTGGGTATCAATCCCACCTGTCTCCCAAGTTCATGGATAGAAGCCACCCTCGCCAGTTCTTAATGCACACAGCTATCTTGGACAGTTGCCCAAATCCATACAAATCAATGTTGTGTTTTGTTTACTAATATGTCCAAGTGTCATAATTTAAAAGTAAGAAGCACGATTTGTAGCGTTAGAGAATTTGGTACTGTGATATGAGTCCCTCCCACTATCAATACACCACACTTTGTAGCATAGTTTTATATTTGGTCTTGTGAATACTTCTTCCAATACTCACCACACATACCTGCTGCACCGATAGACTATGGATATCTTTATCACTATACAATGATCTCGCTGCACTAATAGCCCTTTAGACACCATAACAAATATACTGGTTAAAATTTAGCCGAGAAATAAACTTATTAATGGAGTGAGCGAGTGCAATGGCCCAACCAATATGTGCTCTCTTATACATGTGGAAATGAGTATGAATTGTAACGATGGTTTGATTCCATCTTTAATTTGGTGATGTTTAGGTATACAATTGTGTTGCATATGTATAAAAATACACAATTTATTTTGTTAGCACACATCCCAGATTAAAGTCTACACTTGAATTAAGTATATCAACCTAGCTGGAAAGAAACCTGGTTTGGAATGGAGTTACAGAAACAAATGCAAGAAAATAAATTATGAATCTATAAAAATAAAACAATAATATACATAAACATCACCAACTTTAAAAAAAAATGAATATAAAAATGATACAGGCATACCTGGGCTGAGTCATGAAGAAGCCTTGTTTGGAATGGAATTACAGTAACCAATGCAGGAAAATAAATTATGCATTTATAGAAACAGAACGGAATGGTGTACATAAAAATCTATACTAATATATTAAAGTCAAGTGGGTCCGTCAGTTATTCATGCAAAAACTACTCAATCAATTTAGCCAAAATTTTGCATGAACATAGGTTATATACCAGGGAAAAGACTATTGTTGTTTCGAAATGTTTTACTGTTGCAATATGGTACCAAAAGGTATATTTCATTTCAGTAGCAAGTGCTACAGCGTCCTGTTTAGCTAATAAGTATCCAAGACAGGTTACATACATTCATCCTTGTCCATGCTTAAATTTTTTCTTTCCATTCAGAGTTTATTTACTCAGGTTAGAACAATAAACATTTTCTGAGTGTAAGATATATACATAAGTACAGTTTTACCCATATGAAGGAAGGGTAACCCGCTAGTCACCAATAATAGAACAAAATTTAAAAAAATGAATAAATAATTAAAAATAAAAAACAAAACACAACAATTTGAGCATATAAGGACTTGGACCATTTGTTATGATCTGTACCCTTTTCCATGAGACAAAGAGAGCACACGTAAGAATTTAGGGTTTTTGTGTGGTTTAGGATGCCCTCGTTGAGTGACAAAACTCTATAGAGCATTATGAAAAATAGTGTGATTATTTCATGAAGTTAATTCACAAATTTTTTCACACATTTAATCTATCTTTCAAACTAATAATTAGTGAAAATCAATTCTTAGTCATGGAGAAAGCTTCTATGAATTGTAAATACTCTTTTCTAAATATCAGGCTACACTATACATTTGCCTTAATTAGTAATGTGCACACCCTTAATAACTGCATAGCTTTTCTTTCTTTATTAGTTTATTTCTCATGCCCAGAGCCAAAACTCCAAGGAATGACTACAGTAACCTTGTAATATACACTTGCTGTATAATCCCTGATACCACTGTAAAAATTTTCACGTTGACACACTGTCGGGACCTGGCCAAAATAATTACCACAATCTTTGTTTAAGTGACTGTACTTCTATGCTTGTGCAATAACTCAAAATGAGTTCATGATTGGTTTTTAATCTGATACAGCAATCTTACAATAGACAAAGAAAGCACACAATTACTTACAGACTTGGGTCGAACATGTGCCGAATTTTAAGGCAAGGAGTAGGACTACAAGGCAATGAGTTGGGGCTTCCTGCCATTGTGTCAAATGCCTGCCCCTGCCAAACTTTACTGCGACGAGACTTTCGATTAAAGGAAGAGCTTGATTTGATGCCATTTTGGAAGCACGATATAGCATCAAGAATTTCTGGCTCTTTACTATTAGTCCTAGGAAATAATAAACAAATAAAATGAGACCACAATATTCAGTGTTTTACACCCAAAATACAGGAGGATTCACATAATGCAAATATAATTTTATCATTAATGGCAAAATATTTCACAAAAATCTCTCATTCATACACAAAGCCAGATGTCTAAAGGATTTACAAATCGGGAGGTACGGAGGAATGCATTGCTCCAATTGTAATGGTAATTAAAGTTATCCGTTCATATTAATGTAATGACCATGCAAGTATTTACTTACTGATTGGAACTTGGAATGGGAGAAAAGTTATATCTCAAACTTTTGCCGACTACAAATGTGGGTACCCACAGCCAAACTTTGACTAATTTTTCTCCCACTTGGATGAAGTCAGATGAGATCCGAGATTCACTCTTATCAATAAACTTCTCAGCATCTTTCCAAGCTGTCATCAAACCTGAAAAACACCATACTATCAGCATTTATAGTATCCTGTTTTGAACTTGTACCCCTTATTATTTATGAGCATGATGCCGCAGCAGTCAATCCAAGGTGGACTGGGTTCAATTCCAGTTAATGCCTATGTGACCTTCAAGGTGAAATGCCACGTTGGGCACAGCTTTAAGCAATAATATAAACTATTTATGTTAATATTATATTAAACTAGCAACCCGCCCCGGCTTCGCCCGGGGAGAGTTATGAATGCAAGATGATAGGCTACTTTTAACCGAGGTCGTATAAGATTTCCTCCAGCAGTGAACACGAAAAGATTTCGGTTTGATGTAACACGCGATAGAGCCACGTAAAGCTGTCCATGAGAGAATCATTCTCCAAACATTCTCCACTGAGATCAACTTCAGTCACGCTAAGTGTCTGACCCTGTGCTTTGTTTATAGTCATGCATAAGCAGACTCTTACTGGGAATTGTACTCGTTTGAAATGATAAGGCAAATCTGAAGGAATCATAGGGATTCTGGGTACTAATACTGTTTCTCCTGTACCACAGCTAGTTAAGATAGTTGCTTCAATGAAACAGTTTTTCAAAGTTTTCACTACCAATCGCGTCCCATTGCATAACTTTGGTGGGTGTAAATTACTTAGCAATATAATAGGCACTCCCACTTTTAAATTAAGCTTGTGTGGTAGCAAGCCAGAAGGAAGTAAAGAATTTAGGAATTCTGTAGGGTAATGACTTCACTATCGACTACTGCGTCGACTGAGTAATATACATGAGCCTGGGCAGTGAATTTGGAGAACCCCAAGTCATTAATTTTCACAACTTGTTCATTTGTCGGCAATAATAATGCTCTTTCTTTAAACCATTAATGAGACTTGTTAGATGGATTTACGGATAAACGCTATCAATCAATTCTTGAATGCTGCTTACTAAAACACAGAAATCGTGACTGAGGGTAATTTTCCCGTCAATGACTGGTAAATCTCCATTTCCGACTCAAAGTAACAAATTAGCAAATTATCTTATGAAGATACGAGTACTCTCATGTTAGTTTTGAGTGCTAATTTTGTTATATCCGACCAGATGCAAGATCTTTTAATGATGATGATGATGATGATAATTGTTGCTTTAAGGGGCCTAACATCGAGGTTATCGGCCCCTAATGAAATGAAATGGCGTGAAATGAAAGGATGTAGATAAAAACAGCTCACTGCCATGGATGAAACGAAAATGGTGTTTATAAAACAGACAGTGAGCCCCAAAAAGTATGCCTTATTTGAATAAAAAGAATAAAAGGCAGATGGTAAAAAAGAATAAAACAAATAAGGCATAGTGAACGATAAAATAGATGAACACAATAAAAAACATAAAACAGACTTAACCTGAATTAAAAGTCATAACTACACATTAAAACTTAAAAAAGTAACCGCTCTCGATCATGAACCGGATGACGAGGTCAACTGACGGCCCATCAACACGGAGAATAAGGGAGAGGGTATTAGGCAGTTTAAGAGTCCTTCGCAGATCGGCCAGATCCACACACTCCAAGAGAATGTGTGCCACAGTGAGATGGGCACCGCAAGTACACAAGGGGGATCTTCTCTCTTTAGCAAGTGGGAGTGCGTAGCAATCTCATGGCCGATCCGGAGTCGACAGAGTACCACAGCTTCCTTCCGGAGAGATTGGAAGGAAGATTTCCACACCTTCGTTGTCTCCTTGATGCCTCCCAATGCGACAGGATCAAATGCCGCAACTGAGAGCGCACATCACTAGCAGGCACCTTATACGGTAGCGAGAGCAGTGCGACTGCCTCCCTCGCCGCCTGATCAGCAAGCTCGTTTCCCGCAATACCCATGTGGCTAGGAAGCCACACAAAGGTCACCCCGGTTCCAGCGTTACACGAATTGACGAGCAGGTCGTGCACCCGCTGGACCAACGGGTGCTTTGGGAAACTCACATCGAGCGCTTGCAGCGCACTCAGAGAGTCAGTACACACAAGAAAGTGCTGGTGATCGTCTGATAACGTGTACCGCAGAGCCTCTAAGATGGCATAGAGCTCCGCTGTGTACACGCCACAAGCCTCGGGAAGTGAAAAGAGAAACCGACGATCCTCAACCACAAATGCACAGCCTACTTTCTCGTTTACCCTCGAACCGTCCGTGAATAGAAGCCCTGAACCTGCATACCGGCTCACCACGGACTGGAACAGCCTCCGATGGACGGAGGAGTCCGTGTCCGACTTGGGGCCGGTGTGCAAATCCAGGATGATATCAGGGCGAGAGACCATCCACGGAGGGGCCTTGCTAGGTACTCGGACGATACAGGAGACAGAAGAAAATTGGAACTCACGGTATAAGTCATCCAAGCGAATCCCCGCCAGCTGAGTGGCTCTGGCGAGCGCATCATACAGCCGGCGATTCGGTTTGGTAAACAAACATGGATAGCTAGGATGAAGTGGCATCTGTCGAATAGTTGCAGCATAGGTCAGCGGTACTTGTTGGTGCCTCAGGTGTAAAGGAGGTACGCCAGCCTCGGCGAGCAAGCCGACGACTGGGCTCGTCCGAAAGGCTCCCGTCGCCAGCCTCACACTGCCGTGGTGGACACTGTCCAGTTAAACAAGCACTGACTTACGGGCCGAACCATATGGTACACTGAAATGAAAATCCACAGCCTGCTTCCAGATGGTACACTGCCATAATCTAATCTAGATAAAATCAGTGCCTTATAAAAACGTAGGAGCACCGCGCGGTCCGCCCCCCACGATGTGTCGCTAAGAAACCGCAACATGTTGAGTTTCTTAACACAGGCAGTTTTCAAACACCGCATGTGTGGCTCCCACGTCAATTTCTGATCGAAAAGGAGCCCAAGGAACCGGTACACAGCAACAACAGGCAAAGCTACAGCGCCCCGATAAAGCTCAGGATCAGGATGGAGAGTGCGCTTTCGGCAGAAATGGACAACCGAGGTCTTAGCGGTAGAGAACCGAAAGTCATGCTCTAGTGTCCAGAGTTCTACTCTCCGAATAGCTTGTTGCAGCTGTCGTTCAGCGACCACCATATTTTGCGCACTATAATGTAGAGCGAAGTCGTATACATATAGCGACAGTACCACTGCTGGACCAGCAGCAGCGACTATACCGTTTATGGCAATCGCAAATAATGTTATGCTAAGCACCAATCCCTGTGGGACTCAGTTTTCCTGTATATGATATTGCGAATATGTCCCCCCTATTCGGACACGGAATAGGCGAAGGGACAGAAAATTCGCAATAAAAACCGGCAAGTTACATCGGAATACCCATTGATGCCGTAACGCCAAGTGGTGTCATACGCCTTCTCGAGGTCAAAGAAAACAGCGACTTGGTGCTGTCTCCGGAGAAAACCGTCCTGTATGGCGGTCTCCAGGCGTACCAGATGGTCGTTGGTACACCGAGACGCCCTGAATCCACACTGGTATTCAGACATGAGTCCTCGCTTCTCCAGGACCCACACCAGGCGCCGATTGACCATCCTCTCAAAGAGCTTGCACAGACCGTTAGTGAGACAAATAGGTCTGTAACTCCCTGTCAAATTGGGATCCTTATCGGGCTTCAGGATAGGTATAATGATATCTTCCTGCCATTGCGCTGGAAACACACCTTCCAACCAGATACGATTAAACACCCTGAGCAAATAACGAATGCTCTCATCGTTAAGGTGTTTAAGCATCTGGTTGTGAATATTATCCGGGCCGGGAGACGTGTCCCTGCAGAGCGCCAGCGCTCCGCGGAGTTCCCACTTCGTAAAGGGCACGTTGTACTCCTCCAAAGCGCGGGAAGCAAACCTGAGCTGGAAATGTTCTGCCTCGCGCTTCATGACCACGAAGGCAGGATCATAGTTGTCGGAACCGGATATATCCGCAAAATACGATGCGAGATGGTTTGCAACTCGGTACGGATCTGTAACCAATTCATTATCGATGGAAATTCCAGGTACAGTAGAAGATGTCTGAATACCCGAGATGCGTCGTAGTTTAGTCCACACTTGAGAGGAGAGGGTATGTGCCGTAATAGATGACACATACCGTTCCCACGATTCTTTCTTACTCTGGCGGATAAGAATCCGTGCCTTGGCACGAAATTTCTTAAACGCCATGAAATTGGCCATGGTTGGACGCCGACGGTAGTGCTTATGAGCTCGACGACGGTCTCGTATTGCCGCTGCAATATCCTCTGTCCACCAAGGGACGAGTTTACGACGAGGAGTCCCAGAAAAGGATGGAATGGACTCTTCGGCGGCAGCAAGAAGCACATCGGTGATGTGCTGTACCTCGTCATCGACGCTCCGGCAACCAAGATCAACGAACACAGCTCGTTCTTGAAACGAGGGCCAATTTGCCCGCTTAAGAACCCAACGAGTGGGGAACTCCACGGGCTTCTGGTTCAGAACTGTAAGAACGATCGGGAAATGGTCACTGTCACAGAGGTCGTCGTGTACATACCAACCAAATAGGGGGACCAGCGCACGGCTACACACACTCAAGTCAATGTGTGAGTACGTGCCGTGCGCTAAGCTAAAATGTGTAGCCTCCCCTGTATTTAATAGAGATAAATCCAACCCTTGAATTAAGCCCTCCACGTCCCTTCCTCTGGGGCAGGAAGATGGTGATCCCCATTGGGGGTGATGAGAGTTGAAATCACCCACGATTAGGAAAGGGACTGGAAGTTGATCAACAAGATCAAAGACATCATTAATATCAAGGGGCTGGTTCGGTGGAAGGTACACGTTACAAACAGTTGCCACAGCAGGCAAGGACACGCGAACTGCAATAGCTTCCAGAGGAGTGGCGAGTGGAAACTCCTCACTATAGCAGTCAGAGCGAACGAAGGTACGAACGCCGCGGAAGCCCGGGCGGCGTCTTGTCGCTCTTTAGAGTATAGTCGGAAACCTCTCAGAACAGTCTCGTGATCAGGTCTGAGGTTAGTTTCCTGTAGGCAAACTATACTCGCTGCGTATTGTGCAATAAGCTGACGGAGCTCTGTCAAATGCCTGTCATAACTGTTACAAATCCACTGTAACAGTGCCATTGTGTGAACTTATAAACTAGGGATAAGTTGGAGCAGCAAGCTACAACTTAACCTCTGGAGGATCATCAGCCACTACGTCGACTATAATCTCCATGTCCTCAGGCGAGGTCGTGGAGTGAATCGACTCGGCGGAAGATTTCCTAGACGCAGTTCGGCGGCGGGGGGATCTCCGTGGGGAGCGCGCCGATCTGGGGACCGAAACGTCCCCAGGCGCAGAAGCATCCGCAGGTGGTGGGGTGGATGGCTTCCCCTTTTTTGGAGAAAGGGAATGCATAGTGCGGGGTCCCTTCTTCCCCGCTTCTTTAAGATATATAGACGGGTCAGGAGCCGAATTCCTGACCCTGGTCGACGATGCCGCCTCCGCCGGCTTCGGCGCGGCTTTCGCCGACCGTTTGGGTGGGGAGGAAGTCATCCAGAGTGGGGAGTAAGTCTTCAACTTCCTCCCCTGCTGTGCGGGCAGAGCAGCCTTCGCTCGCACAGCCTTCGTGGTGGCCGAAGGTGGAGTTGAAGTCACCTCCGGGCTTTTCGTCATAATCATAGGTGCTGGTTTCGGAACAGGAAACTCAGTTGCAGGTTTCACAGCTGGTACAAAAGATGAGGTAGACTGAACCAAATTGGGTATTATAACTCGATAATCAATCGTAGGCGAAGGAGCAATTGCGGTATGGTACTTCTTGCGGGCTTCCTGGTAAGTGAGACCATCCAGGGTTTCGATCTCCTGGATTTTCTTCTCACTCAGGAAGACAGGGCAGTTCCTGTCCCGAGGAGAATGAAATCCAGGGCAATTAGTGCACTGATAGGGTGTTGTGCATTCTTCCGCTTCGTGTGGTACCTTACCGCATGTTCCACAGATTTCTGGGCTCGAGCATCGGGATAACATGTGCCCAAACTTCTGGCACTTATAACACCTCATTGGTGGAGGGATATAAGGCCGTATGTCACAACGGTAACTTGTAACCTTGACTTTCTCAGGGAGCACCGAAAGCTCAAAGGAAATAATGAAAGCACCAGTATCCACGATTTGACCATTGACCTTGCGTGTAATGCGCCGGACATCAGTCACGCGACGGTGCTGCATATCCTCCTTGAGCTCCTCGTCAGTGTTCAGAAGCAGGTCCCGGTGGAAAATAACGCCTCGGACCAGATTCAGGGACGTGTGCTTTTCCACTTCGACGGGTATTTCGCCAAAGTGGTCACATTGCAAAAGTTGTTCAACTTGCTCACCAGTCCTAATCTTGAGCAACAAGCTACCGTTCCTCATCTTTTGTACTTTCTCAAGCTCACCATAGACACCTTCTATGTGGCGAGAAAACAAAATACTCTTTACCAGCTTCAAATCACCCCCATCTGTTCTGGTAGCTACCAGGAACTTGAGGGTGTTAGCACCCAGATTTTCACGCACAGATTGTTCCCAGGGGGTTGATCCCCGTAGTGAATCAAATGTTAAAGACTTGGGTGTAGGACCACCCTGTTTGGGGATTTTTCTTTTTGGACCCATGGCCAGATCATCCTCCCCGAATGCCACCGACATCCGATCACGGGCCGTCACAGTAGGCGCTACCCAGCCAGGGCAAGGCCCGCCTAGCTTGGAAGGCATTGCCCGGGGGTCCGATGTTTTACAATGCCGTATCGGCATGTACCCCTTGGCATATACTGGATTTTACAGCTCGCACATTCGGCTGTGCGGGGACCTGCGTAGTCAGGCGGCTACTACTGCACGGGTACATGGCACACCCACCTGTCGGCGCGGCCAAGACCGGAACAGGCTTTCGAGCGTAGTCGCAAGCGTATGTGGCCCATCCCCTAACAGCATGCACATATAGAAATTTTGGTTGCCAGACCCTGAAAGCAGTAATGGAAAGAAGTGCGATATAACCTAATGAGAGTTATACCGCACGGGTGTATGTCTTTTAGAGCTGACTGTCAAACCCTCGAAAGGGGACCGATCCGAGAAACCCTTTTAGTCGCCTTTTACAACTGGCAGGGATTACCGTGGATGTATTCGCTTCCTCCCACCCACTGGGGGTCCAATTCACAAACCAACGCGGAGTCCTTAAAGTATAGCCAAGGTCCCCCCTTTTAGTTGCCTCTTACGACAGGCAGAGGATACCGTGGGTGTATTCTAAACCCCCCACCCCCAGGGGGATCTTTTTAATGAAGCGTTCACTTCATCGGCTCTCGTTCCTCTGGTAAAAACTGGTAAGATTTGACGAAAATCTCCGGCGAACAAAACTTTGCAGCCACCCATAGGTGTGTTCCGATTCTTTAGATCACGCAAGGTCCTGTCTACAGCTTCAACTTAAGTTTTGCGCGACATTGTAGCCTCATCCCATACAACTAAAGAACAATTTTGGTTTAAACTGGCAGTGTTACTTTGTTTTAAAATATTACATATGCTTCCATCATTACTGCTGACTTTCAAAGGAAGTTTAAATGTTGCATGTGCTGTTCTTCCCCCTTCCAAAGAGTGGCTGCAATTCCAGATGATGCGACGGCAAGAGCAATATTACCACCAGGCCTCACTTTGGCGAGCAACAAATTAATCAAGAACGTTTAACCTGTGCCTACAGGGGCATCGAGAAAAAATATCTTACTTTCCTTCTAAGTGATGGTGTTATAAGCTTGTTTCTGATCGTGGTTCAGACGGTGTTCTTCTTGAGCAACGGTATGAAGGAGCCGAGGACGAAGTCTTTCTTTCTCTTGTGACTATCGAGAAATTATTTGTTGCTCTGTTTCATTGTTACGTGATAAGCTCTTTTTATTCGATGTCAATGAACTATGACCTATATCCGTTTTACATCTCGGTATGATGGCTTAAAATCACTGACTGGACTATTAATTATAAAGAATTCTTGTCAGATGTAATTTAAGAATGGCGAGGTGTGTGAAACACAAATCCCCCTTCCGTCCAATCTTAAATTGACTGTGTATTTTGCGGAACGGAAAGCTCACAGGCGAAATGAAGAGTTGCACTTCCAGGGAATGGCGAGGTGCATGGAACACAATCTCCCTTCAGTCCAATCTTAACTTGACTGTGTATTTTGTGGAACGAAAAGTTCACAGGCGAAATGAAGAAAAGCCGAGGTGCATGAAACACAAATCCGTCCAATCTTAACTTGAGTGTGTATTTTGCGGAACGGAAAGTTCACAGGCGAAATGAAGAAAAGCCGAGTTGCACTTCCAGGGAAACTCCAAACACAACCACCCTTCTCTGAAGTCTTAACTCAACACGACTCGAGGGTTTGCTGCTGGTTGTATTTGGGGGTAATAGGTTCGCCCGCTATTTAGGCTGTAACAGGGGTGATAGACTCACCCTTAGCAAGCTCGTAAACTGTCATCTCAGTATTTGAATGGACATGGTTGAAAGAAATGAAAACGTAAAAACACTTATAGTTGGCGATGTATTGAAGATAGAGATATGCTCTCACGGACTTTTTTGTAGAACTTTTCATGCTGAACAATTCTTACACTCATAGTATTTAGATATTTTTATTATTATTATTTAATTACCAAAAATTGTGCCTACAATTTATGGACGGCAGATAGAGAAAGGGCAAGCCCCACATACACATCAGTGTCTCCATCTCCGTTAACGGTTTGCCCAGTGTAAGCCTACAAAGCGCTCGGACCCAGATCCTTTCCGCCTTTTTCACTTAAATCGTTACTGCTCAGCTTCCTTTGATCATAAATAAATTGTTTTCTACAGAAATTATCCTCAAGATATCCTTTACAGAATGGTGAAAACTGCATCAAAATCCATCCAGAGGATCTCGAGATTATCAGTGACATCCAAGAATCGGGGACTTAGTTTTATACTAAGTAGAGATAATGTTCTTTTTAGATAATCTTTAAACGTGATAAGTACAGAAGAACACTTAGGATATACTTGGTGTCCGGTGATTAGTATATGGAGGCCACCTTAATATAAGAACTTAACACTACGGTCTACGAACATCTCAACCTGTACTTGACTATGGGATTCGAAAATTAGGTATACCTTACCCCATATTAGTCGAGAGTAAATGACAACACGCAAGAGCCCCAAAGAAGAACTCTTACCTATACGAGCACACTACCTTCGATTGAAATATTACTGACACCGTATCAATTGTAAACTGGCTTTAACTTCAAGTTAGTAAGAGGTAAGAGTTCTTCTTCGCGGCTCTGGTGTGTTGTCATTTGACTCTCAACTTGTATGGGATAAGGTATAGTATTCTTGATTGTAACATATGTCTCATCAAAACTTTATAGCCATACCGTAATAGCACTATCGTAGAAAATCTTTTCACCCGAGTTTATCCATAGTTTTATTATGTCGGCTAAAATCCCCGGAAGACACTGAAAAGAGTTTGAAACCCACCTTCTTAACGTTGAGAGCCCTGATATTTGCGTAAATACATAAAAGATATAAGACCAAGGATTGAAAAGTCAATGCCTTGCTGAAGTCCTCTGGACTTTTCTTCTTGTAATATATTTGGGCTTCTGTGGAAACTTCCCAAAATTTGGCTGACGTTTCAGTTTAGGTTGGCATGCTTCTTTGCTTCTACGTTTTGTAATTCTATAGATTTCCTAATTAGGGTAGATTGTAACAACCTGGCCTTAGCTCCGAGACTGTTCAATTCATTCTCGAAACATTTATTTTTCCTGTTTAACTGGTTTATCTATGTCTGCAATTCATGTTCATGAGGCGATTCAGTGAAGAGTTCTATTTATGTTTCTACAACTTTTCTCTTCTTGATGGGTGATAGAGTAGAAAGAGTTTCAAGTAAGCATTTGAGTTTCCCTAATTCGAGCCTGTTCTATATCTGGGTTTTGCAGTGACATTTTACTGCTCCCTTAGTCATCAGAAATGTGTCTTGAAATTAAGTTAAAGCTTGGTACTACACCAGGCTTCAGGAACACTTTGGGCTGTAAACCTAATACTTCCGATTTTAGGACACGCATTTAACAGTCACCGAAGTGAACAAAACACTGCACACAGTGGCATATTTAACATTTATTTTATCCTTCCGCTTGCAGGCATAAAGCCACTGTCTGCAAACAGTGGGATCTTTAGGAAACGCGTGATAGGTGATGATAGTGCCTTGGGTTTTTCGATTCTGGTTTTCACATGAAGCCACCGCATTGTTACTCTCTTTCTTAGATATCAATAATATAATTAATAGACCGAACCTACATAATACTCTACATATAAACACAATAATCGTAACCTAATCACTCTACAAAACATTTGTCTCTTTACACATACAAATATTATCACGACGAGTATATTTTTGAAAAAAATATACATACATATGCAGGCAGCTATCTAGTACCATACCAAATGGATTTCAAAGTTACAATATATAAACACGGGTGAATTTACGGCACTCATTTCACATGACACTTCAAAATTTATCACAAATACTGAGCGTATGCGGCCGTGAACTGTACACAACTACTGTGCAATGATCACAGTCACAAACTGAGATGGTGTTATTAATAATAATAATAATAATAAAAACTACTTATTCTGCAGAATGAGACGAAGAATTTATTTTTGTTTCATCATTGTATATGTAACATGTCCGGGATGTAGGATGACAGACAAGTGATCCGCTCTTGACCCAATATTCTGTCCTTCTATCAGCAGCATATTAGTATTGATATCAAGCTGTGAACAACTATCTAACCTTGGGCAGTACGAGAGAAAAAGGACTTTATTCCCTTCGCGATATCATCAAATCACTGCGGACAGGGAGAGCAGGTTATAAGTGAGCTATATAAATGACAGAAGGTAGCTCTTTAAATGATAAAACACACGTTTCAGTTTAAAAACCTGCAATTCTACTAGGTATCCATCCAATAATGAAAACAATGAAGAGATTTATACTAATTCGAGAGAGATTGTGTAATTTGTGTTTGTCATATAAGACACAATGAGAACACTGCTCGCTCCTCTCCATGACAACATCACTGCGCAGAGCAGCAAAACTATTTTCTTCATCGGATATGAGCACCCCCTGTCCTTCCCCATATTATTCCCATTTTTACAGGGCCAGGGAGATGAGGCTCTATATGGAAAATGGTTTCTTACAGCGTTCTGATGCCAACCTCATCAGAGAAGTAAGAGATAAAATGAAGATGAATGAAATCGAGTAAGGATTTGGAAGGAAGCAGCCATTTCCTTCTAGGAGCTACCACTCTGGCTTTTGCCTATAGTTGAAAATGGGTTATCAAAGAAAACTACTTCAAGGATGGCTGATAGTAGGTTTGAATCCAACTGTCTCTCTCAAGTCTGGAAATAATCTGGCCCCATGTCTCTGTGCATTAACACACTGAGCTATCTGGCTGGTAGTAGTAGTAATAATAATAATAATAATAATAATAATAATATGGTCTCAGCTATCTGGTATAGATCTTTTGAGGTGATCTAAACAATTTCAATGTTTTGTTTCCATTTTCATTTCGCAAAGCAAACTAGAAGTCTGTTAGGGCTTCTTTGGCTAAGATTTAATATCTATGCGATATGGGAGATCTTTAGCAAGTCAACACTGTGCGACCCACGGTGCCCAGGGATTTTTCCCATCCCTTAAAATCTGACCTGCTTGGTCAGAAATCAAATCTGCATCTTAGGATAATGATTTGGACACTCAACCACTGATTCACAGAAGAAGCTAAACCATGAAATCGAAACTGCAACCTGAAATGAGTATTTATCATTTAGGCCTACATAGTGATGTGGGCCGGGCAAATGCCCAGTGGGCAGGACATCTATAAATGGTCATTTGCCCAAAGCAGTTTTAAGTGCCCAAAATCTGGGCATTTAAAAAAAACTTTTTTTTTTACTTTTTACTACTTGTGAGTGTTACTAGAGCTTCTAAAACATTAAAAAAAAACATTAAACAAAGGTACATTTCATGGATTAACTAGTAATGCCCGAATATTGCTAATAATAATTTAATTATCCTGTGTCAATGTTGTCAATAACATCTAAATGGGAATTATGTATATCTGGTTTGAGTAAAACATTGTATTACTGAGTTAGGCCTGCAGGCCTAATTTCATATTTAAATATATGTACCTCATGTCCTAATTTGTTTCATTTTTAACTTATACAGTTAATGTAATAGCATACATTATGTATTCAGTATTAGTCATTTGTCAGTAAAATATCAAACTCATTTAAGAATTATAAGTATGTGTTGATGTGTTAAGTGAATTTGTTTCCCCAATTACACAATCGACATTCATAGGCATACGCATAATTATTATGTATAAAAATCCACTTGAGTTGAGAGGCTATAGAAAAATATTAGGACTACTTAACTACTTTTCCATAAATATAAATTAAATAATTTTGTATATTAAATAATTATGTATGCTGTATATATATACCTGTTTGTATAGATAACTATATAGAATACATGTAAGTAGATACATCATCATCATCGGCTTTAACTCGAATCCGAGTATAAATCTTCTTCCTTCAGTCCAGTTTGTGGATGTGTTTACGGTGACTAAAGAGTCCAATCCTGGCATGGAAAAAGCGACCACACAAGTCGCATAGTATTGCTGGAGGAGGACGTGGTTGGGCTGCTCGAAGTTTCCTAGCTTGACGCTTGGCCTCTTCATGTATGCGTTGATCCCTTTCAAACGTCTTTACAGTATCCGAGATGGTACGGCGCCAAGTTGAGCGGTCTTCAGCCAGCATGTCCCAGGTTTGTGAATCAAGACCTGTCAATTTCAGGGTCTGCTTAAATTGGTCCTTGTAGCGCCTCTTAGGACCACCATGAGGTCTGGTGCCATAGCATAACTCACCATATAGCATTTGACGAGGTAATCTCACATCATCCATCCGATGGACATGACCAATCCATCTAAATTGGTGACCTATTATGGATGATTCTATGCTGTTGATTTGAGCCTTTTCCAGAACAGCAATATTGGTAATGCGGTCTTCCCATTTAATCCTCAGGATTGATCGAAGTTTTTGTAGGTGGAAACGCTCAAGCTTCCTAAGATCACGTCGGTAAAGGGTTCAAGTTTCACAGCCATACAACAATGTAGAAATGACTACTGCTTTGTACACCATAAGCTTTGTACTCATGGACAGATCTTTATTCATGAAGACCCGGTGCGCTAATCGTCCATATGCTGCATGGGCTGCGCCAATTCGCTTATCCACATCCTGCTCACAGGTACAACTCACAGAAATGGTACTGCCCAGGTACGAGAAGTGGTCAACCTGTTCTAATGGCAAATTTGAAATGGAGATATTGAACTGAGGAAGAGGTGTGCCTGGTGAAGGTTGTGCCAAGACTTTAGTCTTATTGACATTTATGGTAAGACTAAAGCGATCACATGCACTTTTGTAACAGTTAACTGACTCTTGCAGCTCTTCTGGTGTGAGAGTTGGTGACGCAGCATCATCTGCATACAACATGTTAGTAACCTTAGTAACCTGAGTTTTCCTCAAGGAGTGGAGACGAGTTAGGTTGAAAAGCCCTCCATCAAAACGATACTTGATCTCCACACCTGGGATGTTTGTGGGTGAATCATAAAGCATTGCAGCCAAGTACAGCGCAAAAAGCACTGGAGCCAGTACACATCCTTGTTTCAGTCCATGGGTAATGGGAAATTCATCGGACATCTTAATCTGATGGCAAACCTGACCTGTCATGCCATCCTAGAGAGCTTTGATTAGATCTACAAAACGCTGAGGGCAACCAAACCGCTTCAGCACTGCCCACATGGCTGGTCTTGGAACCGAATCAAATGCCTTTTCCAAGTCATAAAAGACTAAGAAGAGTGGCTTCTGTTGTTCTCTACATTTTTCTTGTAGCTGTCTCACACAGAAAATCAAGTCAATTGTGCTTCTGGAAGTTCTAAATCCGCATTGTGACTCTGGGAGGATCCTCTCAGAGATAACCTTGAGGCGGTTAAGTAGAATTCTTGCAAGAATCTTCCCCACAATTGATAGCAGTGATATACCACGGTAGTTGCCACAAACACTGCGATCACCCTTTTTAAAGATAGTGACGAGTGGCATTCTTTAGGTCTCCAGGTACCTTTCTTGATTCCCATATTCTGAGGATAAGGATGAAAATTCTTGTTTTGAGGGAATGACCTCCGGCTTGAATTAGTTCCAGAGGGATGTTGTCTGGGCCAGGTGCTTTTCTGGGTTTCAATTGGGTGAGAGCTGCACTGAATTCATGATAAGTAGGAGGTACTGCCAACCACAGTTGTTCAGGTTGTTGCGGCACATCACAGAGGAAGTCTTCAGCAGCTTCTGATGGACGATTTAGGAGATTGGAGAAGTGCTCCTTCCAGCGTTCCAAGATTTCTTGACTATCAGTAAAGGTAGTAGAATTATCAGCGCTTTTCAGTGTACCTGATAATGAGCGAGATGGCCCATATATTTCCTTGAGTATGGCATAGAAGTTCCTCAAGTCTCGAGCATCCAATAGTCTCTGCAGTTCCTGAGCCTTCTGTTGCCACCAAGTATTTTTAATCTGCCTTATCTGCGTCTGGCATTTACCCTTGAGTTCCAGTAGTTTATCTCTCTTTGTGTTGGAAGTTGGGTCTTGAAGATGGGCAAGATAGGCATTCCTTTTGGCATTGATGAGAGACAGAATTTCCTCATTGTTGTCATCAAACCAGTCTTGTCTTTTCCGCACTATAAAACCAATGGTTTCCTCAGCTGACTGTGTGATAATCTTCTGTAATGTGGCCCATTCTTGCTGAATATCATTTGTTACTGGGTTTTCTGATAACTGGGTGACGATCCTGTTTCCAGAATGTTTGTACATGGATTCATCCTGAAGTTTGGATGTATTAAACTTCTTTCTTGGCAAATTTTTGATGTTCCTAGGTGGTTTAGGTCTGATGGATATCCTGAGCTTACATATAAGAAGTTTATGATCTGTCCAACTATCATCTATATTCCTTGCTGTTCTGGTAATAAGAGTGTCCTTCTTATCACATTGCCGGGTAATGATATAATCAAGAATGTGCCAATGTTTGGAACGAGGATGCATCCACGTGGTTTTGAAGCGGTCAGGTAGCCGGAACTGCGTGTTGGTAATGAAAAGTTCGTGTTCTGCACAAAGACCAAGAAGCAACAGTCCATTGGGATTACATTTTCCAAGTCCCTGTTTGCCCATCACATTATTCCATAGCCTGTGATCTTTCCCAACTCTGGCATTGAAGTCACCGAGGAGCAAGAGTTTATCTGCAGATGGTACCTTGGAGATGATTTCACTTAGCTGATTATAGAACTGAGCCTTTACTTCATCATCAGAATCTAAGGTAGGAGCATAGGCAGAGATGAGTGTCATAAAGGAACCTCCTGAGAGTGGTATGCGGAGAGTCATGAGCCTTTCGCTGATTGCAATGGGCGTAAGTTGGTGATAATTTACCAGTTTGGTCTTCACAGCGAAGCCCACACCATGAATACGACATTCACCCTCCTCCTTTCCTTTCCAGGAGATGGTATATCCTGTTCCAGATTCAGTAATCTTGCCTTCAGCAGACAGCCTAGTTTCACTGAGAGCAGCAATGTCAACGTTGAGTCTTGATAACTCATGGGTTACGAGAGCTGACCTTCTCTCAGGTCTAATGTTATTGTCCAAATCAAGCAAGGTTCTGATGTTCCATGATCCAATAATCAATTTGTGATTCTTTACTGTTTTTGAGTTTCGACCGCATGAGGGGTGACCTGCTGAGTGCGGTTGCCCAGCCGGACCAAGATTGTGACTTCCGATGTGTAGCCCACCTTTTCTAGGGCCTTCCCCATGTGGGGTGGGCAGCGGTGATCCTAAATAGGCCTGCCCAAACACAGATGCAGGACCGAATTCCTGAGTAGTCACAGAGTCTCCGGAAGACGACCATCACACATCTGCTGCCAACGTGCAGGTCCGAACTAGGGGCTTCCAGTTACACCCATAACCTGCCCCCACCGTCCATATCCCATCGCCGTTGGACTTTGAAAAGTGACGTTCGGAAGAAGTGCCACTGGCGTGAATTTGTTTAGGGTGGATCTCAGCTTGCCAGGACGAGACCCACACACTATGATCTCTGAGCCTTATCCTGGGGCTCACAAAGAATGAGACATGCAGGACCGAACACAGAGACTGCAACGAACTGCCGCATACTCAAGTACTACTGAGGTGCGCCTTTACAGCCAGTCCGTCTGGCGTGGCCTCTTCCGCCTCTATGACCGTTGGGAGCCATGAGAGTGATTGGCTCCTCATCCGCTCATTTTGCCGTTGGGCCAAAACCTGCCCATCATAACTATGGACAATAGTTTGCCCTATTAAACCTGAGCAATAGGCTGCATGAGCAATAGGCTGCATGTAGATACATATATGGCTAAAATAATATTCATATAAGCGTTGCATTATGAATATGTTTTTAAAAGAGGTAAATGCCCAAAATGCCTGGGCATTTATGGGTTTTGGGCATTTGTCCTGGGCATTTGCCCCGACTTATAAATGCCCAGACATTTTACATCACAAGGCCTACAGCATGTACATAAAGTACAACAAAATCAAGTATTACTTGAGTTAACACAGCAAGAATATAACACACCACCTTGCAATACATGGTGGCCACTCAAATCGGTCTACGATTTTCCAGGAGTTTTCCAGGAATTTTCCAGGAGTAATTCTCATTTTTCCAGATTTAAAAATAATGTGTTTGGTTTACTTATACAGATGTTGACAAAAATTAGTGGTGATTGCGTTATTGATACACAAGCCTACCCACAAATGAAGTAATTGTTGTTTTAAAAAGCCTTTGTGACTCAACTATCCACTTAAAAAACAGAGAAAAGAATGCCGCCTGCAATTATATTGTGGTGAAGTTGTCTATACTCAATATGTTTTACAAAAATACTATCGCATGTTCTCACACACAGAAACAGGTAAGCCTGAGGAAATTTCTTTCATTAACGATAGAGTGCTCACCCAAAACCGCAGCGGGAGTATGATTTAAGATGGAAAGATTTTTATAATTAATTAACAGTGGCTATTTTCCAGGAGTTTTCAAAATTTTCATGATTTTCCAGGAGTTTTCCACGAGTTTTCCAGACCTAATAAAAATCCAGGAGATTTCCAGGTTTTCCAGGAGTAGTGGCCACCATGCAATAGCAACACAACAAATGAAGAGAGAAATCACTTTCAGTGTTGGCTAGGTAATCTATTAACAAAAACGCTTTTCAGTGGGTCAACACAAATTATGCCCAATTAGATTGGGCAGGGAATAATTATTTTAACACACCTGAAAGAAAATTACATGAATTATTTACACACTTATTAACATACTTATTGAACGAATGGGGGATTATTTGGATGCCATGTTTCATTCGCCAGGCGAACACCAGATCCTATTCACTTAGGCTTAAAATAAGGTCGACAGATATTTACGTAACCCTGATGTACAATGGTATTAGCCTACTTTCAAATTTTTATAAAAATGAAAGTTGACTTATGAGATCTACATGGGCCAAATATCTGTGTGTGTATGTATATATGTCTGTACCCCCTATTAATTCCCAAATGACTAAACCGAATTGAATCAAATTTGGTATAGTGAAGAGGACCTCAGTCTCATGTTTTATATTGCTGCCATCTTAACGGAAACAAAGTAGTGGCCACCCGAGTGTTCAAAGCTTACATTGAGTAATCATCGGATCTATACCAAATTTAGGGAAAAACAAACCTTCATATGATAAAGAGTCCATAAGGTCATAATTTTAAGAATAATCAGTCAAAATTTTATCACAGTGAATATAGTGCACAGTGGCCATCTTGAAATTTCAAAATAAATTATTAACTCTCAGTATCTTAGAGCTATAATAATTAGTAATAATATAGAACCAAAATTAAATTGCTCCAAACCATCACTAGGGATGTTTTTAGATCTTACTAAAGCTTTCGACACTGTATCACATGATATTCTCCTCCAAAAATGGAAAAATAAGGTATTCGAGGCACAGCTCTTAATCTCATTGGAAGTTACCTTACTGACAGATTCCAATATGTAAAAATAAATGACACATTGAGTGCACCGATGCAAGTAAAAAGGGGCATACCACAAGGAACAGTCTTAGGAACACTATTTTTTATTATATACATTAATGACATAGAAAAATCAATAAATAATCAAAAAAATAGTTCAATCATCACTTATGCAGATGACACCGCTATATTTGTTGAAGGGAATACATGGGAAATAGTCAGGCAAGAAGCAACCGAAGCTTTAAACGGGATTAAATTATGGCTGGATAATAATGAATTGTTTCTGAATGTAAATAAATCAAAATTTATTATTTTCATATTAAAAAGCAATCAAAATTGCTTCAATGAGCTTACAGTACATCGGGAAAACTGTAATACAAGCTGCAACTGCATAAAAATCAACCACACACAAAATATAAAATACCTAGGAATTTATTTTGATGAAGACATGAAGTGGAGATCGCACATTAATTTCATCACAAAGAAAATAAGGAGGACAGTTTATGTATTTCATTGTCTGAAACACATTTTCAATATTAAACTACTGAGAGATATCTACTTTGCACTTATTCAGTCTACTCTCACGTATGGAATAATTGCATGGGGAGGAGCTTATCAAACTATTGTAAAAAAAGCTCAAGTAATGCAAAACTTGGTGTTGCGTATCATGTATAAAAAGGAAAGGTTATATCCTACGAATGAATTGTATGCGAAAGCAAACGTCATGAATATAGGACAACTTTACGTGACGGAAGTCTATAAATATATCTATAAAAATAAAAATTCAGTCATAAACATGAGCCACACCTACCAAACAAGAGGTAGAACAGGAAATATGTCTGTCCTCTTCAAACCAAATCTATCTATTGCAAAGCGTAATTTTCAATACTTTATTCCTAAATTTTACAATATCCTTCCTAATCCCATAAAAGACCAGTTACATAAATCTACAAAGTTTATACGTAACGCAAAGATATTTGTTCGAGAAAATAAAATGTCATTAAAGATATATTAAAGTAGATTAATCTATAAATTAGCATTACCATTGCTACCTGCTGTTTCACAACGCTTATTTTAATATATACAGTACTAGCTGATGTACCAGTGCTTCGCTACGGGTCATAAATAAATTAAAATATGAAGGTGACAGTTAAAACAGGGGATAGGCGAGGTGCTGCGCAGAGGGAGATTAAGGATGGAACATTTTGTCCAACTACACCGCTCGGCGTTGACCGTGTTTTATAGCACAAATTAAGGTTTTAGTTGCTAATCGTTGGAGATACCTTTCAGATAGAAAATGTAATTTTAAACCCCGTATATGCCATCAAAAGTTTGCTATTTCTTAGCATTCTCTTTTTATTTGAAATGGAAATATGAAAGCTTGAAACCAAAGGGTGTTGTGACGTCTCTAAAATGGTCGCCATCTTTAAATAGAGCAAAGTATTGAAATCAAAAGTAACCTATATATTAACCAGGTAAATCAGCTACTTCCATGTAAAATTCATGTAAATCGGACCAGTGGTACTTGCGTGATTGAGTAATACACAGACACACACCATCTCAGTTTTAGCCTCGCTTCGCTCGCGTCATAGTCGTGTCATATTGTTATTCAATGAAATGCAGGTTTAACCCCGTTAACACCCCTTTAGAACCTGAATATCCAAAAGTCCCTCCTTAGTAGACGTTTTCGACACACAACAAACATATCCCCAAAATATCATTCTTCTAACTTTAATAGTTTTGGTTGGTCGATGAGAGTGAACATCCAAAAATCCTTCCTTAGTGGACGTTTTTCTTCCAGAATTTCACCCCTCCCCATAGGCCCCTTAAATTGCATTTATGAAAAAACGGTCGAACACCAATTTATTTTATTTATTTTTAAGCTGATTGATTTCCTCCGAGTTTCAAACTCCTCGCCTATGTCTTTTAAGAGATACACGCTCCGTTAGGAATCTTTCAACCCCCACTTTTCATCCCTTTCACCTCATAATATACACTACATCGAAAAACCATTAGACACATGTCAGCTTATTTTTATTGATTAGTATATATGCCAAGCATCACATCCCCAAATGAAACCACTTGTGAGATATTGTTATTCAATGAAATGCACGTTTACCCCCCTCTTTAGAACCTGAATATCCAAAACTCTTTCCTTAGTGGACGTTTTCGATATAGAACGAACATATCCCCAAAATTTCATGTTTCTAACTTCAATAATTTTGGCTGGGCGATGATGAGTGAGTGAGTCAGTCAGTCAGGACATTTTCTTTCATTTATTTTTTATAATTTCACCCCTCCCCATGAACCCCTTAAATTGGATTTATGAAACAAACGGTCGAACACCTATTTACTTATTTAAAGCTGTTTTCCCCCTGAGTTTGATGAGTGAGTAAGTGAGTCAATCAGTTAGGACACTTTCTTTCCTGTTTTTTTTTTCCCCCCAGAATTTAACCCTTCTCAAAGGGCCCCTTAAATTGGATTTATGAAAAATCAATAATAATAATAATGTTATTGGTTTTACGTCCCTTTTAACTACCCTGGCTTTTAGAGACGCCGGGGTGCCGGAATTTTGCCCCGAAGGGGATCTTTAACGTGCCAGTAAATGTACTGACACGGCTCCCTCGCATTTGCGCACCCTCAAATGCCAGCTGACTGCGCCAGGTTTCGAACCTGCAACCTTGGGCTCAGCAAGCGAGAACGTTACCCCTGAGCCACGCAGCCAGACAATTATGAAAAAACGATCGAACACCTATTTACTTGTATTTTAAGATGTTTTTGCCCCGCCGAATTTCAAACTTCTCGCCTATGTCCTTTCAGGGATACACGCTCCGTTAGGAATCCCTCAACCCCCAATTTTCATCCCTTTCACCTCATAATATACACCACATCGATAAACCCTTAGACATATGTATGACTATTTTTGATGATTAGTTTTTATACCGAATATCACATCCCCAAAGAAACAACTCATGAGATATCGTTATTCAATGAAATGCACGTTTAACCCCTTAACACCTCTTTAAAACCCGAATAAACAAAAAACATTCTTTAGTTGACGTTTTCGACATACAGCGAACATATTACCAAAATTTCATGTTTCCAACTTTAATACTTTTCGCTGGGCGTGATGAGCGAGTGAGTCAGACAGGACATTTTCTTTCAATTATTTTTAGCAGAATTTCACCCCTCCCCACGGGCCCCTTAAATTGGATTGATGAAAAAACGCTTGAACACCTATTAACTTGTTTTTTTAAGCTGTCTTTTTCCCCTGAGTTTGATGAGTGAGTGAGAGAGTTAGTCAGTCAGGACACTTTATCTCCTTTTTACCCCAGAATTTCACCCCACCCCATTGTCCCCTTAAATTAATTTATGAAAAAATGGTCGAACACCGATTTACTTACTTTTTAAGGTGATTTTTTTTCACTGAGTTTCAAATTTCTCGCCTATGTCGTTTAGGAGATAGGCCTACACGCCCCGTTAGGAATCCTTCAACCCCCACTTTTCACCCCTTTCACTTCATAATAATACACCACATCGAAAAACCCTTAGGCACATGTCTGCTTATTTTTAATGATTAGTTTATATGCCGAGTATCACATCCACAAATGGAACCACTCTTGAGATATTGTTATTCAATGAAATGCAGGTTTAAGACCCCTTTAGAACCTGAATATCCAAAAATCCTCCCTTAGTGTACGGTTTTGACATAAAACGAACATATCCCCGAAATGCCATGTTTCCAACTTCAATATTTTTGGCTGGGCGATGATGAGTGAGTGAATGAGTCAGGACATTTTCTTTCATTTTTTTTCTTTCTTCAGAATTTCACCCCTCCCGATGAACCCCTTCAATTTGATTGATCAAAAATAACTGTCGAAAAGCTATTTACTTACTTTAAAGCAGTTTTCCCCCTGAGTTTGATGAGTGAGTGAGTCAGTCAATCAGTTAGGACACTTTCTTTCCTGTTTCCCCCCCCCCCCCCCAGAATTTCACCCGTCCCCATGGGCCCCTTAAATTAGATTTATGAAAAAACGGTCACACACATATTTACTTATTCATTATGCTGATTTTTTTCCGCTCAGTTTCAAACTCCTCGCCTATGACGTTTAGGAGATACACGCTCCGTTAGGAATCCTTCAATCCCCACTTTTCACCTCTTTCACCTCATAATATACACCACATCGAAAAACCCTCAGACACGTGTCTTCTTACTTTTTAATTAAGAGTTTATATGCCGTGTATCACATCCCCCAATGAAACCAATCGGGAGATATTGTTATTCAATGAAATGCAGGTTTAACCCTCTTAAGACCATTTTAGAACCTGAATATCCGGAAATCCTCTCTTAGTAGACGGTTTTGACATACAATGAACATATCCCCAAACTGTCATGTTTCTAACTTCAATAATTTTGGCTGGGCGATGATGAGTGTGTGAGTGAGTGAGTGAGTCAGGACATTTTCTTTCAATTTTCTCTTTTCAGAATTTCACCCCTCCCCATGAACCCCTTAAATTTGATTTATGAAAAAAACTGTCGAACAGCTATTTACTTACTTTAAAGCAGTTTTTTTACCCAGAGTTTGATGAGTGAGTGAGTCAGTCAATCAGTTAGGACACTTTCTTTCCTGTCCGCCCCTCCCCCCCTCAGAATTTCACCCCTCCCCATGGGCCCCTTAAATTGGATTTATGAAAAAAAAAAAAAAAAAAAAAAAAAAAAAAAAAAAAAACGGTCAAACAAATATTTACTTCTTTTTATGTTGATTTTTTTTTCGCTGAGTTTCAAACTCCTCGCCTATGTCGTTTAAGAGATACACGCTCCGTTAGGAATCTTTCAATCCCCACTTTTCACCTCATAATATTCACCACATCGAAAAACCCTCAGACACGTGTCTTCTTATTTTTAATGATTAGTTTATATGCCGAGTATCACATCCCCGAATGAAACCAATCGGGGGATATTGCTATTCAATTAAATGCAGGTCTACCCCCTTAACACCCCTTTAGAACCTGAATATCCAAAAATCCTCTCTTAGTGAGCATTTGCGGCCCTTGAGGAAGCTGCATACCTAATTTCATTCCAATCCGTTCGGTGGTTTCTGAGATTTCGTGATGAATGAATGAGTGAGTGAGTGGTATTTGACAAATATAGTAGATAGATAGTGTCAAGTCTTTGTTATGCTAAACTCTGTTGACAGTGCTGTGTGAGCAGTTGAGTAACTAACGGGATTTCAAGTAAAGATCCTCATTTTCTATACCGGTAGTGCAGAGCAAAACTGGCATCCAGTCGGCCGTGTCTCGACTTGAGCTATGTTGCCATGGAAACTATCTGCCTTGCCATTCCTTTACGAGTATATTTTATGATTTGATTAGCCTGTGCTTGAGTGAAAAAGGGCCGAAATCAGAAGAATGAGGAAGACTATCGAAAATTCATGTAGCCAGCGGTTCCTTCTGGGTCCTAAACTATGCGTATGCAAAATTTGGTTAAGATTGGTGGAACGGTGTAGATTTGTATACGGAACAGACCCACCCACATACATACATACATACAGACTTTCACTTTTATATATAAGATATGTAATATATTTTTTAACATGAACACTTAACGTTATAATTAGGTAAGTAGACCTAATATGCCACCCACAAGGCCTTGCCTTACGTGGTATAGCTTACATGTATTCTTCCCTAACTCGGCTGAATTTGATATTCATCACATAGATCTCAGAATGTACATTTTTAGGCCAATACGTTTACTTAGATAATAATCAGAAATAGACTAATTACGATATGATGAAGATTGTACATATTTAATATAACGGGACTCCAGTGATCAAGAGAACAAGTGACTTATA
Organism: Meconema thalassinum; assembly: GCA_946902985.2. NCBI lineage: Eukaryota > Metazoa > Arthropoda > Insecta > Orthoptera > Tettigoniidae > Meconema > Meconema thalassinum. The sequence continues at coordinate 445,377,328 of OX336389.2, forward strand.
CAATGTTGTAGTGCAAAGGACAATGTGTATATAGCACACGCGATTTCTTGAACAATGTACGGACGTATGTCCTAATACTTAAAAAGCTATGTGTGTATATATTTTCTTGTATTGCTGGATGTAATATTGATTATTCTTAATAATAATAATAAAAAAATAATATAAGCCGCTTCGTATGCCCATTTCAAAATGCCAGCGACTCTGCAAATTCAAGACGGCTGCTAGGCATACTATTAAAATGTATAAATTAGAAACTCAGGATGTAATTGAACTTACAATGAAACTTGGTAAGAGAGGAGTATCATAAAGGAGGCCCCTTGAGGATTAGTGGTAAAATTTTCCTACTGAATATAATTAAAAAATTAATTACTCGGTATGCTTTAGAGCTAAAATAACTAAACTTAGTGGTAAGGTAGAACCTTATATGGTTTCGTATGCACAAAGCAAAATAATGACGATTGATAACATTCAAGATGATGGCTGGGCATACTATTAAAACGTTATAAAGAATTCAGAATGTAATTGTGCAATTAAAATAAAACTTAGTAAAAGAAGAAGTACTATACAAGGAATCATTCTGAAATAGCCCATAAGAATAACACACTAAATACAACACTAGGTGGCCATCTTGAAAATATAGAATATGATAATGAATAACTCAATGTATCATGAGCTACAATAACTAAAGTTAGTAGTAATTTAGAGTCTCCCACAAGTCCAACCCCTCCTCCACGTGGTGGGAGACGGGCAACGGCATGAAGTAGGGGATTGCCTGTAGGGGTGAAGTACAGTGGGGACTTTGTGTGCCCCGGGACCGCTACGGTAGCTGTGAAGGCTCTATGGGAACCCTGAAAAGTGACGGCTGACGGGGCTCTGGTGAAGCTACGATAGGCCTAGCAAGCCAGTAGTGGATATCATATTTGCTTTCAAACCAGGAACATGCCTCGGAAAGGACGGATGCAAACGACGACGACCCGGATATGCTAATGGACTACGAGTTGGGACATTAAACATACAGACACTGACAGGAAAAGTGGAGGAGATTGTAGATGTGATGGAGAGAAGAAAACTGGATGTACTGGGCTTGGCAGAAACAAGATGGAAAGGAGAAGGTCGCAGAGAACTGAGGAAAGGGTACCGGTTGTACTGGAGTGGGAACAGTGAAGGAAGGAGCAGAGTAGTAGTAGTTGTGAGAGATGGAATGAAGGACGAGGTAAAGGGAATAAGTGACAGGATCATGAAGATCAGAGTAACTGTAAAGGGAAGAAGCCTGGAGATAGCCCAGGTATATGCCCCTCAAGTTGGATGTACAGCTCAAGAGAAGGAAGACCTTGAGGAGGAGCTACAACAGCAGTTGAATGGTCAGAGCATCATGGTCATGGGAGATTTGAATGCACATGTAGGAAGTGAAAGGCAAGGATATGAAAATGTATTGGGAGCAGAAGGATGGGGTAGCAGGAATGAAGAAGGGAGAAAGTTGCTGGATTTTTGCAAGAGAAACGGTTTAGTGGTAGGCAACTCCTGGTTCCGGAAGAAAGAAAGCCACAAGGTAACGTGGTACAGCAGTGATTTAACAAAGAAATCTTTGGTAGATTACATGCTGTACGACTGGGAAATGAAGAGAAGTGTCAGAGACATAAAGGTAATACCATCAGAGGCCTTAGATAGCGACCACAGAATACTTGTAATGAACCTGGGAGTTGTTAAGGATAGCAAGAGGACAGAGTACCAGGAAAGGAGAATCAAAGTATGGAAACTCAAGGAAAAGGAAGTCAAGGAAGAATTCCAGAAGATAATAAGGGAAAGGATGCCAACAGACAATCCTAAAACAGGGGAAGAGGAATGGAAGCAATTCAAAAACACAATGGTGGAAGCTGCAGTGGCAGTATGTGGAAGAACAAGCAACAGAAAGCGGTGTAAAGAGACACCATGGTGGAATGAGAGAGTAAAAGAAGCTGTGGGAAGGAAGAACAAGGCTTTCAGAGTGTGGTTCCAGGAAAGAACTGAGCTGGCAAGGGAAGATTATAAGATAAAGAAGAAAGAAGCAAACAAGATTGTTGCAGAGGAGAGGAAGAAGTGGATGGTAAAGTGGACAGAGATGATGGAGGAAGACAGCAGAGGAAATAAGAAAGTTCTTTATGGGATGGTCAAAAGTAAGAGAAGAGGTCTGCGAGAGGATGTGGTAATGATGGACAAAAAAGGAAATGAGGTACACAACAAAGAGACACTCAAGACAGTGTGGAAAGAGTACTTTGAGGATTTGCTGAATCCAAATGGTCATAGGGAGGAAGACAATGTATTGGAAGGTGGAGAAGACAACACAGGAATGGAAACGGACCTGACTTGGAGAGAACTGGAAATGGCTATAGACAAGATGAAAGGAGGAAGGGCACCAGGTGTGGATGAAGTGAGTGTTGAAATGGTGAAGGCAGCAGGGGAGGTTGGGAAACAGTGGCTGTACCGTGTGATGAGGGTGATATGGAAGGAGAAAAAGACCCCAGAAGATTGGAAGAAAGGATTAATTGTCCCAATATTTAAGAAAGGAAGCAGAAAGGAGTGCAGAAATTACAGGGGAGTCACACTCATACCTCACTGTGCCAAGATATATGAAAAGATATTAGAAAGTAGAATACGAGCCAAAGTGGAGAGAAAATTGAGAGAGGAACAGTATGGATTCAGACCTGGGAGATCAACAGTGGATCTCATATTTTCAGTGAGACAGCTCCAGGAACACCACTACGAATTTGGAGAGGATCTGTTGATGGCCTTCCTGGACATCGAAAAGGCCTATGATAGTGTGTGTAGGGAGAAGGTTTGGAAAGCAATGGAAAACATGGGAGTGGAAAAAGAGACTGTAGGCAGAGTGAAGGAGATGTATTGTGGAAGTGTGAGTTGTGTGAAAGTTGGAGGGGAAAGAACAGACTGGTTCAGACAAATGAGTGGCCTGAAACAGGGTAGTGCGCTGTCACCCCTTCTCTTTATTGTGGTTATGGATGAGGTAATGACACGGATAGCAGGAAAGATAGGAGAAGATAAGATGAAAGCAATGGTGTTTGCAGATGATCTCATGGTCTGGGGAAACGAGGAGGAGGAAATTCAGGAGCAACTGAAGGCTTGGGAAGAAACAGTGGGAGAGTACGGATGGAAGTTCAACATCAGTAAATGTGAGATCCTGTTAACGACCAGGAAAAAGGACAGACCAATGAGTGGGATAACACTTGGAGGTGGACAGCTGAAGAAGGTGGAAAGTCTCAAGTACTTGGGAAGTATAGTGGAGGAAAATGGGAGAAATGACAAGGAGATTACGGAACGTGGCAGACAGGCAGAAGCATTTCTGAGAAGCATTAGGAGCTTAGTGTGGAATAAAGATGTCCCACAAAAAAGCAAGAAAGTGTTATACAGAAGCTACTATATCCCGATACTGACCTATGCTTCAGAAACGTGGACAATGAAGAAAAGAGTCATAAGCAGAATACAGGCAGGTGAAATGAAGTTCCTGCGAAGTAGGATCGGAGTAACAAGAAGAGACAGGGTGGGGAATGAAAAGGTCAGGGAAATGGTGAAAGAGGAGCCCTTGCAAGGTAGGATTGAGACATCAAGACTGAGGTGGTATGGACACTTAAACAGAATGGATGAGAAGAAGATTCCCAAGAGGATACATGAGATGCAGATGAAACGACCAAGGGGAAGACCAAGAGATAGATGGCTGAAAGGAGTGGAGGAATGTGTCAAGAAGAGAGGCGAGGACTGGACCAGAGTGACAGCGGAGAGGTGGTGGGAAGAAAGAACTAAGTGGCGAGGCTTATGTTCCAAACAGACCCAGCCTGGGGCTGGAAACTGTACAAGATGATGATGATGAGTAGTAATTTAGAACCTTGTGAGTGACTCTTATGACCTAGTCAAAAGAATAGTGACTTCATACATTCACAATGGTGGTTGGGTGTATTCTTAAAACTTAAATATCATTAACTCACGATGTAATAGAACAAATAATGCAAACTTTGGTGAGAGAGGAGTACCATATGAAAGACTTCACCAGCATTTATCATATTCAACCAGATGTTCAACAGGAAATGTTCATTTTCACAAACTTTTGCAAGAGTGCAAGCACAGTACTGCACCCATTGAATATTATCTGTTTTTTTTAAGTAATGGGTTACCTGCATTCGATAGCAAAAAGCTCCCAACTTGTGGACAAGTCTGCACAGATTTTCAATTCATGTACAGTTCCTTTGCCATATGGCACTGGCTTTCCTTTGACAATTGTAGAATCTTATAGAACACAATTCCTGCATGCTCATTGTCTGTGGATGTATGTTTCCCACTGAAAGAAACTTCTTCCTATAAATCAAAATTTTTGCACTTCGAGGAACGGGGTTTGTTGAATTCCTCTTGAAAACGCTCCAGCACAATCTTCACACTTGGCACCCCTAATTGATCATCTATCTCCATGTGATCGGAAATAATGCTCCACAACAAATGCTTTTTCTATACACTTATGACTAGGGATAGGAATGATTCGCAATTGCGAATTTTTCGAATTATTAAATGAATTAATACACAGGTGGCAATGTGTTTTAATAACCCTAAAAATGGCGAAAAAAAAAAAGGTTTTTGAACTAGCGAAATTTCACACCAAAATGCGAATTTCGCATGAAAACGCGAATTAGGCATGAAAACACGAATTATAGCTTTTTATCGTTTTTTTTTCTTTACAGTGCACTTCCGACAATTCACGGCAATTAATGGTCGAATTTCCGCGAATTATCCGCAGAAATGTTTTTAAGCCTAGCAAAAAGAAAACTATTGGTTAAAATATTGAAATGTATTTATGAACATGCCCCCCCCCCCCCCAAAAAAAAAAAAAATCTTCATAACATAGCATTGTAAGACACACTTTGTGGATTATACCAATATTAAAAACTAAGAAAAATGACTGTCATCACTTTTTGTTTCTCAGATGGTTTATTTTTTCTAATTTTAGATTGTACAATTATGAAGAAAACAATATAAGGGAACAAAAATTTATCTCGATTTTCTATGGAAGAGATAAGTGTGACTATAGACACACTAGCTTGACTGTGGGAACTTTCGGGATTTCCGTTGCATCACTCCTTCACTCGATATGTACTGGATCTCCGTTTACCTCACCGACAGTCAAATTCCATACAATATCCTCATCGCTTTCCTGTCTGAAACCATGATTGTCTTTATCGAAGTCTAACTACTGAATGTCACTTTCTTCTGCATCTTGATATTCATCCAGATTTTGCCCTAATGTCATCGTAGTGAGACCACCTTGCCCGTTTGAAATATCATCGTCACAGAAGCTGACAAACGCTTCTTTTTGTGCGAGTGTAGTAGCGGTAATTTTCTCCCATAACTTGACTGCATGAAGAGCATCCAACAAACACGGAAAGATCGGAAACTTAATGGTAGATAGCGGGCATCGCTTTCTGCATTGAGCGATCTCTATCTATCTGGGCGGTCATCCTAGTAAATTAGTTAGTTATTGAGGTTTTAAGGGGCGGAACAGAGAGATCATCTGCCCCTTCATCCTAGTAACTACTCAACGCGTGGCGTCATATACAGCGCCTTTCAGACATGAATATCTAGATGACAAGTATCCAGATCAAAATGTGCCACTGTTTCCTGAACCAGTCTTAACCAAGTGGTCTTCTTGGTTTCATTCTGTAGTGTACCTGTCAGAGTACTAGGAAGATATTGTGCAATTCATGAATGAAGTAGTAGGGACTGATAACTCGGGTGATGATTTTCTGAACATTGTTTCCCATGACGAAATACTTGAGATTCAAAGAATTTGGCACAGACATCACTGAACTCATCCCTTTATTAGAAGACCAGTCTTATCCAGTGTGTGCATTTCAGAGTGATCTTCTAGATGGACATCTATGGAGAATTCTGTTTCTGGAAATACGGTATCAACATTAAGGAGCTGTTGGAGGGTTGTGAAAATGTGTTAAAAAGAGGGAAAATACATTCAGTTTTAGTAAACGCTGGGTCCCATGCTCTTAGAAAATTATCAGCTTGAGATTCATTGACCCTGGGAACAAGATTTACAAATGTGTGTGTTTGATCCAGCAGAAATAGTGCCAATGAACATCAATGAGGACCTTGCAAAGAAAATTAAGAAGTTGCCATTGTGTGGAACACTGGAAGAAAGTGAGGTGATAAGAGGATACAACGAACTGCAAACTTTAATCAAGAAGCAGATGCATGACAGGACCAAGACAGACATTGAGTTTTGCAAGGAATGACATTTGTATTCCAAAGTTCTCAGAATCTGTGTTGAAAACCATTTGGAGACCCCGTTCAAACTCTAACTGTGAACTTTTGTTTTTCAGCTTACACTAGCACGTTAACTGATATGCGTCACCGTTTGTCACAAGAGAATTTGGATCTCTTCACTGAAGTACACTTTGAAGGATGACTGAAATGTGTTAGGTTATGCATGTTATCCATGATATTTAAGAAATCCCGCCTAAAATGTATAATTTTGAATGTACCGAAAAGTGCACTTGAAACCACCGAATTTGCCACTTTAAAATACCGCTTTCTTCACTCTCAAATCACCGAAAAATTCCTATCCCTACTTATGACATGTCACCGCTGTTGCGCCACTCCACTTCAAAACTACTTGACTCGCTACTTCCTAGCGACATGTTCTTCTGTAGTTTAAGTAAGTAGGGTGCCTTTTGCAGAAAAAGAAGAGAAGGAGAAAACTTCCTGGATTCATCCTATTATACAAGAGTGAACCTTTATTTGTACAAGGAAAGGAAGCTTTTAGTTTTACGTGACCGTTAATCATGCGATCATCAGCCACGGGACCTCCTTTTTACGTGGAATCCGAACCACAAGACATGGCATTTCACTTCGAAAATCTCACATGCATCGTCTGGGAATCGAACCTGGTCCACCTTGGTGAGAGGCCAACAGCTTGACCGCTGCGCCACCACACCCCTTTATTTATACAATGTTCCCTCAGCTTAGAGCAGATGCAGTGGGATTCATTAATTATTGTAGGATGTCTGTCACATCATTTCATGAACTACGTACAATTATGAAAGAAAGGCTGACCAAGTCTCCATATATGTTAGAAGTCACGTCCCATATTGCTGGATGCCTTTCTATTTCAAAAATAGATTTTTCTGTGTCAATTTCAGTACGATCCGTGGGTAGGTAGTTAAGACTGCTTTCCACATGTGACTGGACAGTATAAATTCTGTTGACCAGCTGTTGTAGTGCGACCTGTCAAGACACTCGCGAGTCGCGCATGGTTGACTATGACGGTGTAGCACAATATGTATCACATGTTACAAGTTGACAAATTGACAAAAGTTTGATAAGGGTATACAGGTTGGGGAGGGGGGGGGGGACACTTTTGTCACCCGCTTCAAGGGCACTTGTTGCTGTTCTTGGTAGTTTCTTAAGAGTGAAGCAATGTAATAAGAGGTTATGTTATGAGATCAGAGCAAACTGATTGTCACACTGTTTCGTACATCACGCTACCGTCGCCTCGCCTTGCTACATTGCCATATGTCGCTTAGTAACAATAGTACATTATAAGTATATTACTTTTTAATGTTTTAATTCATAAACAAATATTATGTTTACAAACTCTTGAGCAAGACGCCTGTCATTGAGCTTGTCAACCATTTCCGAGCAGGTGGCTAGTAGACAGCAATGATTCCGGGTTCCGTCTAATTTGTCACAACGTAGAGGTGGTCTCATCACCGAAAAACTTCTCTCTGCAGAACCTCTTGAAGTAGGTACGCCGAGCAGATTCACGGTCATTACAGTGACCAAATACAAACTTCACAAATTTAAACGAAGTAAACAACAATGTTAAGGCAGAAACTGATGAAATGCTAGAGCTCCACCTCTTCTTCTTTCTCTTTACATCATTCCCACTCCTATGTGGGGTCGATGTTTCTGACAGCTCTCCTCCATTCAACCCGGTAATGCACATTAGGGTGGAACGAAAAAATATTGTTTTCAATTTCAATACGTAATAGTGATAAAAAGTTGCCTTTTCTTTTATTAAATCAACTGTAAAGTTTGAACACGATTGGAGTAGGGTAAGAGGTGCCGCAAAGGGTTAGAAATTGTGATTTTTTAGTGAAATTTACGAAATTTCAATACATTTGGATCGGCAAAAAATATTGTTGTATTTATCAATTTCTGCTTAAAAATGGCAGTTTTAGGTGACTAAGATGCACTAGCTAACAGCTGATCAATGTGATCATAGTTGGTGACATAGTACGAACGGTTAGAGTGGAGGGGGGAGCGTGTTACTGCTTGTCTGCAGCAAGTAGGTGGGAGGAGGAGCGACTTGTCTCTCTATGCCTCAGAGGTCAGTCCAGTCCAAGTGTTGGTGTGAGACACAAGTAGTTGTTGTGAAGTGCAAGTTGTGAATGATTAATTTTGATCATGTTGGTAATGTCAGTAAATAATTTGTTAATAGACTTTAGTGTATTTGCATAATACTTCCAAGTATTTTTGTTAATGAGATGGCAGAGATGTTGTCAAAGCGAGTTCAGACTAGACATCAGTGGGAATGTCCCATTTTCGGTCATCCTAAAGTACTTATTTACCAACCTATGATGTCATGAAGAATTTCCTTTATATTCGACACGAGTTGAAACGAGATATATCAACAAAAGAGCCAACGGAGAGTGAGATATTAGATATTCTAATGGAGAAAGTTGAAAATGTTTGGGTTAAAGCATCAATTCCTACAGTGTCTCGTACCCGTATGTTGCAAATGGGAAAAGCATATCATGACAATAATTATAGAAATATATTGAGATCAAAGGGAAGAAAGGGCACAGAAAATTATGATTTAGCTGTAGACAAATTTTTAAATGAAAGTAAGCGTCTTTTTTATATAGCATCTTGCAAGTGCAAGTTGCTCTCAGAGTGTAAGTGTACAAAAGACAAAAAAGTACCTATTCTTGAACAAAAGTTTTTAGTAGATAGGAAAATAGGAAAATGTGTATCAGCATACTTGGTAAGTCGGTTACTAAGATTTTGAGCCAGTGAGAGGATCGAAAGTTAAAGGTGAATCGACAAGAGCTTAAATACAAACGACATTTGGAAGCTGAGGCAGCTAATATAACATAAAATGACGTGGTGCTTCTATCTGATGATTCGGATGACGAGTTGCCAGTAGAATCGGCCAATATGACTGGAATTGATGTGCTTCAACCTGAAGATTATGATATAGTAGATGAGTTTCTGGCTGAATCGAACACTTATGAAGTCTGATTTCATTTTTACGTTACCTTTGCAACGAACATCTCAAAGTAATCGACCCGGTTATTCAAAGAAATGGCTACTATGCTCACCCTGAAAACATGCTTGTCTGTATGTTAAGTGATGAGAGAAAACACATAAGAGAGTTAGGCTTCCGACGACTTTTGAAGGCAAGGTCAGAACAGAAGAATGAGGTACGGAAGTTTGTGAGGCCTAAACTAAACTTCAAAGCTGAAGATTACATCGACATGATCAATTGGGCTGATGTAACAATCACAGAACCACCGATGACAAAGCACGTAACTGATGAGGACTTAGCCAAGTACATAGGTGAAGCAACCAAGTACATAGGTGAAGCAAGAGAAGATGGCCTGATGCATTCTATTGATTTTCCACGTTTTTCCTGTCGTACACAAGCAGTGGAAACAGTAATAAAGCTTGTAACAGAATCATCACTGTGTTTGTGGTCTAGAAGAAAGAAATGGATTTGTCAAAGCCAGATTGCTTCACACAGGATGATGCCAAAATTTGAAACAAAGAAACACTTTACCTAAAATGTATTTGAGAACATTGAATATTGATTTAGCTTTGTTATAATGTTTTTGTCTATTATTTGCATTTTATGAATAAATGTGTGTTCTTATCTCATTGGTTATGACTTTATTGCTTCGGTAAAGTACCTTTCCTACTCTCTGATTTGGTTCAATATTATCACTGTGTGATAAAAATGAAAGGAGACATTCTAAGTACCTTAAATAAGTTTTAGTCAAAGAAAAATCATTACAATATCATATTATCTACCCCTATCTTACTACGACAAAGCCAAAAAAGTACGTTTTTTTAAAGAAAAACCTTTATTTATTCAGGTTTTAATACCTACTAAGTGGGCGTATAAAATGATGATGGACAACAAATTTTATTATTTTGCATTATTTTAGGCGTAGTTTTAATGAAATTGAAATAATAAACATAAAAAAATCAATAAAATTAAAAATAAAATTCCAGAAAATTTGAAAAATAAAGACAAAAAATTATGTTCAAGGCTTTTGTGGCACCTCAAGATGTTGTTCTATCACAATAAAACTTTGTAGAATAACTTCTCACATAAAAAGACAAATTTTAATCACTATTAGAATGGGTAATACAGAAAACTATTTTCTGCCCTATACCAACGTTCCACTCTAATGCACATGCTAGAGCTCCACCGATTTGGATAAATACGGCACAAGCGTAGCATTAAATGTCGAAGTCTAAAATCTCGTGCATCACTGCTTTTCAAACCTTGTCGGCGCATGCGTAGGGTGTGCTTAAAAAGCGAGATGCGCGAGGGAAGAGTCATGTAATTTTACCTTGTTTAAAAAAAATAAAAACAACGACGCGTGCGCAGTTGTTTCCGGGCAGGAGTATTAATTTTGTGTGTCCCAGTACCTTACCTCAGTTTTAAACCAGGGCTCCGAAATAATAGTTCGAAAATGTACCTTTTCAGAACGTCGTGGTAAGTGGACAAAGCTAACAGGGCCTCGGCTCTCAGCTCAGTTGGCGCCTCGGCAGGAAATGGCAGAGGGGGCAAAAATAGACTGTTTGTTCGGTAGAATAAATAAATTACGACTAAGAAGGCAAGATGGCTTTTCCCATTTAAAGCCTAACGTAGTATTAAATCGTTTATAGAATACTTTCTGGTTATTTTTTTTGTTAAGGGTAGGCTCCTTAAAAATTTTGCCTTGCACCTAAAACATGGGAGGGGGCAGTCCTCCCTGTGTTATACGCCCCGAGTTTCAGGTTCTAGGTCGTAAGTTGTAATTTCATTTTATTACTAAATCGGCATCCATGAATTCTGAAAGCAACTACTGTATTAACTACTTTACTTTGATACAGATAAGTACGGTCCAGATACTCGGACACCGAAATACCCAACAACTGATTTTTTCTAAATACATACTGTATACACTGAACCCGTATTTTGTGAGCTTGAATGATTGTCACAAGGCGAGAGTCGAACTGCAATTTACGTGTTATTTTACATAACAATTTAAAGGGAAATATAGGCTACCAGCTATACAGCATTTAGGCAACCCGCTCAACATGAGACAGAGAAAATGATATTTGAGAAGAGAGACAGATATATATCACAGGGTTATATTGAATTGCATAAACACGGCTAGCATTGGAAACGACTAGGGTGAGGTCGCGAGCCGAGAGTGTCACAAAAAACTGGTTTATAAACGAATTCCGCATGGCAAAGACAAGAGGACACACGACCTCTGCATCACACTTATTGGCATGTGCGTAAACCGGCGCGATCCAGGAGTCACATGACCTCCACAGCCAATCAAATAATTAGATCTAATGAAAAAGTAATTAGACCACAGTAATTACTCTGGATTATTTGGAAATGATATTATGGGATCGAATTGAACGGGAATTCAAAAGGAACAGTTTCGTATCATCAGTTTATAGAGGAGAAGCTTTATTTGGCAGGCAAAATTATTTTAATTGTCACATGAATTCACACTGCCTAAATTTGAGAAAGGACGCTTAAAGAAAGGAGAGGAGGGGGATTCGACTCCTATCCTCGACGTTTTTTGTTGAAAGACTTTGAAATGTACGGACGTGTTGGTCCCGGCCAGAATTAGGTACGGCATACTGCAAGTTCATTTGACCGCGAGGGCAGGGCCTTCGACAGTCAAGTTTAGCTACATTGACGGTGAAAGTTCAACATTATGTAATAAGAACTTAGAATATGTTGACAAGTCTAATGAAGAGATACTCGTGAATTCGAACATTATTATCAAGAAGCAATCAACAAAGCGAATTACAAATAAACATTATTCCAGTGAACTGAACATTATTTTACCGCATCATAAAAACTGTTTAGCAGCGATATTGAAAAGCAGAGCCGACAATAAATCTACAGAATTTAATCTACGAGAGTTATCCGAAAGCTATAAGCACCAATACTCATCGAAAATACTTTCGAACAGTTCAACATTATCTATGATTATTGTAACAAAATGTCGGTTATGAACTACAAAATTGAGTTAACGAGGATGCTTAATATGAATATTGGGAAGACGATGGAAATTAACTACTAAATACATGGAAGGGAAACAGAGCCGACGATAAGATGTGGTATATTGGCTTTCACGGCCAGTGAATAAAACTCAGCAATTTTTCTAGGTTTGTGCCATGTCTTGTGTGGGGTTTCACCTCGGACTCCAAGCTGGCTCATCAGCGGGCTCTTGGTGTCCGTACCCGGACCCTCACAGAGGTAGCGAACTGCGCGCAACCTCCCTTTTTATGAAGCGCACCTGCGCCTCTTCACTGCGAGAACTAAGAGCTCAAGCAGCCATACCTCCCTATGAAGGCTTCCAAAAAGATGGTATATTGGCTTTCATGGCCAGTGAATTAAATCATTCACGACCGCACTGTGCCAACGTTACGACAGACTTTTTCAAAGAATTCAAGTGTGAAGTTTTGGACCATGTGCAGTTTAGTCCAAACCAGCACTGAATGATTTTCACCTTTTTCGAGAATTGAAGGTATGGTTGGACGCCAACGCCTCGCCAAAAGGAAACACTGCAGGAGACTGTCCAGACGTACCTACCTCAGTGGTGGCAGAATTGGAAAGCTGGTGTAACAATACGACAAATGTTTCAATCGTTTTGGTGATTATGTTGAGACAAAAGAATAAATCAAGCAAACATTTAGTAGTAAAATCAGTTTGGTATGACAATCTGTTATTTTTATACAGTCCATCAGAACTTGAAAACGGCCCTCGTATCCCTCAGGGTTAGGAATTTCTAAGAAACTTCTTCAAAACATGTATAAATCAAGATACCCATAAAAAAAATACAGGAGTGAATTCCTCCAGAGTGGGTTTTCAGACTTGAGTTGATATTGCACCCATCGCCTCAACTGATGCTGCCCATGGCGTAGTTGTGTTATTTAAATAGTGCACCATGGCCGCGAGGGCAGCTTCAACAAGTCCAGAGTTTGCAGGTTCGAATTCTGGTGCTGACAGCAGCTATCGTCAGTATGGTTTATCCCCGGGGGTTTTCCACACTCTCCCCAGGCAAATGCCGGGATAGTACCTTACTTCAAGGCACCTACCTCATTCCCGTCCCTAATTCAGTTACACACACTACTACGCTCATCACACAAGTACAGGTGAAAAGACAAGATCACACACACCCAACTATATGGGGCTAATGGCCAAGAAGTCCCAAGCCCCTAAATTGAATTAACATCAACAACATTGGGTAGGAGGTGGCTGTGGCTTAAGGTTAGGTATTTGCCTGGAGTAGAAATGGGAAACATTGGGAGCTCATCACTAATTTGTAAAAGGCAAAATATATTTTGCCGGGTGTTAGGAGGCTTGTGTGCTCAAATAATTCTTAGCGCTATGCCGTCATATAGAGTGATACTCTGGTCCTCCAGATAGGGGGTGTGGCTAAGAACTCTTCCTGGAAGAAGGACACTTGTTTTGTAACTAAATAATGATAGAAGCTGGATATACAGAGTCCGCCAGAAAAATGTATACACTCTTTGTCAGACGATATCGGGACATGGACATTGTCAACTGTCATCATTGTTTTTAAATGTTGTAGTATGGTCTTTCGCTCAACAGATGTCAGTACTTACATCACGATAGTGGGAAAACGAAATGGCTGGAGCAAGCTTGACGTTCGAGCATCGAAAGTACATTATGAAGTGGTTTATCAGGTTTGGTAATGCCGTTGAAGTGCAACGTCAGTGGAGGAGGGAGTTTGAAACAGAACCCCCGACACGCCTAACAATTAAATGCAATACTGGGTAGTTTGGAATGCATGGAACGATTTGTGATATTCACAAAGGAAGATCGGGCAGAACGCGTACAGCTACTAGTCCTGCTGTGTCGGCTCACGTGTTGGAATGGTTTGCTAATTCTCCACAGAAGTCTGCTACGCAATGTGCGTGGGAAGTGGGGATTAGCAGTAAAAGTGTACGACAGATTTTGAAAACAGCTAAGTGGAAAGTTTACATTCCACGATTACTGCATGCGCTTAATGAGGATGATCCCGATCGTCGAATGCAATTTTGCGAATGGTATCAGCAAATGGTCACCCAAGATGAACAATTTCTGACGAAGCCCAGTTTAAACTTAAAGGAACAGTGAATCGACATAACTGTGTCTACTGGGCTCCGGAAAATCCGCATGTTCATGTGGACAAGCATGTTCATGTGGACAAGGCGGTCAATTTACCAGGGGTTAATGTCTGGTGTGGACTGTCGTCGAGGGGCTTACTAGGACCCTTTTTCTTTAATGGTACTGTCACTGGAGCAGTGTACTCGGGAATGTTATGCACATTAATTTTTACCAGCTATACGTGCGCTTTATGGAGCCGATGATGAAGACTTCTACCAACAGGACGGGGCGCCACCACACTACCATGTAGCAGTAAGAGCTTTCCTGGATGACAATCTGCCGGGACATTGGATTGGACGAAGACGGCCCATTGAGTTCCCCCCACGGTCGCCAGATCTTACCCCTATGGACTTTTACTTGCGGGAAACTGTGAAAAATCAAGTCTATCGACGTAAGCTGCGCATGCTGGAGGCCCTTCGCCAGGAGATTACAGCGCCATGTGCAGTGGTCTCCATTAAAACATTGACGGACGTCATTGCAGCGACCGCTCGTCATTCTGCTATGTGTGTGGCAGCCAACGGTGAACATTTTGAACATCTCGTGTAACCATATGTTTAACTGAAGACAGTACTACATGAGTAATAAAAATTTAAGTGTAAAAAAAAAAACACAAAATAAATAGTTTTTGTTCCGTAAAGAGTGTATACATTTTTCTGGCGGACTCTGTATTATATAGATACAGGCTAGGAAATATGATGAATGATTTACAGATTGTGACATGGAATGTGCCGAACCTCCATAGAGTCATGACTATAAGGAATGTTCAACAAGATTGGACAATACAAAAGGGGGCAGGCCTACATGGCTTGGATTTCAAGGATCCTTCTAACTACCAACTGAAAGCTGCATGGGTCCAATGAACATTTATACAAGAAAATAGAATTAAAAAGTTTCTGTTTCACTTGAATATGGAAATGGTCTGCATTTTCCACAATTGTTCACTAATAAAACTTGATGTATTAGGTTGATTTTCCTTCATTTTTAATTATTGAAGTGTTGTTATTTCCTGCTCCTGTGGAAAATGTAATTTTTTTATAAAACAAGTGCTATTGTCATATCTCTAGATCAGGGGTAGGCCTTCGCGATCTACTGTTTCATACCACCGTATCAAAGTTATCTACTTCTTTTAAAAATACAGTAATTGCTACATTTGTAATTTTTTAATACTGTGAAACAACTACATTTAACAATGAAACTATTACATCTTCACTATTTGCTGAAAATACAAAAATTTACATTCAATGTGAAACTTGAGGAGATGCTCGTTTAACAATGTCTTTGATATTAGGTGTATAACTTGTTACACTTAGTCGTATACACGAGTCAAGGTGTTCGTCAGTCAACCTTGTTCTGTGTTTATTTTTAATAAAATTCATATTTGAAAACCATGATTCACACAGGTAAGTAGAAGCAAACAAGGCCTTTATTTTAAGTGCAACATCAACTAACACATGACATTTCTCCTGAGGAATCAAAGACCAACAGTTTTTAGGTTCCGCAATAGTTCTGAGATATAAATCATTTTTTAATGATATGATTTCAAGTTCAAGAGCTGCCCCATCTACGTCAAAAATATTTTCAATGGAAGAAGATACATTCAATAGTTCAAGGTTAGCCCAAGGGAAAGATACAAACTAGGTTACCACAGGAATCTTTTGAAAATCTGAAAACCGATTTTTGAAATCATCCCTCAAAGTGGAGATCATGTTTACATAACATTCTCTATCATAGGGTATCTCACATTCTTCTACTTGCATCTTCAGAGTTGGAAAGTGTCTTAACTCACCTCTCTTAAGGCAGGACTCCCATAAACACAATTTTTCAGTAAAAGAATTTACTTCAGATATCATTTCAGCAATATCTTTGTCCTTTCTGGGATCTTGAGTAGAATGGAGTGTACTTGTGAGAAATAAGGGGAGTAACTACGGTTAAAAAGGTGATTATTCAGAAGATGCAGGAAAACGATTATACGGTACTTACAATGTGAGATCCTTAAGGAAATATGTCTCTTGAGTAATAAGAATTGTAACTTATGGTAAGTAAGGAAAGTCGCTTAATGTTAAGTGAATGATTGTGGTCTGAGCGAGCAGGTAATGGCGAGGTGTTGCACTAACATATGATATCGTGTGTCTTGGAGAGCACAGAGGAAATATAAAGTGTATTTTGTCGGCTATAAGCTTGTGTATTTGAGTGTGATATATATATATATATACATATGTGGGGTAAATTAGCGCACTGCATTTGCACTGAACGATGTTGCCTTAGGTAATATAAGCTAATAAAGTTTCATTTTTCTATAATATGCCTGTGTTACTAGATACATATAATTCCTGAGAGACTGGAGTAGATCTGGTTATTCGCATCACATACCAAGTGTTGTGAAGTGATTAAGTGAATTGATCAGTTGGCAGTCCCACAAACTAGCCATAGTGTATTCAGTCCAGAACCAGGCTGAAAATTGAATTCTACGTCCTCAAGATATAAAAATCAAAGGTGTAAGTGCAACGATGACTTATGTACAAAACAAGAATATAAAAGTGAAGGGTATTTTGATGTACATTGTTTACAGGTCGCTTTATGTAAAGAAGAAAGAAACAGACATTATGAACAGTTGGAAGACTGGAATGAAGAAATTTTTAAAAATATGTAAAACTGGAAGGGTATAATTTGTTAATGTTCGTAATTTCTTTGAAGGGTATAATATTTCATATTTGTACAAGTGTCTAAGAGAATTATGGTGATATGATTGTTGACATATACCATAATTCTCTGGGGCGAATTGTAATGGTCCCAATTTGTGACCAGAATGATATAATTTTATATATTTTATTATTATTATTATTATCAATATTTTTTAATTTTTCATTTTACCTTTTATTAGTTATTATGTTAACTAATATGTTTATATCTATTATTATGCGGTAATGTAGAATATTATGGCAATTGAAAGGACTTGGAGCTATACACATTATATTTGAAATAAGTTAGGTGCTTGACTGAATACTATTTCTGAAGAAAACACGTACAGAGGAAGAAAGAGGATTATTCGCGTAAGGCCGGCTTATCCACTGCTTCTTGGTAATGACATAAATAGACATTTATGTCTTTCACATCAAGTATTCTACCAGTAAACAAATCATACTAAGAAGGGATTCTATGAAGACTCGCCATTAACAATGCTGGGCCGGTGAATGAGTCCTTTGCAACTTTATACAAAAGGTGGGCTGGACCTCCCGAGAAATGTTACAAAGAAGTATTGTCATTTTTGATATGTGAAAGGCGAGCTAAAATTGCCTAGCGACTGCAGAAGTGGGGATAGACACGTGCCCTACCTGGGAACGATATATATATATATATGACGGCCGCCCAACTGGAGGATGACTATTGTTGAATGGCTGGCAGGAGACTGATTGGAGCTGGACGTACAGGCAGAAGAGTGGAACGTGTAGCGAGATGGAGTTGGAAATTAACATTCATCTGTAACGCAGTGCTAAATTATACAGTTGACTATTTAAGTATGTGAATTTGATAAGACAATCAGTCTCATCAAACTGTGTCATGGTTGTGTACGAGGCTATTGTCACAGGGATGATTTATGGAATTTATTCCGTCATCCACATATAAATTCATTACGTTGATGAAGATCAGGGCCATCATGAACTCTCTACGCAACAATCCATCTACAATGATTTTCAATGCGGTGAGCTATATAAACAGTTTTACTCCAGTCAAATCGGGAGGCTCTCATGCTTATTAAATTCAAGACATTTTATTCAATTAACTCAGTATACTACAATTTCCAATCAAGCCCCATAATACAAGTAAATTCAGTAGATTCTTTAATTTAAATTTATTATTATCTTTAGTATTTTATTCTTTTTTTTGCACTTGTTGTTTTTATATATTAAATTCATTTTTTCAAATGTTTGACTGGTTTCCTTTAGTAGCTAGTAATTACTATAAGGCAACACCACACTCCTAAACTAATTATCGTAAGGTTAGATTACGTAAGTTTCACTACGGCTGGAGAAAGGAATTTCGCTGCTCTACCTCTGTTTAACTGAGGTTTAATATATTATTTTGATCATGATATATGAATGGTCTGGCGCCCTTGGCTACATATAATACTACACATTATGTACTTTTTTTAGTGAAGCTGATAACAATACAGATACACTATTAAATTAATACACAATTAAATGTTTCATATTGATCACCCAAAAGTGGGCGACTATTTAATTATTAACCTTTGCATGTATAATCAGTTTCATTTTAACATAACCCATTACAAATAACGCCCAACTAGAGGAGCGAGATATAAGTTTTATAAACTTTTAACCCATTACAAATAACGCCCAACAGTGGAGCGCTTTTATTATTAATATTCAATGTAAACTAACCCATTACAAGCATACTTCAGTATGGAGAAGTAAATCTCCATATTGCAGTTCCAATTCGTCTGCCAAATTTTTGAAAAGTCTTCTTTGAAGAGAAGGAGACCTAATTTTGTTCACTATCTTCACAACAGTTTTCATGGTTTCATTTAAATTTAAAAACTTTCCACACAGAGACTGCTGGTGTAAAATACAGTGATAAGTTAAAAACTGTGGAAAACTTTCATCTCTTTGGCACAGAGCAAGAAAACTATTTTTAGACCCTCTTAAAGCTGGGACTCCATCTGTGGTAATGCTTACAAGCTTTTGGATAGGTATTTTCTCTGACAAGACGAGTCGTTTCACAGCAAAAATTACATCTTCTCCTCTTGTATGGCCTTTCAAAGAAATTACTTTCAAAAGTTCTTCTTTGACAGTAAAGTTATTAAAAACCATCCTTACAAAAACTGCCAACTGTGCAGTACCTGTTGCATCAATGGATTCGTGTAACTACAATGAAAAATAACAACACTCCTCCAAGTCTGTTTTCAATTGAGAGAAAACATCACGAGACATTGTTTCAACTCTTCTTGTGACCGTTCATGACGAAAGTTGAAGCGATTCGAAGGCAGCCACTATTTCAGACTTGTTCTTGAAATTATTAAACAACTCATCAGCAGCATATCGAAATGCTTCTTTTATGAATTCGCCGTCTTCAAAGGGTTTCCTCCGTTTCGCCAATACATTCGAAACATGATACGAAGCAAGGGTGGCAGTAACACTTCTATCCACTGGTTTAGTGAACATATTTTGCTGAACACTTGACAAATTTTTAAGTTTCTTGATTTTTTCTTTCCTCATTTCACTGCTTAAAGGAAACTCTGCATTCACACATGGGTGCATAGTTTTGAAGTGTCTCTCGATGTTTGTCTTTTTCACGAATGCAATTGTAGCTTGACACAACAAACAAATACATGTGTCATTTCTTTCCGCTACGAAAAACTCGTGTTCCCATTCGGAATGAAAATTATAAACTTGATGTTTTTTTAATACGCTACTCATTATGCGTAAAGTGTCGTTGCACTACGTACGCAATTATGTTCTTGATACAAGAACACGTTCGAATATAGTCACAAGCTATGTCGCCCACACGCTATAAAAACACGAAAGTTAGCAGTTCACAATAACGACACCAAAGAATTTAATATTGTAACCACAATAAACAGCACGAGGCACGAAACTCACCGCCTCTTAATTTGGAAGAAGCTCTCTTTCAAATTACACACCGCCTTCTCAAGACACGTACCGAACCAATACAACACATTGCACAAAGAGAAATGAAACAGTGTAGAGACAAGTGGTGCGCAAGTAGCGGCTGTTTGAACTAATGCTTTGCAGGGTGTCGAGCGATGACCTTTCTTCAAATTCCCGTATAATTCCCGTATTTCCCGTACGAAAATCCAACAAATTCCCGTATATTTTAGAATCCTCTAAAACTAGAGTTCGTATACCGAATGGCTGAAAAATGAATCTTAAAGCGCGAATCACGATTTTCTGGCGTAAGTGTAACTGCATTTTTGGAGACACTTCCGCAGCCCACGGGTGATGGCGAGATTTAGGCCTAATCCGTAGCGTGAGCAAAGCGCGCGCACGCGAGTGAACTCCCCTGCAGATGGGATGAGATGCTACGAACACAAATAAAATACTGTTTACCAGGGGAGAGCTGATATAAATGACTTGTTTTACTGAGTAGGGTTGAGAGAGTAGAGAATAGGAGTGTCACATAATAAATGTTTACGGGAAGTGACTGAATTGTATGGTACCGTAACCGTATAGAGCTTCCTCGAGTTAAAATGGCACCGAAGCTTATGCATAGCGAACTTCCGGTCCGCGAATCTCCATTTGATTTTCATTGGCAGTGAATCGTTCGTTCGTGATTATCTTCTTTATTATTTCGGAATATGGTTTTGTTTTTAGGCATTCAACTTATGAAATAAGAACTAGAGGGTTGGCCTTTCATGAATATTCCAAAGACAAGTGTCTCATAAAAGAGGAATTAGTAAAACTTCGTATCAGAGACGACCATAACACACAGCTTGCCTACAAAGTGTGCGATTTGCACATTTCAAACGGCAGTGGTCTAACATATCTTAGACTACAATAATTAGGTTGGTGCAAATTAAATATGTTTAGGCCTATGTGAGAATATTATTATAATTTCCTATCCGGTTGTTACATTGGTATATTACGCATTAACGTGGCCCGTTTCAATGCTAAATTGTGACGGATGCTACGAGTTATAGGCTATTCGCCGTACCGGTAGGCCTAATATTTACTAACAACGCATTGTTTCTTCTTTAATATTTATTTAATCGTTATAATTATAATAGCCTATCTATTAACACTTATTTAACCAATAATTAGTTTATAATTCTATACATATTCCAGGTATTGCAAGAAAGCGATATTTGACAGCACATGCGGTTCCACCTTAAAATCCAACCGTGCCCAGTCTTCAGTACCTATGAAAAAAATTGCCGTAAGTTAATAAACCAAACAACTGGTCTTTTTTTTTTGAAATGCACATTTACATCTTCACCCTAGTCTACGTGAAGTACCATACGGTAATCACTGAAAGGGTAGAGTATGACCTCAATTTCACAAAAGAACGAACCTCATTTTGCATGAATTATGGAACCCGAATCCTAATGGAGGTAAAGATTGTCCGCATTTAGAAATATGTTAGTCAATAATTTAAAACAAGATGCCAAAAAACTAAATACAAAAAGCTGCGTGCCTACTACGGTGTAAAGTTGCTCCGTGAAAAAAGGCCAAGATTATACTATGTACATACAGTTAAATACAATCATCCAATTGGAGAAACACTTTCTTTGCCACGATCTTATAAGCAATTTAAACATAAACTGATGTAATTTACGGGAAAATGTGCAACATTTAGAGACTATGAGTGTTGTATGTGGCACAACGTTAGCTGACATTTCGCATCATTAATACATAAGGAATGAACACATGCAGAGCTTTTTCACTGCACACAGCCGAAGATCATATCATTCTTGGTGCATTTTTCGTTCTCTTAACCACAATAATTTGCTTAGTTACATGCAAGGAAAATTGTATTACACAGTTCCCATTGCTTCCATTACCTGACTACTAAACCAGAAGCTGGTAATGCATAACCATACTCTGGTGGCGCGTCCTATGGCAAATGAAAGATCGAAAGTAAATGTAAGCTTTATAGGAGCCCGGAACAAGGCGATACAATTTTCTACACTACTGAAAATAATCAAAATACCCTTTGTAATAATGAATAATAATTTTGGGGGGCATGTAGTAATATTGTAGATGTTACCCACCCACTATCCCTTTTTAGATCACGACTTGTATAGTAAAATTGGAGGTAAACCCGCCAACCTGGGCCCAATGTTTGGGAAGCCAGGCTCTGCCTGTCACAAGCCAGGACAAAGCGGTGAGTGATAGAGGAGTAACACCTCTAAAAAAAACCAAGGTCCAGCTGGCCCGGCTGGTAGCACCTTGTCAGGGTCCCTTGCCAGGGTTACGGTGAAGTCCTCAACGGCATTGATAGTGGAATAGATGATCTATAGAACAGTATGAATGGCGGACGGTGCGGCCCTGTATCCGGGATTAATAGGATAAAAGGCATCTACCCTATGATTTAGTTAGATGTCAGCTTTACATAAATCCATTTAGCGTCTGTCTTGTAGCAAGCGGCTAGATGGTCAGCGTCTGTTCACCAAAGGTGCGGCTGAAAACCCATCCTCGGAGCTAACAACCCGAGTAGAATTTTTAGGGGACTTGTTCCCTTAATCTAGCAAACAATCAACAATGGATATGCACATTGTAAGAGATTTTACCCCAGGGAGTAACCAATCTCCATTTTCCAAGGAAATGAAAAGTAGGCACTCGGATTCTGGGGGGCCTACATCATTGTGCAAAGGATGAAAAGGATGAGTCGAAGCATCTTGAAAATAGCATTAAGCAAATCACTAGTAAAATTAAGCACAAGAACATAAACTTTTTGGCTACCTTTAATGTCAATTCACTCTTAAAAACAGGAAAACTTAAAACTCTAATAAATTTCAACAAAGAGAAAAGGATTATGATAACAGCTCTTCAAGAAACTAGATATACTGATGAACATCCATTTGATTCAGAAGGTTATAGAATATTTAAGGGAAAACCTGGAAAGAGAGTTATGAAAAATGTACCTCAGTTTGGAACTGGGTTCATTGTAAATCAGAACATATTAAATTCAATAATAGAGTTTCAATCCATTAATGAAAGATTATCCCTGCTATCCTTTAAATCAGTAAACAAAGTTTATACTATTGTCAATACACATGCACCAACTAATGAGAAAAATAGGACTCAGAAAGAACAAACGGAAAATTTTTGGCAAGAACTATCAAACACCCTGGATCAAATTCCATCAAAAAATATAATACTTCTACTTGGAGACTTTAACGCTCAAATCGGCAAAGAACGTCAACATCGGTCCATAGTAGGCAATTTCCCGGCACATAAAAGAACTAACACAAATGGAGAAAGAATTATTAGTTTATGCAGAGAGCATAACATAGTCCTGAAATCTACATTCTTCAAAAAACTTCCTAGGAAACAAACTACTTGGGATTCCCCAAATCCAGTTTGTGGTGAGAAACAACTTGACCGTGTTGCTATTAGCAGACAGTCTACAACGGAGATACTCAATGTGAAAGTTGCTAAGAGTGCAGGTTTAGATTCAGACCACTATCTGTCACTCATTAAATTCAAAATTAGACCAATATATAAAAAGAAAAATCATTATCAATCCAAAAAGTTTGATACTCAAAAATTAGCTACAGAAAATAATTTCAAAACACTTTTGGAAAGCAGAGCACCTAAAACATGGGAACAACTTCAAAGAGACTTAGTACAGACAGCAGAAGAAACCATTCTCCTTAAAAGAAAACGAAAACATGCCTGGTGGACTGCTGAGTGTGATGAACTAATCTTTAAAAGACAACGAGCTTGGAACATCTGGATTGCAAATAAAAATGAGAATACCAGGAACAGCTTTATAGAATCCCGAAAACATGCATCTAAGGGACTCGAAAGGGTAAAAGTGCAACATATGAAAGACCAATTAACATTAATAGAATCGGACTTCAGACAGCACAATATAAAGGACTTCTACAAAACTTTCAGAAGTAGTTAAAGGAAGTATACTCCACCAAGCTTACTTTTCACAGATCCAAAGACTCAGAAAACTGCATATAATAACGCTGAAAATTGCAGAATACTTGCGGAATATTTTGAAGAACTCCTCAACTGCGATCCACCAAAGGAGACATTTAATTTTGATAATATACTCCCCGTTCCTCCAGACTCGAAACCACCAACAACAAATGAAATTAAAGAGATTATAAACGAACTTAAAAATAACAAAGCATCTGGAGAAGATAGTATAGTTGCTGAATTATGGAAATACTCGAGTGACAACATGATCCTATGTTTAACGGAAATCATAAATGACATATGGATGATGTACAGATCTACTATCATTCAAAACCGAGTGATATCAATAATGCAATTATTAAAATAAGACCTACAACAGCTTAGTGACTATGCTTATAAAAACAGTTTATTAATAAACCCAAATAAAACTCAAGTGATTATTATCGGTACCAGTAAAAACTTATATTCCCTCAAGCAACGTGACATCTCGCCAATAATTTTAAACAATAAAATCATACCCTACTCTACTTCAGTGACAAACTTAGGAATTATTATGACAGACCTTAAATTGGACTAAACAGGTGATAAGCACATGTAATAAAGTACATAAATGCTTATATCCTCTGAAACGGTTCGGTAATGTATTCTCTGTTCGACTTAAAGTACAACTAATTCACTCTCTGATACTACCTATATTTGACTACTGTGACACTGTGTTGACTGAAATAACCTGCGACAGTAACAAGAAACTGGACCGGTGCCTCAACAACTGTGTAAGATATATCTTTGGCCTGCGATATGATGTTCATATATCACCCTATTATAAGGAGCTGTCGTGGCTTCGAGTGCACCAGCGTCGTGAACTCCACATGTTATCACTACTGCACAAAATACTTTCCACTAATACCCCTAACTATCTTGTTTTACCGTTTTCTTACCTCTCGTCCTATCATGACCTCAATACGAGATCTGGCTCCTCTCTTGCCGTACCTATAAACCGTACTGCTGTTTACAACCGCTCGTTCATAATTTCTGCGTCCAGGTCATGGAATTTGCTACCTGCGAACATTAGAGACAATCCCTCTCATCGCAAGTTTAAAGTGGCTTGTTGCGAGTATTTGCTGTGTGGAGCCCGCTGACTTCCTGGATAAATGTTGAATGAACGAATGAATGAATGAATGAGATGAATGATCGTATTACTGTAGTTACGTCATTTAAGGGTACTTTACTTTGTGTATCTTTGAAATCAATGATTCTACCATTATTCATATTATCACTATTCTTATAGCTATTAATATTATTTGTGCTATTTGTATTTGTAATTATATGTCATGTAGATGTATACTCTTCTAGTGGTTAAGTGTAAGAGAGGGCCTTGAGCCCTAACTTCGCCACCAATAAAGGCATTATCTATCTATCTATCTATCAATCACACAGTTTACCATCAGAATGGACATCTGCTTTGATACATCCACTACATAAGAAAGGGAAGAAAACAGATCCTAACAATTACAGGGGAATCTCCCTCCTGCTAGTGACCCATAAGATCTTATCCAAAGCACTTTTAAAAAGAGCGGAAAAAATACTCGACCCACAATTGGGAGAGTATCAGGCAGGATTTAGGAAGGGACGATCATGTATGGAGCAAATACTAAATTTAAAGAGCATATTAGACATGAGGAAAATCAGGAACTTGAAATATGTAGTTACTTTTGTGGATTTTAAAAAAGCCTATGACTCCATTGACAGAAAGGCACTTATTAACATTCTGAAGGAATTTGGACTTGATAACAAGACAACTGAAATAATTCAAGCAACACTAACGAACACAACTTCCAAAGTTAAATTTAGAAGGGAACTTTCAAAATCTTTCAAAATAAAGTCAGGTGTGAGACAAGGAGAAGGTCTGTCACCTCTGCTTTTCAATTGTGCATTGGAAAAGGTAATTCGAGAGTGGAGGAAAGCCATCAATACTAAAGGCGTTCAACTAGGAAGACATCCAAATAAAATCACTGTAGATTGTTTAGCTTTTGCGGATGACATTGCATTACTTACTGACTCACTGGATACTGCCCAAGAACAAATTAGAGAGTTGCAAAAACAGGCAGCCAAAGTCGGACTACAAATATCATTTGAAAAAACTAAGTTCATGACAAACATCACCGATGCCCCCAAAAGTATCACAATTCATGACAGTTCAGTATGTAAAACAAATTCCTTTAAATACCTAGGCGAGTGGATAATGAATGACTCACAGGAAAAGACAGCAATAGAAACACGTATGCATAAATTACAAAGGTGTTTTCATATGACAAAAGATATAATAAAAAAAGCTTATCCTGGAACACTAAATTAAGGCATTATCAAACAGTAGTCAGACCTGAAACTCTGTATGCAGCAGAAACACTTAAATTAACAAGATTTGGTGATTTAGACAAATTAAAGAAGACTGAAAGACTAATTCTGAGAAAAATACTGGGAGCTAAACGAAATAATAACGCAGAATATAGGTTACGACCAAATAGAGAGTTATATTTGAAATGTGAAAAATTAACTGATGTAATGAGAAAGAGAAGATTACAGTTTTTGGGCACATCTATAGAATGGAAAATAGTAGACTAACTAAACAGATCTTCAACTTACTGACTAGTTACAAATCCAAACCCACATGGTTCATTGAAATTGACAAAGATTTGACAAACGCCAAAATTCAGACAGGCACAATAGCAAACAGATCACTCTTCAGAGAAGCTATTCAAAACACAAAATTTCAAGAAAGGAACAAACAAACAACTGGCAGAAAGTGGACTCAGGAGGAGAAAGATCGTCACTCTAGAACGATGAAAGAAATTTGGAAACAACGGAAATTGAATACAATGGACAATAGCCAACGTTGATTCATCGTACCCTCCAAATGCGTTATTCGAAAGAAGAAGAAGAAAATTGGAGGTGTGTCCGCTATTACACACGTAAATTATGGGACAAATACAGCATTGCTAACCCCGCGCATTCGGTACTGACAGCCTTCCTGTCGCTTTGCCCCGCTTTTCCTCTCCGCAATCCACGGTCGCCACATAACAGGACCCTACGTCCAACCGCCGCACGGCAAGAATTCTGAGCATGCTTCTCACCTACACCCTGTATTTCGAAGGAAACAACGCAAAGGATATGTCGGGAGCTTGGAACAGCTGAGCAGTGTTGCTAAGTTTTTAGTGTTGTTGTAAATCAACTGATTCGAATAATACACAGCGCTACACTGGCTATCTTTTCTACTCCACCAGCTGCCATCACAGCATCCTGAATAGCATGAATGCCAATCAGACTTGCTTCTTTGTGATTGACGATCATGCACTTCTTGTTCAGGGAAAAACATCTGTCTAGAGCTGCATTGTTGTGATAGAAAATGTGTTATCATTTTAACGAAGCTTGTGAGATCGTTTTTGGCAGGAACTGAGGAAGGTGCTCAAGCCACGAATTCAGACAACAGCACGTCGAGCCATGACTCTTTTCCGTCGAACTGCTTCAAACGCGCAGTGACGGAGCCCAGTCTCAGAAGTGCGGAGTAGCTGCTCTTGATGAGGTCAGCCATTGCGCCAGAAAGCAAATTCTTCTGATTACAAAGAATTTCCAGGGCAATGACGATCCTAACTTTTTCTAACTTAGGAGTCTCAGCGACCCCTACAGGGTCTAGGCAGGAAATAGCACCGGTCTCTTGTGAGCAAGAGTTGACCTCTCTTTGATTTTTTCAGCCATAGGATACGAATGTACAATTTTCGGCAGTTGGTGCGAAATTGCAGCATATCCGCGTCTGGAATTTCCTGAGATCTTGAGCTGTTAGCTTCTTTAAGGGCTGCTCTTGTCGAGAAACCCAGGTCTCCGCTGTGAATAACAATGCGGACTGATCCCTGTATGTCATTGTCAGCAACGAGCGCGGAGAGGGTACGGCCGGCGGTAGGCCAGGCAAAGCATGCATTCGACGTTGGCTGGGTTCTCATCCCGCTTAGCGCTCTATCGGTGGCGCAAACTGCAGGTGGCAGCGCTTCCCGTATCAAGTGCGAATTTCCCATATTTTTCCCGAGTCACTAAAATTCCCGTATCGCTCGACACCCTGGAGAAAAACAATCTGAGGTTCAAGGTAGATGTTGCTACTAGTTCTACAAACTTGTTTCGAACGAACACTCATTTTCTCAGCTACGAAAAAATATTGTCCATTTTATTCAATAATTTTTCTCCTGAACTCCCAGTACTCACGCAAATAAGCACTCGCGATCTACCGGTAGATCGCGATCGACGTGTTGCCGACCCGTGCTCTAGATAGTATAAAACAAAGTTGCCGATTCTTGGATGTAATGGATAATCTCGAAATTCACTGGATGGATTTTGATGCGTGTTTCACCATTCTGTAAAGGATTTCTCGAGGAGGGTTTCTGTAAGAAAACATTAATTCATGACCAAAGGAAGCTGAGAAGTAACGATTTCAGTGAATCGATCAAAGAATACCCAGCCGTCTGTACACATTTGAAGCTTACGCTGGGTGAACGTTAAAATTATCTATATACTATGAGTGCAAGAATTGTTCAACATGAAAAGTTCTACAAAAAAGTCAGGGGCAGCATATCTCTATCTTTATTACATCTCCAACTATAAGTGTTTTAACGTTTTCATTTTTTTCAACAATCTCCATTCAGTGGAACGATAAATTACTAGCTTCAGAGAGAGTCTTATCACCCCAACTTCGGCCAGCATCAAACTGTCGAGTCTTGTCGAGTTAATACTTCAGAGAAGAGTATATGTGTTTGGAGTTTCGCTCTTCATCTCGGCTCTTCTAAAGTGTGCCCGGTACCTGCCGTCCGTGCGCCCTTTAAGCTTACGCTGGGTAAACCGTTAAAGATACCGGGCAAAGCCATCGCGGGTTGCTAGTAACTTACATATAAAACAACTTTTGAAGGCTGAAATCTTGATGAGTCGATGTGTTTGAGCATAAAATTTCACTATGTAAATAAATTATTTGAAGTCAATAAAAAACTACTGTATCCTGTAGCATCGGTTGGCAAAGGGCAAGCCGTGACATTGTTCTTTTGATTGCTGGCTCTCCAAACAAGAAGTGTAAATTATAAATCTATAAAGAAAAGAGAAAACTTATTAGTTTAAAAGGAAAAAATGAGCAGTGATCTATTATGAGTCTGTGTGTAAATGTGGTTTTGTGAATTAAATCTAGACAGAACAATCTTACGAAATGCAAGTCCTGAGGTAACCTTTAACTTGTTGATCCCTTAACTCACTAGGCCAGCTGTGTGTGGCGAAGTGGTGCAGTCACGGGACAGGTACAAGAAATGAGGAATTAAACCAAACGACATATACCGTATACACAAGCACACTATTAGGGTAGCTCTGCACACCGTGAGAATATGTGTATTAAAAAAATTAGTAATGAAATTAGCCAAAGTACCTGTAGTAATGGTATCTGGAGATGATAAATTAATAGATGTTGACTCGTCCGCTGTCATAGACCCCCCCATCCCAAATAGCGACATTACTTATATAGTTGAAATGAAGTATCTGGTAGACATCTTGTCACTATGTCAGGAATGCCAACCCCGCGCGTTTGGTACTATCTCGCACCGTGTATACAGAGAAACAAAAGAGCGTCGATAATGTAATTTATAATTGCGCCAAATCCAAATAGTCAGTCGTACTTTAATCATGGATTGTGTGGCATGTGAAATTACTTCATAAATTGTATCTTATTAATGTTTTACATACAAAACCAAACCTAACCTGGGGCTTAGGCCCCAGACCCCCTTGCTTGTGGTACTAGCAGTAATTTTCGGCCAGGCAGTACCTAACCTAGTAGCGGACATAAATTGAATCTTATTAATGTTTTACATACAAAACCAAACCTAACCTGGGGCTTAGGCCCCAGACCCCCTTGCTTGTGGTACTAGCAGTAATTTTCGGCCAGGCAGTACTTTACGTCTTTACGTGTAAAATGGTGAATGGTGAATTTTGTATGCGACATGTTGGTAACGTAGCCACATTTCCGTCTGTCGAGTGTCCAAGATGGCGTCCGTAGTGAAACGAACACGATAAAAATTATTTATTTTCGTAAAAAAAAAACACATTATTGAGGTGCGGCAGTTGTAGTTGAGATTGTGAAACGACTCCCAACAACTCCAAGAAAGGTATGTAAATCATAAATCCTATATTTTCAATAATATACCTCGTTAAAAGTTACGAAAAGGCATATTCTCACGGCGTGCAGAATTACCCACTATTAGTACCACCACACACTTACCAGATTTTAACACATTATAATAAAATAGGTATAAGATAATTCTTAACTGTGCAAAGACAACCCCAGGGTGGGACTCTTACAAATTTAACTGGGCACATTAAGGTGTTGATCAACCAATAAACAATTCTTTTATTACATGAATTATGTATCAATTAAACAAAGCAAGGTCAATGCCTCCATGCATAATTAACTTACGACAGTGTTTTTGAGATCTAGGTTTTATACTGTAATGCAGGAGCTTGGAATACCAAAGAAACCTTTTAGCCTAATGAAGATGACCCTGAGGTAAACTAAATCTAAAGTGCAGTTCAGGGAAATATTCCAAAACCCTTAGAAGTAAAACAAGGTTTCAGACAAGTAGATATTCTGTCAACATGGCTTTAGAAAGAGACATGAGGACCACTGAAAATCAACCGAGTAGGATCCATTTTTCATAGAACTCGGCAGTATCTCACCTATAGGTGGTATTGCTGCGACATCAGACAAATGAAAGCCTTTTTGAGCCCATTTAGCCAGGTTTCAGAACTTATTATCGAGCATTTCATTTTCACGTTTTGACTGGTTAACTACTAAAACACATTTTCATTTATTGGCAAAATCAGTTTTGTCAGTGGCAGAGTTATGAGGATGTTTTAAAATTTATCTTCTTTTTTATATAATAGTGGTTCAGTGCACAGAGGATTAGAGGCAGGAGGAGGCCGTAAATGACTATGAGAACTAAATATAAAAGTAGTTTTAAAAATATAAATAAATTTTACAAGGAAAAATGTTTTTAATTTTTATTGTTGTCTATGAGACACTTAATCACTTAATTGGCTGCTATTTCAGGCCCAGAATTTGGGGGGTTTTGGGAGGTACAAAATAATTTTGCATAACACAAAACCATGTGATATATCATTTTAAAGATCTTTGTTATTGGAATTCCAAAGGATATCACAAGATTTCAGACAATATTCCGAGGGTGGGAGTGAGTGGAAATATAAAGGTTTTCTTGCAAATATTTAAGTGGTTGGTCAGTACAGGGGACTTAAGAATATGTCTTCAACAGAGTTGTAAGGGTGTATTGAATTTGAAATATCCTGTAACATGGTTCCTCTCCTTATACATAGTCTTACCCTGGCAATGCTGGGCTGAAATGCTAGTGCTGTAAATATAAATTGAAATTCAAACATGGCGACGATGAAGATGATCGTAATAATTAAATGAGTTTTACTGCAGTGGTATTAGAGAATGGCAATGCTCTTCACTGATGGATATAAGCATTGGGGCTACGAAGGAAGAAATTCCTCATGTTGGAGGAAAGGTAGAGAGAACCATATTTATCTGGAAGCTGTGCTAATGGAGAATGGACAAGATCTGAAATACCCATGTGGCCAGAAAAGGTGAGAGTATTTGGTTGGAATGGACCCTCCCTTTGGAATGTGGACATTCATTAACAATGTACAATTCGAACTGTCTATAGCTTAGTAACTCACTTGATTTACTTCTAGTTGAGAGAATTTCCTCCTTGCACTGCTCAATGGAGATGTAGTTGGAACCAATAGCTCCAGGCATCTGCATCCTTTCATAATGAGATTTTACCTTGGCAATTATTTTATTAACAATCGAGTACATCTCTTGCCTGTGCATTTCTTGGTAGTTCTTATAGTGCCAGACTCCAAAAAGCAGTCCAGTAACAGCCATGCTTGCTAATACAAAAGCATTATATTAAAAAAAAAAAAAAAAAAACTTGAATGAAATATGTTAAGCTGTAACAATAATTCAGTCTTAAAATGAAGGAAATAACTGCCCCCAAAATATGATCTAGGAAAGAAAGAAATAAAGAAAGCTAATGGACGAGTTTTCCTCTACATTGAACCATACTAATATTAATCTTGTATATCTACAACACAGCCAGTTACAAGCAAGGAAGAGATATCTGGTCATAGACCAGACCAGGGCTATTGTGCTAGTGTATTCCTGGATCAGCCATCAATGAGCTGCCTTAGATCCATTGACAGCACTAATGCATGTTGGTATTTTTATTGTATAGAAAACAATGGATTTTATGAGAATGGAGTAGAAATTAGTGATAACAGAAAACAGTGTGTTACAGGTTTAACGTCTCTTTTAGCTACTGTGGCTTTTAGAGACGGCAGGGTGCCCGAATTTAGCTGTGAAGGAGATTTGTAATGTGCCAGGAAATCAACTAACACAGCTCCCTCGCATTTAAGCACCCTCAAATGCCAACTCACTGAACCGGGATTTGATCCCACAACCTTGGGCAGAACACACATGAAGGACTACAATGATAGTCACTGGAAAGCCAGTTTAAAATTGCACTTTAGAGCCGGGAACAAGTTTTACAATTTCCAGCTTCATGGAATACCAGTACGGCCCCAAGAAAGGCACATTTCTAGCAAACCAAACCATCAGCGGCCTTGTTACAAATAATTTGTGCTTCTTCACATTCCCAAATATTTTGGCCATCTATACCAACAGGAAAGACATGGGAAAAGTGTCAATAACATAACGAGGAATACCCATTATATTCCATCTGAGCACCAAAAATTCTTTGATTTGTATCTTCACAGAGAGAAAGAAAAGCACCAAAATAACCAAAGGAAAGTTACTTAGTTATTGTTACCTTAAGGAAACGAACAGCATGGTCATCTGCCCTACAAAAGGAAAGGCTGACACTAATCATTTGGATGTGATTTCTTAAGTTAATCATTCATACAACATTAACCCAGTCTATATACAGCACACACTTTTCTCATGGAAAATATGGCAAACATTGTACATTGTAATGCAATAATAATTTGGAGACCTTTAAGGCAATTCCTACCCCCAAGAAATATGAATAAAATATATAAATGTTGTAACAAATTTATTTGTTATTGTGTTTTAGTTACAACAATCTCTAATTATTATGTGCTTTGCTGATCGCCTGCTAGATGGTGACAGCTGAGAGGCAGGATGTGACTTGACACACCCACGTCTTTTTTGTTTAGTATGTGTTCTGCCAGCTTGATGGATTGTTAGCGGGGTGGCGGAGGAAAGTAGGTTACCGCCTGCTCCTCTCTCTTCGCAAGTATTAGGGTACAGCGAGGCGTGCCTCTTCTGTTATTTGAGCAGCCAGCGGCAAGGTGACAGTGAGGTGCCGTATTGTTAATTGTAAGTGCACGAGCTATTCTTCTGAAGTAGAAGGCAATCAGTGCGTTATTGGCAGCAGTTATGACAATTCAGACAAGGAAGCAACCAATCAAAATTCTGAGCTTCTGTTAATTGAGGCATCATCAGGTTGAAACTCGCATTCAAATGATGAGTCAAGTCGGCCCCTTGGGAACTTAACAAGTTTTTTGAACTCTTTAAAATGTAAACCATTCTCTTCTTGCATTAACGAAGAGAAGTGTGAAGCCAAAAACAAAAGATTTATACCTAATTTAGATATTTTGATGGCAAAGTAGTTAGAAAATGAAATTCTCTTGGTATACACAATATTTTCCAAGGCAATGTCATATTCACACTCATTTTTGGCTATTATTACGATGAGTTCGCCACATCCAAAGGCATTTTAGAGATACTGCCAGCATTAATTTTAGGCCGCTCCTAACATGGAGAACAGACTTCTTTTGTAGCCACTCCTGTGGAGTACAGATGCCACAGATGAATGATGAAAGAATGCTGAAACAAGTGATGGAGGGACGGATGATTCGAAAGAGAGGACGAGGAAGACCTAGAGTATGGTGGATGGATTTGGTGAAGGACAGTGTGAGAGAACAAAGCCTGGAGTGGAGTTCAGTGGTTGAGGAAGAATGGTGGACAGAGTAAAGTGGAGGGGTGTCATATTTGCTCTGACCCGGCCCAAGCTGGAAAACGGAAATTGATGATGATGATGACACAATATTTATTCCGGAAGAAGGAAGGTTTTTTGTAACATGTGTGTTTAGTTTGCTGGTGAAAAGGAATGAACTTTAAATAGTGTAATTGTTACAAAAAAAAATCTTAGAAAAGCAGAGAAGTGCCAAAATTAAAATAAAGATATTCAGAGTTGAGAGAAATTCTGTTTACTGGGGCGTGGAAGGATAAAACATTCTTTATATGAAAGTGCAAGACTTCAAACCGTACAACATATCTAAGTTGTGAAACAAAATCGGCTTGTTGAGAGGCTTGATGAAATTATGTGTTTCGTTGGGAAATGGGAGCTTGGATTTCAGGGTAATTTTGAGGGGGAAGACTTCAGGAACAGGGGCAATTGCCTAGAGTTGTTAAGATCTTCTTTCAAAACAGCAACAGTGCATTCGAGTTCATCGCCAGTCCATGTTGGGCTTTGAAGGCACATCAAGCAAAATACAGAATTAATTAATTGAAACTCTTAACTACTGTAATTTGGGAGATGATCAAAGCCGAGTTAGACCCTTGTGGTTTCATTGGTATTCAGGCAGATGAGATGTACCAAATAGATCTCAAGTCAGTGCAATAGGGTATTCTGGTTCTGCTCAAGACAGGGTCCCACAGAAAGATTCATAGGCTTTTATGATGTTTTGATTGATAAGACTGCATCAAGCTTTTAAGAATTAATTGTTGATATGCTACGAAAGTGGGGAGTAATCGATAAAGTCGTTTATCAAACATATGAGCCCAATGGTACGCTGGGGCAAAACACTGGCAAACATTTTGAACTAGTCAGATCAATTTTTCGAAAGATATAATTTTCTTTGAAATTTAATGCGCTGTCATCAAGTTCATTCAGAGTACAAACATTCTGGGTCCTTCGGGGAAACAGTTTTGTTTCAATATGAAAAGCCTAGGCACGCAATTGTTCATTTCAAGGAAGCACAGCTCTCGTAGTACATTGGCACTGCTCGTATTTTATAGCAGTCTTTCAGTGACCTTCAGAGTATGTACAAGGTAGCATTTTGGTGAGGGGTACCACACTAACTGATGAGCCCAATAGTACACTGCACAGTGGGAAAATAATGTGTGTGGAAGTTAATCGAAGCATTGTTTTACCCTATGCAATTCGTCTACTACCGTATGAGGTACGTTTGTTTTGAATCTCAATTCCATAAATCAGATAAAACAAACACTTAAGTTGCAATGTGCCGGCTGCTTCTGAGAGTGCTCTTATTCATGCACTGGTTGATAAGGGATTGTTTTTGTGGTAACTTAACACGGTGAAGAATAAAAGCATTCGTTTTATTTTGGTATTAGGTTGTCACAATGGGCAAGTACTTTTGTTTGTAATAATCATCATCATCATTTTCCATCTCCAGTTTCCCGGGTGTGGCAAACAAGCACTCTCCATCTTGCCCGATCTTGGTACACCATTTGTTCTTGGAAATCGTCCCAGTTAAAACCATTCTTCTCCACCTCTGATCGAACTGTCTCTATCCATCGTCTCCTTGGTCTTCCTCTTGGTCTCTTACCTCTGACATCCAGGTTGAAGTACTTCTTAGCTGTTCTAGAGCTATACTTCCTCATTACATGGCCATACCACTGAGGTCTGCGTTTCCCCAGAAAGTTGATAACAGGGACCCTGATGCCAGTTTGTTTGTAATTTTCATAATAATTATCGAACTATTATATTCATAGTGTTATATTTACATGGGAATGTCATGATATGTTGTTGCACAAATTATATTCACACATAGCACAGGTAATAGAGCAACAAAATATACATACATCATACACATTTTAGCTGCTAAGGACTACTAGAAAAGGAGATATCAGTCGTCAAAGTTACCATGAGAATACTGTATGTATGAATGATTTATTAAACAAATGGATTATTTGAGACAAATAGTCAATGATATGACATGAAACACACTCTAACAGTGTTTACGTACTTGACGACACTATCGGAGGAAAAAAATATGCAAGTCAGCAATAACAGCATGGTCAATGCATCGACAGTTCTCGCAGTGTGCACATTTGATAAAAGCAAGTTGGTCACAGTGATCATGGACACATTCTTCGAAGCAGTACTCGAAGGGTGTTTGTAATACACCAAGGAAGTCTCTGGCGTAGCCACATTGAAAAAATGTACATTTGATTAAGATGGAGAATCTTGCTGCCCAAAACTGGAAATACATAAACGATTGGAGGCGTAAGAAGTTGTCTCTATGCCATATGTTAATGTAATTGTCAGAAGATATCATAATTGTAATACAGTAATAATAAATTTCCCAAATTTTTGTATGGACGGAAAAAGAAAACGTCGGCACGTTGCACAACGCCTGTGCACTTTGCTGGAATCAGCTTCTTGATGAATTCAACGCCTTCAGAAACTGTCGAGTTGTATAGTTTGTCATCTCAATTGGCTGTCCAGGAGTCAACCAAAAGAAGGGCTTTAGTTTTGTCTTTAATATCTGGCCACAGTACAGTTGACAGAAGAGGATTCTGTAATAGCAGAGGTTACTACACTTGTAATAGATGAAGAGGCATCAGATGAAGAAAATGATAGAAATGTCACCAGTGGCGGATTTCCAGGGAAGCAGCAGTACATCATATCACCCATCACCTCCAAGAAAACCAAGAACGAAGTTTCCAGAAGGCTGATGCGTACAAGATATGGACAAAACAACCAAAGGAAAAAGATGGAACTGTTGATCGTCCCTGTCTGTATCATTCTGGATTAGCAATTAATATGACACAGCGCCTGAAAATTACAACAGTGTTGGCACAGAAAAGAAAAATAAAGAGCAAGACTGTGTTACAAAACTTTGAAAACATGCTAAAACAACGTCATTTGTCAACCCAAAAGTTTTGCAGGATATGATAAATCGTGAATTATGTGATCACTTTATAGCAAAGAGACAGGAAAACGCAATAATACATAACCGCACATTGAGACATTGGGCACTGAAAATAAAGAAGAGAATTGACCCTCACAATTCACTGCAGTTCAAAGCTTCAAAATCGTGGGTAAAGAAATTTAAATGTAAGAATAAGATTGTCTTTCCCAAAATAACCCACAAAGTTAGCGAGGGGTTGGTTGTAGGGGATGCTGATATTCAGCGATAAGCTTATCAATTCTTGGGAGAAATCAGGTCTCTCATTCAGGAAAAACGTCTGTCATCAGATCTAGTAAATAATGCCGACCAATCAAGATTTGATTACGAGTTCCGATCTGGACGGACTCTCGCAGTGAAGGGAAGCAAGCATGTCTTCGGTGTGGTTTGATCTATAGCGACAACCATACACTCATATATGATACAGTGGAACTTGGATAATTCGAACCTCAAGGGACCAGTAAAAAAATTCGAATTATCCAAAAATTCGAATTAAGAAAGTTCTTTGAAAAGGGTAGAGAAAATAATTGTATTACGTTCACATAATGATTTACTTTTAAGAAAACAGATTAACGGACAACGGTTCTGTATACTGACTGTATCGTGATTAACCTCAAAAGTTTCAAATGATAAAATAAAACCAAAATGTACTATTCACATATTTAACGACAGTAGTAATCCAGCAATCTAGTTAAGTCTCAGAGAAATCTACAGTTTTTCAAAATAGTTCGATATTTTTTCCTGTTTCCTACAATTAAGTCTCTCAACCATCACAAAAGAATCTAACAAATTTAAGGAACGGAAAACAGAACCACTTACGTCATTTCTACTTTCAAAGAAACGTGTAAGTTTTGTGGTGTGGTTTGTTGCTTGGGCTGCACTCGGAACAGTTTTTTCGGGAACTGACCCAACTGTTTGGCTTTTACACTAAAAACTTCGAATTATCCAAAATATAATTAGAATTAACGACGATTTTTTAGCATTGATTGTATATAAAATGCTTGGGACCAAGAGAAAATTTCGAATTAAAGAAGATTTCGAATTATAAAAGTTCGAATTAGCCACGTTCCACTGTATTGCCTGGGATTGTGATGGATGGTATGTTGCTACCTCATTTGTATGTCCTTGCATCGGAGTCCACCGGCTATTTTCCAGCAATTATGAATAAAAATATACCGAACACCAAGGCATTTGCTAGCAAATCTGCTAATATGACGGAGAGGGATTTAAAAGTCTTCCTAGAACTAGTACTGTGGCCAGATATTCAAGACAAAAACCAAAGCCCTTTTTTCGGTTGACTCCGGGACAGCCAATGGAGATGACGAACTATACAACTTGTACAGTTCCTGAAGGCGTTGAATTTATCAAGAAGCTCATTCCGGCAAAGTGCACAGGCATTATGCAACTTGTCGAAGTTTTCTTCATCCGTCAATACAAAACTTTTGTGAAATTCATCACAGATACAATTATGGTATCTTCTGACAATTACATTAGCATATGGCTTAGAGACCACTTCTTACACCTTCAATTGTTTGAGTCACAGTGTTCTTTGTTGAATCGTTTGTGTATTTCCAGTTCTTGGCAGCAAGATTCTGATCAAATGTGCATCAAACAATCAAACACCCTTGGAGTACTGCTTCGCAGGAGGATTAACGGAAGACTGTGTCCATGAGCACAGTGACCAACCTGCTTTCATCAAATGTGCACACTGCGAGAACTGTCTATGCATGACCATGTTATTGCTGACTTGCATATTCTTTGCCTCCAATAGTTGTCGTGTTTATCATGCCATATTCTTCTTCTTCTTCTTCTTGTACAGTTTCAAGCCCCAGGCTGGGTCTGTTTGCCATATTATTGATTAACGCAAATAATCCATTTGCTTAATAAATCATTCATACGTGCAGTATTCTCATCGTAACTTTGACGACTAATATCTTCTGCTCTAATAGTCCATAGCAGCTAAAATGTGTATGGTGTATGTATATTTTGTTGCTCTATTAACTGTGCTATGTATGAATATAATTTGTGCGATAACATATCGTGACCTTCCCTTGTTAGATGGTGGGGTCATGTATTTTTGAATGGACGGGAAGAGATTACCTAAGAGACTAATGGACTGTGCTGTAGGACTGTGCAGCAGGTGCAATATAACCTGCATATAGGGGAGTATGGATAACCCCACAGTAGTTTCCAGTCATGAACTCTCAAAATGAATGCTGAAGAGTACAACAGGCAATTATGAAAATGGATGCATGTAAGTTTGAGAAATATCAGATATGTGATGAGTTTCCTCCTTTCAATAAATTGTTGATGGAACCAAGTCCAGTCATGTGTTTGATCAAATACAAAACTACTAATGCCAACATTTCCATTTTTCTCAGCCATACCATTCCTGGACACAAATGCATAGTATTTGTTAAAGAATATAGCCAATTTTGCCCATTATCACTCAGAAATAACCTTTTTCAATTTTCTCTACAGTTGAAAAATTTACTTGGTTCTTTCAACAATCACTGATTTAATTGGAATTTGTCTTTACATATTTTAAAAATAAAAGAAAAGTTTCCTTTTTTCTTACTTTTCATTAGGAAAGATGCCCAATTTGCTAATCTGAAGATTAGCTGTTTGAGTTGACAGCCAAAAGACATCACAGGATTACGAAAAATAAGGCCTCCTATTTCTATCAATTTCCACTGATGTCCAGTATTATAGGCAGGTTCCCCAGCACTACAATCAGACACACTCACTGCCCATGAGGGATTTGATAACAGAATAATTTTCAAATTTTTGAAGCACTGTTTGGCAGCAGAAGGTTCCTGAAACGATAAATAACAATGGATACATCTGGCAAACTAAACATCACATCAATAAATACAAACCATGGCAAAGATATAGAACATAAGACCATTTTCATCTCCTTGACGAGGATCTGTGACTGTAATTTCTAAACCTCTGTCCACTAAACTACTGAGGAAATATAACTACAGTACATGTAATATTAACCTTCAGAGTGCTGTTGACAAAACGGTTTATCACTACATGCGCGCCTTTTTAGTTTCACATTCCAGCTGTTTGAGCCGATGTTATTTGAAAGTACATTTTACTGTTATTTTTGGGGCAATTCATAGAACCATTCACATTGCATTTTTAATCTCCATGAAGATGCAAATAATGCTATTCATTTGTTCAAAGAGATGGCAAAGTTTGAATTATGTGCGCAGTAATGGCTGACAACAGACCAAGTATTAGTTTGAGTGGTGGCGATTCTTAAAGTCAACTGCACCCAAAAGGGGGCATGAGAGATAAATCCCCCTTAAAAGTCTGATTTGTCACCCCTAGTGAAAGGCCGTTTAGCCAGTCACTACCTAAGGCAGTCTTTACTCATATTCATATCCACTATCCCCCACAAAATTATTTTCCAGGTACACCACTAAAGGAAACTTATTTGAGAACATGTGCGTAAAACGTAACCCAATGTAATATGACGGGTGGGTGTGTAAAGTGCGTTATGTCACAATTCAGTAGTTTTGAGAAACTCAAGTTTTAAAGTTCAATTCGAAACCCAAACTCGAGTTGTGGAATATAATATAAGTAATTTGAATTATGTCTTCAGCAACCTAACACTGTTCACAACAATGGAGTAACTCGTCATAATAAATTCCATGTAAATTGACGTAGTTAGGGAGGCAAACAACACGAGGTGTCTCATAAATTATGACTTAACACACTTTGCACACCCCCATTTATATATTTAGGTTAAAGTCCAAAGTTGGTTTGTCTGTCATTTATACAAATTACACCGTTTCATGGGTCTGAACCAAATATTACCTACTTACACTTTTGGACAGATCTCTCCATTCCCTGCATTTAGGCCCTTTGGCACAAATCTACACCGTTTCGCCGATTGGAACCAAATTTTATACACTTACCCTTTGGAACCCGATGAGTAACACTGTCCACTTGAAATTTTGGACAACCCTCTCCATCACTGCATTTAGGCCCATTGGCACAAAACTATACCGTTTCACCATACCGAACCAAATTTTACGTACTTACCTTTCGAAACTTAGCACATAACACTGTGTACCTGAAATTCGGACATCCCTCTCCTTTTCCTAGAATTAGGCAGTTTGGCACATAGACGAAGGATCGAATTTGTAGTAGAAGGACCAATCTAGGCTCACTTTATGCCTCACAAAGCAAGAAACAAAACTCGGGACGTAAACATTAGTTCAGTTTGGTGAAATAGTGCAGATTTGTATAAATAATGGACAAATGGACCTGAAAACAACGTTTTGAAGCCATAGAACCAATCGTGTCGGAAGTACTGTAGCTGTAAGATATTTAAATAAGTCTATTGTTGGACAAAAACGGAAATGAGGTACACAACAAAGAGGCACTCAAGACAGTGTGGAAAGAGTACTTTGAGGATTTGCTGAATCCAAATGGTCATAGGGAGGAAGACAATGTATTGGAAGATGGAGAAGACAACACAGGAATGGAAAAGGACCTGACTTGGAGAGAACTGGAAATGGCAATAGACAAGATGAAAGGAGGAAGGGCACCAGGTGTGGATGAAGTGAGTGTTGAAATGGTGAAGGCAGCAGGGGAGGTTGGGAATCAGTGGCTGTACCGTGTGATGAGGGTGATATGGAAGGAGAAGAAGACCCCAGAAGATTGGAAGAAAGGATTAATTGTCCCAATATATAAGAAAGGAAGCAGAAAGGAGTGCAGAAATTACAGGGGAGTCACACTCATACCTCACTGTGCCAAGATATATGAAAAGATATTAGAAAGTAGAATACGAGCCAAAGTGGAGAGAAAATTGAGAGAGGAGCAGTATGGATTCAGACCTGGGAGATCAACAGTGGATCTCATATTTTCAGTGAGACAGCTCCAGGAACACCACTACGAATTTGGAGATCTTTTGATGGCCTTCCTGGACATCGAAAAGGCCTATGATAGTGTGTGTAGGGAGAAGGTTTGGAAAGCAATAGAAAACATGGGAGTGGAAAAAGAGACTGTAGGCAGAGTGAAGGAGATGTATTGTGGAAGTGTGAGTTGTGTGAAAGTTGGAAGGGAAAGA
The DNA here is from genome assembly GCA_946902985.2 of Meconema thalassinum. Classification (NCBI taxonomy): domain Eukaryota; kingdom Metazoa; phylum Arthropoda; class Insecta; order Orthoptera; family Tettigoniidae; genus Meconema; species Meconema thalassinum. The sequence continues at coordinate 445,419,575 of OX336389.2, forward strand.
ACAGACTGGTTCAGACAAATGAGTGGCCTGAAACAGGGTAGTGCGCTGTCACCCCTTCTCTTTATTGTGGTTATGGACGAGGTAATGACACGGATAGCAGGGAAGATAAGAGAAGATAGTATGAAAGCAATGGTGTTTGCAGATGATCTCATGGTCTGCGGAAACAAGGAGGAGGAAATTCAGGAGCAACTGAAGGCTTGGGAAGAAACAGTGGGAGAGTACGGATGGAAGTTCAACATCAGTAAATGTGAGATCCTGTTAACGACTAGGAAAAAGGACAGACCAATGAGTGGGATAACACTTGGAGGTGGACAGCTGAAGAAGGTGGAAAGTCTCAAGTACTTGGGAAGTATAGTGGAGGAAAATGGGAGAAATGACAAAGAGATTACGGAACGTGGCAGACAGGCAGAAACATTTCCGAGAAGCATTATTAGGAGCTTAGTGTGGAATAAAGATGTCCCACAAAAAAGCAAGGAAGTGTTATACAGAAGCTACTATATCCCGATACTGACCTATGCTTCAGAAACGTGGACAATGAAGAAAAGAGACATAAGCAGAATACAGGCAGGTGAAATGAAGTTCCTGCGAAGTAGGATCGGAGTAACAAGAAGAGACAGGGTGAGGAATGAAAAGGTCAGGGAAATAGTGAAAGAGGAGCCCTTGCAAGGTAGGATTGAGACATCAAGACTGAGATGGTATGGACACTTAAAGAGAATGGATGAGAAGAAGATTCCCAAGAGGATACATGAGATGCAGATGCAGAAGAAACAACCAAGGGGAAGACCAAGAGATAGATGGCTGAAAGGAGTGGAGGAATGTGTCAAGAAGAGAGGCGAGGACTGGACCAGAGTGACAGCGGAGAGGTGGTGAGAAGAAAGAACTAAGTGGCGAGGCTTATGTTCCAAACAGACCCAGCCTGGGGCTGGAAACTGTACATGATGATGATGATGATGTTGGCTAGCATGGCCAAGGACTTGGAACTTATGATCCATGCTTATTAAAGCAAATAAAGAAATCTTTTCCGCTCTGGAAGACAATTCTTTTTAACTAAGCTCATAACATACAATGTGAAACTTTCCTTCAGCAAAGCAATAGGTACCGCAATAAGGCCTGTGACTAGCCTAGCCAACAAGCAGAACAGCTGGGAAATGATGATTGACAATGGACTACGTAACCATCCAGTTGGCGGGAATTTAGTTTAATATTCACACAGTGATAATGAGTGATGCTTAGTGTAAGAATTCATTAATTATATTGTTGGGCAACTCCACGAAGAGCGTGAATGAATAATGTGCTTAGTCACTACCAAACTGACCTAACGCACTTTGAACGCACACAATAAAGTGTTGAATGGGATAAAATGCACTTTCCACACCCAAAGTCAATTTGACACATAATACACAACTCGATAACTTCGAAACCTTCCACAATATGACATAACACACTACAGGGTGGCGAGCGATGTGTTTTTAAATTCCCGTATATCCCGTACGAAAATCCACCAAATTCCCGTATATTTTAGAACTCTCTAAGACTAGAGTTCGCATTCCCAATGGCTGTAAAATGAATCTTAAAGCGCGAATCAAGATTTTCTAGCGTAAGTGTAACTGCATTTTTGGAGATACTTCCGCAGCCCACGGGTTATGGCGAGATTTAGGCCTAATCCGTAGCGTGAGGAAATCGCGCTCGAGTGAACTCTCTCACAGATGGGACGAGATGCTACGAACACAAATAAAATGCCGTTTACCAGAGGAGAGTTGAGAGAGTAGAGAATAGGAGTGTCACATAATAAATGTTTACGGGAAGGGACTGAATTGTATGGTACCGTAACAGTATGGAGATTCCACGGGTTAAAATGGCACCGAAGCTTATGCATAGCGAACTTCCGGTCTGCGAATCTCCATTTGATTTTGACAGTGAATCGTTCGTGATTATCTTCCTTATTATTTCGGATTGTGGTTTTGTTTTTAGGCGTTCAACTTATGAAATAAGAACTCGAGGGTTGGCCTTTCATGAATATTCCAAAGAGTAATTAGTAAAACTACGCATCAGAGACGACCATAACAACCAGCTTGCCTACAAAGTGTGTGATTTGCACATTTCAAACGGCAGTGGTCTAACATATAGTAAGACTATAATTGTATTAAGTTGGTGCAAATTAAATATGTTATATGTGAGAATATTATTATAATTTGCTATCCGGTTGTTATATTAGTATATTATGCATTAACGTAACCCGTTTAAATGCTAAATTGTGACGGAAGCAATGAGTTATAGGCTATTCGCCGTACCGGTAGGCCAAATATTTACTAACAACGTGTCGTTTCTTCTTTAATATTTATTTAATCATTATAATTATAATAGCCTATCTAATAACACACATTTAACCAATACAGTAATCATTTTATAATTATATTCCAGATATTGCAAGAAAGCGATATTTGATAGCACATGCGGTTCCACCTTAAAATCGAACCGTGCCTAGTTTTCAGTACCTATGGAAAATATTACCGTAAGTTAATAAACCTAACATCTGGAGACAATTTTTTCTTCAATGTCCATTTACATCTTCACCCTAGTCTACGTAAAGTGCCATACGGTAATCACTGAAAGGATAGGGGGGATTATGACCTCAATTTCAAAAACGAACCTCATTTTGCATGAATTATGGAACCCGAATCCTAATGGAGGTATCGATTGTCTGCATTTAGAAATATTTTAGTCAATAATTTAAAACAAGTTGCAAGAAAACTAAATACAAAAAGCTGCATGCCTACTACGGTGTAAAGTTAATCTGTGAAAAAAAAACACTGCGCCAAGATTATACGACGTGCATATATAGGCTAGTTAAATAGCCTACAATCATCCAATTGGAGAAACACTTTCTTTGTCACGATCTTATAAGCAACTCAAACATAAACTGTTGTAAATTTACGGAAAAATGTGCAACATTTAAAGACTACGAATGTTGTATGCGGCACAACGTTAGCTGACATTTTGCATCAAAACATAAGGAATGAACACATGCAGAGCTTTCTCACTGTACACAGCTGAAGATCATATCAATCTTGGTGCATTTTACAACTTTTATTTCTCCTAACAACAATTGTAACCAAATTTATTCAGTTACATTAGATCACCCTCTGGTTTTTGCTTCGTGTAGTTAGTTTGGGGTATTTTATTCGTATCTTATTATATTGGGTTAACGTGGGGATGAAGCGGTGATTTTTATTGTGCCTGTGTATTTTTTTGTGTGGACGGATTCATCTTTGGATGTTCCGGCCCAACTAGAGTCATTGTTTATTAATTATCGGTTTTTGGATATTTGATATTATAAATACGGGGTTTTGCGGTTTATTACGTTTTGGGAACTAGGATATATAAGACTGTATTATTTTGAGTAGAAGCATTATTTCATTTTGGTTTGGGGTTAATGGCTTTATTTTGACCTAGTAATGTTAAATGTTAGATTCGTGGCTGTACTATAAGGTGTGATGTATTGGTATTTTCGAGTGCTGGAAATGTTACAAACCCGGAAAAGACAGGCAGTAATTCGACTTGTGGTGGCAAGTTCAGGGAATACCTAGGCTATTAATAGCATAAACTCTGATGAACTGGCGAGTGGAAAAATACTGGGCGACGTCAGTGTGAATTACGACTGTCTTATGTTCATGTGTTGTCACGGATATTCCGCTAGGAGCAGCGCGCGCACGATATAGTTCCAGCAGGAACAGTGAGGTTATGTATCCGTTCGCCAGTGCTTATAATGGCGTGTCTGGTGTTCAGAAATGGTCTTCTTGCTTTTACAGCGAAAGTCCATGTCTACTTGCCAATTAGTGTCATTATTACTTGATCATGGTATCGTAAAACGAACGAGCAGTGACTAATCTTCAGCAAACCACTGAGCTCTTACGGGCTATTGGAGGCTACGTGTATTTTATGGGTCCATCTATACCATGGGCTGTCGGTAATAACTTACCACGCCTAAAAGGATAATCATTCGTAAACATTTCATCGTAAAGTCATGCGAGAATGGAGACGTGAACGAACAGTTCGAGAAGGAAGAAAGTGCAGTGAATCAGTCTGAATGTGTGTATATTTTCGTGTACAAAGTGTAAATGCATAGGAGGCCGTTTATGCCTGGGTCTGCAATGGCCGTAAGTGTTTGCTGCTCTAAGAGCCTAAATTCAGTGGCAAGGTACTGTACAAAATTTATCATGAGTGTATATGAAGGGTATTTTTGTGTTGTATATTATGTATATATGTGTATAGTACAGCCAATAGATTATCTCTTCAAAATTCATGTGTGTTTATATTCCTGTTTTGCTTGATCCTGGTAACACCAGCGAACGCATGCTCAAATGCCCTACGCCTGGGATGAGATATTTCATAGTCGGGGCAACAGTTATGTATTTTATTCTATTTTATCCAGGAAGACCCATATGGTCAACCTTGGCGCCCATTCAAAGTCGGGAAATTAACATTAAAATCATTTGTGGCCTGCATTTAAAGGCAGTTAATTCTGTAGGTTTGTGTTAATGGGGGTATTTAATGTTAAATCAACTTCCAGCGGGGAGGGGAGAGTGTTTCACAATAATTTGCTTAGTTACATGCAAGGAAAATCGTAGTAAACAGTTCCCATTAATATTGCTTCCATTACCCGACTACTAAACCGGAAGCAGGTAATGCATAACCATATGCCGGTGGCACGTCCCATGGCAAGTGAAATAACAAAAGAAAATGTAAACTCTATAGGAGCCTGGAACAAGGCGATACAATTTTCTACACTACTGAAAATACCCTTGTAATAATGAATAATAATTTTAGGGGTCATGTAGTAATAGATGTTACCCACCCACTATCCCTTTTTAGATCACGACTTTTATAGTAAAATTGGAGGTGTGTCGGACATTACACGCATAAATTATGGGACAAATACAGTATTGCTAACCCCGCGCATTCGGTACTGACAGCCTTCCTGTCACTTTGCCCCACTTTTCCTCTCCGCAACCCACGGTCGCCACATAACAAGACACTATGTCTAACCGCCACACGGCAAGAATTCTGAGCAAGCTTCTCATCTACACCCTGTATTTCGAAGGAAACAACGTGAAGGATATGTTGGGAGCTCGGAACAGCTGACATGAATTGCCAAGTTCTTAGTGTTGTTGTAAATCAACTGATTCGAATAATACACAGCGCTACACTTCAGACATTATTTCTGTACAATTATACGTAATATATTTTAAAAGACGATCCTGAGTCAACACCGAGGACATTCAAACAGAGAAATACGATACTTGGATGAATAAATAAATTACACACCGAAGCTATGAAACCTTTATCATAGGTATTCAATTCAATAGATACGACAAAGAGAACACTCTACAACTAATGAATATAAAAACACTCACCCTGCAATGATTATCATTTAACATGAAACAAGAGTCTGAATGGAGGTCGTTCACAGCTTAATAGTAGACAGATAACACCATGCACACTCACGAATTGCGACTCTCTACAGTTAATATTAGCTTTCTTGATAATAAAAAAATAAACTTAAGGTAAAGACATAGGTATTTAGCACTGAGCACTCAAACAAGCCGCTCTGTGGCGATATTATTGCCGTGGTTTTATATCGTTGAGTTGTAGGCTATTGAATGACAGACGGTATTTTGAATACTATGACGGGAAACAATAGCCTGTGCTCTATTATCGATTGACGCAAGCGAACTGACACCAATAAATAAGCTATCCTCAGTCAAAGGAAAGGAAGCTTGTAGTTTAAAGTGACCGTTAATCTTGAGATCATGAGCCACGGGACCTCCGTTTTACGTGGAATCCGAACCACAGGACATGGCATTTCACTTCGAAAATCTCACATGCACTGACCGGGAATCGAACCCGGACTACCTTGGTGAGAGGCATACAGCTAGACCGCTGTGCCACCACGCCCAAAATATCCTCTGTCCCTTTGTAACGGTCTCGCTTTGCTCCTTGTTGAGCGTACAAATGAAACGTTTTGACTGGTCCTTACTTGTTGGGTGATAATTGTTACTGTTGACCTTTGCCTAAGCTATGTTGTTTTAATGGGCGCCAAGACCTCAACACAATGTTGAAATCTAAATTTGTATTTAACAACGTCTAGCTCGGGCAGAACACCTTCAAGACTCTATTCACTCAGATCGTGGTATGATTTGATCATTAACCCAACAACAATTGTATCAGGAGAAGGAATTGGTCTATATCTAATGCTACCTACTGAAAGCAAAGATTGCATGGTTAAAAGAAATGAATTTATTATATAAAAAGTATTGCAAAACTAATAATAATAATAATTTTAAAATTTAAATTGGAGCGTTGCGATTTTAATATTACCGATAGAAAATTACGTGAAAACGGAGTTTGATAAATTATTGATTTTACTCTTATTCCCAAGCTATGAAGTTACTGAAATATTGAATATAAAACAAAGAGAAACGAGAGATTGCGTATTTCTGTGTCATTCGCGCTTACCACTGGAAATTGCCGAAGCATTTCCCTCGTACTGGATGATGCAGAGAGCTTCCCACTGTTTCCTGGACGCCGTCATCTTCTTCGTTAGTAGATGATATACTTGTAGATTTGGTGACTTTATGGTCCGAACATCGGAGCCATACACTCGTACAACCACACTGGTTAAGTTTTACAAAGATAGTCCTCTCCTCCACGGATCATCGGAGCGACACACACGTGCAACTATACTGGTCAAGTCTTACACAGATTGTTCTCTATTCCACGGCGCGCCAAACGATATATGCACTCCTCGGCTTCCCACTCCAGTGCCGACTTCCAGCTTACGTGGTCTCCACTGATTGGCTGCTCCCCACGCGCTACTTCCCCACCTCTGGCTCATTACACTCGGCGGGAGGGTGATGTCGTTTGCCGTTCCATACTATCCGCCTTTTCTTGACGCTGCAACTCAGCCTTGCGTAATGCTTCTTGACAAGACTAAGCCTGTATCTGAATTCCCAGTGAGTCATGTCTCTCATAATACCCTAACTGACGAAACTCCGTAAACACATAATTTTCTATGATAATGTCGTTCATAATAATTTGCTTGATAGTGTTTTCTAAGACATAGAAAACCTATCTGTATGCTTATAATTTTATAAAAATGCTCCAAAAAAATACCTTAATAATAATAATAATAATAATAATAATAATAATAATAATAAATTAACATGAAAAATTCTCTTGGCTGAACAATTTGCCACGTAAATAAATATAGAATGGCTTCCTACTGACTTATGCCAGTGGCATAAAAACCCCTCGAAAAACACGTTACATATTCGCCTCGGATCATCGGATGATTTACCGTGACGACGGTCCATTATCCGATTATCCCAGACACGTTAATAATCCCCATCCAAAATACATATTACATAAATGAAATCACCCTAAATTACAGATATATACACTCATAATTTTTCTTTACGCACTTTGCGTCAATGTTTGTTGTCACTATGGATTGCACTTTGCAACCAGTCCAATGTTTTTCATATAGAATAGTGTTCCACGGATATTTCCGCCTCTCAAATTTCTCTATGTTGGAAAAATAGACATAATTACTGTGTGAGCACTATGTATATGAGATGTCATATCACACGCATCAAGGTGTTCTGATATATGTATATCTCCCTAGAACTTCCTAATTTCACTGGAGGTTCCTTCCTTATTGTGAAATTTAATCCCACCTATCACTGAGCACACGATCACACTATTGTGGCAGCGCATCGTGACCATAATACTTAATCTCTCTTTATAACAGACGAAATTAATATTGACTTCTGAAAAAAAAAAAAAAAAACCCAAACAAACAGTAAATGCGCAATACATATAACACCAAATATTTCTGTGCCGTAATCGCCCTGTCTTCTTAAGTTCCTGTAGACCATATTCTACTTAATACTAGTTCTCAACACAGACCAGTTCTCCTCACACAAATAATACCCTTGTACACATTACCTTAAATTACACACTTACAAATCTTACATGGCTAGGCCGTAAACAGAAATCACGTGTGCTGTTATGTATGAGTTTCATGAAGGACCGTCTCGCCTTCGGATGGCCCATCTTTTGCCTCGTGGACACCTTAAGCAAAAATACCCTGTTCAAGCGCTCATCCATCTCTTGGAGACAAATGGGAATTCACCAGCGCTACCAAATTCTGGCCTTGGTGTCTCGAGACATTTTAGTGCTCAAGAGCATCCAACAATCCCGTCATATTTCCCTGTACCTTAAAAACTCTCATTTACTTACATACTACCCCCCTGTGTGACTTCTGATACGCCTGCCTGGAAGACCATCTCCTCCCACACACCAAATACCACACTTACTCATTTGATAGGCTGGCTCGCCAGCTAAACATCCTCACTTTATGACACATACTTACGGAGACTATGTATATTATACGTCCCGTATAATCTGTTTCCCTCACTATTCTCCAGCACATATGCTGTTTTGCCAATACGTTTGGAAACCATAAATGTAACTGCGTCACCTGCTTCCAACCTTGCCAGTGGCTCCCTTAAATGAACGTCATCACGTTACTCTACCTACCTATTTCTCAGTGTCTGTAACGATGCCCTGTTGCTACTGTCCACACATGCACATATTAAAATACCGTCCTCTGCTTTAACCACAGGATAATCCCTACATAAATTAGTGTCCCTCGATAGCATGTCTGCAAGAATGTTATCTTTACCTTTAATATATTTTACTGTGAATTCGTATTCCTGCAGAGCAAGAATCCACCTACTAACTCTGTTAGAACTGAGTTTACAAGTCCTCATATATAGTAATGCATGGTGATCTGTATGAATCTCAAATTTCCCCCCTACTAACTACATTCTAAATTTCCCTAAACTGAAAACAATACCTAAAAGCTCTAACTCAGTAATCGTGTATCTTTTCTCTGCTGCTGTCAGTCCTAGCGAGGCTAAAGATACAATGCACAGATTACCCTCATCATCTTTCTGACATAATACTCCAGCAATGCCTATATGTGAAGCATCTGTCATAACCACATATTCCTTATCTTTTAACGGATATTTCAGCACTACAGCTTTCTCAAATCCTTCCTTCAGCGCTCTAAAAGCCTGATCATGCTTGGACTCCCAACTCCACCGAGTCCCACTTTTAAGCAATTCCCTGAATGGTTCTACCAACCCTCAGTATTTAAGAACGAACCTCCTGAAAAAGTTGCAAATTCCCAGGTATGTTTTTAACCGTTTAACATTCTGTGGAACCTCTGCGTTAAGTATCTTATTAACCCTACTTTCCTCTGGTGTCACACCTCTACTCGACACTCTATGACCTAAAAATGTCACTTCTGACTGACAGAATGACGACTTAGACAGCTTCAAAGTGAACCCTGCCTTATCTAACTTCTGAAAAACTATATCTAAATGACGTAGATGCTCCTCAAAACTGCGTGAACTAATTACCATATCATCTATGTAAATGGTTACAAACTCTCCTGTGTCATCCCCTAATGCGATGTTTAAAGCCCTAATTAAAGCTGCTGAACTACTCTTTAACCCATAAGGTGTTCTACAAAATTGATAAAGGTTATATTTATGACTAAAAGCTGTAAATGGTCTATCTTCGTACATAAGTGGCACTTGCCAAAAACTGGAACTCAAATCTACGCAAGTGAAATACTTCTTCCCCTCAAATGTTTGCTTTAATTCCTCTATTGACATAGATTTCAGCTGATCTGAACTAATTCTACTGTTAACCAAACGAGCGTCTAAACATATACGAACTGTTCCGTCGGCTTTGGGTACAGTGATCAAAGAATTAACATATGGACTGTTAAGAGTGCTCAATAATCCCATCTTCAAGCATCTGGTTAATTTGTGCCTCAACTGCACTCTGATAAGCGAAAGGTACAGGATATCTATGTCCTGTGAATACTGACCTATCAATAACGTTCAATGAATGTGTATAGCAATTGGCCATACCAATGCGATCCTCAAAAACTCTCTTATTACACAATAACACATCATAGAGCCGAACACACTGTTCATCCTCTATATTTCCCTGAAATGCAGCATCACGTAACGAGTCCTCTAGACTACAGTTCGTAATCACACTGCCCACAAAACATGGAGAACCCCGCTCTACGGCTGGCGATATCTCATTTAAAGTAGAAATTACACCTACAATACTACTTCTCTGAATATGGTCATTGAACGCTACTTCTACTTCAGAATCACCCCATTTAAATTTCAAACTCCCTACATCATAACATAAGTTACCAGACACTCTACTTAGCCACTCTGAACCCAAGATAACACTGAATACTAAATTTGGAATTACAAGGCAAATCTGCTTCTCTACATGATTATTAATTTTAATGTCTACTAAAACTTGCTTAGAAATTACTTTAGACCTCTTCCCAACAGCTGTGATAACAAAAGTGCTTTTAATTGGCATCTCCTCAAAATTTACTCCAGTTACTTTCATTTTATCATAAAATGCACTACTTATGCAACTCTTCATACAACCACTATCAATTAAAACATCTGTGTACGCCTCGGACACGTCAAATTTAACTATGGGGCTCTTACTAACCACTTCCTGAATAATACCTTCATCATTTAGTTCATGCAATAATTCATTTCTTACATTTAGGTCATAGGGTTCCTGTATAATTGTATGGACAGGGCATGTTACAGACTGAGATTCTGACCTTACTTCGCAGCCTGGTTCGCGTTTAAAGAACCTCTACAGCTGGCTGTAGTACTACTAACTACTGCACTGGTCTGGTTGTTCTGGGCCGTGTTGTCATTGTTTGGCTGTATATTACTACCACTAGGCTGTCCTCTTCCTTGACCCCTATTCTGGTTGTAATTATTGTCATTATAATTTCTCCCTTGATTTCCCCTGAAATCATTATTTCTCCCTTGATTTCCCATGAAATCATTGTTCCTCCCTTGATACTGATTACCATAGCCATTTCTTCTGTTCTGATTTAGCTGATTATTATTATTATTATTTCTATTTTGAGCGTTGGCCCCTTCGCCACCGTTCCCTTGAACTTCCTGATGCCTGGCTTCATTAGGCCTATTATTATTATTACCCTGGTTCCAATTGAAATTGTCCTCATAACCCCCTCTCCCTAGTGCATCAAATGTGCTTAACAAATTTTCTACTTGTGATATTGTCTTTACATTCTGGATACAAGCAGCCTCCTTGATCCTATAGGGAAAGTGCCTAAGTAGCAACCTCACCACATCACTTTCCTCCTTCAAGCCATCCAGATATTTACACAGTAATACCTGCCCTAAAAAGTATTCGGTCATGGTGGAGCTTCCTTTAGGGTTATATTTACCACACACTACTCCCTCACGATGCTGCGACTGAATAACCTCAACCCAGAACTTTTCACAGAATTTCATTTTAAAATCATTAATATCAGTAAACTTGTCTCTGTAGACAGCAAACCAATTCCTCGTTTCCCCCACAAACCCTTGTTCTAAAATTTCAACTACCTGGCACCACTCAATACTACCATTTTCCAACCTCTCCCCGAATTTATTTTCTATAGTATTCATGAACTCCATTGGGCACCCCTGTCGATTGCTGAACTTGCCCAGTTCTACCTCCCTGTGTGTGCTATTCACAAAAACTGGCCTATTCTGACTATTTTCTTGCCTGATCCTAGCTTTTAATTTTAATTCTAATTCTGCGATTTTCTCCTCAGCCTTCCTCTCAATACTGTTTACTGTTACTTTAATGTTTCCTTCTGATTCTTCTACTTTATCATATAGCTATGCTTGTTTCTCCCCAATCTTGCTAGTGCTCTCTCTATTACTCTCTCTTAAATCATTTACTTCTGCAACTATTTGCGAGTGGACTTTCTCAATTCTACCCCCCAGCTGTTCCTTAACCTCTTTAGTTGCTACCTGAATTTTGTAAATTTCTCCCCCCAATTGCTTTTTGACCTGCTGTGTTTCCAGTTGCACTAGTTCTTTTAAATTTTCAGCCTGTGTACTGATTCTAATTTCTAACTCCTCCTGTACTTTTCCTAATTTTCTGTCTACATCTGCAATAATCTCTTTAGCCTTCTCTTCCATCACCCCCCTGATCTCACCTCTAATCAGTTCGAATTTATCACTGATCTCCCTACTGTTTCGTTCTAATTTAGCATTTAAAGTTTCAGTACTCTCTCTATTTTCCCTACTATTTTGTTCTAATTTAGCATTTAAAGTTTCATTACTCTCTCTATTTTCCCTACCATTTTGTTCTAGTTTAGCGTTAAAATTTCATTACTCTCTCTATTTTCTCTACTGTTTTGTTCTAGTTTAGCGTTGTTTTGTTCCAGTTTAGCATTTAAAGCGTCTGTACTTTCTTTATTTTCCCTACTGTTTTGTTCTAATTTGGCATTATTTTGCTCGAGTTTAGTGTTGTTTTGTTCTAATTTTTTATTTAAGGCATCACTACTAACTTTGTTCTGAAACATGAACTCGAGAAGTAAAGTTTTTAATTCTGGTTGGCCGCCTCCACTCCGTTTCAGTATCGGGATTTACCTCCGCTACCCCGGTACTACCATCACTCGACATACTGCTCGTATCATCACTCTCCAGTTGATGACCACTATGTAACCTCATCTGTCTTTCTTTCGCATCCCCCATAATGATATACACTGATAAAGACAAATAACCCCCAAAATACAGGCACAGAAATATATACCTTTCTCCTTCCACAAATGTTATTAGGTTTTCAGACCCAAGTTGTCGGCGACAAATGTAACGGTCTCGCTTTGCTCCTTGTTGAGCGTACAAATGAAACGTTTTGACTGGTCCTTACTTGTTGGGTGATAATTGTTACTGTTGACCTTTGCCTAAGCTATGTTGTTTTAATGGGCGCCAAGACCTCAACACAATGTTGAAAACTAAATTTGTATTTAACAACGTCTAGCTCGGGCAGAACACCTTCAAGACTCTATTCACTCAGATCGTGGTATGATTTGATCATTAACCCAACAACAATTGTATCAGGAGAAGGAATTGGTCTATATCTAATGCTACCTACTGAAAGCAAAGATTGCATGGTTAAAAGAAATGAATTTATTATATAAAAAGTATTGCAAAACTAATAATAATAATTTTAAAATTTAAATTAGAGCGTAGCGATTTTAATATTACCGATAGAAAATTACGTGAAAACGGAGTTTGATAAATTATTGATTTTACTCCTATTCCCAAGCTATGAAGTTACTGAAATATTGAATATAAAACAAAGAGAAACGAGAGATTGCGTATTTCTGTGTCATTCGCGCTTACCACTGGAAATTGCCGAAGCATTTCCCTCGTACTGGATGATGCAGAGAGCTTCCCACTGTTTCCTGGACGCCGTCATCATCTTCGTTAGTAGATGATATACTTGTAGATTTGGTGACTTTATGGTCCGAACATCGGAGCCATACACTCGTACAACCACACTGGTTAAGTTTTATAAAGATAGTCCTCTACTCCACGGATCATCGGAGCGACACACACGTGCAACTATACTGGTCAAGTCTTACACAGATTGTTCTCTATTCCACGGCGCGCCAAATGATATATGCACTCCTCGGCTTCCCACTCCAGGGCCGACTTCCAGCTTACGTGGTCTCCACTGATTGGCTGCTCCCCGCTCGCTACTTCCCCACCTCTGGCTCAAAACACTCGGCGGTAGGGTGATGTCGTTTGCCGTTCCATACTATCCGCCTTTTCTTGACGCTGCAACTCAGCCTTGCGTAATGCTTCTTGACAAGACTAAGCCTGTATCTGAATTCCCAGTCAGTCATGTCTCTCATAATACCCTAACTGACGAAACTCCGTAAAATTCCGTAAACACATCATTTTCTATGATAATGTCGTTCGTAATAATTTGCTTGATAGTGTTTTCTAAGACATAGAAAACCTATCTGTATGCTTATAATTTTATAAAAATGCTCCAAAAAAATACCTTAATAATAATAAGAAATTAACATGAAAAATTCTCTTGGCTGAACAATTTGCCGCGTAAATAAATATAGAATGGCTTCCTACTGACTTATGCCAGTGGCATAAAAACCCCTCGAAAAACACGTTACAACTTGGCAAGGGTTTCTTTGACACCCTCCATCCCTTCACTGTCCCTATCATCATCACCACCACCATCATTGTCTTCGTCAGAGCTTGATGAATTGCCAAGGTTAATAATCATTTAATCCACCGCGATATCCAGACCACCTTCAGTACGGTATTTCTGTACATCCTGCAAGTCGTCGGGTCGAAAGTCGGCGAAATAAAAGTAACTAAAAAATGACAATGAAAGGAAATCCGACACAAACAGGGGTTAACAAGTGACTGAAACAATGCCTGCCCACACGAGAAGAATTCTGTCATTTGTGTGGTGTATTTTGTAGTCACATGTTGGTGACGGGTGATCGATAGTAAAATGTCGAGAGTTGTGAGATATTGTTTGTAGTTTTTGAAAATTATGCACGTGTGACGCATTTGCAGTAAGTGTTTACACGAACTTAAAAACAATTTGGTATGTGCATCTCCCCTGCGATAGAAGACCATGGAAAGGCTAAGAACAGTAAAATTCCACACGCGACACGCCGCGAATATCTTTTAATTAAGATTTATTTTATCAAAGTAGGTAATAGAAAATAAAATAATGCATAACGAAATTAAATAAGTCACTTTGACAAATACAAGATTGTTAGTAGGAATTTCAGTTATACACAGCACAAAATTAAGTTCTTTTGACAGTACTAATTTCTGAATAGGAACTGTAGGCTAGTCGTACACAAAATAAAATAAGTCACTTTGTCAATAGGTACTAGATTGTGGTTAGGAACACATACAACATGTGGAGGTTAAGGTAAGCAAACGGATGAAATTACTGAAGAGACTAGCAGGAGCTACTTGGGGGAGCACTCAAGACACTCAATAAAACCTACAATACTTACATCAAACCTATCATAAAATATGGCAGTGAAGTACTCTCTACAGCACCCCAGTCAAACATTGATCGCCTCGAGAGGTGTCAGAATAATGCCCTACGAATCATAACAGGTGCAATAAAAACCACACCTATAACCGCCTCAAGCAATTTTATACCCACAACTTACCAATAGAAGAAGAGATGAAACATCAAACAGCCAATGCATATCTCAGTATACAAAGACTACCGCAAATGACATGGATCAAAAAACCAGTTTATAGCCCCAATCTTAAAACACGAAAAGATCCCGTAAGTCTCGCCGAAGAATATATCAATAAGAGCAATCTGCAAATAAAGCTTGAACCACTCTGTATGCCAGTCAACCCCATTGAATATATACAGCTGACTACAGATCTTACTTTGCTAGAAGAGGTCTGCAAGAAAGATTCTTCACCACAAGATCTAAAACAACTGGCCCTCTGTACAATAGAAGAAAGATATCCATCTAATCAATGGCTAAAAATATTTACAGATGGCTCACAAGACAAAGAAAATAGAACTGGAGCAGGAATACATTCATCTCTCTTCTCACTCTACTTCCCAGTAGGCCAAAACAAACTTTGATGCTGAGATAAGAGCAATTTCACATGCACTCCATCAGTTATTAGGCAGAAACATTGATTATCAAAAATGCGTTATCATTACAGATTCAAAAGCAGCCATCCAAGCCATCTCGTCAAATTATAAGCCCCAAAATGAAGAACTGAAAGAAATTTTTTGTATGATAAAAACCCTTCAAAGACTCCACAAACAGATCTCATTTCGGTGGATCCCTTCTCATGTTGGAATAGCAGGAAATGAAGAGGCAGACAGATTAGCAAAAAAAGGTACCACACTACAACAACCTGTCAGTCAGACTGATTTTATGTCAGCAAAAAGGATCTTGAAAAAAACTATCAAAAACAGGTATGAAGAAATGGCAAAGAAAACAGCAGAAACCAAATTATGGAAAGACATTGATGCTAAATGGGATCAATATAAATTAACACCAAGAAAAGAAGCTGTAGCCTTCTTCAGACTTAACACTGGCCACGACTGCCTTGCAGCTCATCTGAAACGAATCAACATCCTGAGATCTGAAGAATGCACACTTTGTCACGAACCTGGAAGTAAAATGGATAAGGGACACCTGCTACATTGCAACAAACTTGATGTGACTGCTAGAACTTCTGGAAACCTCACACAACTCTATTGGAATGCAAGAAAGCAGATGGATTGGAATCCGGGCTAGCCATAGGAAACAACAACAAAAAAATAAAAATGACATATTTGAAGACGGGGTGGCCCGTCCGGAGATTCTATGAACTTCAACATTGTTTTAGACAGCTCAGTAAAAAGATGACATGTCATCAACATCCGGGCCCTACTGATGAGGTCTCCATTGATTTGAAACCATACAATAGGAGTATTCGAGTGTGGTGACAAGTGGGCGAGAGAGTTCATGAGCCTTTGATCCAGGAACACCACCAACCGCAAGGAGGTTCAGCCATGTTTTAGGGTGGGATCATGTTTGGTCGACGTACGCCTCTAATTCCTATCCACTGTAACATGACTGATCTGGTGTACAGAGACAACATCATTGAACCTGTCGTTACAGGATTCACTGCCACAATGAGTGAGGGCTTTACACTAGTGGACGATAATGCTCGCTCCATAAGCTAGGGTGGTAAATCAGTTCCATTAGATGCGTGGCATACGGAGAGTAGAGTGGCCTGCATATTCTGTGGACATGAACTGTATTGAACATGGATGGAAAGATCTTCAGAGGACAATTTCGCACTGTCCCATTCTCCCAACAAACATTCATCAACTGATTTAAGGTGCTATCAAAGAGTGGAATAATCTGCCCAAACCAGGTTGGAACCGTTGGTTGTCAGAGTGCCTTGTTGTCTGCAAGCATGCCTTGAGGCTCGTGGTGGCCATACACTGTATTGATATGCCCCAACATGAAAAAGATGTATGTACCAAGTCCCACTTTATCACTTTGGTTATTCCTTTTGTGTTTCTGTCTGTTTTGCACAGCAGATTGTGTGTTGTTTTTCTTTGTTTGTACCCTATATTGTGTATAATGGGATTACATGTACAGAAAAATAAATAAGTGAGTCACTAAGTCGCAAAATTCAAAACTTTTTTTGAGCACTGTATATGGAACCAATAAGCGAAGGGAGAGTATGTTAAATTGATGTAGAATGTAGCTAAGGGCCGGTTCTACCACATGCGGGCAAAGGGGCCGATAACTTGCCCTTCGAATTAAATAAGAATTTCCGTTCGACCATCAACAGGCAGCGCTATCGGCGGTATAAACGTAGTCTACCCGGAGTTTAACTTTTCGGGCGCTTCCAGAGGCCGATAAAGCATTACTAGCCAGATTTGAGCCGTACGTAAGTGTTTCTTTGCATCATCTATGTTGTACATAACCTCTTTATAAATTACTAATAATAAAATTAGGAACATTTGGTAATTTTGTTGTTACAGAATGATATAATTACAATTATTTATTAATTATAAGGGATGTAAAGGTTACTGAGCATATGGTATTTTATTTTCAGGTTATGGAAGAGCTAATTGACAGCCTGGAAATTTATAATATTTTTGTCGACGAAGAAAAAGATGCAGTCAGACATCCAAGGCGGAACAGAGATTGTCCGGAACATTATGAAATTTGGTCGGATGAAGAGTTCTTCGTCAGGTTCAGGCTGCAAAAGCCAGCAGTTTTATATTTGCTGTGGTTGATTGGACAAGAAATACGACCGTCTAGTGAATACCGAACCAACATAGATTTAAAAAAAACCATCTCAATTACATATTTAGGAATACTGTATGTAGCACTCATATTTAATAAATTTGCACAAGTGTGCATGAGAAATACAGAGTATACAGGACATTATTCAGGTTCTGTACTAGATATTGTCACTGACTTGGTGTTTTGCTTGCAGTATAAGACATGATATTTGGGGCATTGTGTTGTTATTATTGTTTTAAGGGGTGGAACAGCAAGGTCATCTGCCCCTTTGGGACATTCCATTTTACAGTTTTCTACAACAACTGAAGCCATGACGAACAGAACTTGGACAATGGCAAACTACGATCTTAGGCAAGTGGTGACACGTTACGCGGTCAATGGTTTTCATCATAAAATGTGTGTGACAAAATCACTCCATCCGCCAAACGAAAAGTGCAAATGTGAACTTTGCCACAAGACCTATCCAAGAACTATCTATAGTTGGGCAAAAAGAGTGAAATTTCTCGTAGAATACACCAAAGAGAACTAACTACGTATCTAATTATGCACAAATATGTGCATTCCGTTTAATTAATTTTACAGAGTTTACAAACGAACTTGTCGCCTGGAATGTGATATGTTGATTTGACATACATTTTATGATTGAACCTATGCAAGTCTTGTCACAACATGTCTGTAGCCTGTATTCAGATTGTAAAGTAGCCTATTGCTAGTAACATATTTCAGAGGCTATTCCACCTTGAAAAGCACTGCATGCTTGTCTAGTTTTCGATTATTGAAGTTAGGTATGGTTATTCAGATGCATTTCTCTGAGAAATGAATGACATGCTAGGTTATTACTGCCCAGAAGTGTCGCGAGAAGTTTTGGTACCGTACTACAGTATATGTTATTGAAACCAAAGAGCACGTGCTATCAACAAACAACGGACAAAAGCAAAACTAAAAGAAACTTAACGCATCTAACGATAGGTGGCACACTCATCGATTAATCAAATTTAACAAAAATCAGGCTAGCCAGCATCTGTAATTTGCTGCCAGGAACTTGCACGGAAGTGGTAGAACGCTGCCCAAGATGCACAGAGGTTTACACCGGCATATCACCTGGGTTGCTACGCGCAACTTTTACGTGGATGTGGTAGAACCGGCCCTTAGATGAGTAAAAATAACTCAACACATGGGTGTTTATTCATCTAGAAATACATAGCAGTTAAAAGGTTAATATACTTGAATTAAAAATTCAGTATGCAAAATATGTTAAACTGTGCGAGAGAAATTCACATGGTTATTAAAAAAAAAAAAAAATGCGAGGCTGAAGTATAAAGGAATTTCAATTCACTTTGAAAGAGCAGTTACGGTAGCTTTCACTGAATCAAATTTTCAACCGAAGTAAAATAAAATTTATTGCATATCATCGGTGAAGAAGCCACACCTCGTGTATCACATTTATCTGCTATCTGGAAGTGTTCCAAAGGGAACCAAAGGGAAGAGTCAGGTAAGGTACACTTCCACACAACAAACAAATGTAACATACGAGGTTTGGCCTCTCCACGAATGATATATGGAACTTTGTTCTCCCGATTTATCCCTAACGTTCATAGTCTCCATTCAATGCTGAAACTGAGGATGCAGTCTCACCTTGTAATATACCTGTCTAAGTTTAAAGACAGGACTACGTGCATGTGTGCACGTATATGGAACTGGCTCAGTTGTAGCTTACTGAGTTAACACCATTTCTGGGCTGTATATTTACACCTGTATCGAAGTAGTTAATGGGTATTTTCAGTATCTAAGTTGTTTTCCATCAAGAAAAACAAACTTAGAACTTACAACCTAGAACCTACCAAGTATGCTATGGAATCACTGTAAATACCTTACTTTCCACTTGGGTAACCTTCTGATTCAGTCTGTGATTGGTTTTGAGAATGCAAATATGCATGATAAATAGTTTGTTGGTTTCCAGTTTAGGTTGGAGAAATTCCTAAAATAGAAGCCGAGAACTGGTATAATCGTGACGGCCAACAGAGTCCCAGGCAGCTTCAAATGAATTGGCATGTGATTGATCACAAGCCTTAGACAAGTGTTTTCACCTGGCAGGGGGACAGTGTTATGAGTGTTAGGGGCTTTAAGTGGAAATTGGCTTTTAAATTTCTCTCTCCAAGACAATAGTTATGCAGCCACAGTACCTCTAAATAGGGCTGGTCTGTTTCCTCCACGGGGCTATCCCGCTCAAAATAAGCTTCAAGTTGTACTGAGCAGCCACTCTGCGCAGCTGACATCTTCCTTAGTGTTCAGTGTAACCCATAGTCTCAGTGCTACTAAATCTATCGTTTGTTTGAGAGTGACAGTTTGAATTTTGTGGAAAGCAAAGGATGTATACTGTAAGGTATGATGTATTGTAAAACTTGTCTTCATTAAGAAATTGTGCTTGCAACTTAAGGAGTAGTGCCCACAGTAAAAGATTTCTTTTTCTTGGAAGCATGGCGCCTAGTAGTCTGAAGCGTCAGCTACATCTTGACATAGCAGGTAGTGCATTTCCTTTGTCACATCTCTCATAAGGTATGGTCTTGTAAATTCCAGTATTTGGGGATACTCTGCCCAGCAAGATTTTTATGTTTATAATATTCTAACCAAATTATTTCATATAGCAGATTAGTAACTCTTTCCTGACATGTTACAGATGGTATGGACATATAACATGGTGTCCACAGAATTTTCAATGTCAATTTTCCTGACTTTTCCTGACCATTTTTCAACAAAATTCCTGACTCGCGAAGTCATCGTAACATCGGAAAAAAAGGTTTATTGAGCAAATATGTATATATCTTTTTGCATTTGTAGAATTTGCCCAACGCTCGCCTCTTTATTAATTTAAAATAGAAAATAAAGTAAATTATAATGCAATAATACATAAATCAAAGTACTTAATGAGGGGCAGATGACCTCGTAGTTCCGCCACTTAAAAGAACAATAACTAACATATAACTAAAGTACTTAATAACCTAAACTATAGTGATGGGGTCGCCACATCCCTACGCCAACGCCAAAAGAGTGAAAAAAAAAAAAAAAAAAAAAATAGGTAAAAGAGGTTTTTACTATGATGTACTGTAAAAATGGGAATGTACCATAATGTCCAGTGAGATATTGCTTTTTATCTTCAGAGATTAGTTGCACTTGTAACAACAAAATATGGCTGTATAACACAAAATACTGTATGGTTAATATAAAATTCCTGACTTTCTAATACTTTTTGCCATTTTTTCCTGACTCACGCCATTTTGTCACAATTTTTCCTGACTTTTCCTGACCAAAAACAAAATTCCTGACTTTTCCTGCCTGTGGACACCATGCATAAGTGGAAAGGGCTAGGCTGAAAATGGACAGAGGACGATATTCTCCGAGCTATTTTAGGAGTTCTACTAGACGGTGTGAGCATAAGACGTGAAGACTTTTCAATGTGCTTTCATTTGCGGAAACGACAGTGAGCATACACAAATACATACCTTGTCATCCTACGATATTTATATTGCAGGAGGGAATGGATTTAGATTTCAAGGAAATGCAGAAGAACTCAGGAAACCCACGTGCATCAGACGTGAATTTTGAGAAGGCCAGGACAAAATGGAGCTTAAAATTTGATAAGGGCGATAAAGGAAAGGTTCCCAAAGAGCACTTCGAGATGTCTGCAAGAAAAGCGACCGGAACCTACAGAGCGTACTACCAAAAGACATTGACAAGGACATAAAATTAAAAATTAAACGATTCAAAAGCCGGACAGTAATGAGAAAAAAACTCGCGTATTTCAATTATGTGAACGCGAAGACATATAAAATCACTAATCTGTTCAAAAAACAAGGCATAAAAATGGCATTTACAACGATTATCACTACCAGAAAGCATCTGCACAATAGTAATCTAAATAAACAAGACCCGTATTCAAAGTCAGGAGTATATTCCATTACGTGCCAAGATACAGGTTGTCAAACATATTACATCGGGCAGAGTGGAAGAAGATTGGATACACGATACAATGAACATAGAAATGCGATAAAATACGGGACACACTCGGCCGTATGCGAACACATGTGCAACGCGGGACACAGTTTCACTAACATTGAAACCGAATTTTAAAAAATCATCACGAACCGAAAGGCTGAGCTCTTGACATAAAGGAAGCAATTGAGATACACCCAGCCAAAAGTAACAACCCCAATAATTTAAACGAACACACTTTCAAGGAAAGTTCACCCCTCTTCACTCTACTAGGAAAAAACAACCCGTCAGAAAAAAGACACAACATAACGATGTAGCCAAGCTAGATAAGGGATTAGTAAGGGAAACATGTTATTGGATCAGTATGTACAATGTATCCTTTTCTTCAATAAACCTAGGCCGGTATTAACGGCAGTATTAAAGGTGCCGGGACATTCTTATTAGTCCGTTTGCGCTTAAAGAGGGCTTGTTAGCTTATGCGTGGAGAGTTTGAAACCAGGTCTTTAATAGATTAAGATTATCCTGAATACAGTAATATACACCACATTTGAGAGACTAGACTTGGCAACTCACTACAGGTACACTTGTATGAGGAACACACAGCAATTAGGAATGCGAGAGGGGAACAGCCCAGCAAGATAACGGACCCTCACACACAGGAATTTCCATTCAGTCGAGTGCAAACAGAGACCAAGTGAACTGCTCTCCACAGGACCGCGCAAGACTCAACCAGACAAGTAGCCTGTACAATGCAACCTAAATTGACCATTTACAACAACCACATATTCACTCCAAACAGGCAAATTCCGGTGGTCAATCACCACTTCCAGTATCTCAACAAAACATCACATATGAGTGCAACTAACAAATATGATGAGTTGCATTATCTCAACTAATACTGCACTATATAAGTGTACATATTGTAAATATTTTCAACCATAAAGTACTTTCAGACATAGATTTTATAGACTAAGTGTAATGGATCTGATGATGATAATTGTTGTTTTAAGGGGCCTAAGATCTAGGTAATCTGCTCCTAATATTCTGGGTGATAGCAAATATGACAATCAAATGAAAACCATAACGAAAAGTAAGTGAGACTGAAAATACTTAAAAAAAGGAACTCGGATTGAAACGACTTACAAAATGGAGAGTGGAAATACTTACAAAAGGGAATTTAGAAGGAAAATACTCACAAAAGGAATAGATTGAAATACACACACAAAATGGAGGTTAGGTTCAAAATACTTACAAAATGCAATGTAGAGTCGAAATACTTACAAAATGCAATTGAAATTCAAAATACTTACAAAATGCAAATGAGATTAAAATACGTACAAAATGCAACCGCGGTTCAAAATACTAACAATATGCAATTGAAATTGAAAATACACAACGCTATTTTGAAAAAGCCTGTTTCAGATTCAAAAGACTCACAAAGTGCAATTGAAATTAAAAATACTTAAAAAATGCAATTGAAATTGAAAATGCTTACAAAATGTATGGTAGATTCAAACTATCTTTTTGACTCATAGAGTCACCCATTTTTCCGTATTGACTTAATATACCAAACAAAAGTTTATCAGTTCCGGCTCGTCAATACAATATATTTAAATCTTCATGAAATAATCACATGTCACACTCTCCTAATGGTACATGTTTCAACGCCTACATATATTGGCGTCATCATCAGCCTTATATCGTATTAGCAGCACTTTAAAAACACTTGGTAAAAACATATTTTACAAGTAAAATATTGACATAAAACACTCAAACCACATATACACTGAACACATGAAAAAGTTTCCTTACCTACTTGTAACACTTCCGTAATTTGCGGCAAGAATCACACCTAGCCGTGCTGTGCTATCTGGAGGCTGTGCTACACTGACCTGGCATGTAGTAGCGTAAGCGGCCAACGAGACCGTACTCAGTAGGGGAAGTGAGGGGTGACTAAAGGAGTGGGGCAAGCTAACTTATGACCCTCTGTGCATCAGAAATAATGTGAGGGAGGGGGTATGGTATATTGGAAAACAAATCAACCATTGTAGCCTATATCAAGGGTGGTTTATATTTCGTTCTATAATTACTCAGTGTTTCATAGAGGACATTATTGTTTTCAAAATTTATCTCATTTAGATTAGTTAGGGGGGGGCTGTTCTTTGAATTGAATCTATTTCAGTTTCTTCGAGGATGTTCATTTTAGTTCCCTTACTTGTTTAATATAGGATTTCCATGTCATTATTGATGTCTGTGAAAGCATGCCTGAACTCTTTCATGTGGTTTGCCAAGGCGGAAATTTGTTGTACTTAATTGCATTATAATGCTCGCCATATCTTGTTGTAAACGCTCTCCCCGTTTGTCCACAATAATTAGCATCACATTTTGAACATTTTAGCATATATATACACCTGATTTGCTGAATTTGTTTGTATGGTTTAATTTTTTAGTATTAAAGAAAATATTGGCGTTGGAGTTGGATGTTTTATAGGCTATTTTTAGTCCGCACTTTTAAAAAATGTTTGATACACTATATGTTTTGGCATTAAAGTAGGTAAAAGCCGCATACTTAGGCTGTTCTTTTTCCTCAGGTGTTAGGCAGGTAATCGGTTTGTTTTTGAACCTGCCAATAATATTGTTGACAAACATTGATGAGAAACCGTTAACCTTGGCAATCTGCTTAATAGTTTTTATTTCTTTCTTTAATTCTGTTTTGTCTAAGGGAAGTGAAAACGCTCTGTTGACCATACTGTAAAAACTGTGTATACCTCAAATAGGGTTTTTGCAACGAGCGCCGACCATTATTATAAAACTTTTTAAGGAAACTTTTTAATGTGTTGAGTGTATGTGTGTTTTGAGTGTTTTATGTCAATATTTTACTTGTAAAATATGTTTTTACCAAGTGTTTTTAAAGTGCTGCTGATACGATATAAGGCTGATGATGACGCCAATATATGTAGGCGTTGAAACATGTACCATTAGGAGAGTGTGACATGTGATTATTTCATGAAGTTTTAAATATATTGTATTGACGAGGCGGAACTGATAAACTTTTGTTTGGTATATTAAGTCAATACGGAAAAATGGGTGAATCTATGAGTCTAAAAGACAACCATTCATGTAAATAAGTTGTTCCACAGCACACCTCACAAGCTACATTGAAATCACCACAAAAAAACAATAATACACTCATTGATAGTTATAAATAGTAATAACACTAGATATCAAGCATGGCATAACTACTACAGATGGCTCTTATCTCACAACTACACAAATACAACAGTTCAGGAAATTGCTTGACGATTACACGTGCTGCTGTCACCAAGCTTGGGGTGCATGCAAAAGTTGACCCTGTATTTTCCCCCAGTGAATGTTTTTATAGCAAAATTTCTACTAACTGTGAGATATCTGTCTCCTGTGGGAGTCCACTGTGTGTTTACAATGGATAAAAAAAATACTAAATTTAAATGTTGAGCAGGTTTATAATTAGCACTGAAGTAGAAATGGCAGCATTTTAATTTTGAAAACACTTACAAGGTACATGTTCTCCATGAGGTACTTAACAGCTTCGTCTTCAGACATTAAAATGCAGATTGGTCCACCTGGAGAAGTGGCATTATCACAGTATGCTTCAGCTGCTAAAGCCTTCAACTTTGGACTCAAAATTTCCAGAGCTTCAAGAGCTGGTTTCAACTGCTCTTGTAGAACACACATGTTCTGTTAAATAGATAAAGACAGACATAGATTATTAGTGTGATCGCAATGCAGATAGAATTTAATAAACAGGCTTAAAATAAAACAAACTGATTTGAAAGAGAAATTTTACCTTAAGTATGCAAGTGAGAGCTCACTGTCATGAAGCATGAAAGATACAAGAAAATCCTAGAATTAATTCCTAATGGATATTCACTATCTGCTAATGATATACAATATTTAACAAATGGGGTAAAACATCAACTTTTACTAAATATACTGAGAAAAGAAATGTCACTCCGAAATAACTCAATACATGCAACAGGAGAAATATATTTTTGAAAGAATGTATGTATTTAGAAATAAATAAAAAAAAAATATTAAAAAAAATTAAAAATTAATAAATAAATTTATTTATTTAGTACATAAAACAATACATAGAGTAGTGTGTTATTCGACTAAGCCATAATACAATTTTAAAGAAAATGTAATTAATTATATGCATGCCACACATAAGATTGTACCTTCTAGTGGCATATGTGATTGCTCTTCTTACTCTTGATGAATTTGATATCCTATTTCCACCTGTCTTCATCATATTGTAGTATGGTAATATAATTCAATAATTGTCAATTTACAAGTTAAACAAATGAGTAGGAATTGAAAGGAAATTCATAAAATGTGTACAGTCTTTCTGAATTTTATAAAGATATTTAATAATAATACAAATAAATACAAATAATTACACTAAATAAATATGCTAATCCAACTGAAACAGGATAACCATTCTCCCTTATTCTTAAAACCTTTTCAAATTTCTATCTGTATGACTAAATACAATGTGGTACACAATATGAAATGCAAGCAGTCTCAGGCAGTTATGAAAGAACCAAAGTTTTCAAAAGATGGCTCAACACAGGACTGGGAAAGCAGTAAACAAAATAAACTGCAAACCAGATTATATGAGCATCACTATATTCTGTTTTGCCTTCCTTTTCAATAGAATACAGAATTTCCTTAATTTCAATGACAGGATTTAAAAGACCAGCCACGAATATTACATGTAAGTGAGCATGGTGAAGGGAGGGACGAGGTTTGGTTAGTCGAGGTTATTAACAAATTCACAAAGAAATTTGATACAATGGTCCGGCTAGCTCAAAACAGTTGCCAGCGTTTCGCCCCAGTGTACCAATGGGCTCTTCAGTTGGTTATGGTACACATCACCAAGACGCGTGGCTAGTACATACTGTGAAGTAGAGGTTAATCGCATACTTGGAATAGAATTCAACAAAACACCAGCTTGCATCAGGAGGAGGGAGATGGCAAAATGGAGATATTAGGGCAAGCTTTAGCAACATGGAGTTCACTATAATTTTTGGGACACCCCCAGATTTGTTCCATTGAATGAAAACATAATTCCTGTATACATTACACATTCACTATGAACAGCTAAGGTTTAGGAGATGCTGAGTTTCGAGAATTTTACTCTGGAGCTTTCTTTGTTAAATGCCAATATACATATACCTCCCAATACTCCAAGCTTTGAGAACCTTCAAATGTCAACTGCTTTTTGTTATTACCAGCATATCTCCTGATACTCCAAAATTTGAGCCCCCCCCCCCCATACATGTCAGTATACTATATGAAAATGAAAATCCACAGCCTGCTTCCAGTCTCCGACCGGGTCAGGAATGGAATGAATGGAGCCCCCATCTAGCGGCGAGGATATGGACTGTGCCGGCTGCCGAGGCCTGACGCACTCCTCTGGGGCAATGATTAAATGAATGACAGATGAAATGAAATGATAGTGGAGAGTGTTGCTGGAATGAAATGTTGACAGGGAAACCGGAGTACCCGGAGAAAAACCTGTCTGCCACCGTTTTGTCCAGCACAGATCTCACATGGAGTGACCAGGATTTGAACCACGGACCCAGCGGTGAGAGGCCGGCGTGCTGCCGCCTAAGCCACACCCTCAAATGTCAACTATTTGTGCTGAAATTAGAACCTGCATCCTTTAACACAGTTGGCAACTGTCTCAATCAACTGTGCTCGAGATATTAAAGAGAGATTGGTTAATGGTGGACACCTTGAAACTTTCTAGTAAGGTACAGTATTATAATTTTTACCACGAATGTATAGTTTTGTCTTTTATTACTCATTTTCATTTTTTTCCTTCCTTCAATTGGTTTGGCTTGAAGGAAAGGTGCAGAAGCATACATATTCAAACAGGTTTAGCTATGATGTACCTCAGTATTTAATTATTAAGAATGAGAAAACTTAGTTTGACCTAGCTTGTTAATGCATAAAGCATACCCAGATTTGGAACATGAGTGGGTTTGAACTCATGTAGGCTGTCCTTAGTTTTCCATTTGTAACTTCCCACAAATGATAGGACAGAATCCTCTAATTCTTCATCCAGTTTCAACTTTCAGTACCAGTAACTCTTTTCATGTGGTTGGCATCATGAAGGGCTTCTGGCTATAAAAATAACTTACCACATTGAGACTCCTCTCACTTCAGAGTGTGAATCAAAGCCATTTAATTTGTTTAAATTTTATGGTTTTTAATACAGTAGATCGCTTTATCATTGGATATCGATAATCACAGTCTAAGGAACACAGTGCTTTATGTTTTAGCCAAAATTTTATTGAACAGTATTCTTGTATGAGTTCTACTTGTTCTGAATATGTCTTGTTTATTTTATTTTAATTCCCAATCTTCACTGAAACTCTCATAGCTTAAGAATATTAATGAATACCTGGAAATAAAATTACTAACTCCTTTGCCAGTTATTTATCTGTATCACTTATATAAACAGATTTTCTTCCTTTCTTTCTTTCAATTTCATCCAGACCTTCAGTAAATTCAATGCATCTACCATCAACTTTTATTCTCCATTTCATGCTAGGATGAAGGGAGACAATGCCAATGTTTGAAGTGTTAAATATAACAAGTGCAAAATTGTGCCTGTATAAATTCCAAATCTTCGTGACGAGTGTCATGTAGCTATCAGTGATTTAACCCCATACTATTTTTGTTCGAATGGACATACATCTTGAATGCCTGTAATTCCATTAAATGGGAACTCCTTAAGGAATTTTAAATCATTCTTTCCAGGTTATCCGCAAATGCAGATTTCAATGCAATGAAATCAGTCGTGCTGTGAAACAAGATTTAAGATTGAAAGACACAAGATACTTATATTATGGGACTCCTGAATATTACTGAAATTGGAAGACGTTGCAAGTAGAGCCGGGCAAATTTGCTCTATTTTCAATCGGGATCGTAAGTTGCCGCATGGTCAGTATCGTCCCCCACCAAGCGCACTCAAGGCCAGGTCTCTCCGCTGAATGAGAATCTTAAGTCTCGATAATACCGGTACTAAGTGGGAACCTTAAAATCTCGATAATACCGGAACTCCTTTTTTCTCGGTGTTATCGACATTATTTATTTAAAGATAAAAGCAGACTCACTCAAACCCCTGCACGTGTAAAGTCAAAGCCTTCTGTAATAACTCCGGAATGTAAACCACTATTATGAAAATTATTAATGCATACTGGAAGTGATCATGTTCACGCAGTATATCGTCTATATCATTTAGATTAATAAAGCTCTATCTTTGAGTTTTTTGTTTTCTTGTTTGACAAATAAATGAATGTCGGATTTGGTTCAAGTATCTGCATGAATCTTTAATATTTAATAGGATGGCGTTTAGCATCAAACGTGCAGGCATTAATTTAAAATGAATATAAACATTTGAAGCCTACTTGACGGGATATTCATGTACCGTATTCAACATCAAATATCTACCCGCCTTCTGTGGCATGGTTCATCATTCAAGGCCACTGCCACCTCCTTACCTCTTCTACCCTCAGTTACAAATATACACACACTACTACAGACACCATAACAACTCAGGTTATTAGACAAAGTTGACACACAAGAACACAAAAATGATCACGATGTTGTGGCCCCTAAAGTAAAATAAAACTCAAATAATTGACGTAGCGGAGAAGAGCTGAAAGAAAGTCTCACGTGTATGGCTCATGAATTATTAGCCCTACTGACTAGGAATTTGCTTTAAAGAATACTTTCAACCTTCTTCTCCACCTTGTAACTGGTTGTTATTCGAGGCAACTATAGTGCCAACATTAGCTACGATGGTGAAAATACACTTGCAAAATATTTTGCTTTAAATGTTTCAACTAATTTCATCTACTAAATACTCTGATTTTGTGCTTTAAAGCAATACCAGTTTGTGGCATGCGGTGTATTAATCATGTCAGTGCAAACACCTCACTGATTTGTCCATAAATGCCAAAAGATATGACAGTTTCAGTGAGAATAGTGCGACGGGAGTTGCACTGAGAACAACTCATTCCCGCGGGAATGTCACTTTGTCCAATACTCCACAGTCTCGTCCGATCACAAGGTTATACCGTTGCTCTCATTATCATCTATGATGCAACGTGTGAGCATGTGTGTAGGGACGAGATTGAAATGGCAGTGGCTTAAGCATATGGCAAAGCCATTATGACGAAAGATAAAATCAATCTTAAAGGTGAACATTATTTTTTTGTATGCCCGACGACTAGAGAATATTATTCAAACAGATAGGAGCATTTGAGATAAAGAGAGTCAAGTATCCCACACAAATGTTTTCACTGTGTATGTTTGTGACATTTTCCCTCAGTGCATAAGAGTCTCGGTGGCTGAATTGGTTACGCGTTGGACTCGTGAATGAAAGGACTGGGGCTCGATACTTGGTAGGGGAAGTAATTTTAATTTTTTTCGTTACGTTTTATTGTTTATGTCGACCTCTTTACCAGTATCTTACTGTTAGAACACATTAACCTTAAAAACAAAAAACCAATAATAAACAATTGAACACGAGTATCGGTGTTGTTTCAAATCTAGTGCTGCCATCTATGATGCACACACAGTGTTTTGTTTTCAACCTTACACGCAGTTCGGTTCATTTCGTGTTGGGTCAACAGTGCTATGTATTTTTAGAGTAAATAAATACTCGTTTGTTTAAACGGTTGTTTAATTGACTTTGCCCAGAGCCTGTTCCGCTGATAGGTTATGGGCCCAGTATCGTAACTGGAACACGAAAAATTCAGTGTGAACAAAAAGGACTCTTCTAACCTCACCACACGTTCGGCTGCAAAAGCGGTCAAGTTTTGTAGCACAAGATGGCTGCACACAGCGCGAGGATCGGACTTCTCGACAAACAAAACTACGATACCTGGAAGCTCCAGATGGAAGCCCTCCTGGTGAAGAACGACATGTGGGAGTATGTTAGTGGCGTAAAAATCAAACCTGAACCGGCAGCCGACAATGCTGCTGCCATGTTGGAATGGGACAGAAACGACAGGAAAGCGAAATCCGACATTATCTTGGCCATCTCACCTTCCGAACTCAAACAGGTAAAGAATTGTGAAACCTCATGAGCCATGTGGACGAAATCGCGCGATATCTATCAGTCGCAAGGACCAGCGCGGAAGGCAACGCTCCTGAAACGGTTCACCTTGCATAAAATGTCGGACGGCTGGGACATGCACGAGCACCTCAACGAGTTTTTCGACACTGATGACAAACTCGGCGACATGGAGATAAACATCCACCCAGATCAACTGGCGATAATGTTGCCGTACAGCTTGCCATCTTCCTTCGAAAATTTCCGATGCGCCATTGAGTCACGTGACGAGCTGCCAACCCCTGAAGCCCTGAGAGCCAAAATCACGGAGGAGAGCGAGGCCCGAAAAAATGGAACATCCAACGATGGATCCGCCGTTATGTTCACGAAAAATCAAAAATTGCCGCCCAAGAAGAATTCGCTGCATCACAAAGACAAGGACGGAAACCAAAGAAAAACAAACCAAAGTGTCAAATCTGTAAGAAAATCGGCCATAAACCATCTGATTGTTGGTACGGCAAGAAAAACAAAAAATCCAACGAGGAACAAGCAACGGAATCTGAAAACGTCTGCTACCACGTCGGTAATGCAGAGTCGTGCCTGGTGCCTCGACGGTGGGGCCACGACACACCTGTGTCACAACGCAGAAAGTTTTCGCCAACTCGACATGAACAAACGCGCTACACTCATCTTGCAAATGACAGTTCAACTCCGATCACCGGAAAAGGGACAGTTTCATTCAAAACCGAAGTGTTGGGAACCGAAGTGAATGTGACTCTTAATGATGCATCTCACGTGCCGGACATACGCACAAATCTCATGTTGGTGAGCAAAATCACCGATCACGGTTCCGATGTTGTGTTTTGTAAACAAGGTGCAGTGGTCGTGAACGCGAGTGGCGAAATCTAGTTGTGTGCGGATCGAGTTGGGGACTTATATTATGTGCGCGAACACGAGGAGAACGCATGTGCTGCATCGCGAAACGAAGAGACAGTGTCACTTGAGACATTACATAGACGTTTTGGACATGCGAACACCCAGTGCGCGATAAGCTTGCGACTGGCATAAAACTCGATGACAAAGTGTCTCAGCTGGAGTGTGATACCCGCATCAAGGGGAAGATGACAAGAACGCCCTTCCCAAAGCGTTCCGAGAGAGAATCGGAAACACTTGACATCATCCAGACCGATGTTTGGGGTCCACATCCGATCACATCCATGGGCGGATCTCGGTATTTCATTACGTTTATCGATGACGCCTCCAGATGGTGTGAGGTTCGATTCCTAAAATCAAAAGCTGAGGCATTCAAGGGAACCGTAGAGTACGTCGCATTCGCTGAGAACTTCACCGGTCGGCGCGTCAAACAAATCCAGTCTGATGACGGCCGCGAATGCTTCAATGGAGAAATGGAAAAGTTCGCTCGACGGCTCACCGTACCTACAATCCGGAGCAGAACGGCGTTGCGGAGTGGAAAAACCGCACCCTGTTAAACGACGGCAGATGTCTAATGTTGGAGTCTGACGTACCAGATTCACTTTGGACCGAGCTCATCAATGCCTCAAATTACCTGCAGAACCGGTTATCATCAGCAAAATTGGGAGGAAAAATCCCATACAAGATTTGGATGGGTAAGCCTCCTGACATTTCGCACCTGAAAATCATCGGGAGCCCTGCGATTTATCTCGACCGAGAACACGGTAAAAACAAGTTCGAACAACGCAGACGAGACAGTATTCTGGTGGGATACTTGACAGAATCCAAGGGTTACCGGATCTGGGTTCCTGACAAGAGGAAGGTGATAGTGAGCCATGACGTAAAGTTCTTGGAGCGCAAACACAAAGACAAAGAGCAACCCAAGGCCGAGCGCAATCGTCGAAAAATCGCCACCGCCCCGAAAATTCAAGAGAAAGATGTGAGCCAACCGAAACACGCGGAGTTTTATTGGGATGCTCCAATCCATGCTGGACAACTTCCTCTGGACGAGGAGGAAGAAGTGCAAGAGTTTCGAGGATTCGATCCAGAAGAAGAACCGCAACAAGACATTTCAATTCTTCAATCGATGATCAAATCTTCACAGCGCAGAAGACAATTACGACAGCGATGACACCATGGTCGAGGTGCCAACTAGCGACGCCAAGGTCGCCGAGAACAGCGGCTGCAATCTTCGCAGCAGAAAAGCTACAGAAACTGGAGACACCGAGCAGAGCGCAATCGTCGAGGAGACATTCATTGCCAAAATCCCGATGGGTCAGGCAATGAAAAGCCCAGAGGCCGACGAATGGTTCCAAGCCATCGTCAACGAGATGAGATCAATCTTGGAAAATGACACCTGGGTACTCGTCGATCGACCACAAGGCATCAAAATCATCGGCAGTAGGATTGTTCTCCGTAACAAATTCCATCCCGATGGCTCTCTCGAGATGCGGAAGGCGAGGCTGGTCGCACCAGGATTCAGTCAACAGCCTGGGATCCACTTCACACAAACCTTCGCTCCAGTCGCTCGCTCTGGGTCAATTCGTCTGATGATGTCTCTCGCCGCCAGGTTCAAGATGAAGGTGCTACAGTATGACGTCACCACGGCATATTTAAATGGAGATCTCGACGACCAAATATATATGGAGGTCCCGAAACACTTCGAAAACATCTTGGAGGGGATCATTGATAAGGAGCCCACCAACGACATCTCTAACAAGGCCAATGATGCTCCGAAAGAGTTTTGAAAAGGCAACAAAGTTTGTCTTCTAAAGAAATCCTTGTACGGCCAGCACCAGGCCAGACGCAATCGGTACAAGAAATTGTATCAGATCCTTCGGTCTATTGGAGCCGTCCCAACTCAATTGGATCCATGCCTGTTCATCATCGGTACAGGGGAAGATGCTGTGCTGATCGCCGTTTACGTCGACGACATTCTGATTGCGTGTCATCACCCAAAAAGGGCTTCTCAAATAGGACGTCAACTGGGGGAGCACTTCCGAATAAAGTATCTCGGCCTCGCCAAGTACTGCCTGGGCATTGAGATTTGTCAAACCGATGGACGAATCACCCTGGATCAGAAAGGATATATTCAGGAACTCCTCAACCGATTCAACATGACGGAGAGCCGGACCGTAACCACCCCTGTGGACACCAACACCAGGTTGCAGAAAAACCTGAATTTTTCCGAAGACGACGAAAAACTCCCATACAGGGAGCTGGTGGGAGCCTTGACATACTTGTCCGTCTCCACCAGGCCCGACATCGCCTTTGCCGTCAGCTACGTAGGCCAATTCAATAATTGCTACGGCCCTCAGCACTGGACCGCAGCGAAACGTGTCCTACGATACCTCAAGGGGACACCGAACGTCGGCCTATCCTATGAACATGATCACCAACCTCTCAAAGGCTACGTGGACGCAGACTGGGGTAGCTGCACCGAGGATCGTCGATCGTATACGGGCTACATTTTCATGCTCTGAGGACGCCCGATCTCCTGGGACGCCAGAAAGCAACATACTGTCGCCCTATCCACTACAGAAGCGGAATATATGGCCTTAGCAGAGTGCACAAAGGAAGCCATATATCTACAGCGACTTCAACGAGAGCTGGGGCACGACGACCTGTCCAAACTCACGGTCTACTGTGACAACCGCAGTGCACTCAAACTTGCCGAGTATCCCGTGTTTCACGCCAAGACGAAACACATCGACATTAAGCATCATTTTGTACGTGATGCAATCCAGAGCAAATCTGTCATAGTGGACTACGTCCCAACGTCGGACCAGATTGCAGATTTCCTGACTAAAGGTCTTCCGAGACCAAAGCACAGCTGGTGCACAAAGGCTGCAGGACTCCAGATCCAGCCATAAGAAGAAACCTTAACACCTCACTTGAGGGGAAGTGTTAGAACACATTAACCTACAAAAAAAAAACAACAATAATAAACAATAGAACACGAGTATCAGTGTTGTTTCAAATCTAGTGCTACCATCTACGATGCGCACACAATACACACACAGTGTTTTGTGTTCAACCTTACACGCAGTTCAGTTCATTTCATGTCGGGTCAACAGTGCTATGTATTTTTAGAGTAATTAAATACTCGTTTGTTTAAACTGTTGTTTAATTGACTTTGCCTAGAGCCTGTTCCGCTGATACTTGCTACAAAAATGATAGCCTACGACAGTACACAGTTTCATCACAGGGGCTTTAGTAATGTAGCGAGTGCATGAATATTCAGGTTCGATTACGAGAAAGTTACATAGTGCTTGAATGTGGCATTACACGAAAAAATCTTTTATGTACACATCAAATAGAAATTTCTTTTGCTGGAAATTTAATGACCAAATAATACCGACTGACGATCAAAATCTCCTTCGATATGTTATTAGGATGATATGCTCAATATACCTTAGGTAGTCTGTTAATATGATATCGTTGAAGTTGAGTGGATTCTTCCAATTCGCAGACTCCAGTCAACGGAATGAACAATTTCCATTGAATCCTTACACAACAAGCCTCAGTGCCTTCAGGCAGCGCCATATTGCCCAAGCGAGAACGAGCGATAATGTCCAGAATTATCGTTATCGAGCCCACATTATCGGTAATACCAGTTCCGGAACCAGCATTTCCGTTCTTCATTCTCGTCCAACGAGACCGATCGGAACTCAAGACCTTCTTGCCCGGCTCTAGTTGCAAGTATAAATTATCCTCCTTTTGGAAAAAGATATTAATAATGTATCCATTCCTGAACAATCCAACTGTCATAAAATGTCAGAATGAAGATTCTTTTAAAATGCACAGTGCTCTTCTGCAGGTATATATTATATCGTGGGGATAACATCACGCTTCTTTTCTGAAGTTGCTCTGTTACACACACCACTTAGCTGAAGCTCAGCCTTCTGTAAATCATCCACAGTAACCTTATTTCTGAGCACAGGCATCTTCTTCCATTATCTAGCTTCATTAAAAGCAACCTTGATTGAAACTGTCCAGGGACTTGGATTCTACGCAAATCCAGGATGCCCATTTTCTTGTATAGGTAAGAGGAATGGAAAACAATAAAATAACGAAAGGTGGTGATAATGGTTGTAACAGCGAAGTCATCTGCTCTTATGATATGGATGATGAGAACGATTTTCACATCTAGTCTTAATATTACTAACTACTTACTTATATCTAGGGCCAGGATTTTGATGAAACGTCATCTCTTTTCTGAGTACACGGAGACGATGCTTAGTGGTAATTAAGTGAATAGTGCAATAAATATGTTAGATATATGGGGGTTTCAAAGGTCATCAAAATGCATTTTTCCTACATTTTCCAGAATCAAGTCATTTTCTAACATTTTGGTTCATTTTAGGTCATTTTTCATGTGTTATACTTTTTATAGGTAATTTTTTTTATCGAATATGGCTAAATGCTCATTTTAAAGTTATCAAAAAACAAAAACGGGGTTATCCCTTC
This sequence comes from Meconema thalassinum, assembly GCA_946902985.2. NCBI lineage: Eukaryota > Metazoa > Arthropoda > Insecta > Orthoptera > Tettigoniidae > Meconema > Meconema thalassinum. Next base: position 445,455,892 of record OX336389.2, read on the forward strand.
AGCGCCATGTGGTTTGTGTTGAGTTTATCTTTTATAGAAGTGTTGACAGCTCTGACGCAGCTCTGGCCTCTGATCATTCACTCAGTTACCCGGCAACTAGAGGAATTTTAATGTGTGTTTGTGTTGTAGGTGTGTGGCGTTTTGTTGTGGAGTGCAATTGAAATGCCAAAACAAAAGCAGTCAACTGCAAGCCGCTTAAAACAATATGTGTCAAATTTTGGTGAAAACATATTCTCAACTGATGAACTATTTTGTTCTGTAAATTGTGTGAAATTAAAGACGCTGCAGATAAATGGTTCATCGTACAACAACATGTCGGGCGTGATAAACATTTGCGAGGTCTTGAAAATGTGGATATAGAAAAGTGTCCCAATTACTGTTAAAAGAAATTGCTTCGACATCAAATAACAATTCGTCTTCCTTATAAAAAGAATTATGTGAAGTGTTGTTAGTGCTAATATTCCACTAGGAAAACTAACCAATCCTAAATTAAGTGATTTCCTTGAATGCCACACTGGTCATATACTATTCCAGACGAACCAACATCGCGTAAAATCTACCTATCAAAATATTACGAAGACACGTTAAACCGAATACGTGAATGTGTGAATGGGAAAAACGTACGTATCATTTGACGAGGGAAGTTATGTAGGTAATGTAATGATAGGGACCCTAGAAACAAATAGTACCGGGGAAACTTTTCTTCCGACCTCAGAGGTTTTGAAAGCGGTTAACCAGTCAGATAATGCAAACTGTTCGATAAATCCATATGTTTAAAATGGCCTAGGGGAATAAAACATCAAAACGTGCTCCTCTTCCTAACAGATGCAGCACCTTACATGGTAAAGGCAGCAAAATCTATCAAATCATTTTACAATAAGATGGTGCATGTTACTTGTCTGGCCCATGCTTTTCATCGAATTGCAGAAGAGGTCCGATCAAAATTTTCAGAAGTAGATAAGACTAGTTTCCACAGTAAAGCAAGTCTTTGTCAAAGCACCATCCTGCACTAAGTACTGTATTTCAAAGCCAAGGACCCTGATGTAGCTTTTTCCCCAGCACCAGTTTTAATATGCTGGGGTACCTGGTTGACTGCATGCATATACTATTGTGACAATTTTCAGATAGTGAGAGAAGTAGTGAATGGCTTTGATAGGACAGATGCTAAGGCTATTAGGAGTGCACAGGACCTGTTTTCTGATCCTCAAATGAAAGGTAAATTGGCTTGCATAAATTCAAATTTTATATTTTTGCCAGAAACTATAACTTGCCTAGAAGAAAGTGGCATGGTATTGGCCAAGTCAATAGAGTTAGTCAGGAATGCTGAAGGTTGTATAAAACATGTAAAAGGTGAGATAGGGGACACAGACAGAAAATACCATTTGTATTGGACAAGAATAAAGGGTATCTGACAGTGTGTCAAATAGCCAGTATTTTGCTGGGAGAAGACTTCAGAATTGACATTTTTGAAGAGGATTTAATAGCCAGTGACATAGTGTTTTTCAAATATGCTCCTATTATGTCAGTGGAAGTGGGGAGAAGTGTCTCGAAATATAAAACAGTGCTAGCCGACAACCGCCGTTCCTTCACTTTTCATAACTTGAGGATGACGATGGTGGTGTATTGCAACGCTAAGGTATGTTTAGTTAGTAATATATTTTTACACACTGTAATAGAAATGAAAATGACATAGTGAGAATTGTTAATCTATTGATTAATAGTTTAGTAGTAATACACTAATTCTTCTAAGAATATTTGTTATTCGAACCATTATTTGTACAAGACAATCATTATGAAATAATGATCATTTTAGGTCATTTTTCTTTTAAATGAGGTAATTTTAAGAGAATTTTAGGGGCATTTTAAAAGTAATTTTTCGATAATTTTAAGGTCATCAACATCCGGGCCCTACTTATATCTATTGTAGGAACTGGAAAGAAATGGAAATAAAACAATAAAAGAGAGGGAAAAGAAATGCCCTCAACTCGAGAAGAATTAAAAATAAAGGACGTGGGAAGAAGGAGAGCCACGAAAGGCAGATAAGAAAGGGAATGTCGTTGGAGAAAGAAAAAAAAAAATGGACCAGCTCAGGAATCCCACAGGGTCATTAACTCCCAAGCTCACTAGCCATGAACCTGTGAGGGTGTTAATCACTAGCGATACCCAGGATGTAGCTATGCAAGGTGGGTTGCACACACCCTGACAATTTTAGTCATCTCTTAGGACAGGCAGAGAATATAGTGGGTATATTCGATCCCTCACCTGTAGGAAGGAGAAAGAAAATAGGTGTGCCTCCTTGAAACCTTTTGAGTTCAGAAAAGAAATAATGGGGGTTAACCGAGGTAGGGAAACGAGCCTTAGATACCAAAATACCATTGGGATAGGAAGAAAACAATTGTGGACCATGGGTGCTCAGCATGGAAAATGAAAGAAAGGAGCCTGGGGCTCTGTGGTCGTCAATCCATGTCCCAGTAGTTTTGAGTCCCTGGGCAGGAATTCAAACTGTGGAGGGACAAAAGATGATAATTATATGAAGCAATGTAGATATCTTTCGTATCATGTGAGCAAGGTGCCTAATAGAGAGATGCTGTCTATTTACTTGTGACAGCAATACTGCATATCTTACAATGTTGTTCCACATTTGATTCCTTGTCTGTTCACCAACCTTCAACAACATTCAGATCTATAGTACTATGCACTTAAGATTCATTTTGCTGTGCCACATTTTAAATGAAAATGAACATTGAAGAACAGTACTGTATATTCACACAGTCTATGGCTGGGAGACATGGCAAGTATTAAGAAAAAGAATGGAAAGGAAGAACAGTGTCAGATAATAGGTATTGACATATTGTCACGCCAATGTGATGAATCCTTTCAAACTTTTTTGCCAACTGTTCACTATATTTCAAACTCACCAAATTATTTTACTGGGCTTATCGAGGATCATTTAAATTACTCACATGTCACCCAAAACCCAATGTATTTTTTTACATGGATGCAGCAACATTCTCAAGATCAACCCTGCTGATGTAGTATTTGAAATGCCCCCTAGTTGCTCAGACTCTCCTGGAATATTTATACATTGACCGTAAAGCTATAACTGAAGGCTAATTGCTAGGCTTATAATAATGTAACTTGTGACAACAGTAGAAACTGGGAAATATTTAAAAGGTGATATTATTATTACCATTATTGTAAAGTGGAAGGTGAAAGCAGATTTTCATGAAAATAGCTACTGTTGTAGAGCTACAGGCCTAGTTCCTATATTTGACAGTTAGTGATGATATATTCTTGGCCACAGCACAACACTGGGAGAGACACACGGGCTGACGCACGAGGTATGGCTTCACCCCATTTGAGACCAAACCACATGGAGAAACACAGAGTCCAGTGGCAGAATGGACTAAACAAGCCCAAATGACAGCTAAAACTGTGTCATTTAGGGGTCCATGTATTTAGGTGTGTGTAGAAGCTGCTTGTTATTCTGCATTACTAGGGTCAGTGACAGTTTGTTTACTTAAAATTGGGGAGGATTGAGAAGGAGGCAGCTGTGGCCCAGGGTCAAAGAGAGCAGCCATGATAACCAACATACTTTGGATAATTATTCAGGTTTCTTGCTGCAATCTTCCTTCATGCAAGGCCAACATATAGAGACAGGAGGGGGCTTGAGATTAAATTTATACCTGTACGAAACATTTTGGTGCCATACAAGTTGTCAATTCCGCTGTTCAATGCCTACCCCTAAGCTGTTCACATACTGAACTGATCCAACTCACCATGAAAATACCCATTGTGTATTATCAGACGGCAATAACCTTCATTTATCTGTGTGTCCTAAGATACTGCAATTCATAATAATTTCAGATTGCATGATAGTAGTAGATTCATTTTTTTAAACATATTTTTTCGATATTAGGACCAATGGACTACTTTCAGACTTTTTAAAACCATTTTTATTATGCTATCCTTGAAATTTCTTCATTCATTTACAAAACAGTAGTAATATTTAACAAATCGGCACTTATATGTTTATCATACAACTCTTTCTGACAAAATGTGACAACATTCAAACAAGCCCAGAGTGAATAAAAGAATACTTTCGTCACAACAAAGAGCGATTACCAATTCAAGTGCAAAATGGTACATGGTGTCGTTTTCATTTCCAAGTACAGTACATACACATACAGCATTCATTATATAATTAAAATAGCCAGTGATATAGACATAGTATATGTAAGGAATTATGCTATATAATAAAAAAATAATAATAATAATAATAATAGCATTTAATATTATAATAAAATAATGAAAAGGGATTAACTGACTTAACAAGTTACTGGCCATGCACAGACAGTTTAATATAGAATACCTGATCAAACAACTGTGAACCACAATGACTTAGGCTACAAGACTGCACAAAGGAACATTAAGAAAATATTAGTTAACTGTTATTTTCAAGAACTTATTATTATAATAATAATAATTTCAAAACATTTTCAACTTATGCTGTCTATGCATCTGCATTGCAATTAATTGAATAAGAATGGAGTGGAAGAATATAAACTGTCCCAGCCGGGAGGATGACTGTATACAGCCCTGAATAGAAGTGAAAGAAAATATACAGAGATAATCTCAGTACCCCATATACAATATATTAATAATTTGACAACACTGTTCTAATGTTTGTTTTTTATAGCAGTTAGGGCCGTTTTCACCAACTCTTTATTAACGATTAGTTAGTTAATTCCTGTTTAACTTAAATACGAGAGTTAATGCATGGTTATCGTCGATGCATTTCACGAGGCCATACGGATTCGTAATTATTTAAATAAGGCTCTTGCGCATGCGTAGACTCGGTTTAATCTTGGAGAAACAGGGTGGACAGATCAAGAAGCATTTAGCACTCGTCGTTTACGATGCTTCCTTGAGATTTTCTTGAACATAATTATAAAGGAAGGGGATACAGAAGACGCAATTTGTGGCAAAAGCTTAAAATGATATGAGCAAAGTATTTATGCGAACTGGCAGTTGTGTGTACACAGTGTTTAATTAGCACACTCTCCACGTTGTCTTCATAGCGCAAGTGGATGCGTTGCAGATGCGGAGTTCATTATGCAGAGCTTGAAGGAGATTGAGTCCCTTAGGATAAGTTTTTGTTTTTAAATTTCCATATTATTCTTTCTTGGTATTAGTAACATGTATGATCTTTTATAATTTTATTGTCATAAACATATTTTATATTCATATGGATGAAAGTTTGTGTGAAACTCTGAAACAAACCGCCATTGCAAGATGCCCGATGCCGAGTTCAGCTGTTTGCCTCCACTTTAACGATGCTATAGAGAGTCGAGTGGTCAGATTTGGCCATTTAACATAATTGCTTGTTAGTGGTAAGTTAACGAGCATTTCTGTTAAATGAAATGCTCCTGCAAAGTTAAATAACCTTTAATGATGAATTAAGAGATAATTGACGTTGGTGAAAACGGCCCTAAGTTATAAATTCAAACTCTATTACCCAAGACCTTAATGACATAATAATATCAAGTATAGCTTACCTCAGTTCGAGTATAAGTGGGTAAGCCTACCAACGTGGATTCCACTGATAAGTCCAGTGAGGATATTTCTAACTGGCTGTCTTGTATTTTCTCTTGTCTTAGCTTGTCCATAGCTACCGGTTCTTCTGAACTCAGGGATGTACTTGGTCTGGCGCCAGTAACAAAATGCTTTAACCCCGAAGCTTGTATTTCTTTGTTCTTTAACTCTAGTCTTATTTTCCTGTAATAAGCCAACAAGGGCTTCTTTCTGTCTGAAATTTTTGCTGGACTAAGTTATATAAGTTAATCAGTTACAGTTTGGCAACTATCTTGTTATTGGTACTAATACTAAGAAAGTTCAAAACTAGCACAATGCCACCCCAGTTTTGACTTGGATTTCAGTATACTTCTGACAACGCCATGTATAAAAGCAAATATCCGAGTTATAGGCAAACCAACAAACCAATGTTTAGCTACAGGCAGTCAAAGAGCGAATGTATATTTTGGGACACAGCCAATATTTGGGGAATTGTATTACAGTATTTGTGTATCTCTTTCATGTATTTTAAGTATTATTTTGAGTAGATTTTATTAATAATAAATCCAAAGGCTTAGCTGTGTTAAAACGATGGACTGACCTTGAGTAACATTAAGCATGGGCAGTACATGAATGGGTGACCAGTATCGGTGGGTCAGATATGCTTTTGGCTAGGAAGGGAAGGAGGAGCAAAGAGGAACTGAGATGTTGATGATAATTGTTGTTTTAAGGGGCCTAACATCTAGGTTATCGGAAAAAAAAAAAAAAAGAGAGAGAGGAACTGGCCACCCACCAACAAATAAATTCCAGCTCAGGACTGCCCCTTTGTGAAGATGCACACAGCCTATGGGCTGAAAACCGTTTGAAATATATATACAAGCTTTGATTACCTGTCGTTGACAGGTTCAGAGAGTAAAAAAAAAAAGGGCAATTCACAAGGACAATGTATAGGTCATATTCCCATCACTGAAGAAAAGAAATAGAAGTCCTCTCACAGACAAAATGAAGGACAACCATGCCATCTAAATCATTAATAGTGGAGTAAATTCTATAAAAAGTACACCAAATTCCACTTGCATTTTGTGACAATTTGAACATTTACCTCTCTTTAGTAGAGCCCAACCAAATTTGCAATCTTTCATGATTTTTGAATCAATATAAGTGTTCATAGCTACATTAACCTTGAAAGAGCTTATAGTTTGGTGTAAGAATCAAAATAATTTAGCTAAAAATAAGAATAAATGACATTTCAGTGCATCTGAGGATCAAATTAGGAACCAATATTATAGCAGAAAAGCAAGAAAAAAGCTGGTATTTACTTAATTGGAATTGTGTGAAGTAATCATCAGTATAGTGGAGACCATCAATAAAAATAAACTGCTTAGGATTTGCAGATGATTTGGCTCTTTTAGCACTAGACAAGGAAGAGGTTTGTACTCAGATCACTAGTCTCCAAGAGATTGCTCAAGGGATAGGATTACAGATATCCTTTGAAAAAACTGAGATCATGCCTATGAAACCCTTAGATATAAATGAAGTCTATATAAATGATCATAAAATTAACCTAGTTCCTCAATTTAAGTATCTTGGAGAAATTATAACACATAACTTAAACGAAAAAGTAACTTGGATAAATAGAACAAATAAAATGAAAAAGGCACAATCTCTAACCTGGTCAACATATAATAAAAAATGCCTATCAATAGCTACTAAGATCCAACATTATAAAACTGTAACTCTCCCAGAAGCCACTTATGCTTGTGAAACACTGTTCCAAATTAAAAATGAACAAAGAACTGATCAGCTCCTCAAAACGGAAAGAAGAATCATTAGAACGTGCATAAATAAAAAGTATCAGGTTGAGGGAGTCTGGAGGATTCTCCCAAATGAAACTGTCTATCGTGAGATTGATCCAATCACCAGCACAATGAAGAAGAAAAGAATTTCATATTTTTTTCACATCTTACGGCTTCCAGAAAACAGAATTGTACGCCAACTGGTGATGAGAAATCTAGGAAAGAAAACTGGAGGAAAATGGATCCAAGGAATCCAACAAGATCTCAAAGCAGTTGGACTTAAGATAACAGATGCCGAGGAGAAAAATAAAATTAACACCATTCTTAAAACTCACAAATTTTCTGCAGAAATGACACATAGAAAGCCTATGGAGATTTCAGATGAGTTGAGAAAATCCCGATCTGAAAGAATGAAAAAGTACTGGAAAGAGCGCAAGAACCAAGCAGTACTACCTTCAAAGAAGAAGTGATTGTGGAACGACTCAAGTGGTCCAATGTGACCAATCAAGATAATAATAATAGTGGAGAAAAGGTAGTAAAATCGATCTCTAGTTACCAGTTGGATTTCCACATGTTTAACACCCAAAAGAAAAGAGGGGAGGGGAGAGATTAGTTAATGCTCTTAAAAATGCCCGCCACACTTAATACCTCCCACCACAATTCCCCCGCCAGCATGTTCTCCATACCACCATCTCAGCCATCCATATCATAAGCAGATCAGTTCACGCAACACTGGCATACTAGACAGACCAGACCGACCACAGTTCTCTACATTTTAAGCCATTCTTCTCATCTTCATATATGTTAAAAGTAATTTTTCATTAAAAAAAAGTATTAACTAACATTCCCCCTGTTCTCTTTAGCTCAACACAATTCAGCTACAACAAATATAACATCTACAAACTCTAAATCTCAACAGGGTAGGTCATCTTCTGTGCAAATATTTTATTTTCTACTTTTAGGATTATTAATTAATATCCTCCTTTTTCTTTTTCGTTCACATTTCCGAGCTATAAGTAGAACATAATAAAATTCAGTATTTCAACAGTCACAAAGGGGTCGAATGGACCAGATATAACCGGACAGTATAATGAGATAATTTAATCAATTATATCTGGATGCCGAGCCTCCGTGGCTTAGGCGGCAGCGCACCGGTTTCTCACCGCTGGGTCCGTGGTTCGAATTCCGGTCACTCCATGTGAGATTTGTGCTGGATAAAGCGGAGGCAGACAGGTTTTTCTCCGGGTACTCTGGTTTTCCCTGTCACAAATTTCATTCCAGCAACACTCACAACTATCATTTCATTTGTCATTCATTTAATCATTGCCCCAGGGGAGTGCGACAGGCTTCGGCAGCCAGCACAGTTCATATCCTCTTCGATAGATGAGGACTTCATTCATTCCATTCCCTGACCCAGTCAGTCAACTGGAAGCAGGCTGTGGATTTTCATTCTCATATCTGGATGCATTGGAGAACACTTTTGATTGGGTAAGTCAGAAAAAGAAAAAAAAAAATCTAGCTTTTAACAATGGTTAAAATTCAGGATCATTTAATTTATATTCTTTCAGCTACAAAGAACACAAGAATTTCAACTTTGCAAGTTCTCTTCATTTCATAATCCGCCTTGAAATCAGTTTTGCCTGATTTGAAGAGCATACTATTTTAAAGAAAAGTCTTTAATCTGCCAAGATTTTTAAAATTTTGTTTTCATCTCACTAACAATCAATTTCATTCGTACTACTGCATTATCAGATGTAAATTTTAAATTTGAATAGGCAACCAATTTTTGGCTGAGGAACCTATGCAGATCGAAACATGTAGCCTACCTCAACCAATTATTCCAACCAAGCATTGACTGGGCAGAACAAATTGTTTTACACTGTACAAGTTACAATTGTCATCAGTTACCAACAATAGTAATGGAATAGCAGTTACTTAGCCTGAAAAGTAGCTGTGCTACAAATACAATGGTCGTGAACTAACACTATTGTGCAAAATTGAATTGTTTTATTATACTCTCACCACCTGTACAGTTTGTTTACGATTGGACAACTCCTTTCCTATACTGCAACATGTGTGCCTGAATTACCCCCTGATCCAGAGGTCAATTGTATGATGTCTTCAGGGTGTCGAGCGATGATCTTTCTTCAAATTCCCGTATTTCCCGTACGAAAATCTACCAAATTCCTGTATATTTTAGAACTCTCTAAGACTCGAGTTGGCATGCCGAATGGCTGAAAAATGAATCTTAAAGCACGAATCAAGATTGTCTGGCGTAAGTGTAACTGCATTTTTGGAGACACTTCCGCAGCCCACGGGTGATTGCGAGATTTAGGCCTAATCCGTAGCGTAAGCAAACCGCGCGCGCGCGAGTGAACTCTCACGTGGATACGATGGGATGAGATGCTACAAACACAAATAAAATACCGTTTACCTGAGAAGAGCTGATATAAATGACTGTTTTACTGAGGAGGATTGAGAGAGTAGAGAATAGGAGTGTCACATAATAAATATTTACTGGAATTGACTGAATTGTATGGTACCGTAACCGTATAGAGCTTCCACGAGTTAAAATGGCACCGAAGCTTATGCATAGCAAACTTCCGGTCCGCGAATCTCCATTTGATTTTCATTGGCAGTGAATCGTTCGTTCGTGATTATCTTCTTTATTATTTCGGATTGTCGTTTTGTTTTTAGGCGTTCAACTTATGAAATAAGAACTAGAGGGTTGGCCTTTCATGAATATTCCAAAGACAGTGTCTCCTAAAAGAGTAATTAGTAAAACTTCGCATCAGAGACTACCATAACACACAGCTTGCCTACAAAGTGTGCGATTTGCACATTTCAAACGGCAGTGGTCTAACATATCTTAGACTACAATAATTAAGTTGGTGCAAATATATATGTGAGAATATTATTATAATTTGCTATCCGGTTGTTATATTAGTATATTATGCATTAAAGTGACCCGTTTAAATGCTAAATTGTGACGGATGCTACGAGTTATAGGCTATTCGCCGTACCGGTAGGCCTAATATTTACTAACAACGCACCGTTTCTTCTTTAATATTTATTTAATCATTATAATTATAATAGCCTATCTATTAACCCTTATTTAACCAACAATCATTTTATAATTCTATACATATTCCAGGTATTGCAAGAAAGCGATATTTGATAGCACATGCGGTTCCACCTTAAAATCCAACAGTGCCCAGTCTTCAGTACCTATGAAAAAAATTGCCGTAAGTTAATAAACCAAACAACTGGTCTTTTTTTTGAAATGCTCATTTACATCTTCACCCTAGTCTACGTAAAGTACCATACGGTAATCACTGAAAGGGTAGAGGGGTTACGACCTCAATTTCACAAACGAACGAACCTCATTTTGCATGAATTATGGAACCCGAATGCTAATGGAGGTATGGATTGTCTGCATTTGGAAATATGTTAGTCAATAATTTAAAACGAGATGCCAGAAACCTAAATACAAAAAGCTGCATGCCTACTACGGTGTAAAGTTGCTCCGTGAAAAAAAAAAAAAAAAAAAAAAAAAACAACCCTCGCCAAGATTATACGACGTGCATACAGTTAAATACAATCATCCAATTGGAGAAACACTTTCTTTGTCACAATCTTATAAGCAATTCAAACATAAACTGCTGTAATTTAGGGGAAAATGTGCAACATTTAGAGACTACGAGTGTTGTATGTGGCACAACGTTAGCTGACATTTCGCATCATTGATACATAAGGAATGAACACATGCAGAGCTTTCTCACTGCACACAGCTGAAGATCATATAATTATTGGTGCATTTTACGTTCTCTTAACAACAATAATTTGCTTAGTTACATGCAAGGAAAATTGTAGTACACAGTTCCCATTGCTTCCATTACCTGACTGGTAATGCATAACCATACCATAACCATATGCCGGTGGCACGTCTTATGGCAAATGAAAGATCGAAAGAAAATGTAAGCTCTATAGGAGCCCGGAACAAGGCGATACAATTTTCTACACTACTGAAAATAGTCAAACTACCCTTTGTAGTAATGAATAATAATTTTGGGGGTCATGTAGTAATAGAAGTTACCCACCCACTATCCCTTTTTAGATGACGACTTTTATAGTAAAATTGGAGGTATGTCCGCTATTACACACGTAAATTATGGAACAAATACAGTATTGCCCACCCCGCGCATTCGGTACTGACGGCCTTCCTGTCACTTTGCCCCGCTTTTCCTCTCCGCAACCCACGGTCGCCACATAACAAGACCTTACGTCCAACGCCAAACGGCAAGAATTCTGAGCATGCTTCTCACCTACACCCAGTATTTCGAAGGAAACAACGCGAAGGATATGTCGGGAGCTTGGAACAGCTGAGCTGTGTTGCTAAGTTTTTAGTGTCGTAAATCACCTGATTCGAATAATACACAGCGCTACACTTCAGACATTATTTCGGTACAATTATAAGTAATATATTAAAAAAAAGAACCTGAGTCAATGCCGAGGACATTCAAACAGAGAAATATGATACTTTTAGATGAATAAATAAATTACACACCGACGCTATGATACCTTTATCATAGCATACCTGCCAACCTTCAGAAGTAAAAAATAGGAGGATTTTTTTAAAATTGGAGATTTCATCATACGCAGTATACCATTGCGTGGGCGAAAGAGGGCACACTAAAGACCTGCGTGTCTTTATTGGCAAAGTATGAATTCAGCATAAAATTCACAAAAATGTAAACAATCATCAATTAGTACATATGGCCAATATTTAAACGTAAGAGAACCTAATTGTGTGTTTAAAGAAAATGCATACAATCATTCTGATGGATTACACTTCGCATTCGCTACCACATATTCACGTTTCGTCAGACTGAAGTTAATTACCATGGACAACTTACCTAATTATGTTTAGGAGATGTATATACATGTGGATGGTAATCTTGAAACTGCTTACTGATTTAATGCAGACCTTATAGCCAACTTTGCTCTCTTCAAAAATGCCCCGTCATACTGCTGCTTGTAGCAATTTCCACTTCGGCTTGATTTAACCAATAACAGTTTGTTGAGGTTTTCGTCATTCAGAGATCGGAATTGTGTCCTTGTCTTCTTCACCTGGCTAAACAATCTCTCACATTCAACGTTGCTGTGTGGGATTGTTAATATTGACAGCATTACTCCAGCTAGTCTGTCATATTTCAGACACCCATCTCCACCTCGTATATCCCCTATTGCAGACCAAGAACAATCTGCTCTTTTTCCTTCCACAATAGAAGATGGCAAATCCTCCATATCGAGAGCACAAAACTGTCTTTGTAAACCGACGCACACATTAATACCTCAATTAAATGCACTTAACGTGACGCTAGCAGAGTATAAACACGAGGCGTCAAACGGAGTAAGTCACAACTACGCTGATTGGTCGAGGCTGGCCACGTGACTGTGCAGAAGGGGCGTAGTTCCTAATTCCTTGGTGCTCATCTTAACAGTCTTTTTTGGCAACACCATTTTTCCTCCCTATCATAACAGGTGCATTGTTTGCACTAAAAGCGATACAGTTGCCATTGGAATGGCATGCCTTTCCAGAAGACGCAGAAGCAAATTTCCAATGTTAGCACCAGTCGAGTCACCTTACAAATTTTCTATGGATAGCAAACGATTTTCAATCATCTTCGATTCTTTGTTGAAATATGACACGATGACAGGATACAGCTTACTATCTCTATCATTGCTACCATCAGTGGAGATCATGAAAGGCCCATATTTTAAAATATTAATCATTTTTGAATCGGCGTCACGTGCCATTTCATGAACAATGCCGGATGTTTTTGTCCTGCCACAGGCATATTTCTTCGCAATTTCCGAATCCGGGAACATTTTTCTAAACAATTGTCCCACGTGATCGGAACATGATAACGAGAGGTTATGTTCTACGATGAACCCCGTGAACAAACATTCTGCTCGAATGGCAGCATTGTCTTCATTCCCGTGAACAAAAAAGTTCCTAATTTTTTGTTCTTCTGTCAACAACTAGCACTGTCCTTGTGTTTTAGAGTGTTGCTGAGAGTTACTAAGTCAGTTTTTTCCACCATGAGAAATATTTATATCGCAACGGCACACGAAACAAAGAGCAAAATGGTTTCCTCTACTAGATTGTAAAATGAATGGAAATTCAGTTTTATAGCTTTCTTTGAACACTTGGAGACAACGTTTCTGAGGTTTTGTCGCCATAGCGAGACGAGAGAAACTTAAAACACACGACACGAAACAATCATCGACACAACTCGATGAAATAATTATCTACCGACGCACACATTAATACCTCAATTAAATGCACTTAACGTGACGCTAGCAGAGTATAAACATGTGGCGTCAAACGGAGTAAGTCACAATCGCCGCGCGTAGCATACAAGGTTTCAATCCCCTTCTGCACAGTCACGTGACCAGCCTCGACCAATCAGCGTAGGCTTGACACCTGTTTGTAAAATACCACCAATCAGTATGCGGTAGGCCGATCAGCTGACTCACCATTCCGAGATCACAGCTATGGAGCTCACTGCCAAGCTAGGAACTTACACAAAAAAAAGGTTACGCAAATCACAAAAGCAATTACGACTTACGAGAGAATCTCCTTGAGAATGGAAATTATTTGCAGTTCCTTTTTCTTTTACAATGTATCACTGGGGCCCGAAATTCGGAAGAAATAATAGTAATTAAGAAGATCGGAAGACGAGGTGAAAATTCAGAAAGTTTCCGAATAAATCGGAAGGGTTGGCAGGTATGTCATAGGTATTCAATTCAATAAATAAGAGGGCAAACACTCTACAGCTAATGAATATAAAAAACTCACCATGCAATGATTATCCTTTAACATGAAACAAGAGTCTGAGTGGAGGTCGTTCACAGCTTACTACAGTAGTTGACAGATAACACCATGCACACTCACTGAATCGCGACTCTCTACGGTTAATATTAGCTATCGTGATAATACAAAAGTAAAGTTAAGGTAAAGAAATATTTAGCACTGAGCACTAAAACAAGCCCCTGTGTGGTGATATTATTGCCGTGGTTTTATATTGTCGAATTGTAGGCTATTGAATGACGGACGGTATTTTGAACACTATGACGGGAAACAATAGCCTGTGCTCTATTATCGATTGACGCAAGCGAACTGACACCAAGAAATAAATTATCCTGTCACTTGGCAAGGGTTTCTTTGACACCCTCCATCCCTTCACTGTCCCGATCATCATCACCACCATCATTGTCTTCGTCAGAGCTTGATGAATTGCCAAGGTTAATAAGCATTTCATTCACCGCGATATCCAGACCGCCTTCAGTATTTCTTTCTGTACATGCTGTACGGGATGTGTCCAGTCCTCGGGTCGAACTTCGGCAAAGTAAAAGTAACGAAACAATGACAATGAAAGGAAATCCGACACAGACAGTAATAATAAACGACTTTAAAAGTCAAAAAGGATACAGACAGTGGTTAACAAGCGACTGAAATGATGCCTGCCCATATGAGAAGAATTCTGTCACTTGTGTGGTGTATTTTGTAGCCCCATGTTGGTGACAGGTGTTTGATAGTAAAATGTCGAGAGCTGAGATGTATTGTTCGTAGTTTTTGAAATTTATGCATGTGTGACGCATTTGCATCGATTGTTTGAACGGACTTTAAAACAATTAGGTATGTGCATCTCCCCTCCGAAAGAAGACCATGGAAAGGCTAAAAACAGTAAAATTCCACACGCGACACGCCGCGAATACTTTTTAATTTAGATTTATTTTATCAAAGTAGATAATAGAAAATAAAATAATGCAAAACGAAATTAAATAAGTCATTTTGACAAATACAAGATTGTTACTAGGAACTTCAGTTATACACAGCACAAAATTAATTTCTTTTGACAGTACTCCCTCCCCCCCCACCCATCCAATTCCTGGAAATCTTTTGTGGCTTTTCTTGCGACTGCCACCTTAGCCGTCGCTTCGCACCTGTTTTGCTTCCTTGAACACGGCGTAGGAGTTTCGTGCAGTATGGACTCTTGCTCACGGTTATCTTTTCAACTCCAACAGCTGCCATCACAGAGTCCTGAACAGTAAGCATGCCAATCAGACTTGCTTCTTTGTGATTGACGATCATGCACTCCTTGCTCAGGGAGAAACCTCTGTCTAGAGCTGCATTGTTGTGATACAAAGTCAGTATCATTTTAACGAAGCTTGCGAGATCGTTTTTGGCAGGAACTGAAGAAGGTGCTGAATCCACTAATTCAGACCACAGCACGTTGAGCCGTGGCTCTTTTCCGACGAACTGCTTCAAACGCGCAGTGACGAAGGGCTGTCTCAGAAGTGCGGAGTAGCTGCTCTTGATGCAGTCAGCCATTGCGCCAGAAAGCAAATTCTTCTGATCACAAAGAATTTCCAGGGCAATGACGATCCTAACTTCTTCCAACTTAGGAGTCTCAGCGACCCCTATAGGGTCTAGGCAGGTTATAGCACAGGTCTCTTGTGAGCAAGAGTTGACCTCTCTTTGATTTTTTCAGCCATAGGATACAAATGTACAATTCTCGGCAGTTGGTGCGAAATTGCAGCACATCCGAGTCTGGAATTTTCTGAGATCTTGGGCTGTTAGCTTCTTTAAGGGCTGCTCTTGTCCAGAAACCCAGGTCTCCTCTGTGAATAACACTGCGGACTGATTCCTGTATGTCATTGTCAGCAACGAGCACGGAGAGGGTACGGCCGGCGGTCGGTCAGGCAAAGCATGCATTGGACGTTGGCGGGGTTCTCATCCCACTTAGCACTCTATCGGTGGCGCAAATTGCGGGTGGCACAGCGGTCTGCAGGTGAAATAGAAGACTGAGCGGGAGAACTCGACCGACCGTTCGGGGGCTAAGAATTCAGGTATTATGCGACTTTTTAAGATTTCCCGTATCAAGTGCGAATTTCCCATATAATTCCCGTATTTTTCCCGGGTCACTTAAATTCCCATATTTCCCGTATCGCTCGACACCCTGTGTCTTGTTAGAAGGTAAAAAGTCACATTGGATAGTTAAATTTCAGGTTGGTGCGTTGTCGAGAAGAAGAATGATATTACAATTATGTTTGGTCATTTTTGTGTTAAATTCTTTCAGCCACTGTTGAAATAAGGAGGATGTCATCCAAACCTTCTTATTATCACACCAATTTAGACCCAAGAATTATGGCAACATTTTCGAAGTAGCGTGGTCTCTGCAATTTCCCTACAATTAAAGACGAGTCTTTGTCGCTTACAGCAACATCTGTAAGTTTGTACTCTGCTGGATTAAAGGCATTTTACCCTTCCATTCAAGAACACCTTTCACTGGAATGTCAACCATTTCACCACAAACTCTTCAGAACATTATGTTTCTTTGTTTCCTGAAACATTTAAGCCACCCATTGACAACATACTTAATTCTCTCATTTTCTGCCATGCTCTTTTCTGTATCATTGGGCCACTCCCTGGCACCTTCTTCGAGCATGCACACAAACCATTTGTAAACAAAATACTTTCTTTCTGTGTACCTTGAATACCTCATTCTTTTCATTGCATGTGGTCTGTTCTCTACTTAGAACACCTTCTTCTTGGCAAAATAAACACACAAATATATAAATTAAATAATTATAAAAAAAATTAAACAAACCCTCAAACACATGCGCTGGGGTGGAATCCATCCCAGGCCGTTTCATGTCCTCATGAAATGTACAAATAACCTTTCAGTTCTTTCTCCGTCCATGTTACTTTCCGGCCTGGTCTTCTTTGCGCGTTCACTCAAGATCAACCATTTCCTGTGCGACGGTCAGACAGTGCCAACCCAACGCGTGTGCTTATGTACGTAATATAAATCACACCAAGAAGATTGCAAGCAAGACGGCATTTATTTTGTGCGTTTGTCTTTGTTACTGCAAGTAAATATTTGGTTTTCTTTTTAGCCATTTACTTATTTACAGAGGGTGGTGTTACAGTAGGCTACTAACAATGTGCAGGCCTAACGTCATTGTCGGCGGAACTTTTCTTCTATTCCATTTTATTTTCAGTGATGAACAATATTTTGCAACTGATATAGAACAGATACTTTTGATAGTGTCTAGGAATTTCTCAAATAGTTGGTTTTACAGCTCAAAGCTCACGAAAGCACACCCAGCATATCAGGCTACTATCCAAAACATAACCATTTATTTAAGGGCAGCAGTGAAGCCCATCAGTGGTACTGAGGTTGGACCTCCTCCACCACCACCAAAAAGAAATGATAATTTCCGGTCACTGTGATGTTTGCCCTCAAAGAAAGAACAAGAAAACTCAAACATCATGAAGCAGTCCCAACAAACTCGTCTGCATGAAACACAGAATCATTTACTGGGAAGAGTACATTCCTGATTGCACTCTCCCCCACCCCTAACACATACAGGGTATACAGGACTTACCGGTATTTTAAAGCTATACAATTCATTGTTATTGTTGCCAATTACCATTTTAGATCAAGCAATTGATTTATATTAATTTTTGGTGTGTTTATTTAGCGACGAATATGTTTGCACATTTTAAGATAAGTATTTTCTGGCGAAAATACCTAAAATGCATAATTATCTTTTATTTGCTATTCCTTTCATCGTATATAAGCTCCAAGATATTTATTAAAAACGTGCAAACTAGACAACATAAAAATTTATAAGAATGATTCAGTTTATAAATACGGGAGGAATGATTTCAAAGAAAATGTGCCCATAAGTAACAGAGAAAGAGTCACTCTTGCATAATATAACTTAAAATTGTGAATTAATACGGTAGTTTATACATTACAATAAAATAACTTGTGGGGTGGAAAACACCACACGCGTGTGCCCGAGTCCTAAATTTTGATGCATGTATTTGAGGGTTAAATAAATAGAAAAATAAAAAAATAATAAATAAATAAACAAATAAATACATAATATTTTAGAATGCTATTCACTCGCATCTCGCCAAGTTTCCTTGTGGAAATTCCTTTCTCACTTCAAAGAATCCCTTTCTATCCTCCCCAATAACAAAACAAATCTTTACGTATCACAAATGATACCTTACTCATTCACTGACTGAACACAACAGAACTTACATCACTGAATTGCCAATACGTGGTAATGGGTAGAATGTATTCTGGTTGTGATTTCCTTGAAACACTTCATGAGCAGCCATTTTCCAGGACATCTGCCAGCCCCTGTATTAATTATATGTAGCTGATGATGTTTTTGCAATGTATGCTAATTTACGATGTCACAAGACATCGACATGTCAGGATGTCGATCTAAACGAGCTTTGCATGAACTATCTTATAGTCAATCATAATGCCAAAATGAATGTGAGCCACGAGGTCTTCATAGAATGCGATGTTGAATACTGTACATACCGTTAGGTACTGACACCTATTCCTAAAATAAAATGAAGAGTTATCTAGTCTTGGAGTCACACACTTTTGTAACATCTAATTGTAGTAATGCTTCTAAATATACTTCTACTGTATATGAATGTAATTGTGCCTCAAAGGTGAGTGTTAATAGCTGCTGCATATAACCTAAAATGTTAGTGCCTGGAATATAGCTTGCAAGTCTTTTCGAACTGTAACATCAGCTAGTTAATCAGTCAAAATGTTGGTGGTTAATATCTAATAGTAAAACTAAAGCTGAATATCAATATCAAATACAGTGGAACTTAGATAATTCGAACTTCAAGGGACCAGTAAAAAAATTCGAATCATCCAAAAATTCAAATTAAGAAAGTTCTTTGAAAAGAGTAGAGAAAATATTCAAATTTTAAGTTTTCATTCAAGAACCTTTATTAAACATGATATTACATAGGTTTTTTACAAGTAAAGTGCTGATATACTATGTATTACGTTTACATTCTACAAAGCAGATTAACAGACAACAGTACTGTATAATGACTGTATCGTGAATAACCTCAAAAGTTTCAAATTATAAAATAAAACCAAAATGTACTATTCACCTATTTAACGACAGTAGTAATCCAGCAATCTAGTTAAGTCTTAGAGAAATCGTACGTTTTTTTCAAAAAAGTTTGAGATTTGTACGTGTTTCCTACAATTAAGTCTCTCGGCCATCACGAAAGAATCTAACAAATTTAAGGAGCGGAAAGCAGAATCACTCTATGTCATTTCTACTAAAAAAAAAAAAAAAAAAAAAAAAAAAAAACCACCACCTAAATTCTGTGATGTGGCTTTTTGCTTGGGCTGCACTCGGAACAGTTTTTTCGTGAACTTCCTTCACGAGTTCGTCGCCAGATGCGTCGTCACCATCTTGTTTTTCGGAGTTCAGTACATCAGCGATGATTTCTGTGTCGGTCAGCTCACCACAAACTGCGACATTTTCGTCCACGTTGACAGAGTCCTCGAACGAGATGCAGGATCGGCTTTTTACACGTAAAAACTTCGAATTATCCAAAATATAATTCGAATTAACCACAATTTTTTAGCATTGATTGTATAGTTATAAAATGCTAGGGACCAAGAGAAAAATTCGAATTAAAGAAGATTTAGAATTATAGAAATTCGAATTGGCCACGTTCCACTGTATTAACTCAAGTGGTCAAGTGCTGGACATGCAGCCAAGGACTGCCGGAACTAAATGTTATTACTTGACAGGAATGAAGCGCTTACTGAAATCTTTTATTTGTCTCATTAGTTGTTGCCCTCTAAGATCTTTATGGTTACCGCACGGGAACCATATGTAGGAGTTTTGGGGAGATTCCTCGTAACATAATAATATTTGCAGTAACACCTAGCAGACCATAAAATCCAACTGGATCTGGACTAGATTCTAAAGAACATGCATTTTGAATTTCTATCGTTACAGCGCAGTAGCAGTGGTTAGTTAGCAAAGTCTTGTTTTCTTTTACCAACAGGATAGTGTTCCACCTCACTTCTATTCCGAATTTTGTGAATTCTTAAACACAAGTTTGGGAAACCGATAGATCAGTCATGGTAGTGATGATGATCAGAACTTCCTGGCATGGCCTCCACACTATCCTGACGTAACTCCATGTGATTTTCTTGTGCGGGGTTATGTGAAAGATTCAGTGTTTGTGTACCTTCTTTACCAGCAGACCTACCAAAACTATGAACTCGCATCAACAATGCCTTTCAACAGATTGATACGAACATGTTACATCGAGTGAGGGAAGACCTTGACTATAGACTTGAATCAGTAGGGGAGCACACGTGGAGCAGTTTTTGAATGTAAGAAAGGTATCCAAAAAATCTTTTGGAGTTTTTCTATATTACTGTAAAGTTTTGTGATGCAATGTCAAATAATATAGCCAAGAGAATTAATGAAACCGCTCCATCATTTGTACCTAACCCTGCAATACAACAAACACAAAAGTCTCCGTGTTTGATAAACAAATACAGTTAAGTAATCCAGGTGTTCTACATAATAGCCACCGTTTGTTCTCAGATTATCGATACTACCAGGATGTGATGCCGATACAATCTCTAAGTGTAACAGTGGCAATCTAACAATGTTTTAACCAAAAACATTGTTTGTTTAATCATGCCCCCCCCCCCCCCCAGTCATTGTTGCAGACGACTTGCTACTTTGTTTACTGATAGGTAAAGAAAAGAGAGGACGAGGAAGGATAGGAATTATTGTACCCTAAAGAGAAACTACAGTGCGTACAGTACTATTTGGATAGCCAAATGTGAAAAAGCTCTACTTTGTTACTACGCAACTGCCTCCGGGATGAACAACAAATTCAGGGTGACCATGACTGGTTGATCGTTTAATTTAGGTCAGTTTCCGAAATGTGTGATATCAGGTGACTGCTTAAAGGAGGGGATAGTAACACAGCTCATTCCTGATAAATAAGTGACCATATGAGCAGGTTTGCACAGTCATCACTGTTTAGACTTACTGTCTACTTAATTTCATGGATGACTGTGGATATTTTGTATGTTTGTGAATCAGTTATTCAAAGTCATTACAATTGCCCTTAGCAAGGATTTCTATCAAGAATAGGAAAATAAAGACGATTCCTTTCTCCATGATGAAAGATTTTATCCCGACATGAGGTTCGGACGGGTGTACCTATGGGGACAAATGTGAAGGTATGGGCTTGAATCCCACTCTTCATCCTAGAAGTGAATCTTCACTTAAACTCCAAGCGATTTTCGAAGTGGTACTTATGGCTTTAGCCATTACCTTTCCAATTTTAGAACCAATTACAAGTACACTCACGAAAGCATAATCCCCACAATATTAAAGGCTTAAAACAGCTTACACACTTACTAGTACATCAGGTTGATGGCCCAGTAGCAGTAATAGTACAGTAGTAATAAGCATAACATTAGTAAATCCCACCGAACCATAATTCAGCTGATTCATGGGATGAAATGAATTGTTTTCATACAGAAAATTTACTCTATGCAAGAACCACAATGATAGTTTTTGCAGTCACTCAAACAAAATGAAGAGTCCAGGGGAATAAAGATGAGGGTCCACTTTTTATGAAAAATGAGCTCGCAGTGAATTTGCATAGTTTAACCCCAAAAGAATATGTTAAACTACTCATAGAAGGCCAAAAAGATGAATGTCTGCGGATACACAGAGAACAAAAATATGTGGTGTAGGCAAAAAAGATGAGGGTGCCATTGTCTGTGAGCTACAAGGATGAGGGTCCACTTAGTTGGCAGTGCACAGTGTTCTGCTTTCAGTTCACTCAGCTGTTGATGGCTTAATGTTGTGCTAATTGTTGAAGAGTGTTACCCCAGTGTTCGTTTATTGGTTGTTGTGCCTTGATTGGTCTATTGAAACAGGGCCAGATAGAAAGTGCTTAAGACAAGAGTGTTTTAAAAACATAAGTGCAAGTGACCGAAGTGATATTATTTCAAATATTAATTAGATTGAATCACAAGAAAAATAGTCGATGTATCTTTGTGGATTAATACAGTGCTCTCCTGTCACTCGCCATCGGCCTAAGAAACCCGAATCTGAGGCTGACTTTTAACACATATTCATATTCTTATAAGGTAAGAGTAATAAGAAATGAACAGGTTTGTGAAATCCGTGCATGTTACAAATCATTTGTATCACTTCATGGCATTACAGCTAAGAGGCTGCAAAATTTACAAAAGAGTCTTAAAACAACAGGTTTACCACCATGTGATATGCGAGGAAAGCACAACTCCAGGCCTAACAAGCATCCTGGTGATGTTGTAAATTCTGTAACTGAACACATTCAGACTTTTAAAAGCAGAAAGTCGCATTATGGTTTAGCTAAGTTTCAAAAACACTACCAGAGGAACTTAATGTGTGTAAAATATTTTGTCTCTATACAAAGGCTTTCTCATACAATAAAATATCACTGGTAAAGTACAGAGAAATATACAACAGCAAATTTAATTTGACCTTTGGCTATCCAAGATGTGACACCTGTAGCACATGTGACGAATTTACTGTGAAAATAGAATATGTTCATACAACTAAGCCTGCCTACTACTACTACTCAGAATGAAGCTTCAAACTTAACTCTGAACTAAAAAACCTCCTACAGCAAAAGTTATTACTCTTGAAGCGAGCTCATTCTTTTTACAAATTGAAGAAAAATGCTAGGCTTGCAGCACAAAAAGACAAGACCAAAGAAGCAACCGCCATGTACTTCCAGAAAAGCCTGCCTCTTCCAAATATACCACCAACGATGTTTACTATCAACGGCAACTATCATTCTACATGTTCAACATACGCCAATTATCAGATTCTGAAATCTCCGAAAAAAAAAGGAGACGAGGTTTGTTCCATGCTGTGGGATTTCATTTTTAATCATCTCGACTGAAGTAAAGGAACTGTCAATTTTTTGTCACTCGTGTAGTGGTCAAAACAAGAACTACAATGTGTTTAGAATGCTACACTAAATACGACTAGATACAATAGAAATGGTCTTTCAAATAAGAGGGCGATAAAAACCAAAAGTCTGTGGTTGAACTCTCGTCTGAGTGGAACGAAACAAACCAAGACCATTTAAAGTCATTTCTTGTGACAATCAAGAAATATTCAGATCGTGAACCACCTTTCATTCCCCTCTATATGTCAAACAATGTCCCTTTAAAACATGTCCAGTGAGGAAACTGAAAATCTTCAGTCACACGGGAATACATGATGAAGGTGATGTCACCAAATCGAAGAGGAAACTCGTATCTCTACCAGAAGGCTACTTTCACCTTCCTGAACTAACAAATGGTGGACCTACACCTGGCCCAAAAGCAAAGTTTGATGGCTTTCACCACCTGATTTTTTTTGTTCTGTCAAAGCCCCAATTCTTTTTGCATCACTCCCTCATATGTAAAGTGTACTGTGTATTTAAGGAGCCTATTATTAGTTTCAGGTAATGATGTAGGCCAATAAACAAGTGACATTTTAAGTGTTCCAAAAACTACCACACTAACAACAGATTCATAGATTTCACTACAAATCACTGGACATTCATCCTTTTTGCCTAGATTTTTGTGACATGAGCCAACTATAATGTTATTTTTATAATACTACATAAATTCAAAAATTCTATCTACATAGTAAACATGTGCCAGATATGTTATTCATCAGTTTAACATCAAAATAACCCCTGTTTCTTTGTTTAGGATTTAGGTATTTCGTTTTAAATTTTAAACCGCTGTTTTCTCAGAACTTTGTTTTCTGGACCCTCATCTTTATTCCCCTGGACTCTTCAAATATGAACACAATCTTGATAGTGGTTTTGGCCAAGTCCCTTTACATCTTTACACCAGTGCCAGAGATTATTAGTACACATATTATAATGTTACTCCACTCTTTCATTTGAGTTTTGGCTAAGGAAATGGAGAAGAAAGAGACATTGCAATTACCAATTACCCTCTGTGCTTGAGGGACTGCACATTCAGAAAAAATACTTAACATGCAGAATCTTACCCTTGGCACAAGTACCTAAACACAGAATATGTTGAAGTATTAATCCGTAACTTATGCCTTTCTAGGCTTTCTTCTGTGCCCGTGTGAGGGAAGTTACAAGGATCAGCCATCACCAGAAAATTCGGACAAAAATGTGACGTCCACTTTAAGAAATCACTGTTACTGCAATATAGCTCAGATTATTTGCAAACTTTCAAAATCCAGACTCAGAAGAATATTGTGTATAGATATTTATTTTTATGTTACTTTCTTTATGATAATAATTGAGAAAAGACCTGCTATATTTTAGACAGAATGATACTGAATGTTTAATGATTCTTTTAGTGTAAATCGTAAGTGGATATGACAATATTAGTTTATGATAGAGAGGCAATTTATTTCAACGCATATCACCTTCTGCCATCTCACTACGTGCATAGCGAGCACTCACATTCCATCTGCCAAGCCTCAGGTCTCCCCTCACCCTACTTTCACACCCTCAATAAAGTTCAAATACCTATAGATTGAAAGGTTACAGATCATACTATGGATATATTCATTTGATATCGCAAGGTAATAGTCACAGGTTCACTAGAGTGCAGTAGAAATCTAATGCCATGCGTGCTTCAGTGATTATAGGAGACACTTTTCCAAACTCAATAAAAATAAAACAAATACTTATTGGATCATACCAGCAAACATTTCATTGGTAAGATAAGGGTTCATATTATTTCTAACAAACGGAAGCATCAAGTGGTGTGCCATAAATCCGCTAGGAAGCAGAAGAAAGTTACGACTGAGTATACTCAAATGGAATGGGACGAGACTATTTCAGCCACTATAAAATGAAAACTGAACATTGAGAAGCGATCATTCACACATAAGAAGCCAGCATTCTTAAGCTTACTCCCACGTTACGTGTTGGAAGCCATTTTTCAGTTTTGCCTCAGTAATCGAAATTAAAGCTTTTTAGTCGGTTAACACGATTGTACCTAATTGTAATGGGTTTTTCCCTAAACATGAAAAAAATTTACATGAGATGAATTCACTTGGATGATCAGTTTCGATCGTCAAGCGTTCATCAGATTCTTTACACTTAGGCCGTTAAATCTTTGTCTAGAAGTATGTGGGTATTTACAATACATACATTTACTGAGTTACGGCAGATATAAACTTGAGCAACTTGTCAAGATTTATTAGTTAGGCCTATATGTGATCTTTTGTTAAGATATTGTTAGTAGTTATTCACGTAGAGTTTGCTTGTTTAGTGTGATATTTGTAATTGTTAGTGAATGGTCAGGTTGGAATGGATTATGAACTAAGCTTGTTGTTTGAGCGATGTGGGATCCGTTCTCATGCAGCGGCTACCACTTCCGGTGCCTACACTGAACTGAAAGGAATTTCCTTGTGCAGACTGCTACCTCAATCTCTCTTTCCCCTCCATGGGCTTTTCCCCGCATTCCTACCTGTCTATATTAATTTGAAAATTGAAAATACACTTAATTCTGTCTAGTCAATACTTTTTGTGTTTATTTACAGTATACATTAGGACATGTTTCGAGGCATATTATTTTCTTTGAAAATTTGCCCCTTCATCAGCTAGTATAATAGTGGCAAGTCACTATGAACATTAAAATTAATGAAGAATGAATGATGTGGATGAAATGGGATGAAAATATATGAGATTGTTGCACTTACACGTTAAAAAACCCTTACAATGTTTACAAAGAAAGCTCTATATTCGTCTCACAAACTAACATATTTTGTGCTGGCCAAGTCTAGATCTACCTGACATGGTGTATGTTACTGTATTCTTGACCAATTATCATTCTTGCCGCACATCAGCTGAATAGCCCTCTTTAAGTGCACCCACACTATTGAGAATGTCTTGGATTCTTTAATACTGCCGTTAATGCCGGCCTACAAACTACATCCTAATCCAGTAACATGATTCCCTTTTTTGCCCCGTTATCTAGCCTGGCTACACAGTTATGTTGTTTCTAGTTTCCTAAGGGCGGGGAGGTTCTAGTCATGTAAAGAGAGGTGAATTCTCCATGAATATGTGTTCATTTGGTTATTAGGGTTGTTTCTTTTAGCTACGAGTATCTCGATACCTTTCTTTGTTTCAAACATAACCATGTTGGTTTGTTAAGTGCATCCATATTGACTTACAAAGTTAAGTTATTTTAAATAGCTTTTAGAAAGATAATTTTCATACCAAAGAAACATGTTGTTCTCAGTGTGTTTAATTGATCTTAAATTGGCTAAATGCTGAAGAAGGTTCTTGAAAGGTGGCCTTAAACATGTACATGTAATTGAAAAAAATTATAATAATAAATACTGTAATATTTATATGTATTGACTAGGTGGACCCATTGCTATTTAAATACAGCTGCACGAGAACGGATCCCACATCATTCGAACAACAAGCTTAGTTCATATTCCATTCCAACCTGACCATTCACTAACAATCACAGATATTACACTAAACAAGCATACTTGAAGATCAATAACCACTAACAATATCTTAACAAAAGATCATAAACTAACAAATCTTGACAAGTTGCAGAAGTTCATAATATCTGCTGTAACTAAATATATGTATATATTGTAAATATCATCACCCACATACTTCTAGACATAGATTTAATGGCCTAAGTGTAAAGGATCTGATGATGATCGATTGACGATCGAAACTCGTCATCTAAGTGAATTTATTAATCTAAAGTAAATCTTTTTCTTGCTTAGAGAAACCAAGCCAAACCCTGTGGCGCTACAGCGCATGAAGATCCTAGGCCTTCCAAGTGACCGCTGCCCAGCCATTTGGTCTCCAGATTATGGGGTGATGCGTGGTTAGCACGTCGGGTACCCTCGGTCGTTAATCTTGGTCTCCGTGACCGGGGCGTTGCCTAACAGTCAGACACCTATATGATTTAGATGTTACCATTAACGTGTTTGATAAGCAGTGTTAATGTGGTGGTTAAAGTTTGTGCACCTTTCATTTTTAGCCTATTTCCATTTATGAAAAAAATAGGCTTATGAGATCACCTTTTGTCTAAATGGCGAAACGATTTTAATGAAACTCGGTAAGTGCATACTACTACCTCCATCGAGGTTTTAAAGTATCACCAATCCAACATGGCCGCTGTGCAAAATATTTCACTGCCATTCTACATCTCTGCAAGAGTGACAGATATCATCCTAAAATTTTGTATGGTTAATAAAGGATACTACTAGAAGTTCATCTACGTGACTTTCATAAAGCTGTCAAGTACAAAACGAACATGACGGCCAAGCAAATTTGAACATTTAAATAGACTTGTCTCGCGATTTACCCATCCTAGTGCAGTGAAACTTGGTACAGCAAATGTTTGTATGTACATAATAATGCACGGACATCTAATTTAGTTCAATTGTTTACATAACCTCAAGATGGCGGCTGTGCAACTTTTTAAAATGTTGTTTGCATTTCTTGTGTCCTAAGTAAGACCAGTAGTATGTATTAAAATAGGCTGTTTAGTTATTCACGGAACTACTTGTTTGGGACTGGAATTGACAAAAGTGTCTCAGGGCTTGAATTAAGTCTGGATTGAGTAGGGGGAGAGGGAGGGACATCGCTCGGAATAGCCACATAACATAGTTGTGACTTCCTGGTTCTTTTATAGTATGTGCCTTAAGAGTACATAGTTATGATGGAAAGTTACGAGAGATTAAATGACAATTTTTATTTGTGGAGGAGACTGTAATTTTCTCAGGTGTGACAAAAATGTATGTATTTGTATATTCTGTTTCTTTTTTCAGGGGTTTGGGACATTGGCACACACGAAGGCACTGCCTAAGAGTCAGACAGCTACTAAATTGTCCTCATGAGGCTGAGTGCACGCTGTTCCAGCCCTCGCGTACGTTTCTAAAATCCCTGTTGGAACCGGAGGCCTCCGGGTGCAAGGCAAGTGTGCTACCCTAATGCCATGGGGCAGGCAGGCTCTTTAGTGAAACACCCATTACAATTGGGTACAACCGTGTTGACTGAAAAGCATTAATTTCGATTCCCACATTAGTCGCACAGTTACAAGAGTAAAGCAATATAATGTATTTGAAGTTTGCAAAGTCTGCCAGTTTTATGGTGCAGTGTTACTAGTGTTCCTTCAAAGCTACTGTAAGTCTTTATCTTTGTTTAAAGTCTACACAACTCGCAAAAGCTAGAAATATATACAAATCTATACATTCTTTCTAAGTGCCGTGCATTGTCAAGTAGCCTACTACATCAGTTGTTGCTTCGTGTGAAGTTTATATTCATTTAGTTCTGTAAGAAACTCGTGTCACATAGAAGTTAGGGGTGTGTGAATAAGCTAGCAGAGCAAACAATCCAGTACATTGTTATGCAGTTGTAGGCTGAATTACCTGGAATTAGTCCAGGAAATCTGAGATAACAGGGAGGAATGGTATATCAACATGAATCACCAGCACTGAGAACGAGACTGCCCACGAAGAGATGAATCAAGTTATGTAAGCACATTTATCACATGTGAGATATCACACTTGGGCAGTCACGCCAGTGGGGAATATAAATTCAACTTTCACCAATGTAACAACAAACCTTCGTTTATGTGTTTTTGTCTTATTAATAAAAGTCATTTGTTTCATCAGACAATCTTTTATTCAGGTATTCAATTATGATCACATGGTCCTCATCCAGTAGTTAGATGGTCAAAATTAATTCAGGAGTTTTGGTTATAAAGTGAGTGGATCGCCCTGCTGCCCCGAGGAGGGATGCTCTGCTCAGATTTTATTATTCTTGGTTATCCTTGTGATAATCTGATGCCCAACACCATCAAGATACAAAGGAGGGTTAAGAAAGTAACTGGTAGGTCACAATCTGTATTCATTCATTGTGATATGGTGTATATTGTTCAATACATATTGTGTTTGTTTCTAATCATCAGACATGTTTACATTTGAACACCCTCTTATAATTCTGTTTTTGCATATTTGTTAGACCAGCAGTACATGTTACTTCAGCACTAACTGGAATACTGATATAATGAGTGCAACTATGAGGAGAACACTGATATGAAAAAGATATTGCTGAAGTATAGTCCAGGTCTTCCTGGCCAAGATAAAACCGATGGGTTTTGATCGAAACCAATACGGACATTTGAGTGTTGTGATCTCTCTTCCTTTCCGTCCTCATCCAGAGTCATATACTGAGTTATTTTAAACATCAGCAGAAGATTTTCTCAACATTTCCAATGGACAAAGCAAACAAAAAACTGGAAGACTTATTACCAGAAACTCATGAACTGCAAAGATCTTGTAATCTCACTGTTTGAGGAAACCAATATACTGTATACAAAAGGAAAAAAGGAAAGGACAGAAGCTTGTAGTTTAAAGTGACCGTTAATCTCGTGATCATGAGCCACGCAATATATATATATATATATATATATATATACAAAAGAGGTACCTCTTCCATTCTAAGAAGACAATACACTAAGCATCCTCAAAGTGTAGAACAAAGCATCAAGATTAGATTGGATACAAGTGGAGGTGAAGAAACTCATCATGCATGTCTGGATAGCAGAGAAATTTTCAGAAGAACTAAAATAAATTCTCAGTGCTACAGAAGCTACAGTGCTCCAAGAACAGAAGAATGACACTGCTATGTATGCACTACAATGTTTTATCAAATATTGTGTGCAATAAACTCACCCCATGCATAGAAGACAGCAGTGGCAAATACCAAGTAGAGTCAAGAGTGGACTTGATATTACTCTGCAACAAACAGCAGAGAAGAAAATGGGAGTGCAAGAAAACATTAAAGTAGACACATGATATATTTGGGTGTATGCGATGTAAACAACACAAAAATTGAAAAATTCTATATGCCCCTCAGATGGGCAAAGTCTAATCGAGTCAACACAAATGACTGTACACGACTTCTGCAAAACATCCAGAATTTCTTGTTTAATGTGCTATCTACAAGGGATAAAACCAAAAAACTATCATGCCTACTATCCTGGACCATGTAAGCCTAACTGAAACAATACACAACATTCTTGCAGACAAATTATGACATCATTTAAGGAACAGAAAACACATGAAATACATCACATGAAATTTTAATATCCCCCAATCCCCATTAGCTTCTGCACAATGTGTACAGAAGACACAACTGCACTACTATTGTAGCATCAATTTGTCTCACTGGCCTCCAGAAATCCCTGCTTTAATTTAACTTGGTACTGAAGCAGGTAATTCTAAGAAATACATATGACACCGATAAACCAGGAGAAAGATGACCTCAAAACTCTATACAGTTGCTGCATGGAAAATATGATTGCACATCACTCGAAATGAGCCAAAATACACATGTATGGGCAGACAGAACCACCACCACAACCACTACCACCACCAATAACAAATACAGAATGGTAGCCACACAATGGCAATGACGAGGCTGATAAGCAACTCAATCAATCATGGTATGATACTCTGCTTCAGCAAGCTCTACATATCCTTGCACCAAGATAACATCCACATCCACAAACAAGGTGTAACAGGAGATAGAAGCCAGAATACAAGCTAGCAATAGAGCATACTTCACCATCAGAACTGGCTGCACTTCACTCTCAGGCCATCTAGTCCAGAGATTGTCAACTGACCTAATTTGAGAGCGTGCTGCTTCTCGGTGCCAAATCATGCCAGCAATTCGGCCAAAGCCGATCACTTTCATATACAACCAATGTGTATGCGAAGACGCTTTACTATCAGCTCTGGGAGCGTAGGGAAAGTTGCACTCTTGAGTGGAGCGGTGAGGGAAATGTACTGGAGGGACATCTGCAGGGCACCTTTCTGTTTCTATAAGAAACAAATATGGCATGTTTTTCATTTGCTATTTATTAACCTATTCATTAGAGGTTATCAAAATGCAGTAATGACATTCAAATTTACCCAGAACAAAATGTGCACCTGGAATCTGCACTCAAACTTTAATGGTTCTCTACTTATATCTTCTGATGACAGTTCCCAACTATTTATTTATTCATTCTGAAAGGTGCAGTCTATGGTTGAACTGAAAGTGAATAGGCCTATCTTGATAGCCATAAACTTGTCTCTCGATATTTGAGTTAAGATTGTCATTTAAGTTGCCATTATGTGCAATGATCGACTCAATTTGATGCAAATGAGGAATGGATACTCTTTGAATAAAATAAAATAAAAATTAAGATCTATAATTTTATTTTGTAAAACAATATGAATACCTACTGAGCATGCAATTTTACTTTTAATCAAAAAACTTTTTCAAAATCAATAATTAAGCAAGAATAAACAAATAACCAAACCATAAATATTACAGTACATTGAAATCTACTAATTGGTATTTACAAGAAGATAAAAAAAAGGGTTGCATATGATCATTAACGCTTTCCTTCTCAAAGCGCCCGGATATGAAAGTCACAGCTCCCTGCTACAGCGCCCGTGTATGTCCTGGCATTCTCTTGCCACCTCTCGTATTGGTATGGAATTAAAACTAATTGTGAACTATTGGTAATGTGTCAGGCAGGCATAGGACAGCATTTAGAAGGCATAGTGTTGCTTTTAGCAGTAACAATAAATGTTTGTTCCTTGACCTTTCTCCCAGCTGTTACTAGGAAACATGGCTGTCTCTCAGATGTCAATGTCCTAACAGAATTGAATAGAAGCGATGTTAGTGATTCGGAAAGCTCGTGTGGAAGTGATTTTCTGTGTGATTTAGATGTAAATGATCAGTTAAGGGCCTGTTTTTCAATCGCCAGGCAAAGTTCGGAATAGTGTACTCCCAGCAAAAACGCCATATTGTGTTTTTCAATTGCTAGACAGCGCTGCCAAGGGAATTTATGTGGTGGGTAAGTTGGACATATTTACTCAGTGCTATTTGTGCTGAATAAATATTAAAACTACGGAGTAGTGACACTCCGTAGTTGCTTGTTGTATTTCTCCTACCAGCTGTGAACACTTGATGATTTGTATCATGGATTTGTATTTTAATTGCATGAATCTTTATTTCAGGGCTTGTTTTCGTTTATCGAAAAGTGCTGTGACGGCTGCGCTAGAATTATTAGCTTCAGTACGCACACAGCCTAACGATATTTGTATACATTACATGGCAATAGAAAATGAAAAATTTCAAAGATCTCGTATACTACACAGCTTGGACATTCTTAAAATTGTGACGAATGTTAATTTACACTCCGTTTTCATACGGGTACTATGATGAATGTATTGATTGAATTGGAGATGCTACTGTCACACTTGTTTCAACAAACATCACATATTATACTGTAAATTAAGAGGAGAGATGAAGCCATAGTCTCTGGCCTATCTATAGACTACTAGAAATGATGTTCAATACTGTCAAATTTCTCAAATCCTGCTTGCTGCAACATATTGTAATAAAAATGAGATAAATCGTAATTTCATGTAGATTCTGTTAAAATGACTCATAATGATATGATAAATAACGTTTAAATTGATAATCTGATAGCAAACATAATTGCAGTGACTGGGGTTTGAACCCGAGACCTCATGATTCTCAGACCAAGACGCTATCATCGCGGCTATTACAACAGAAATAAAGCGTACAATACGGATACTTATTTTCACGTACCGGTAATATTATGGAAGTAATATTTTATGCTACATTAATATTTTGCTTTCTTTCGATGATGTTCTTGCATGAAATTGAGTTCTAAATTAGTTATGAATACGCCTACTTGGCAGTAAAGGGAAAACGTACAGTGGCGAATAAAAGGCTAGCCCAGTTCCTGTATAAAAACATCGATATATATTATGTAGATAACTGCATTACCGCAATGTAGGTTAATATCCAAATAGCCATTGTGCACACACATAATACCGGTATTGCCGACTAGTTACAATTTTTCATATTAAAGCATAACATCAATTAAATACTGATACGAAGACTGTTACCATGTTGTTTGTGTTTCAATTAGTTGACACCAAAGATCGCATTTGCATTTACCGTTCAAAATTCAATTTTGACCAATCACATAACCCGTACTGTAGGCGTTGGTTGATACTTCCGTCGAGTAGTAGTTCGCCAAGTAACTTCACATTGAAAAACACTTTTCGAATGCCGAAGGGATAAAAGTGTTGAGCAAAGTTACTCGGGGAGTGGATGCCCATCACTTTTATCCAGAGATTGAAAAACAGACCCTAAATGATAGTGACAGTGATATTGATGCGGATACAGTAAACCAGTGAACAGTAAATGTCAGTGGTAACAGTGGCCTACAACCTAACAGTCAACCTTCCCTGCCTTTTACTCTGCCAGATGATTTTACTTTAGATGGGAGTAGACATTGGGAAATAAGGACTCCATGGAGCATATTTAAATAGGGATTTGGCAATTTTTGTAGTATGGGCCAATGTGACTATTTAACGGAGAAATAAAAAGATGCTGAAGTTGTTCTGAACCAGGGACCTCAGGAAATAAAACGGTTAACAATGTAAATATGTGTACGGTTTGTGAAAACGGTGCAAATTCCATTACTGACACATATTTTAAAACTTAAGTTTCATAATTATTTATGTGGCCAGATCATATAGTTTTAAAATTGTGACCAGATTATATGAGGGCAGACTTCAAACCAAGGACCCCAGGCGAGTGTGATTTACTGTGGGTCATTGCAGGACTGTTGGTAATTCACATTTAAAATTTTATTTAATTTAAATGTACTGTATTATATAGTTCCAATGTTATGTGCAAGATTTTATACCCATGTCCACAGTACTTCATACTCTAAAATAATAGGGTGATTTCAGGGGATATCATGCCTGGAAAATGCAACAAGGAAAGGGTTAGCCAAAGTAAAAAAAGAAGTAGACAATGGAGGGGCACAGATGGAAGTGACAGGAGATCAGTATTACACTTTTTAGACTCTGAATTGTTGCAGGCTTTAATGGCCTTTTATTTCCAATGGCTATGAGTCTATAGGGCCATATATTAGAAATGTATCAGGCCATAGTAGAGAACAAGATATTCTCCCTGAACAAGGATATTTTTTACATCCTTCCAATGGGTATGTCACAATAGAGACGAGAGTGATTTGTAATTTTCATTAAAATTGGTGGGCTATGGAAACTCTCTGGGGACACAAATAATTGCCCTTCTTTCAAGAAGGAAATTATAAATGCAGTAGAACATAGTTTATCTGAACGTCAAACAACCGGAACGTAAATTATCCGATGAGAAAAAAAAAAAGATGGAACAGCATGCGCTTGCTTACTGTTATGGGAAAGTACACGCTGCCTACAGTAGCGAGTCGGTTCTAGTTATCAATTGTTGTCTCTGTTGTCTTCTACCGTTTGTTTACTCTATAATGTTTCAACATGTTACAGTACAGTGAGTGTGTGTACTGTACTGTATTATGTTGTGAGAATGGCTTCTACGAGTGGCAAAAAGGAAAAACGAAATTGCAATGTTTTCTCGATTGAGAAGGTGGAGATAGTTAATAAGCTGGATAAAGGTGAGAGTGTGCAGTGTCTAATGAAAACTTAGTGTTGGAAAATCTTCGAAATGCATGGGATAAATTGGTAGGAGAAGAAGAGACCATTAAGACCACAGACACTGTTGATGAAGATTTGGATGAAGTGACTAATGAGTTATTTCCCCAAATTGCTGGATTTATCGACTGTGATAGAGAAGACGCACGAACTTGGTTGGAAAGTGACAGTGACCAAGGTTTTCAAATCTTAGATGATGATGAAACTCTTCCTCTGGTGCATGAAGTGGGGATGACGAAAAGGATGAAAGCCTAGATGAGGAAGATGAAGAACACCCAAGTCATGGAGAAGCTTTTACTGCATTAGAAACTGCGCTATTGTGGTATGAAAAACAGGTAGAAAGTAGCTAACTCAACTTCTTTTATTGAAGAGAATGTGCGATTTAGCTGCTAAGAAAAGACAAGGAAATCTTGCACAAAATAAATTCAGATACTTTTTCCAGTACTGTAGAGTAGACCTATCATGTATGTTCCATTAATGTTTTTTGTTATAGTTATTCATTCAATAAATAACCGGGTGAGATAGCCGTGGTCGTTACGGCGCGGCTGCTGGCAGTCGCTCACATCCGGGAGGCGAAGAGGTTCGAATCCCCCCGCCGGCAACCTTGAAGATGGTCTTCTGTGGATTCCCCATCTTCCTTCCAGGCAAATGCCGAGGTTGGTCCCTAGCCGCTACCTTCCACCTCCTCGTCCTTACATTCAAACTTTCCTCCCCAGACAACACTCCACATGCGACGGTACTTGTAGCTCACCCCATGGGTGTCCGCAGAGAAGCAGCTACAAGCTGGAGAGCCGAACATGTCCTCGGACACTCCCGGCACTAAAAGCCATACGCTAAAAAATAATAATAATAAAAAAAAAGAATTTTAAATATATATATCTACTGTACAGTATACAGGGTTATTCACCTAAGATGTTACACGGAAATACTGTAACGTCTAAACTAGAGCTGGTAATAATCGATTTTCAATTGATCGATTAATAATCGATTAATCTGAAATTAATCGGAAACGATTAAGCGATCATTCTTAAAACCGATTAACTGAATAGGCGATTAACCGCAAAATCGATTAACTTATTAGTAGACACGAGATAAGAAAATACGTTTTGAAAATGGTTTAAATGAGAAGTCATCGCTTAAGTTGAGTTACGCTTATTTTCGGAATGATGTATAGACATCTATAAAAGTTAAATTTTGCGTAAAGATACGTGCCCTTCCTTGCTTATGTTAACAATAACTAAATAACAGTCAGTGACCGTGGAAGGACAAACATCAATCATATTGGGAAGGGTTCCAGGAAAAGGAAGCGAGGAGTTTTCAGCAAAGCTTTTGAATCTTGTTCAATTATTGTTGGGAAGGCTGTTTAAAATTTAGGACAGGAACATTTTTGTTTTCTTCGGGTTTAGCCTAATTTCCACAAAGACCTGTAGGTTGTAACTCTTCAGGCGGTCAACTTGAATTTGTCCCAAGACTGGGCGGAGTCCAATGTATAACATATATGAATTATACACTGAAGAAAATGGAAATTGCAACACCCAGAAAGAGTGATGCTACATTGCTGCAAATGAACATGCAGGACGAGTGTTCGGTTGTGATTCGATGATTACATTTTCAAGTCTCTCTGGCCGCAAGTTTGGACAACAATCAATACAGGATGTGCCCACCACGAGCTGCAATACATTGATGAATTCGGCGAGGCATGGAGTCAATAAGGCCCTGGATCGCTTCCTGAGGAATTGTGGCCCATGCTTGCTGCACTGCATGTGTCAGTTGTTCGAGAGTTGTGGGTGGCTGAGGACGGTTGGCCAGTTGCCGACCCATCATGTCCCACACATGCTCAATAGGACTGAGGTCCGGGCATCTGGCAGGCCATTCTAAGGTTGTGATGTCGTGGAGAGCTTATCTGGAGATGCGTGCAGTGTGAACCGGGCATTGTCCTGCTGATATATCCCATTAGCAATGTTCGCCATCATAGGGACAACCACTGGATTGAGTACCCTATCAACGTACTGTCGAGCAATCATAGTGCCCTCAACAAGCACTAATTGTGTTTTAACATTAAAGCTAATAGCTCCCCAGACCATAATGCTTGTTGTTGGCCCAGTGTGCATCTCGACAATAAGGTCTGGGCGGCCCCTCTCCCCGGTATGTCGGCACACATGATTCCGGCGATCACTGCGGGCAAGACAGAAGCGCGATTCATCACTAAAGACGACCCTATGCCATTCGTCGACCCACGTTGATCGTTCTAGACACCAGGCCAGCCTTACACGACGCTGCAGTGGGGTCAATGGAACATCTTCTGCAGGGACATGGGATCCTAAGCCAGCTGCACGCAGGCGATTACCAACTGTTTGTTGTGTAACGTGGGGTGCCACAGCTGCTCGAATTTGCGCTGCTGTTGCATGGGGTTCCATCCGGGCCATCCGAATGATGTGGCGATCCTCTCTCACAGTTGTCTGTCGCGCTGGGCCTGTGCCAGGTCTACGAGTGTGGGTACCTTCATTTGACCACTGCTGCCATACACGTTGTACCGTAGATGCCTGTCGGCCAACACGTGCAGCGACAGTCCTTAGCGATACTCCAGTCTCACACAGCCCAATTATCCGAGCCCTCTCAAACGGCGACAGTTGTTGATAGCGTGCTCTTCTCTGTCGTCGAGGCATGTTTGACGGGGGGAACACTTCACTGCACAGACTGCAAGTCAACTACGCTACACCAGAGTCCGTATACTGGAGTTGATTCCTCCTCGACCAATCACGTGGGGAGACATGTAGCAACAATCCAATGGGTCTGAAACTTTGATCGTTTACATACCTACATGGCATCGTTCCATATCTTGAAAATCAACACAAACGACCAATGCCTTCATGGTGTTGCAATTTCCATTTTCTTCAGTGTAAGTAAATAACACTCCTGGGAACATTGCACGTGTTAGTTATGATCACCATTACAATCACTATCACTATTACGTCGTCACACTGGAATGCTCCGAGTGGGTAAGAGATTTCACGAGCCCTTCATCCAGGAAAGCCACCAACAGCAAGGAGGTTCAATCATGTTTTGGGGTGGAATCATGTTCGGTCGACGTACGCCTCTAATTCCTATTCACGGTAACATGACTGGTCTGGTGTATAGAGACAACATCCTTGAACCTGTCGTTACAGGATTTGCTGCCACAATGGGTGAGGGCTTTACACTAGTGGACTATAATGCTCGTGCCCATCGAGCTAGGGTGGTCAATCAGTTCCTTCAGATGCATGTCATACAGAGAATGGAGTGGCCTGCCTATTCTGTGGACATGAACTGTAATGAACATGCATAGAAAGAGCCCAAGAGGGCAATTTCGCACCGTCCCAATCCTCCAACAAACAAAGAGCAACTGATCGAAGCTGTTGTCCATGAATGGGGGAATCTACCCCAAACCACGTTGGATTCGTTGATGGTCAGCATGCCTCGTCGTCTGCAAGCATGGATTAGAGTTTGTGGTGGCCATACATGGTATTGAAATGTTCCAATATGAAAAGGAAGTTTGTGTGCTCAGTCCCACATTATCACTTTTGCCATTCGTTGTGTGTTTCTATCTCTTTTGCAAAGCAGATTGTGTGTTGTTTTTCTTTGTATGTACCCTATATAGTGTATAATGTGATTACTTACACATATCAAAATAAACAAGTTACTAAATCACAATATGCGAAACCTTTTTTGAGCATTGTATAAGTTTAGTTTGTTTAATAAGGGTTTGTGAATTACTTACGAGTATTATGATCATGTATACAAATAAGAATAACACAATATAATAAATAAAATAAAATTAGAGCATGCACTTGAATTCTATTATGCATAAGGTTACATATCTCAGCGGAGCCTTGGTCGTACATTTGTCACGCTTTAGCCTGCCTACTCCCGCCAGGGTCATTGTGATCAATACTAGTACGTGTAATTTTTCAAGGAGTTTATTTACTTATTACTTATATTATTTATACATTGCAGCCCGCACAGTCATTGTACAAATTCATGTTGACCGACTGAAGAGTTACAACTGACAGTTTTTGTGTAGGCCATACTGAAAGAATGGCTTCAACAGTTCACAAAGAAGATGCATTATTTAAAAATAAATGTGACAATATATTTCAAAAGACGGTCTGTTTTTGGTGCAAAAATACTAGCAAGTACTCATTTTCTGGGGCGAGGCAGCTCCGCTTTGCAGTCACAATGTTTCCAGCAATTGAAAATACTCCTTCAGCGCTGTAGGTGGTCGCGGGGAATATCAAGTATTTTGTCGCTAGTTTAGCGGGCCTTGGATATATTGTTTATTCATTTTCCACCTGTGAAAAAGGGTGAGTATGCAAGTCAGGCGGTGAATTCCCAAGATAGACGTCCAGCTCGTCTTTTGTAATGATTGCAATATATACGCTACATCGACAAGATTTCCTATTTTTACCGCGCTTTTTATAACTGCCCTACCATGAGATCATTGAGTTTTTATCGAACAGGCCTAAGTGTTGACTTTAGCCATACCTTCGTTCGTAAGACGTCACATTTGTATCAATGGAGTCGAAATTTAATGTTTTTCGGACGGTCAATACCCAATAATTGTCTAATGGGTGATTCCCTAATCCTGAAAAAGACTTTTTACATGAGATTAATAAATACAATTGGATGACCAGTTTCGATCGTCAAGCGATCATTAGATCTTTACACTTCGGCTATTAATCTGTGTCGACAAGAAAGGGTTATGATATTTACAATATATACACTAATTTAGTTGCAGTAGTAATTAATCTAGCACAAATAGTAAAGATATGTTATTTTTTGTTGAGATACTGATAGTTGTGATTGATCTTCAAGTGTGCTTGGTTAGTGCCATTATGTGATTGTTATTAAATGGTCAGGTTATTGTGTCAGCATAATTGTCCTCGCGCTGTGCACAAAAACGGACCACACATCGCTCAAACTGCTAAGTGCACCATTTAATAACTATCAGTATCTCAACCAAAAGAACATATCTTGACTAGTTTGCTAGTTTAAATGCTACTGCAAATAAATAAGTGTATATATTGTAATTATCATTCCATACTTCTCCATATACAGTAGATTTAATAGCCTACGAGTAAATGATCTAATGATGATCACATGACGATCGAAACTAGTCATCCAAGTGTATTTATTAACATCATGTAGTATTTTTTCAGGATTAGCGAACAAATTTCGATTTCTAAGGCAAGCCTGAAAAAGGGCTTCCAACATGGTAATC
This sequence comes from Meconema thalassinum, assembly GCA_946902985.2. Taxonomy (NCBI): domain Eukaryota; kingdom Metazoa; phylum Arthropoda; class Insecta; order Orthoptera; family Tettigoniidae; genus Meconema; species Meconema thalassinum. The sequence continues at coordinate 445,496,029 of OX336389.2, forward strand.
CTTGGAGTGAAGTTAAATGAAACCTCAAAGCGGGCGTTCAACAGTGGCTAGCATTCTTAGCTGTCACCACAGAGGTTTGGGTTTGATTCCCGGCTCTGCCAAGAAATTTAATTCTGGTGTGCGGGCTGGAACGTGATACACTCAGCCTCGTGAGGCAAAACTGATAAGAGGCGGGTTTGATTCATACCTCACTCATCCTGGAAGTGATTTTCCATGGTTTCTCATTTCTACTCCAGGCAAATGCAGGGATGGTCCCTAATTTAAGGCCACGGTCGGTTCCTACCCATATTCTATCTGAATTACAAATACACACACGGGTACAGACATCGCAGTGACACATGTTATCAGACAAGTCTTAAACACACCCCAGTACATGGGGATACGTGACCACGATGTTGCAAAGCCCCTAAAAGAATCAAAAACATCATCCATCATGGGACTGCCCCGGCTAACCATGTCGAATGATTGCATTAAGAAACCAAGTTGTGTCATAGTTTGTTGATTCTGTGAGAGCGTAGTTAAAAATGCGAAATACATTGAATAATCGACAAAACAAATAAAAAACCGATTAATCGATTATTCGAATAACTGATTAATCGATTTTTCTGTAAACCAATTAATCGACTGATTTATTAATCGATCAATCGTTATTTACGATAATTGATCGATAATTCGGTTTCGATTAATCGAATTCTGAAATTAATCGATTAAAAGTAACAGCCCTAGCCTAAACCATTAAAGATATTGGTATTCTGTTTTCATATTCATAAATGATACCCAGGAGCTTGGAAAATAATGTGCTACATATTCTCATGGGGTGAGTAATAACCGAGATATTGATACTAATTATATATTTTTAAATGGAATGGCACAAATTCATACAGCTGGCCTAAAAGTTCAACTGCGTACAAGTTCAAATATGTAAGTACAGTATTTTCAAAATCGGGCAGGTACTTTTTGAGATATCAATAAGAACAGCATGCGCTGTTGTGCATGCCGCATCAGACAGTGTGCAGTCGGGCAAGGACATATTGATGCGCAAGCAGGTTCGTGGGTTCATACCAAATACACTGACGAAACATTATGTTCCTTTGAAGTCGAAGTAATTATTTTATTCCTTTTAAAAACATCCACCCTCCCTGTCCTATCATGCGTTTGCCTGTCATACACACTTTGCAAACCTATCACATGTGTACGATATGCTTACATGCCTGGTGTCCGTTCTGTGGCTGGAATCACACCCAGGAACCTACTTGCGCGTCAATATGTTCTTTAGGCAGACCGGGTTCGATTCCTGGTCAATGCATGAGAGATTTTCGAAGTGAAATGCCATGGCCTGTGGTTTGATTTCCATGTAAGAAGGCGGTCCCGTGGCTCATGATCACGAGATTAATGGTCAAGTTAAACTACAAGCTTCCTTAGCTTCCGTCAATGTGTCTTTGCCCGACTGCATGCTGTCTGATGCGGCATGCATCTCAAAATGTAACTGTCCGATTTTGAAAATACTTACATATTTGAACTTGTAAGCAGTTAAACTTTTAGGCCAGCTGTATGAATGTGTGCTGTTCCATTTAAAAATATGGAATTAGTATCAATATCTCGGTTATTACTCACTCCATGAGCGTATGTAGCACATTATTTTACAAGCCCCTTGGTATCATTTACAAATATGAAAACAAAATACCAATATCTTTAATGGTTTAGACGTTATGTCTGTGTAACATCTTAGGTGAATAACCCAGTATATATCACCATAATGTACTGTGCATGTTTTTTCCTATGAAATAAACATATGTTTGATCATCCCGAAAAATTGTTATCCGGAGCACTTTTGGTCCCTATTAGTCCAAATAAACGATGTTCTACTGTAGTAACAGTTAACATTTTTTGTGCAGCCATCTATAATAAAGAAAGCTGTTCACTTATCTTGGAAATATTGCAAGATCTGCCACTCAGTCCAGAAACTGCTAAATTCAAATTACACCCTCCTCCATAACACAGCAACTCTTCTTCCCTCTACCACACATACTTCCTCTCACTTGACACACGACAGTTCAAGCACCGCACTGCTGGTTCAGGATGTCGGAACAATTGACAACTCCTGATTGTATTTGTATTACATGAGACAGAAACTAGGAACACAACCCATTGTTAGCAGTCTGAGAATAGAATTAGATACATATTGAAATCATTAGGGTTTATACCATGTGAACAGCTAAAAAAAAACGAACAAGAATCTGGACTTTTTGGGAGGCAGCTTATCAGAAGAGAACTTAATGTTAACAATGGAAAGGAGTTAAATGTTGTCTGTTTTAATTTGGAACTGCGCGGAGAACCGATAGCCAGTATCCGATTAAAGTTACGGGATTCTTTTGTATTTCTACCACTTCCCGTGTGATCCTCGACTGTTTGGGTTTTGTATACACAAAGGCAAGCATGTCTATAAACATGACATCATGGCCTGATTAGAGGGCATATTCTGCTTTGGCAGATCTGTCTGGTTAGTTGAGGTGGGCTACTTAATGTAAGTTTCAATAGCCTTACGGTTGCCTTATATATACTGTTTCTCAATACAAGCGATTTTATATACCCCAGAAAAGAAGAAAAGAAAAGTAAAATTTTATCACTATGTATGGTCACTCAAGAAAAGAAAGAGCACACATTTGATTATTAGTTATTGTTGCATTAAGGGGCAGAACAGTGAGTTCATTTGCCCACACTTTTGGTAGTTGCACAGTTTCTCTTTCTTTCTTGTTTAGTTCTCGGGCCCAGAGCCAAAACTCAAAAGGAATGAGAGAGAAACCTTGTAATATATACTTATAACCACTGACACAGCTGTAAGCACACTGCATCCGTTCCGTTCAGTTGACCTTGGGTGACTTGCTGACAATGCAACCTAGTGTCCAGCCGCACACTGCATCAGTTACGCACTCTTCAGCCCATTTCCCCCCCATCCATTTAGTCAAGCTTGCCTTCACAAGCAAAGTTGACGGAAAATGGAAGGCAGATTGCGACTGTAGGGCACTGCTTTACAATGATTGCGATCAATAAGAAACTGCTGATAGAAGTTGAAAAAACACATCCTGTTCTTTACGATATGGGTGATAAAAAAATTATCATGATCTGACAAGGACAAGGAATGTATGGAAGATGGTTAGAGAGGTCGTAAACTGTTTGTTATTTACGTTTCTTTATTTGTTGCTTATCATATAGCCCCGCGTATTTTTGTATGTTTGTGGAACTTGTGTGATCACCTGTGTTATTGTGATGGCTGTACTAGTGTGTGTACTTGTTAATTGGGGATAGGATTGGGAGGGAGGTGGCCGTGGCCTTGTGTTAGGGACCACCCCAGCATTTGCCTGGAATAGAAGTGGGGGAAACCACGGAAAACCTTTTCGAGGATGGCTGAGGTGGGAATCGAACCCTCCTCAGTTTTGCCTCATGAGGCTGAATGTACCCCGTTCCAGCCCTCACACCGGGAATCAAACCCGGACTTCCAACAGCCAAGAACCCTAGTCGCCACACCACGAGGGGGTCTCCTTTACTTTAATTACAGTACTTTCATAAACGGGCAAATACGTGTTTCTAGGGTTGCATACTATTGTGATAAATAGTAATAATGATGAATAGATATTATCGATGACAACAGCTTTTATTAACTTAGAGAAACAACTCATAAACACATTAGTCCTATCCTCAATTTACAGACACACGCTCTAGTACAACCATCACAATAACACAGGTTATCACACAAAATTACACAAACACCCAAATGCATGCGGCTATATGACTATGATGTTGCAGCCCATAAAATAAGCAACAACAACATAACACAAAGTAACTAATAAACATACATTTTGTCTTCATTTATGGTAATCTAACGACTTTAGCTATGATGTATGCCTTAGATATCAATTAGAAATGCCGGAAAGAAAAGGTAATATTCACCACTATGTCCCCTTCTTAAATTTATGTCATGAACCCAAAATATTATTTATTTTTTCTCGGCTACTTCACAGGCTAAAGCTATAGCTATAATTTCCTCCTCATCATCGGAAGAATATGAACTCGACATTACTATTCTCACAGTGGTGTTCCAAGACTGGATTGACGGAGACTGAGGCAATGTGAGGCTGGCGAACTGATGCGACGGATACGAGAGAAAGGGAACCGAAGCAAACTGAACGGAATAGAGGCAGTATGCTCCCTGCTTAAAAGTTCTTGTGTAAAGGGCCGATAACCTAGATGTTAGATCCCTTAAAACAACATCATCATCTTGTGTAAACTTAGCCTAAAATTACCAAGTGTGTGCTCATTCTTTGTTTGAACAACTGTACATAGAAGAGGTTCCCATTCATTAATCATCAATTTTCTCATAAAACAGAGGAGAGTCACATTTAAAACAAATAATTCATTATAAACTGACATTACACTCATTATTAAAAGGCAATGCAATGATACCTTACTGTTCCAATTTCCACTGCAATAAATTGGCACAAACATAAAATATAGAAGAAATTATATATGAACTTACTGTGAGAAATTAAAACACTGGGGAGAGTAGTATAGCAATCTTTAGATCACCACTGAAGTTGTTAAAATGAAATGCCTCCTCCTAAGCTGAAGGAAGAAATATCATACAAAATCAAGAATATACTGCGTATTTACATGTCACACGAAGCAATATTTCAGTAACTAAACATACTATAAATATCTCAGAAAACGCACACACAAAAAGGGAATTCACAATTTTAAAACCTCAATATTTAATACTTCATTGAGGAAATGAAGTAGATTCATTGCTGAGTTGAAGGCAGGGACTGCTCTGGGAGATTTGTGACGATCCCTGTGCTGAGTGCACTGCAAATAACAGCTACAGTGGTCAAGATTAGGGTGCAATTTTCTCAAATAGCAGTAATATCAGAACTTGTTCTTGCTGATAGGAAATATTACACAAATTTTAAAAAAAAATAACAAAATATTCTTACCTCTGATTTATCCATGTGATTACAGATAGGATAATTGTTGCCTGGAACAAAGAAATCGGCAATTAATGTCTTTCACTATACTGGAGAGCTAGGATCGTAAGTACTGGGATGAATCCTGCCCTCGCACAAATATTCTTGATCTATACACAGTGCATATATAACTTCAGAATCCAATTAGTAATTTAAAAGGGGAAGTTATGTTTGTTTAGATCAAATGAACTACTTTGGATATAGCCTATTGATACAGAACAATCAAATAGTATCAATTTTCGAGCATGAGAGAGGCAGGAGGGTAGTACAGTATTTATAGATTGTGTATATTGCAATCCAAAAGAACTGAATGCATGTATTATCTACCCCGTATTATTCCAATTTTTTCATAGTCGGGGATGAGCCGAGAGTATGTAGTAATGGTTTGTACAGCTGGATGCTCTTCCTGATGTCACCCTTATGAGAGGAGTTAATGAGAAATCAAATTAATGAAATACTGCAAGGAGTTGGAAGGTAGCAGCTGTGGCCTATTAGAAGGTACTGTCCTGGCATTTCATTGAAGTTGAAAATGGGAAAGCACAAAATACCAATTCAAGGATGGCCAAAGGTGGGGTTTAAAACCACTCACCTTCCAAGTCTGGAGATAGCCTGGCCGTACGGCCTTGCACATTAACCCCAGCCACATGGCCAACATCATAAATATAGGGGGGGATTGATGAGGGAATTTTTCAAACTATTCTCTTTAGCATTTCACTTTATAATGTATATGCAGTTCCATGCAAGTTAATTGGAACTAGTTCTATCATTTTTGTTTGTTTCTTCTTCAAGTGCACTACACATTCATTATATTAGTTTCCATGCTTTCTATGCATTCCTCGCACTGTTATTCATTGGTAATTAATCTGTATGATGATTGGTTTACGTTACGAGTGTATTAATTTCTATATCTGTCATCTTGAGAAATCTTGAGGTTTTCTTATGCGATGTCTTCAATGAATACGTCTCCCAGGAGGTGTGGTGCGATTGTGTCATAAAAATATTCTTAAATAATACTACAAAAACATTTAGTTACTAAATTTGATGACAGTGTAGGCACTATAAATAGAATTATTCAGTAGCACAAACAGACTGGCTCAATTTCATCACAAAACAAGTAGTTCACTGAAGAACTATACTGCCTATTTTCATATCCTACTTATGCTAATTGACTCTGTAAACATACAAAATTTCAGTTTCATTGCTGTAATAGATTCGTAGATATTGAGAACCGTCTAAATATTTAAATATTTAATATTTCGGATGGCCGCCATGTTGGAATTTTATATATGTGACTCTCTCCCGAAAACCATACCTTAAGTCGTGTGAAAAAAATTTACGCTACGTCGCAAAGAGCTGAGAAGGGCGAGAAATAACGATTTTAGATTTCAGCACCATCTGTTAGCCGGATCTCTGAACTAGATGATGTGAGCATTGGATGTGTCATCATGATGCTGTAAAGTCTTCAAAATAACCTTGGAAAAAGGTTGTTTAATTTAACAAAACCATACCTTAAGTCGCAATGAGGATTTAAGGTATGGTTTATTCAATGACGTTCCTGCACTGTCTTCTTGGGCTAAAATACGAAATAACGAGCTCGTGCTTCAGGATAATGTATAGTTACAATAATTTATTATAGAATTCATGTACTGGGCTGCATATTTTGTAAATGGTAATTTTAATGTGTGTGGAGCGCCAGCGCAGGAACCTGGTCAGGGAATTCCTGGTGTCATTCTAGCTTGTCTGATGTTATGCGCTAAAGCTGGCGGAGATATGGATAATGCAGATAATCTCCCTCCATACCTACCTAAGAAGTTAGAAATAAAAGGCATGACTGCGGAAGGGACGAAATACCTATTTGACAACATTCGAGAGTACTGCACAGCGGGTTCAAGGGATCTATTGTGCCCACGGCCAGCCAACATTGAAGCCGCTGAACCTGGCCCAAGTAGTGCGAAGGATTGTGTGCGCAAAAGGAAAAGACATACGTAAACATTTCACAAATATGAGCAACAGTTCAGTTTGCTACTACAGGATACAAGACAGATTCCTGTAGAATTGGATACTAACTAACTTTGTGTAGTTTCAGAACGTTCTTAATATCCAACATTAATATTGTTACGGCTGTGAGTTTGTTTCATCGCTCGCCGCATGAGTCACAACTGCCCCAGGGCTGGGCTGTGCTCTGCCTCAGTGTATTGCTTGCGCCTTATGCAACAGGTCTACTAGGACAAAGGGATGGTGCAGAATATTCGTGACCCAGCCAGCGATGGAAGCCTCGAGAAGCCGTGAACCCTGGATGGGTCCAGAAGCATTTATTGAGTCACCGGCCTGCTATATAAGAGCGACCTGTCAAGCAGTGAGTGTGTTTTTCGAGCTAGTGCGAGCGTTTATCCTGAGCGACAGAAGTGTGGTGACGTGACTTGCGAAACTCCCAGTGAGGCTGATTCTCTTGACAGCGAGGGAGTGAGAAGCATACAGGGGACTGCCTGTGTTTTGAGCGAGTGTGATTTCACTGAGCGACAGAAGGTATTGTGGTGAAGTGCCGTGCGAGTTACGAAATCCAGTGACATTGTTTCCCAGCTCGTGGAGAGCGAAGCAGCGTGTAGCAGGTTATCGTAAGTAACTGTAGTTTGTGTACATAAGGGAGAGGTGCAGGTAGTTTCTGTCAAGGCCACCAGACTCATTAGGATGGGTTAACTTCTGTGGTTTGTTGACAAGTGAAAGGGGGCAAGAGCTCTCCATAAGGAAGAGACTTGAGGAAACTGGAGTAAGGTTCTAATTGCTTGTATTTGCTGATGAGTAGTGTATCTTTCTGGCCGAAATAAAGTTAATTATTTCTTTAAAGGAACAATCTGTGTTGTGCTTCAACCCACCGTAATCCAGTTAACAAAAGTGTCACTAGGGGGGTGGCACGTAACAATATGTTCTGAATTCTTCTTCTTATTAGGTATTATCATTATTATTATTATTATTAACATTATCACAGATACTATTAATGTTTCCCTATTTTTTTGCACTTCTTAACCCAGAACAATAAATAAATAAAATTAATAAAACAATAGTAATAAAAACAAAATTTTGAAATGTGTAGTTATGCCCTTTGCAAAATTTGAAAAATATAAATAATCCACAGCAAAGAGGATGTTACGCCCTTTCATATGAATTCTTGCATGACTTTGTACAATTATTGGTTCGCGACATGTATTAAAAATGTAGTTATGGGCTTTGGCACAATTATTGGTTCGCGAGATATTTAAAAAATTTAGTTATGCCCTTTGGCAAAATTTGAAAAATGTAAGTAATCCACGGCAAAGAGGGTGTTTACGCCCTTTAATTTGAATCCTTGCACGACTTTGTACAATTATTGGTTCGCAAGATATTTTAAAAATCTAGTTATGCCCTTTGGCAAATCTAAAAGAATTATTGCAAGTTTCAGTGCATTTGGATGGTTAAATCGCGAGAAGAGTCTATTTAAAAGTTTCAACTTCGCTTGGCCTCCATGTTCGTTTTGTAGTTAACAGGTTTTTGAAAGTCTCGTAGGTGAACTTCTAGTAGTGCCCTTTATCACCATACATATTTCAGGGCGATATCGGTAATAGTTTCAGAGATATGGAATGTCGGTGAAATAATTCGCACAGCCACCATGTTGGATTGATGAGAGGTAGTAAAATTTGAAGGGCACAGTCGTGTTTGGTCAAAATAGTACTATGACCTTATGAAGTTTCATTGAAATCACTCCAGTAGTTTAGAAGTTATTAGAGGGGGACACATACACATACGCACACATGGACAAAAGGTGATCTCATACGCCTTTTTTTTTCATAAAATGGAAATAGGCTAAAAATTGAAACCAAGGCAGGAAAAAGGAAGGAAGCTTTTAGTTTCAGGTGACCGTTAATCATGCGATCATGAGCCATGGGACCTCCTTTTTACGTGGAATCCGAACCACAGGACATGGCATTTCACTTTGAAAATCTGACATGCATTGACCGGGAATCTAACTCCGTCCACCTTAATGAGAGGCCAACAGCTTGACCGCTGCGCCACCACGCGCCCAAGGCAGAAAAAAGTAACAATGCCAACTAATGAAGGTTTTCTCCTCAGAAGAAGCAAATTAAACCCCAGACTTACTACTGTGGACTTTGCTTGTAAATTGGGGAAAGGTGAGAGAATCTGCATGCATCCAATTGGATGTCTGGCAACTAGAAGCAAAGCCCCACAAACCTGTAACGGAACACCTTCTAGCAGAAGAAATATCCGGGAAATAACTCATGTAGGCATCGAGTCATCGGGATTGGATAATAGAACACTGGAAGAAAGTTCTTTTCATTGATGAGAGTCACTTTGAAGTGCAGGGACACTGGGTTCAAATATGTACACTGAGCAAAGAATGAGGCAACAACTTCAGCATATTTGCAACAGACTTAAAACACCCCCATGAAGATGATGATTTGGGGGTGTTTCACTCGTGAAATACTGGGCCCTTTAGTACCGTTCAACAGGATGATTAAATCTGACCAATGCATCCAAATACTGGAACGGAGAGTTGTTGGTGAGCTCCAAAAGAGATTTCCAGATGACAGAAGCTTTCAGCTAGATTTGGTTCCTTGCCATACTTACAGGGAAGTGAAGGAACTCTTCAGTGAGAACAATAATTGTGTCTTAGAATGACCAGTAAACTCCCCTGACATTACTTGTGGGCTATTTGCAAAAGGAGATGCACAAAACTGTTGAGCAAAAATATGCACAATGAAGTGTGGTTTCATGATGATAAACTCAACAAGTAGTTCCGTGAAGAACTAAAGCCTATTTTCATATATCCTAATTATGTTAATTGCCACTATCAACATACAAAATTTCAATTTGATTGCTGTAATAGATTCGTAGATATTGAGAACCAACTAAATATTTTGGATGGTCGCCATGTTGGATTTTTATATATGTAGGTCTTTTGAGTTATGTACTGTTACATGAAGATTATTGTGTACATGAAGTTTTCAAACTTCAATCTCATGATTAGGACACATGAAGTAAAAACGAGATTTTAAAATTTCGCACAGCTGCCATCTTGTGGTTATGGAAACAATTAGATGCCAGTGGATTAACATTTGTATAAGCATTTACCGTACCAAATTTCACTGCACCCGGATGGTTATATTGCGAGAAACATCCATTTAAATATTTATACTTCGCTTTGCCGCCATATTGGATTTGTGATCACCAGGTTATTGAAAGTCCTATAGGTGAACTTATGTTCATAGCCCCTATGAACATAAAAAAAAAAAAAAAAAAAAAAAAAAAAACCAGTTTGATTGCTGTAATAGATTCGTAGATATTGAGAACCGTCTAAATATTTTGGAAGGTCGCCATGTTGGATTGTTATATGTATAGGCCATAGAGTTATGTATCATTAAAGGAAAATTATTGTGTAGGTTCATTATTGAGCCTTTCATTTTCGAACGCATGATTACGACACAAGGAATAAAAACCTAATTTTAAAATTCGCACAGCCGCCATCTTGAAGTTATGTAAACAATTGAACTAAATTAGATACCAGTGCATTACAATGTGTATAAACATTTGCTGTACGGGGTTTCATTGCGTTTGGATCATTAAAACGCGGGAAAAGTCTATTTAAAACTTTCAACTTCACTTGGCCGCCATGTACGTTTTGTAGTAAATAGGTTTTTTGAAAATCTCATAGATGAACTTCCAATAGTGCCCTTTATCTCTGTACAAAATTTCAGGGTGATATCAGTAATAGTTTCGGTGATATAGAATGCCGGTGAAATATTTCGCACAGCCACCATCTTGAGGTTATGTAAACAATTGAACGAAGTTAGGCGTCGGTGCATTACAATGTGTATAAATATATACTGTTCCAAGTTTCATTCCGTTTGGTTAAATCGCGAGAAACGTCTATTTAAAAGTCGCAACTTCGGTTGGCCGCCATGTTGGTTTTGTAGTTAAAAGGTTTTCGAAAGTCACACAGGTGAACTTCTAGTAGTTCTCTTTATCACCGTACAAACTTTCAGGTGATATCGGTAATAGTTTCGGAGATATTGAATGCTGGTGAAATATTTCGCACAGCCGCCATGTTAGATTGGTGAGATGTAAAAAAAATTGAAGGGCACGGTTGGGGTCGGCCAAAATGGTGTTATGACCTTACCGAGTTTCATTGAAATCGCTCCAGCTGTTTAGAAGTTATTAGGGACACACACACACACATACGGACAAAAGGTGATCTCATAAGCCTTTTTTTAAATAAAATGAAAATAGGCTAAAAATATGTGCTCCAACCTTGTGGAATCTATGCTTAAACATGTACAGCAAGTTATAAAACAGAAAGGAGGTCATATTACCTACTAGCAATGAAAAGTGTGTGTTATTGTAGTGTCCTGATTAATTTGCACGCTGCTGTACAGAGTTCTTAGTTGATCAGCAGGTTGTCAGTTTCATTTGTTTCCTTAAATATGAAAGAGCTTTAATGTAGCAAACTATGAAATTAATAATGCAAGGTTAACAGTCATTTGTTATGAATATCTTGCATTTATGCATCTATAATTACAGACCTTCAGTTGTCAGCTTGAAACCCACAGCTGCTCTGAACAATGGCACAGAAACTTGCATGATCAGTACACATGTGACAAATTGAACTCTAACCTAGTTAGCAAGAACGACTATCCTGCAAGGGCCTGGCATTTAAGGATTAATGAATAAGACTTTCAAGTCTAGCTTGTCAACAGTGTCTGGTGGTCATGGTATATGCAATCTTTTCAGCACATGGATATGGAGGTTGGGCGTGAAGAAAAATATACAAGTAGCATGTGAAGAAAAATACCCAGGTAGGACGTGAATATGGAGGTTGATCGTGAAGAAAAATATACAGCTAACATTGCATTTTAACTGTTTAGGCCTACACGATTCCTCATTATTGAAAGTGGGTCTTTCAATATTGACAGCACCATAAATTTTGTGATACTGGGAGCTCGAATCTCAAAAAAAAATAATTGAGTACCTTGGGAATGGTTTCTTATGGGCCGATCATCAGGCCTATCGCTTCGATATACTCTGTATTCTGAATGATAAAAGGGGGTGATTGGCTCATGTATAGGCCTACCCTTCTTTGTGAACGTCCTTAGGCTGGTTAGCATCAAAACTGAACCAAACTATGAAACTGATAATATAACGGTTGGTATTGTTTTTGAATCACTCAGCATTCTCAGACGTACTGTGGGCACCTTCATGCACCGCAAAGATTGGTTAATGGTGCTTCGTATCATGTGATATCTAGATATATATCACTGTAGGAACAAATCCCCAGCACCTGAGAAAGAGTTTCTATCATGTTGTGGGAATGCAGGCAACTGTTACTGTCCTGGGAACTGCCTGGCAAGGCATTAGCTGTCATCTTCAGGCATTATGTCTTCTAGGTCATCATCTTTGTTCACATTACCTGGATTATATTCTATAATGATGGCTTCTCCTAGGAGGCATGTCAAATGACAAGATTCAAGCTTACTACTTCAAGGACATTGAAGATAACATAGATATGGCATGCACCATTATTTCTAACTAGGGTTAATCTGCTTATAATGATCCTAACAATTTGCCCACATTCATTTACACAAATGAGTGTACCCAAATCTATGATTATTGAGATATCAAGGAATATGTAGCAGAGTGAAATTGCGTTATGAAATTTATTGGTTAGTATAAAAGTTAATTTTAAAATTGCAGACTCATGTCATTTTGCAATGAACGACTATTCATGACAAATAAATGAAAGTGTGGTTTGGAAAACATGTTATTTTCATCATAAAAATCACTGAATGTACCGGAATGCAGAATCAGATATTCACAGATAGTATTTTATACACATTGTGATAAATTTCAGAGTTTCTTAAAGGAGACCAAAACACAAAGGATGAAGTAAAAATTAGTTACTTTTTAGGTACCTTTTAGTTACCTTTTAGTTAATTTGAGTTACCTTTGAATTCAAGTTACGTCTGCTGTCTACAAGTATAGGCGCTCATCACGCGGTGAAGAAAAACAACAATGAACTGTTTTTAAAGAAGTTTTTTATTTATCGTATGGCTTTTAGTGCCGGGAGTGTCGGAGGACATGTTCAGCTCGTCTGAGTCTGTAGCTGCTTCCAACGGACACCCTTAGGGTGAGCTACAAGTTCCGTTCAATTTCAAGTTGCTACCAGATATCAATGATACCTAGTGGTGAGCGTTGGAACTTGGATAGAGCGTTCCGACGAAATATAACCTAACAATTTAGCTTCACACAAGTTTAGTCTGTGGAAGAATCCTTTACATGCCATAAATCCATGACATGGGACCGCAGGCTTTACTTCCCCTCCAAAGGACGGCATAATGAAGAATTTTAACGCTTTTAAAAAATCCGACGACTTCGGCCGCGTTTGAACCCGCTATCTTAGGCACAGCAGTTCAGCATGCTACCAACTACACCACCGAAGCCGCTTTAAATGAAATTCACATGATGTTATAAAAATTTTAAAAATAATAAATATATGCTAGAGATTTAATATCCAATGAGTTGTTTCAGCTAATATGTCGTCTTGTCCACAATATGTTGTTATTATTACGGTACCATGAGGTTGCTCAGCTCTTGACCATTTGGCGAGATATCCTTCGTCCCCGCGGTAAGTCGCGAAGAAATGCATGCGATGTTACACGATCGTCACCGAATTCTGTCTTCGCAGTCAAATGCGGAGAAATATCGAGATGTTACACGATCGGCGCTGGTCTCAGTTGTTTGGTGAGCTTCCCGTAGTTTTCACGAGAGAACACGGAGAAAAATCGCGATTTAGATAATCAGCGTCACTTTTAGTCATTCGACGTGATTTCCATTGTCCTTGAGTTCGGGCACAAGAAAATACAGCATTATTACGCAATCGGCGCCACTTGCTGTCCGTTTGACAAGAATACAGTTGTCCTCGTCATTGAATGCGGATAAATATCGCAATGTAACGCAATCGCTGCCGCTCTCGGCCGTTTCACGTTGTCCTCGAGATATTATGCAATCGTCGCCGCACCCGGCCGTTCAACGATTGTCTGCCTGTATATCTGTCCTGATAGAATGGCGGAGGCAAGCTCAAGGTTGGGCATGGTTAAAATTCACGCGTAGTTATGAACATGTTGTTCGGTCGGCGCCGTGATTCCCTTTGTCCCTATGCTGTAGTTGGGAGTTCATGAGTTCAGGGTGGATCACGAGGAGGATTTAGTATGTCGATGCTACGTAGGCTACCATTTTTATGTGGGTTGATGCACTTCTCACTCCCCGCACGCTTTTAAGTATACGGTCATGGGAAAAGTGGCAAGTAGGTCTCGTGATGGGTGCCCCTTGATGGGTGCCCAATCATCTTTGACAGGATTCCCGCAGTCCTCGTGTTCACAAGTTCACGATAGGGGACGGGTTTTATGATTTTACGCAACTGACGTCGATATCGGTCCGTTTGACGAGATTCCCGCAGGCAAGTCGTGCGGTCAGCCGGCCGTCTTGAGGATGCGATTTTGGAGGATGAACGTTCGAAGTAGGTACGGTATCGAATATTACGAATTGTTCTGAGAGGATTGCACGAATAATACGACAAGAGGGCAAGTTTTATTTCGATTGAGAACCACGAATTATCAACAAGTTAGCGAAATAATCGGTTAGATTATATATCCGATGGAACGAAAGTTCGAAGGAAAAATCGACTTATAACGGAATTTCGAATTAACCATACTGAATGTCGCAAATTTACGTGACATATTTTTAAAATAAGTTATATGTATTTCGAAGATTTTTCGCATTTTTTCGAAACGGTAACATTTCGCAAGATTGCGACATTAAATTGTTTCGCGTTATTTCTGGACTTCAATTTGACATAGTTTCCAAATAACAGAAATGAGAGATTTCTTCTTAGTTTCGGAAGTATTCGCGAATAAACGTCTCGCGAAAAGTCAGGCTTCCTAATACAGTAACACAGACAAATATTTCACACGAAACTTAAGACTTCTTGAGGCCGAAAATATACGTTGAACCGATGTATACCGCTCAAGGTATCCTCGGCATGTATTTCCTTGAGGTCGGGCACGGAGAGATATAGCATAGTACTATGCAATAGGCACGGCGCCGCTTGCGTGAAACTCGCAATCTCTGAGCCTAGCGGCGCAAGTTTAAATGATTCAACCCGCCTTCAGAAAATTTTCGTTACCCGTTTGTAAAATTCGTTACTTTTTCGTTACTTTCGTTACCGGTAGACAACCTGAAAAGTCAACTTGCCTCAAAATCAAAGTAGTCTATGTATCGGGCAGTGTTCAACTATATATTTGCTTTTGCCGCTCCGCAGACCGGTAAACGAAGGACACACGAGTAGCTGTGACGTCACTGCGCTATAAGCGGTGAGTGAGCTATCTGCTCCATACAGTTCATTGTTGCAATACGCGCGCTGCCACTCTTCCGTTGATTAGTGTTCTTTATTATAATCAAGTGTGAGAGCTAGTTGTCAAAATGCCTTCATGTAGTGTATACGGTTGTAACAACACAACGAGTAAAAACCAAAATTGTAGAGAAAAAGTAGTACATTTCCATAGATTTCCAAATCGAAGTAAGTCGGCTCGTAGATTTAGCAGTTGGATACAATTTTGCAAGAGGAAACATTTTTCCCGGTAATGGGGCTACTGTATGTTCAATGCATTTTAAAAAGACAGACTATGATGAAACGCAACTTTTGAAAATGAAGTTGAAGCCTACGGAAAAGCTACAAAGTCCAAAATTGAAGCCAGGAACTGTTCCTTCATTAAGGTGTCTTGCGCCGACAGATGGATATACTTCTCGTGCAGGAACGCTAATTCATACGCAAGCCGCTTCACAAAGTACACTGTGGGGTTACACGTCAGGAACTGAGCAGAGCAGGATAGAAAGGTGTGAGACTAAAAGACGAAGAGAGTTTCTTGACACAGTATTAAGCAAAGGTGATAATGATAAAATTTACACGAAGTACAGAATGATGTGATTAAAAATATGTTATCAGAAGGTCACGTATGTAGTTTAGAAATACAGTGCGAGTTAGGAAGTGAAATAGCTAGAAAATACTTAAACATTGCAATGTAAGAACAATTGAACGACAGTTTCTATAAGCCAGATGAAAATGATGGAAGTGACAGTGAAAGTGATATTTGTGATACTGATTACGAACACACACAGGACGATGCACATATTACAGGTTCATATTTCTGTGTTGCGTGGATAAGTTTACTCGCACTCTTCGAAATTTGCTACAGTTGTAAAAGTAAAGTGAAAAACATTTCACATTACATTTAGGGGACTATGTTGTGCATAAAAACACTTTGCATTTGTAGTAATGAATTGGGTTGGTATTCTCAACCGATGGAAGGAAAGAAACCGGAAGGAAATGTCCTAATAGCATCAGCATTATTGGTGTCAGGCATACTGTTTGAACCCTTTCGGTCATTCTCTACAAGTCCATTAATTTACATATGATGTCACGAACTGTATATGATAGAATTATTCATAGAGTAACTGGTCCTATATTGTAGGATACTTGGAATCAAGAAACAACTAAGGTTATTGATTGTTTGAAAAACAATGCCAAACCCATTTGGTTAGCCGGTACGATTCTCCCGGCTTTTCAACCAAATATTTAGTGTATTCGCTCATGGATATAAATACAGGCCGTATAGCTCATTTGGAACTTGTTCAGAAAGTGATGGTGAAAGGTGATCGTGTGGAACCGCGTTAACAAAGATTGTACAGGAAGAAAATTGTAATATAGAACTCTTTCCTTCCGATAGACACAAAGGAGTAAGGTATTTACTGAGAACGCAGTATCCCAATATCAAACATGAATTTGACATTTAGCACATATCATAAAGTTTAATGTAAAAGATGAGAGCACTCGATAAAAAGCATACAGAAGTTCAGGCGTGGAAGGCCAGTATAAATAATCATTTATGGTGGGCAGCACCAACATGTAATGGAAACAGATCTGTGTTAATTGCTAAATTTACGTCAATTTTGCACCACGTAAAAAATGAGCATAAGTGGTTAGAAAACGGTGAATGGAAATCCTGTGAGCACGAACATTAACAGAGGTAGAAGAGCGAAAGAAAATGTGGATTAATGGAAATTCAAGTGCATATGAAGCCTTGAAGAAAATAATTACAAATAAATCTTTCTAAAAGATGTGGAACTTATAAAACACTACGTTCACACCGGAAACCTAGAAAATTACCACAATCTTAGTTTGAAATACGCTCCTAAAAGAGCTAATTTCTCGTACAGTGGCTTAAAGCTCAGGTCAATGATTGCTGCACTGGGCTATAATTGGAACATAAATAAATTGAAAGTCGGTACCAAAACTCAGTACTCAAAATCAACAGGAGCTGGGTGATAAAACAGAAATACGAAGCGTCCAACGATGGATGGAAGAAGGCAATAATGAACAAAATTAACCTCTTACAAACTGACTATAGTAGAGCTTCACCTGAAGCCATGGATCTGTCACTGCCTAAGAGCATCGCTCCAATACCTCGACCTTCCAAGGACGACCTGATGAAGAAGTACTTCTCACGATTTCACATGCAACAATAAATGATGTACCGTACTGCATATCAAAATAATATGTCTATATTTATTGTAAATTAAACAATCTTAGAACACTCTTACATAATTCTACTGTTCTAATTTACAGGGGCCGTGGTGGCGCAGCGGTCAAGCTGTTGGCCTCTCAGCAAGGTGGACTGGGCTTCATCCCCGGTCAATGCATGTGAGATTTTCCGAGTGAAATGCCATGTCCTGTGGTTTAGAATCCACGTAAAAAGGAGGTCCCGTGGCTCATAATCACACGATTCACGGTCACGTAAAACTACAATCTACCTTCCTTTGTTTGAATTTACAGCTGAAGCCCACATAGGTGCCACTGGGTTCCGGAAATGTTTCTTATGATGTTGACAACACATGATGGTACGACAATTCTGTTATTTTTACCAATCACAGTCCATGAATTTACCCAGGAAGTGAACTGCTTGTAACAAATAAATCGCCAAGTTCTATTTGTTGGATTTAAAGCTGTCAGTAAACGGTTCTTTGCCCTGTTCATTTTTTTAAGCTCATGTTATGCCTTGCCATTGTCAACACTTCGCGGTCTAAAATAAGCCTTGTAAACGAGGGATTTCTTGTTATATACATAAATTCTACCAATTTCACTGCTTTTACATTGTCTAATTCACAACACCATACACTTTCTTCATTCGTATCCATGATGGTACACTCATTACACTTACACCAATTTCGCATGCCGGCTCGGCCTGTAGTGTTTACTATATCCATGTCATGATCGCTATCTGAATGGACATCAGCAAATGTCGTTCGTTCTGGCTCAAACTGATAAGGACGAATGTTACTTATATCCATTATAAGTCTTTCGACTAACACTAACAATTATGAAATATGAGAATTTCCAAAATTTTCCGCCTAATCAACACAATTTTTATTATTAGGCGGGAAAATTTTGGAAATTCTCATATTTCATAATCAAACTGTCAACACGGAACCTGAAATGGATACTTCTTCGAATAACACTAACAATGGCAACAGAAGAACACAGCAGCAGCAGATGGAGTGCCGAAAAAGACTGCCCGAGCTTATGCATGGCAACAAGGCTGCTATGTAGATTCGATAGCGCAGTGACTACTTTCACACATAACTTGAGAACGGTTGGACGTAGAAGCACCTGATTAAAGGCATTGTTATTAAATTTCCATGTTACATATTCAGCAATAAATAACGAAGTATGTGTTTTTGTGTTGTGATCTCCTTTAAGGACCATATTGAAAGAACAGTACAATATATCACTTTAGTCTTCAATGTCATCTTCTTCATCTTTTCCTCCTTTTCTTGGTCGTTCTTGTAGTTGCTTGTAAAATTCCAGATACTCGCATGGAATATATTTTTTCACTTCCATCAGATCTTCTATATTCTTTTCATTGATGGACATACATTTTTCAAGATAAGCTAGCTGAGTGGGAAGTGCAGGTTTCTGGTTGAAGCTGCAAAGGAGATAGAGTGTTTCCGTGACTAAAACCGTCGATTAACTGCTGTCTTCTATCTGCCCATTGTCCATCATACTCTAAAGTAATCAATTTAGAAGGGGAAAAATAAGTTTTATGTTCCTTAAGAATTTTTTCTATTTTTGATTCGGTGAGACAAGATTTCTTAAAATAGGCAGGCCAACAGCGCTTGAAGTTTACACTGATAAGTTGGTGGATGCTATTTTAATCATAATAGCATATTCGTCAGGTACATAGGTTTCATCATATTGCCTCACGAGTTTCTTTATTGTCCCAAGATCTCTATCATTTAGGAGGAAACTGTGCCCTTGTGTGGGGAAATAATGTTGTATGTTCTTGAATCTCCCAGTAGATACAAGTGTCAAATGAAAGCGAATAATTGAGTTTTTCTTATTTTGCTCGGCGCACCCGTTACAGATCAGGTAAAGCTCATTCAATTCTGCTGGGGATGTGTTCCTGAATACAGTGGAATAGAAATGAGTAAACTTTCTTGGCTTCGCTTTCATGGTATACATAAAAATGTGTTTACTTAATTTTCAAAATATCAATGCTAAAAACATTGACACACATCTATCACAATAGAAAATATCCTGACGATGATGATTGGTGTTTTAAGGGGCCTAACATTGAGGCTATCGGCCTAGAAATATCCTGAACAGGAACACTCGATAGTGGTAAATTTTGCATTTAGCCAAAGGTCAATCAATCTACAGACATTTTTCTCATTCTGTTTTCCGAGGTGGAAATTTGTCTTCCTTCCAATTCACATATTCTACGCTTTTTACTTTACAATCACGATGATATTTCTTTCGTATTTATCTGGATTATTTGTAAGTTTCTACCCTTTGAGAACGCTTTCCGAGTCTGAAGAAGAATCAAAATCAAACATGTTTACACGGTTCTTGGCGTCCAAATCCGACAATAACGATTTCGTGCTTTAAACTCTAATGCATCAACCACAACGATAATGGCTTATTGCAATGTGTAATTCTTCCGCTGAGAAACCGCCAACTCAATTGTCATAAACCTGCCAATCTTATGCATTCAAATGGACACACTTCGATAATAGTCATTGCAAAAAGGGCACGAGTCAATGACTCATAACCTTTCCGCATGAAAAGGGCACGAGTCAATGACTCATAACCTTTCTGCATGAAGTGTAGATATCTAACGTCAACTGTGGCGTCAATAATGGTTTATTTCTGACTTTCTTGCAAAGACTAAACCGGCTACCCCATACCATGCACTTCCAATGTATAACTCATTTTTTTGCAACGATTGATTCAATCATATGGAAATTATTTATGCTGGATCAATCAGAGAGAGGAAGTTTGACCGCTTTTCTTAGGCCAGTATTACACTATCAAAGAAGTTTGTCAAATAAATTTTATAACATATTTTATATAACTGAACTTTTATAAAAGTTATACAAAGCAATAATCACACCAGTACACTAGGCTACATCAAATATTATAGTTCAGCAAAATGGATGAAGGACAGTTCCTTGTTCAATTGACCTTATTACGGCAGTTGAAATTCTATAGTGGCAATACCGGCATGTAAAATAAACGGAAAGATAAACTAAACATCTATGGGTTAAACCATGGCTCGCCCACGTGACAAGAAAGATATTTATATGAGTAAAATCTTAGTGAATGAGCTGCAGTAGGACGACTTGAAAAATTATATTAATATTTAATTATTAATAATTATGATGAAATGAATGATGGTGACGTTCGAAACAACCACTACCTGTGCAAAGAAAATTGAAACATACAAAGTAAAAAAGTATGCATTAGGTGGGATTCGATCCCTACTATCGGATTTTTTACTATGGATACTCGAGTTTAGGCCTTAATTACAACCAAACCAACAGACCTATTGAAAAATGAGTTATACCAATATTTTCCTTGTTTAATTCTGCGTTAGACTATATAAGCCAATTATTTTCAAGTTTATTATTTATTTATTTATTTGTGGTTGTATAAAAAGCTGTCCGTGTTTTTGACGTCTTTTCTTGGAACCGCTCACTTAAAACTATATACATGGAAAACTACATGGCTGAGGGTAATGAAATATTTATATGAGATAGGCACAAGTATTGGTAGTGCAAATCTCAAGTTTCATTTTTTTGAACTACCCGATAAAAAGTTCTTATACTTTTTCTGACGTAACGTTTTCTCAGCCCAGGATAAACGTACAGCATGCAACTTTGTCTCATTTTGAAGCTCTCATTCGTGATTATCGGAAACTACGACCACTGTAAACGTACAGTGTGTTGACGAATTTATGAAGAGTAATATTAATGGGAGGTTTTGTGCGTTCCGGCCCGTGCGATTAAAAGCGAGCGGGCTTGTGAAATCCGGTTCAGCGTTGCCGCGTTAAGTTGCAGTTGTCGCGGCTCGCAACGAACGAACACTGCTTTAAGTTTCCTTTCAACCTTTTATTTTCTTTCCTCGTACAAATTTCATTTTCCATCACCTTTTTCACATAAGGGCTTTAGACCTTGAATGGCAGGTTTAAAAGTGGTTTGTCTTCCTAATTTGGAAATGTAAGACTACACAATTTTTACATGGGCTATCTACATTATTTACATAATATCTTTACAATATTTAATTCAGTCAGTATTCTTCGTCTGAAGAATGGCGCTGTGTGCCGATTAATCAGAACTGCTGGCATTCATGTTAATTATGACCTGCTCGAAATGAGGGACATTTTCCGACAGGCCATCTATCTCCCAGTAGTGGTCTTCAATTCTTTTAGCGTGTTTAATACATTGTTTCCAGAGTTCAGGAGCAACGGTAAGCAAGGCTTCTCGGCATAAAACATTCATTGCTTCCATACTTCTACCATTTTGTAATATGTTAGCGCAAGTTCGCCCTCAGACAATGGTGGTCTCTGAGGCATTTGGATGTGATGTGGCATATTAGTAGTAAACAGGAAGACTGAAAATAGCAATTGTACATAGCCAGGTGACTCGCATTCCATTACACAACTACCCGGCAACGCTGCACTCGAATTCACCGGCTCGCCCGAATTAATCGCACGTGCCGGAACGCACAAAACCACCCATTAATATTACTCTTCATAAATTCGTCATCACACTGTACGTTTACAGTGGTCGAAGTTTCCGATAATCACGAATGATAGCTTCAAAATGAGACCAAGTTTCCTGCTGTACGTTTATCCTGGGCTGAGAAAACGTTAGGTAAGAAAAAGTATAAGAACTTTTTATGGAGTAGTTGAAAAAAATTGCAACTTAAGATTTGCACTACCAATACTTGTGCCTATCACATATAAAAATTTCATTACCCTCAACCAAGTAGTTTTCCATGTATATAGTTTTAAGTGAGCGGTTCCAAGAAAAGACGTCAAAAACACGGACAATTTTTCATACAACCACAAATAAATAAATAATTAATAAACTTGAAAATAATTGACTTACATAGTCTAATGCAGAATTAAACAAGGAAAATATTGGTATAACTCGTTTTTCAATAGGTCTGTTGGTTTGGTTGTAATTAAGGCCTAAACTCGAGTATTCATAATAAAAAATCCGATAGTAGT
The DNA here is from genome assembly GCA_946902985.2 of Meconema thalassinum. Lineage (NCBI taxonomy): Eukaryota > Metazoa > Arthropoda > Insecta > Orthoptera > Tettigoniidae > Meconema > Meconema thalassinum. The sequence goes on from OX336389.2 coordinate 445,518,719, forward strand.
TCTCTTGTTCCGGAGTCAAACGTTCTACTCATTCGGCCAACTAGACACTCGCTCATAGTGGTTGGTTACATGTATTACCTACCAGTAAATATAAAGTGCTTATTTACACTCGCTTGTAATACCATAAGTGAAATTAACAAATTATAATACAATATTAAAATATAAAATACACTACTATTCACGGCTTATTTCAGCCTGTTTAACTATTTAATTCCTCTTCATATCCTGAAATATGCTCTCTTTATGTGCAGCTCTTATAGCCTCTGCTATTTTTACCTACACGTTCTATCTGTTATTTATGTTTTACATTGTACACCATTCATTATGTAACATATTATATAACATTTCATGCATTTCACACTCTGATATGAGCATCGTTGTTGTGGTAATATTCCAGCCGTTATGATCCACCATTTTGGTTTGAATCTTTTATCAAAGATAGCATGATGCTGATAAATTACATAAAAGAAATTTTATAAAACCACCTTTTATAAAAGATTTCCCATTACACTGTCATATCTTTCATAGATCTAGAAAAGGCATATGATAGTGTCCCCAGAGAGAAGGTATGGGAAACCATGGTTAAGAAGAGACTGGGAAGAGAAATGTTGGAAATGGTGCAAGCAATGTACAACAACTGTGTTAGCAGGGTACTGACCCCAGTTGGAAAGACAGATTGGTTTAGGAACAAGACTGGACTAAGACAGGGGTGTGTGCTGTCACCTCTCTTGTTCATAATGGTGATGGATGAAATTGTAAAGGAAACAAAGGAAGCATATGGACATAAAGAAATGAAGTTACTGTTATTTGCAGACGATATTGTGGTCTGGGTAAGGAACACCGAAGAAGTGCAAAAACAACTAGATGCACTGAACGAAAATATTCAGAAGTACGGCCTGAAAATCAGTATAGAGAAAAGCAAGACCATGGTGATGACAAAAGGGGAAAGACAAGGAAAGGGCACTGTGAAAATTGGAAGTCAGAGTTTGGAAATTGTGGACATGTTCAAATACCTAGGAAGTGAATTGATGCAAACTGGTAGGTTGGACATGGAGATTGGCAGGAGGGTACAGCAGAGCAATGCATTCTATCAAAGTGTAAGAAAACTTGTTTGGGATAAGGAAGTACCAAGGAAAAGCAAGGAGGTAATGTATAAAGTGTACTATGTTCCCATATTAACGTATGCAGCTGAGACTTGGACCCTGACAAGCAGGCAAGAGAGTAGAATCCAAGCCAGTGAAATGAAATTCCTAAGAAGTATGATAGGAAAAACAAGGAAAGACAGAGTGAGGAATGAAGATGTTAGGAAGGAAGTTGGGATGGCAAAACTAAATGAGAGAATTGAGAAGAATAAACTAAGGTGGTTTGGACATGTAAAGAGGATGGAGAAAAATAGAATACCAAGACAGATGCTGGAGGCGAAGTGCAAGGGTAAGAGAGCAAGAGGAAGACCTAGAACAAGGTGGATTGATTCAGTGAAGAACAGCGTAAGAAAAAGAAATCTGGACTGGGACAAGATCGTGGAAGAAGAATGGTGGAAGGAAAGAGGAAAGTGGAGAAGTGCCATAAATATCCCGACCCGGCAGGAGCTGGATAAGGGGAAATGATGATGATAATGATGATGATGATCTTTCATAAAAGATCTTTGACGAATTTCTTTGATAGTGTAATACTGGCCTTACACCACTCACATACCACTTAACACATCAAACCCAGCATGAATCTAACACATAGCCCCATGACTCCAGACCAGAATTGAGCATGACATATCAAGAAAGGTACAAGGGAATAACACCAGCACTAGCATAGGTGGAGCTCTCCAGTGTCTCCTTGAGACACAATATGGCAATTAATTTTTAAATATACTCCTAAATATATATTTAAACACAAATAGTGCTAAATGTTCCGGCATAACTCAACAAAATGACAGTGTTTCGCCCCAGTGTGCAATTGGGCTCTTCAGTTGGTTAAAGCACACCTCACCAAGACACTGTCTAGTGCACACTGGGAAGGCCATTGCAAGACGTATTTGATACAAGTGTATCCACGTCACGAGCAAAGCCAGTGCACTATGGGAGTCGAAACTCCACTCCAAAGCAATTATAACCTTACCTTGGCATTGAATATATAATTTTCAAAAGAAAAATATGTATTGTCCGTTGAGCCATTATATATTTAAACACAAATAGTGCTAAATGTTCTGGCTTTGGTGAGGTGTGCTTTAACCAACTGAAGAGCCCAATTGCACACTGGGGCGAAACACTGTCATTTTGTTGAGTTATGCCGGAACATTTAGCACTATTTGTGTTTAAATATATAATGGCTCAACGGACAATACATATTTTTCTTTTGAAAATTATATATCCTAAATATATTCCTATACTTACAGAGTAAAACCATTATCCCAAAACAATAAATCAAGTCCGACATCATTAAATGTCAGTTTCAGCCCTATGTCGGACCTAGACCGCAAAAACTTCAGGATTATATATTTCATATTTGCAAAAAATTGCGACCAACTTTACTTAATATACAGCCTACACATATCTTAGGTCCCTGCCGCCATGTACTATTCATTCGCCTTGGCTGAGACGATTTATATTTGAAAATAGTTGTTCGCTGACAATTTCGTGTTTACCATACGTTTGAAAGCAACATGGCATTGACCAGCCACGGCATGGATCCTGACTATATTTATGGGCAGTTGAGGGATTCTGGAAGTGATATTAGTGTTTAAGAATCTGAAAATGAGTGGGGACAGAGACTGAGCAAGGACAAGAAAATATTTTGAAGCCTGTGGCCATTGCAGACATACACAAGCAAAATGGTTGGGGTGCATGAAACATGTGTAGGATCCAAAATAATTTGCAAATCCATTCACTGGAACAATATACGTTTTTACTGAAAATCTGATGTCAACTTATGAGATGAGCAACAGTTTTTATTATTTGTGAATTCAAGGGCTACATAAAGAGAAACAGTTGTAACTGACATTTATAGTTCTGATTGTGTGATACGGCCATTAAACTAAACCAGATGATTTTAGCCATTTCCATCCAATAGCCCAGAAATTGTCCACAAATAAAGATATGTCAAATGTAGAGGGTGACATACATGAGTGTGGTGTTGGTGATTGTTGTTATAAGGGGTGGAACAACGAGATCTCCACTATAATTAGAGTGTGGACACAATTAAATGTAACGAAGAGTGAAGAACATATTCTCATATGATTTGTTAATCAGGAAAGGCTCGTTATAAACTCATTTTAAAAACTGGCTGTATTAAATTGTTAGTTAACATCAAACAAGACTCATGCAACGGCATCTAATTAGCCACAGCGTAATTCATGCAACAAGAGAAATACATATTTTATTCAGAGAATTCTCTAGTTACCATCAAGTACCGTCGTACCTTCTATGCCCAAACTGAGTAAATAAGCATTTTCAATGACTATAAAGAAGTCTCTGTTTGATTTTATTTGCCAAACCTATCTGTGGCACGGACAGTTACTTTTTCCTTTAGGGTTTGAGTTTCAATCTCTAGGTAAAAGCGTTGGACAACTACTAATGGGACAACTACTAATGGAGTGACTTTAGCAATAACTTTCATTCCTTCGGCATTCAAAAGGTGTTTATCAATGCTAATTACTGTACTCCTCGGGCTTCTATTTATCAGAAGAATCACGTATCAGCAACATTGCACTCTGACTAATTTAGTAAAAGTTATTTGATTGGTCAAAATGAATTCTGGGAGATGAAGACTGGCAGCTTTGAAGTATGAACTCTGTTGTCAACTGATTGAAATACAAACCATTTGGGCCAACTCTTTACATGTGAGGGGTTGCAACACGGTCCTTCAGACCATGCATATAGTTTTTAAAATTCTTCCAAAATAGTTCTACTGAAAATTACATAAAATTAAATAAAATTGACTGCTCCACCTAATCAATACTATTTTACTTGTTTATAACAATTATTTGTACATGATTCGAGCTACCTCTCCTTCAGTAATTTTCTCAATTTGATTGCACATTATATCACAATAAGATACATAAAAAACTTTTTCAATATTTTCAACACTTAAACATTCTTATACTATGCATCTTATGTAGAAATCAAATGGGTCATAAAAAAAACAATTGTTCTACACTTAAAAATCTTTTACGATATCGTTCTATAAAACTTTTTTAATATAGTGATCTTTTTGTGGAGTCTCAGAAGATTTATAGTTGATATGTCTGTTGTTATTCTTAGTCATTGCTTAATTGAATACTATAACTATAATAAGATATAAGGTCCGCCCCCCGTGGCGAATTGGTTAGCATGCTTGGTTTTGGCCCGAAGGGTCCAGGGTTTGATTCCTGGCCAGGACCTTGGGGATTCGAATCTCCTGGGGTTAATTCCCCACTGGGTGTATGTGACATGTTCATCATCACCTCATTCTCATTAAGATGTGCAGGTTGCCCATAGGCATCAAATAGAAAGAGCTGCACTTGGTCTCCCAGTAGGCCATACGACATTCATTCATCGAATATAAGAAGATCATACATCTGTCATTTGGCTGGATTGTCCAATATGCTGCATGATTGATCCTTGTGAAAACTTCAGAACAAATCACAGATCTTCTCATATTCGATTATATTAACGTCCATTGCAGTAGTGTCATTACAGGGTGTCGAGCGATGACCTGTTTTTAAATTCCCAAATATTTCCCGTACGAAAAACCACCAAATTCCCGTATATTTTAAAACTCTCTAAGACTAGAGTTCGCAAGCCGAATGGCTGAAAAATTATTCTTAAAGCGCGTATCAAGTGTTTCTAGCATACGGTAAGTGTAACTGCATGTTCGGAAATACTTCTGCAGCCCAGGGGTGATGGCGAGATTTAGGCCTAGTCCGTAGAGTGAGCAATGCCCATGCGCGCGAGTGAACTCTCTCGCAGATGGGATGAGATGCTACGAACACAAAATACCGTTTACCTGAGGAGAGCTGAAATAAATGACTGTTTTACTGAGGAGGGTTGAGAGAGTCGAGAATAGGAATGTTACACAATAAATGTTTACGGGAAGCGACTGAATTGTATGGTAACAGTAAAGGAGATTGGAACAAGGCAATACAATTTGCTACACTACTGAAAATAGTCAAAATACCCTTTGAAATAATGAATAATAATTTTAGGGGCCATGTAGTTAATAGATGTTACCCACCCACTATCCCTATTTAGATTACGACTTGTATAATAAAATTGTAGGAGTGTCCGCAATTACACGTGTAAATTATGGGACAAATACAGTATTGCTAACCCCGCAGATTCGGTACCGACAACCTTCCTGTCACTAGCCTTGCCCCGCTTTTCCTCTACGCGGGTCGCCACGTAACATAACCACCACACGGCAAGAATTCTGAGCATGGTTCTCACCTACACCCTGTATTTCGAAAGAAAGAACATGAAGGATATGGCGGGAGCTTGGAACAGCAGAGCGGTGTTGCCTATTTTTTAGTGTTATAAATCAACTGATTCGAATAATACTCAGAGCTACACTTCGGACATTATTTCTGTACAATTATACATAATATATTTTAAAATTCGATCCTGAATCAAAGCCGAGGACATTGAAACAGAGGAATACGGTACTCAGATGAATAAATTAATAAATTACACACCGAAGCTGTCATACCTTTATCAAAGGTATTCAATTCAATAAATACGAGGGCAAACACTCCACAGCTAATGAATATAAAAACACTCACCATGCAATGATTATCCTTCAACATGAAACAAGGGTCTGGGTGGAGGTCGTTCACAGCTTACGGTACAGTAGTTAGCAGATAACACCATGCACACTCACTGAATCGCGACTCTCTACAGTATATATTAGCGTTCGTGATAATGCAAAGGTAAAGTTAAGGTAAAGAAATACTTCGCACTGAGCACTCAAACAAGCCGGCTCTGTGGCGATATTACTGCCGTGGATTTATATTGTCGAGTTGTGGGCTATTGAATGACAGGCGGTAATTTGAACACTATGATGGGAAACAATAGTTTGTGCTCTATTATCGACTGCCGCAAGCGAACTGACACCAATAAACACCTATCACTTGGCAAGGGTTTGACACCCTCCATCCCTTCACTGTCCCTCATCACCACCATCATTGTCTTAGTCAGAGCTTGATGAATTGCCAAGGTTAATAATCATTTCATCCACCACGATACCCAGAACGCCTTCAGTATTTCTTTCTGTACATGCTGTATGGCATGTGTCCAGTCCTCAGGTCGAACTTCGGCAACGTAAAAGTAAACAAAACAATGACAATGAAAGGAAATCCGTCATAGACAAAGGTTAACAAGCGACTGAGACAATGCCTGCCCACACAACAAGAATTCTGTCACTTGTCTGGTGTATTTTGTAGCCACATGTTGGTGACGGGTATTTGTTAGAATGTTGAGACCTGCGAGATGTTGTTTGTAGTTTTTGAATAATATGCATGTGTGACGCTGCTCTTGATGCGGTCAGCCATTGCGCCAGAAAGCAAATACTTTTGATTACAAAGAATTTCCAGGGCAATGACGATCCTATCTTCTGCCAACATAGGGAGTCTCAGCGACCACTGTAGGGTCTAGGCATGAAATAGCACGGGTCATCTTGTAAGCAAGAGATGACCTGTCTTTGATTTTTTCAGCCAAACGAATGTACATTTTTCGTCAGTTGGTGCGAAATTGCAGCACATCCGCATCTGGAATTTTCTGAGATCTTGAGCTGTTGACTTCTTTAAGGGCAGCCCTAGTCGAGAAACCCAGGTCGAAAAAACAACTGGTCCCTTCTGTGAATAACAATGCGGGCTGATTCCTGTCTGTCATTGTCAGCAAAGAGCGCGGCGCGCGGAGAGGGTATGGCCGACTGTCGGCCAGGCAAAGCATGCATTCGATGTTGGTCGGGTTCTCATCCCGCTTAGTGCTCTATCGGTGGCGCAAATTGCGGGTGGCAGTGTGGCCTGCAGGCGAAATAGAAGACCAAGCGTTCGGAGGCTAAGAAGTCGGGCATTATGAGACTTTGCAAGATTTCCCGTATCAAATGCGAATTTTCCGAGTATTTGCCGAATTTTTCCCGGGTCACTAAAGTTCCCAGACATTTCCCGCGTATCCCGTATTTCCCATATCGCTCGACACCGTGCATTATTAATGTAATACTGTATATATATATTGTGTCTCCCACAATTCCAACCCCTCCTGCCCGCGGTGGGAGATGGGCAACGGCAGGAAGTAAGGGATTGTCTGAAGGGGAGAAGTAGAGCGGGGACCTTGTGCGCCCCAGGACCGCTACGGTGGCTGTGAAGGCCCGGCCGGAACCACTAAAACTGACGGCAAACGGGGCTCTGACGAAGTCCTCATTCGCAGCAATGGCGGAGAAGGAATCTTCGGTAGGGCAGGGCTGGCGGAAAGACAACCCACCATCGGGAGAACAGATGGAACCTACTGCCTTGTAGGAAGAGGAGGGATCCGCAAAGGCTAAGGCTCCCAGCCTGACAGAAAAGGGCAGCAATCCAGGAAGCTGTAAGGGGCATCCCCTCACCTGGTTGTGCACCGGGCTAACAACCCGACCATGTAAAAGACACTTTTGTTATTTTTTTTTCTTTTTCGTGTAGCCTCCTGAGAGGCCGAGTGCAGGTCTTTCTAGTCGACGCCCGTGGGCGACCTGCGCGTCGGGATGAGAGATGGAAAGGATGAAGATGAATGAAACTGGGCAAGGATGTGGATGGAAGCGGCCCGTGGCCTGTCAGAAGGTACTGTCCCAGCATTTGCCTGGTGTTGAAAATGGGAAACCACGGAAAACCATTTCAAGGACAGCCAACGGTGGGGCTCGAACCCACGCGTCTACCGAGTCAGCAGAGAGCTTGGCCCCTTGACCTAACGCGGAGCTTTAGCCCGCGTAGCCACTACTGTCGGTTACTTTTGTTATGAAAATGCTGAATACAAGAGGAAACCGGATGGATATAACAAAGACGACCAGGCAACGAATAAGCAAAAACTAATCAAGGATAGCTACATGGAACATTCTCAGCCTATATAGAGCAGGAGCACTACGTACTCTAAAGGATCAATTAAAGGAGTATAACAGAGGTGGCTGCACTGCAAGAGATGAGATGGAAAGACACAAGCATCACAGATTCAAAGGACTGTAGAAATTTCTGCAGTAGTAGTGGAACGGCCAACTTAGGAACAGGTTTTGTGGTTAGTGGAAGGACAAAAGAAGCACTAATAGACTCTAAGGCAGTCAGTGGGAAATTATGTATGTTAAGATTAAAAATGAAGTTCTTTAATCTAAAGATTCTATGTGCCCATGCCCCGACAGAGGAGTAGGATGAAAATGAAAAGAATGAATTCTACGATCTTTTGGAGCGTACATATGACACAATACTAGCAAATGATGTTAAGATGTTCCTAGGAGACATGAACACCAAAATAGGCCCAAGAAACAACTTTTAGGCCTAATGTGGGAAAACATATTAAGGAGTGCAATAATAATTGAGTAAGAGTAGTGGACTTTGCCATTAGTAAGAACATGACTATAAGCAGCTCATGTTTCCCCCATAAAGATATACATGAAGGTCATCGGATGGGTTCACCAATAACCAAATTGATCATGTAATGATAGACAGGCGACATGGTTCGGACATAATGGATGTTAGAGCATAGAGAGGAGCAGATGTTGACACCGACCATTATATGGTGCTTCTCAAGTACAGACAACGCATATCTGTAGCAAATACAGAGGAAAGGAAACAAGAGAGAAAATACGTGACACCATTAATACAGGATCAGGTGGTGAGGGAGGAATTCCAGAAGGGAATGAGCGAGGCAATGAGGGGCTTGGGAGAAGATAAGGACGCGAACATTGAAACACACTGGATGAAAATTAAAACGTCTATGACGAGCATCGCAGAGTCTAAACTTGGTTTTGAAGAGCACAAAAAGAGGAATGATTGGTATGACGGTGACTGTGAGAGAGTCATAAAAGAAAGGAACCTGGCAAGACAGAAAATGTTAGAGGGAAACACGTGTAACAAGACAAGAATATGACGACAAAAGACGTGAGGCAAAGAGGGAATGCTGGAAGAAAAAGAGAGAAAAGGAGAAGGAAAGGTTTGAGGAATTGGAAGAATGTCGGAACGAAAAAGAAGTTAAGGGCATAAAGGAAATAAAGAAAGGATTGAAACCTCTGACAAATATATGCAAAGACGGAAAAACTGGTTAGTGAACCAGGATTGATTCTAAAAAGGTGGGAAGAAAATTTTAGAGAACTCTTGAATGACCAACGAGGACCAGAAATGACCAGGACCAGAGATGAAGAACCAGGAGGAGGAGATTTTGGAATGGAAGCGGAAATAGAAGTGAGCGAACCCACAGTGGCAGATGTAAAGGAAGCAATAAGCAAGATAAGTAATCATAGAGCACCAGGAGAAGATAAAATCCCTGTGGAATTCTTCAAGTACGGAGGCTCTGAGTTCTTAGAGGAGATGCATAGACTGATTTTAAAAAATATGGAGAAACGAGGAGATGCCAAATGAATGGAAAAGATCTATAATTGTACCGCTGCACAAGAAGGGGGATAAAACTATGTGTGCTAATCACAGAGGCATATCATTGCTGAATGTCGGATATAAAATACTAGCAAAGATATTAGCGGAAAAACTCAAACCATACGCAGAAACAATAATAGGAGAATACCAGTGTGGCTTTCGAGAAGAAAGAGCGGATGAAATGTCCGCACTATGCCTGAGAATGGAGAGGTATTACGAATACAATGTTACAGTGCATCAACTATATATAGATTTTCGTGCAGCATACGATAGCATAAGTACAGGACAACTCTTCTCAGCTACGCTGGAAATGGGAATACCTAAGAAATTAGTGAACTTGGTTAAAATGACTCTCAAGGAAACATACAACCAGGTGAAATCAAATGGGAAGCTCTCCAACGAATTTGAAGTTAGGCAAGGACTGAAAAAGGGAGATTCTATATCAGCGATTCTTTTTAATATTGCCCTGGAAGCTGTGATGAGGAAATTACCTGTTAATCCAGGGGGGATGATTTTTAACAGAACGACGCAAAATCTTGATTTCGCGGATGATATTGCTATGTTGGGGACAAGCTGTAGGTATCTCTCGGAAAATTTGAAAGAGCTAGAAATAGAAGCACAAAAGTACGGGTTAAATAGTAACCAAGACAAAACTAAGTATATGATCAACGCTAGAAATAAAACAAGATGGAGGCATGTCAATGATTATGAAGGGTACCAGAGAGTGACCAAATTCACATATTTGGGTGGAGTAATAACGGAGGGAAATGAGGTACCAATGGAAATAAAGGGGCGTTTGCTATTATAGTTTCCAACAACTTTTCAGGTCATCCCTGGTGACAAGACAGCTAAAGCTACTAATTTATAAGGCAATAATATAACCAGTAGTTCCCTATGGGTCTGAGACATGGACTATCACAAAAGTTAAGGAAAGTAGATTGAATGTGTGGGAAAGAAAAATACTAAGGAAAATATACGGACCAGTGTGCGAGGATAATGTATGGAGAATAAGAATGAATAAGGAGTTGGAGGGCCTGTACAGTAATCACACAATAGTAACCTACATCAGAACACGAAGACTCAGATGGCTTGGTCATGTGCAAAGAATGAGTGACCAGCGTACCCAGAAGAGGATAATGTACTCTTTTCCAGAGGATAGCCGATAAGTGGGACGACCTAGGCTCAGATGGATGGACGATGTACAGGCTGACTTGAAGTTAGGAATAAGGAACTGGAAGCAACTAGCGAAGTCTAGAGATGGATGGAGGACTCAAGTGATCGAAAAGGCTCAGGCTCTACAAGGGCTGTAATGCCAAGGAAGTAAAGTAAGTATATATAATGTGTTAATAAAATATGGGAACTGGACTTTCTTCACAAACCGATGTCCTACTCATTCACTATACATCCAGGTATTCAAATGGAATTTAGAACCCAATTTCATGCTGGAACATTATTTAAAAATATACTTCCATAATATTACTCCATGAGGGGGTAAATTACCATCCTGTGCCTTCTTTCATCATATATAAAAGAAAATTTGCAAAAATTTGGAGCCATTTTTCAGCATTGCCTGTAAAAACAATTAATTTATACTTTTCAGTCAGTCAACTGACTGAAAAGTATAAATTGATGGGGAGAGCTGCGAATCAGGAAGTTCCACATTTGAGGTGCACCCAGGGATGAGATGTTATTGATGTAATCAGTATTCCTTATATCAAAATAACTCCTTAAAAAGAATTCACATGAATTCATGATGAATCCAATATTTATGGCCATGTGGAAATGAACAGGATTTTTTAAGTTTTTAGGGAACTGGGCCTCATTACTATTATAAATAGGCTACCTAAAAATGAAATGGTTTGATGAAGATTTAATCACATCTTTCCTTTTACGGCATAAAATAATGTCACATAAGTTAGTTGTTGAAAATAGGTCTTCATTTGTGACAGCAGCCAACTTCTAATTAATTCTATAAACTCATCACAGCACATTGTAAGATGAATAATAAAATCATATTAGTCACAAATCATTAGAATGTCCCAACTATGTAATATAAAAGATTTTTGAAATTTCGGACATTCTATTGCAGTAAATGTATACTATCATCTGTGGGCTCTAGGCTAATAATTCTAGCAGTCATAGCAGCACTTTATGATAAATGACTAGCCATGAAATCCAGATACAATACAATCAGAATACAAGTCCACAGCTGGTAGTAAAAAAAAACCCAGTAACTATGGAGTTCCTCGCGATCGACAGAGTAATCCAGGAAATACTCATCCAGTAGATGACAGATTGTGGTTTTCTATCCTAAAGCATCATTGCCAATGTGGTGGATAGGTAGGCCATAATTTACTCTGTGCTATTTGCGCTGGATGAACCTTTGTAGTAATTCTTATTTCTCTTTGGGATATCATATCTTGTGGACAGGGAGGGAAGGTTATAGAGCTTCCACGAGTTAAAATGGCACTGGAGCTTAAGCATAGCGAACTTCCGGTCTGTGAATCTCCATTTGATTTTCATTGCCAAATAATCGTCCGTGATTATTTTCATTATTATTTCGAATTGCAGTTTTGTTTTAGGCGTTCAACTTATGAAATAAACACTAGAGGGTTGGCCTTTCTTGAATATTCCAAAGACAAGTGTCTCCTAAAAGAGTAATTAGTAAAAATTCGCAACAGAAACGACCATAACAAACAGCTTGGTTACTAAGTGTGCGATCTGCACATATCAAGCGGCAGTGGTGTATCATATCTTAGACTACAATTGTATTAAATTGGTGCCAATTAAATGTTATATGGAAGAATATTATAACCATTTGCTAACCGGTTATTATATTGGTATATTATGCATTAACTTGACCCGTTTAAATGTTAAAACTTGACGAAACGATTTATAGGCTATTCGCCATACCGGTAGGCCTAATATTTACTAACAACTTGTTGTTTCTTCTTTAACATTTAATTAATCATTATAATTATAATAGCCTAGGTATCTATGAACACGTATTTAACCAATAATCATTTTATAATTACATACCGGTACATATTCTACGTAGGCTACTTAGGCCTATTGCAAGAAAGGGATATTTGATAGCACATACGGTTTCACCTTAAAATCCAACCGTGCCTAGTTTTCAGTATGGAAAATATTACCGTAAGTTAATAGACCAAACAACAGACGACAAACTTTTAAAAGAAATGTCTACGTAAAGTACGGTACGCTACCATACGGCAATCATTGAAAAGGTAAATTTCAAAAACGAACGAACTTCATTTTGCATGGATTATTGAACCCGAAACCTTCTAACGGAGGCATGGATTGTCTGTCTTCACAAATATTTTAGTCAATAATTTAAAACAAGTTGCCTGAAAACTAAATACAAAGAGCTGCGTGCCTACTACAGTTGCTCTGTGAGAAAAGCAACCTTGCCAAGAGGATATGACGTGCATACAGTTAAATACAATCATTCAATTGGAGAAACACTTTCTTTGTCACGATCTTTTAAAAAATTTCAAACATAATCTGTTGTAAATTGACGGGAAAATGTGCAACATTTAGAGATTGCGAGTGTTGTAAGCGGCACAACGTTAGCCGACATTTCGTGTCATTAATACATAAGAAATAAACACATGCAGAGCTTTCTCATTGCACACAGCGGAAGATCATATCGCTCTTGGTGCATTTTACAACTTTTATTTCTCCTAACAACAATAATTTGCTTAGTTACTTGCAAGGAAAATTGTAGTACACAGTTCCCATTGCTTCCATTACCTGACTACTAAACCGGAAGCTGGTAATGCTTAACCATACGCCGGTGGCACGTCCTATGGCAAGTGAAAGAACGAAAGAAAGTGTAAGCTCTATAAGCAAGCTATATAAATGACAAAAGGTAGTTCAGCGATAAAACACACACCTCAGTTTAAAAGCATGCAATTCTATTAGAAATCCTTCCAGTAATGAAAACAGCGGAGGGATTTATACTAATTCTAGAGAGATTGTGTGATCTGCATTTGTCAAGTAAGACATGACGAGAACACCCCTCGGTTGTCTCCATGATGATCAGATATGGGCACCCCCCCCCCCCCCCCCCCCCCCGAGTAATGGTGCTCCCTCTGTTTACAATGCCGGCATGTGCATTACTCTCAGCTGTTCGAATCCTAGCTCACTTGCATCACGGTTCAGCCATGCACGAATGTTTTGATCAATTTTGATACCAAATCATTGTTTTCTAACTTATCTGTCATTTCTAATTTCTTTTTGCTATAAATAGTAAAATGCTTTTCTGACATGTCTTCCACTATTAACAATAAGCAGTCCAATACTGAATAGCGTTAGCAAAGACTAACCCAAGATAAACCAACCAAACAATTGGCAGACTGCCTGAGGCAGGAGGGAATTTTGTCTTTAACCCTCGTAGTGCCAAGCCATTTTCAATGGTCAAGTAGACTATTTGATAAAAAAAAAAAAAAAAAAAAAAAAAAAAAAAAAAAAAAAAACACACAACAACTTACCACATTTCCAACGATAGAATCATTATTTTTGCTTTGCATTAGAACCAATACCTCATTCTTTCATACATTATGTTTATAAAAGTAAATACGGCATCTAAACCTTTTTAATTGTTCAATTTTTCATTTTCTTTTGTGTAAAAATCAATTTTGTGCCTAAATTAAGGACACCTGAGAGACATATTCGAAGAAACACTATGTTTCCAGCTGTAGAAAGTTCTTAGATACATCTGTAGGCAGAAAACTTCAACAAGAAGAAATCAACTGCACCGCAATTTTGGCGGAAACGCTCGTGATTGGGAGAGCGCAAAGGGAGGGCGTGAATACAAACTCGACCTATCGCGTAATGGACTTCGAATGGAAAAAGTAAACACCGCACTGGCAACCTTGAAACCTCACCTTTCCAACAGCATGAAATAATCACGGACATATGCCTACAGAAATCTACAAATATAATATAAACAGCGCGCTGATTGAATCGGTTTTGTCACTTTTGGCGCGAGCAGCAAGAGCCGATCTGATCGGCGCATGACACTGAGAGGGTTAAATTAGCACAGAACAGGATTTATTTTTGTCAATCCATGCACGAATAATATGTGCTTGATAATTGAGAGTTTACTGCATGTACATGTAAATAATGAATAAACATTTAAATTGAAGTTAACTAAAACAATATTTTCAATTTTGGTCTCTTAAAATGTACTATTTGAGGCCATGGAATCTGAAATTTTGAAAATGATCCGGCAAAAGCTAATAACTGCCTCTGAAATCCCCCCTTACTTAAGATTATGGGACAATTAGGTTTAGAAAATTAACCACATTAAATAAAAAAAAGAGCACATGGACTTTGCAGAGGCCTGGTGCAAGCCTTTCGCCCCTGTGAGTATGACGAGGATGAGCAAGTGAGAATCATGGTATGATATTAAATATCCATGAACTGACTGGGAATCAAACCTGGGGCCCTTCACATCAAAGGGAAACGACCAATTCACTTAGCTACAAGCAGAAATTAATTAAGGGCATGCAACAGAAATTATTACATGTTATACATTTGACTTCCCATATAACTTCCCCAACATAAAGAATTGAGTAAAGTTAACTCTTAACTAATTATTGGAACACAGGCAACACAGGGCAGAGCAGCTGTTAAAGGTATCGATGAATGATGATAAGGAGCTCATAAAAAAAATTATACATCTTTTAGGTTGTTTTATAAATCACTGAGATATTGGAAAGTACTTTGTATTTTTAATGGAATTTTGCCACCAGTACAACAGTTCTCGCATAGTCAAATTCAGCGATGTAACTATTTAAAAAAAAAGATGAGTACTTTTTGAGAATTTGAGTATTCAAAATTGTGCTAGGCTGCAGCTACTTTAATTAAGTTGTTGAGTGAAGGGGAGGAACGTGGCAGCTACACATGATCTATTGACATACACGATTTGTCACATTCAATTCTTAGACTCACTCAGAGATGTTGGTTTCAAAAATGAAAGTACACACTCAAACCAGAATTGTAGTAGTTATAGAGGAAAATTGAGGAAAATTAAATATGTGCTTGAAGGAGTGGAGTATGAAGTTTTATTTGTTATCAAATAATTTATACCACTTGTTGGTTTAGGGGCAGATGACCTTGCTGTTCAGCCCCTTATAACAATAGCAATACCAATATACTTGTTGGTTGGGAGAATTAATGATAATGAAGATAATGGTTGTTTTAAGGGGCGTAATATCCCAGTTATTGGCCCTTAATGGTTTTAGTAAAAATGAATGATGAATGGGATGATGAGATGGAAAACTAGAACTAAACCTAATTATGGACTTACAACTAACTTACATACTAAAAAAAGAAAGGAATAAGGAAAATAAAATACGGGGATAGGAAATACTATCAACCCTTGAAGAGTGAGGATTGAGGGACTTAAAAGGATGCAGAGCCCATAAAGGGACGAGGAGAGGGTCTGTCCCAAAGGCAATGAAAAAAGGTAGAACCGGAGACAGCTTGGGAATCCCTTGGGGCTGCTAAATCCCAAACTCACCAGCCATGAGCTCTTGAGGGTGTACCTCTGTCCGGGGTGAACCTTAAGTGGTGGGGCTACACACACTTTGCCTCCCTTAGGGCCTTGTGCAAAAGGCAGGCGGTGCCATGAAAAAAAAAAAGAGAAGAGGTCTGACCCCTTGAAGAATGGGGGTATCAGGAAAGAAGATACAAGGGCCAATTAAGCAGAAAAGGAAAGCCACCCTAGACCTCAGATACCCTATTGCCATAGGGGTTGGAAGAGAACAAGAGTTGACCGAGAGAGGTTGACAGGAAATATGATATAGAGTAGCCCGGCATAAGTAAGCTGAAGCAACGCCGGACTATGCAGGGGTCCCGTGGTCGTCAACCCACATCCCACTAGGTGTGAACCCCTGGGGGACAGAATTAATGAAGAAGTATTAGGTAGCATTCATTTATTTTTGATTTATCATGACGTTTCCAGTAACTACAGTATGATGTGCAACACGGTTTGGCGCTGCTCTGGACAGTTTAACGAGATCACCTTTGTCTTCACGGCAGGGCACAGAGAAACATCTGAACGTTTTTGTCATTGGCATCGCATTCTGTTTTCAAGGTCGAGTACAAAGAAATATAGATATTACGTGATTGGGGCTGCTCTCTGTCCCTTGACGAGATTCCCGTAGTCTTCAAGGTACAACACGGAGGATCATCTCGATTTACGCAATAGGTGCTGCTCTTGGTCGTTTGACTAGATTCCCGTTGTCCTCGCGACTGGGCATAGAAATACATAGTGATGTTACACAACTGGCGCCGCACGCGGTCTGTTTGACGAAAATCCTCGACGTCGGATGCCACGTATAGCAATGTTACACAATCGGCGCTGCTCTTGGTCGTTTGATGAGATTCGTGTTGTCCTTTCATTCGGATATGGAAATATAATGTCGATTATTCAGGTCCGTATTGACGTAACTATAACTTGAAAGAATAATAGATTTTCCGCCTTCAATACTGTTTATTTCTAATTACTTACAGGGACATGTTTCGGGGGCTAATACTCCCCCTTCCTCAGCCTGTCCAACAAAATTTCACAAAGGAAAAACTTTCCTTGTATAAGCACATCATCATCGGCTTTAACTCGAATCCGAGTATAAATCTTCTTCCTTCAGTCCAGTTTGTGGATGTGTTTACGGTGACTAAAGAGTCCAATCCTGGCATGGAACAAGCGACCACACAAGTCGCATAGTATTGCTGGTGGAGGACGTGGTTGGGCTGCTCGAAGTTTCCTAGCTTGACGCTTGGCCTCTTCATGTATGCGTCGATCCCTTTCAAACGTCTTTACAGTATCCGAGATGGTACGGCGCCAAGTTGAGCGGTTTTCAGCCAGCATGTCCCAGGTTTGTGAATCAAGACCTGTCAATTTCAGGGTCTGCTTAAATTGGTCCTTGTAGCGCCTCTTAGGACCACCATGAGGTCTGGTGCCATAGCATAACTCACCATATAGCATCTGACGAGGTAATCTCACATCATCCATCCGATGGACATGACCAATCCATCTAAATTGGTGACCTATTATGGATGATTCTATGCTGTTGATTTGAGCCTTTTCCAGAACAGCAATATTGGTAATGCGGTCTTCCCATTTAATCCTCAAGATTGATCGAAGTTTTTGTAGGTGGAAACGCTCAAGCTTCCTAAGATCACGTCGGTAAAGGGTCCACGTTTCACAGCCATACAACAATGTAGAAATGACTACCGCTTTGTACACCATAAGCTTTGTACTCATGGATAGATCTTTATTCATGAAGACCCGGTGCGCTAATCGTCCATATGCTGCATGGGCTGCGCCAATTCTCTTATCCACATCCTGCTCACAGGTACAGCTCACAGAAATGGTACTGCCCAGGTACGAGAAGTGGTCAACCTGTTCTAATGGCAAATTTGAAATGGAGATATTGAACTGAGGAAGAGGTGTGCCTGGTGAAGGTTGTGCCAAGACTTTAGTCTTATTGACATTTATGGTAAGACCAAAGCGATTACATGCACTTTTGTAACAGTTAACTGACACTTGCAGCTCTTCTGGTGTGAGAGTTGGTGACGCAGCATCATCTGCATACAACATGTTAGTAACCTTAGTAACCTGAGTTTTCCTCAAGGAGCGGAGACGAGTTAGGTTGAAAAGCCCTCCATCAAAACGATACTTGATCTCCACACCTGGGATGTTTGTGGGTGAATCATAAAGCATTGCAGCCAAGTACAGCGCAAAAAGCACTGGAGCCAGTACACATCCTTGTTTCAGTCCATGGGTAATGGGAAATTCATCGGACATCTTATTCTGATGGCAAACCTGACCTGTCATGCCATCATGGAGAGCTTTGATTAGATCTACAAAACGCTGAGGGCAACCAAACCGCTTCAGCACTGCCCACATGGCAGGTCTTGGAACCGAATCAAATGCCTTTTCCAAGTCATAAAAGACTAAGAAGAGTGGATTCTGTTGTTCTCTACATTTTTCTTGTAGCTGTCTCACACAGAAAATCAAGTCAATTGTGCTTCTGGAAGTTCTAAATCCGCATTGTGACTCTGGGAGGATCCTCTCAGAGATAACCTTGAGGCGGTTAAGTAGAATTCTTGCAAGAATCTTCCCCACAATTGATAGCAGTGATATACCACGGTAGTTGCCACAAACACTGCGATCACCCTTTTTAAAGATAGTGACGATAGTGGCATTCTTTAGGTCTCCAGGTACCTTTCTTGATTCCCATATTCTGAGGATAAGGATGAAAATTCTTGTTTTGAGGGAATGACCTCCGGCTTGAATTAGTTCCAGAGGGATGTTATCTGGGCCAGGTGCTTTTCTGGGTTTCAATTGGGTGAGAGCTGCACTGAATTCATGATAAGTAGGAGGTACTGCCAACCACAGTTGTTCAGGTTGTTGCGGCACATCACAGAGGAAGTCTTCAGCAGCTTCTGATGGACGATTTAGGAGATTGGAGAAGTGCTCCTTCCAGCGTTCCAAGATTTCTTGACTATCAGTAAAGGTAGTAGAATTATCAGCGCTTTTCAGTGTACCTGATGATGAGCGAGATGGTCCATATATTTCCTTGAGTACGGCATAGAAGTTCCTCAAGTCTCGAGCATCCGATAGTCTCTGCAGTTCCTGAGCCTTCTGGTGCCACCAAGTATTTTTAATCTGCCTTATCTGCGTCTGGCATTTACCCTTGAGTTCCAGTAGTTTATCTCTCTTTGTGTTGGAAGTTGGGTCTTGAAGATGGGCAAGATAGGCATTCCTTTTGGCATTGATGAGAGACAGAATTTCCTCATTGTTGTCATCAAACCAGTCTTGTCTTTTCCGCACTATAAAACCAATGGTTTCCTCAGCTGACTGTGTGATAATCTTCTGTAATGTGGCCCATTCTTGCTGAATATCATTTGTTACAGGGTTTTCTGATAACTGGGTGTCGATCCTGTTTCCAAAATGTTTGTACATGGATTCATCCTGAAGTTTGGATGTATTAAACTTCTTTCTTGGCAAATTTTTGATGTTCCTAGGTGGTTTAGGTCTGATGGATATCCTGAGCTTACATATAAGAAGTTTATGATCTGTCCAACAATCGTCTATATTCCTTGCTGTTCTGGTAATAAGAGTGTCCTTCTTATCACATTGCCGGGTAATGATATAATCAAGAATGTGCCAATGTTTGGAACGAGGATGCATCCACGTGGTTTTGAAGCGGTCAGGTAGCCGGAACTGCGTGTTGGTAATGAAAAGTTCGTGTTCTGCACAAAGACCAAGAAACAACAGTCCATTGGCATAAGCACATACAAAACACATGAAGAATAATGAATAATGAAATAATAATTATTTACAATTCCCGCTTGACGCTCCAAAGAAGATACTCTTATTGGATCACTAAGGCCTTGGCGCACCAGAACTTCTGAATTGGGCCGGTGCTGCGGTCCGCTGTCCCCACTGCGTCATCGTGGGACCTCTCTAGTCCCCCTGTTGCTCTTGGCAAACGTCGAGGCGGAGAAAATTTGTGGCCGCGTCACGCGCCGCCAAGAACTGCAGTGCGCTCGGGCGTGAACAAAAACAAACCGAATGCGCCATGCGAAGACTCTTACAGCTGAGTGTTAGTGACGTGCTTGGGAAAAGGTGGCGGTTGGAGTTGTGGGAGATGGGAGGCTAAGGAAATGAGAATGAGTGAGGTTTGTTGACGCTCCGTGTATTGCTGTTATGGAGATTGATTAATACGTAGAATGAGAGGTGTCAATCTTTAGTATGTTATGAAAAATGATGGGTATGAATAGTGGAATATAGCGGGAATTTTATCTATTACTGTATAATTCGTCTATTAGTGTTCTGTATAAAATGCTGGTTTCAAATATTATTTCATTAAGATTGTGTGAAGGGTTGAATCTCTGTGCTTTATCAATTTCTATTTGTTCCAAAATATTCATGAGCGTGCCTTTATTTTCTTGATGTAAAATTTCTAAGTCATTGTCTATGGTTGTGAATTTATGCCCAAGTTTCTGCCATGTGGTTGCCCATCCCTGAAAATTTATTATGTTTGATGGCATTGACATGGCTACCACGTGGCAGAAACTGGGCATAAATTCACAACCATAGACAATGACTTAGAAATTTTACATCAAGAAAATAAAGGCACGCTCATGAATATTTTGGAACAAATAGAAATTGATAAAGCACAGAGATTCAACCCTTCACACAATCTTAATTAAATAATATTTGAAACCAGCATTTTATACAGAACACTAATAGACGAATTATATAGTAATAGATAAAATTCCCGCTATATTCCACTATTCATACCCATCATTTTTCATAACATACTAAAGATTGACACCTCTCATTCTACGTATTAATCAATCTCCATAACAGCAATATATAATTTTCAAAAGAAAAATATGTATTGTCCGTTGAGCCATTATATATTTAAACACAAATGGTGCTAAATGTTCCGGCATAACTCAACAAAATGACAGTGTTTCGCCCCGGTGTACAATTGGGCTCTTCAGTTGGTTAAAGCACACCTCACCAAGACACTGTCTAGTACACACTGGGAAGGCCATTGCAAAACGTATTTGATACATGTGTATCCACGTCACGAGCAAAGCCAGTGCACTATGGGAGTCGAAACCCCACTCCAAAGCAATTATAACCTTACCTTGGCATTGAATATATAATTTTCAAAAGAAAAATATGTATTGTCCGTTGAGCCATTATATATTTAAACACAAATTGTGCTAAATGTTCCGGCATAACTCAACAAAATGACAGTGTTTCGCCCCGGTGTACAATTGGGCTCTTCAGTTGGTTAAAGCACACCTCACCAAGACACTGTCTAGTACACACTGGGAAGGCCATTGCAAAACGTATTTGATACATGTGTATCCACGTCACGAGCAAAGCCAGTGCACTATGGGAGTCGAAACCCCACTCCAAAGCAATTATAACCTTACCTTGGCATTGAATATATAATTTTCAAAAGAAAAATATGTATTGTCCGTTGAGCCATTATATATTTAAACACAAATTGTGCTAAATGTTCCGGCATAACTCAACAAAATGACAGTGTTT
This sequence comes from Meconema thalassinum, assembly GCA_946902985.2. Lineage (NCBI taxonomy): Eukaryota > Metazoa > Arthropoda > Insecta > Orthoptera > Tettigoniidae > Meconema > Meconema thalassinum. Next base: position 445,540,408 of record OX336389.2, read on the forward strand.
CGCCCCGGTGTACAATTGGGCTCTTCAGTTGGTTAAAGCACACCTCACCAAGACACTGTCTAGTACACACTGGGAAGGCCATTGCAAAACGTATTTGATACATGTGTATCCACGTCACGAGCAAAGCCAGTGCACTATGGGAGTCGAAACCCCACTCCAAAGCAATTATAACCTTACCTTGGCATTGAATATATAATTTTCAAAAGAAAAATATGTATTGTCCGTTGAGCCATTATATATTTAAACACAAATTGTGCTAAATGTTCCGGCATAACTCAACAAAATGACAGTGTTTCGCCCCGGTGTACAATTGGGCTCTTCAGTTGGTTAAAGCACACCTCACCAAGACACTGTCTAGTACACACTGGGAAGGCCATTGCAAAACGTATTTGATACATGTGTATCCACGTCACGAGCAAAGCCAGTGCACTATGGGAGTCGAAACCCCACTCCAAAGCAATTATAACCTTACCTTGGCATTGAATATATAATTTTCAAAAGAAAAATATGTATTGTCCGTTGAGCCATTATATATTTAAACACAAATTGTGCTAAATGTTCCGGCATAACTCAACAAAATGACAGTGTTTCGCCCCGGTGTACAATTGGGCTCTTCAGTTGGTTAAAGCACACCTCACCAAGACACTGTCTAGTACACACTGGGAAGGCCATTGCAAAACGTATTTGATACATGTGTATCCACGTCACGAGCAAAGCCAGTGCACTATGGGAGTCGAAACCCCACTCCAAAGCAATTATAACCTTACCTTGGCATTGAATATATAATTTTCAAAAGAAAAATATGTATTGTCCGTTGAGCCATTATATATTTAAACACAAATTGTGCTAAATGTTCCGGCATAACTCAACAAAATGACAGTGTTTCGCCCCGGTGTACAATTGGGCTCTTCAGTTGGTTAAAGCACACCTCACCAAGACACTGTCTAGTACACACTGGGAAGGCCATTGCAAAACGTATTTGATACATGTGTATCCACGTCACGAGCAAAGCCAGTGCACTATGGGAGTCGAAACCCCACTCCAAAGCAATTATAACCTTACCTTGGCATTGAATATATAATTTTCAAAAGAAAAATATGTATTGTCCGTTGAGCCATTATATATTTAAACACAAATTGTGCTAAATGTTCCGGCATAACTCAACAAAATGACAGTGTTTCGCCCCGGTGTACAATTGGGCTCTTCAGTTGGTTAAAGCACACCTCACCAAGACACTGTCTAGTACACACTGGGAAGGCCATTGCAAAACGTATTTGATACATGTGTATCCACGTCACGAGCAAAGCCAGTGCACTATGGGAGTCGAAACCCCACTCCAAAGCAATTATAACCTTACCTTGGCATTGAATATATAATTTTCAAAAGAAAAATATGTATTGTCCGTTGAGCCATTATATATTTAAACACAAATTGTGCTAAATGTTCCGGCATAACTCAACAAAATGACAGTGTTTCGCCCCGGTGTACAATTGGGCTCTTCAGTTGGTTAAAGCACACCTCACCAAGACACTGTCTAGTACACACTGGGAAGGCCATTGCAAAACGTATTTGATACATGTGTATCCACGTCACGAGCAAAGCCAGTGCACTATGGGAGTCGAAACCCCACTCCAAAGCAATTATAACCTTACCTTGGCATTGAATATATAATTTTCAAAAGAAAAATATGTATTGTCCGTTGAGCCATTATATATTTAAACACAAATTGTGCTAAATGTTCCGGCATAACTCAACAAAATCCCAATTGTACACCGGGGCGAAACACTGTCATTTTGTTGAGTTATGCCGGAACATTTAGCACAATTTGTGTTTAAATATATAATGGCTCAACGGACAATACATATTTTTCTTTTGAAAATTATATATTCAATGCCAAGGTAAGGTTATAATTGCTTTGGAGTGGGGTCTCGACTCCCATAGTGCACTGGCTTTGCTCGTGACGTGGATACACATGTATCAAATACGTTTTGCAATGGCCTTCCCAGTGTGTACTAGACAGTGTCTTGGTGAGGTGTGCTTTAACCAACTCGCCCAATTGTACACCGGGGCGAAACACTGTCATTTTGTTGAGTTATGCCGGAACATTTAGCACAATTTGTGTTTAAATATATAATGGCTCAACGGACAATACATATTTTTCTTTTGAAAATTATATATTCAATGCCAAGGTAAGGTTATAATTGCTTTGGAGTGGGGTTTCGACTCCCATAGTGCACTGGCTTTGCTCGTGACGTGGATACACATGTATCAAATACGTTTTGCAATGGCCTTCCCAGTGTGTACTAGACAGTGTCTTGGTGAGGTGTGCTTTAACCAACTGAAGGCCCAATTGTACACCGGGGCGAAACACTGTCATTTTGTTGAGTTATGCCGGAACATTTAGCACAATTTGTGTTTAAATATATAATGGCTCAACGGACAATACATATTTTTCTTTTGAAAATTATATATTCAATGCCAAGGTAAGGTTATAATTGCTTTGGAGTGGGGTTTCGACTCCCATAGTGCACTGGCTTTGCTCGTGACGTGGATACACATGTATCAAATACGTTTTGCAATGGCCTTCCCAGTGTGTACTAGACAGTGTCTTGGTGAGGTGTGCTTTAACCAACTGAAGAGCCCAATTGTACACCGGGGCGAAACACTGTCATTTTGTTGAGTTATGCCGGAACATTTAGCACAATTTGTGTTTAAATATATAATGGCTCAACGGACAATACATATTTTTCTTTTGAAAATTATATATTCAATGCCAAGGTAAGGTTATAATTGCTTTGGAGTGGGGTTTCGACTCCCATAGTGCACTGGCTTTGCTCGTGACGTGGATACACATGTATCAAATACGTTTTGCAATGGCCTTCCCAGTGTGTACTAGACAGTGTCTTGGTGAGGTGTGCTTTAACCAACTGAAGAGCCCAATTGTACACCGGGGCGAAACACTGTCATTTTGTTGAGTTATGCCGGAACATTTAGCACAATTTGTGTTTAAATATATAATGGCTCAACGGACAATACATATTTTTCTTTTGAAAATTATATATTCAATGCCAAGGTAAGGTTATAATTGCTTTGGAGTGGGGTTTCGACTCCCATAGTGCACTGGCTTTGCTCGTGACGTGGATACACATGTATCAAATACGTTTTGCAATGGCCTTCCCAGTGTGTACTAGACAGTGTCTTGGTGAGGTGTGCTTTAACCAACTGAAGAGCCCAATTGTACACCGGGGCGAAACACTGTCATTTTGTTGAGTTATGCCGGAGCACAATTTGTGTTTAAATATATAATGGCTCAACGGACAATACATATTTTTCTTTTGAAAATTATATATTCAATGCCAAGGTAAGGTTATAATTGCTTTGGAGTGGGGTTTCGACTCCCATAGTGCACTGGCTTTGCTCGTGACGTGGATACACATGTATCAAATACGTTTTGCAATGGCCTTCCCAGTGTGTACTAGACAGTGTCTTGGTGAGGTGTGCTTTAACCAACTGAAGAGCCCAATTGTACACCGGGGCGAAACACTGTCATTTTGTTGAGTTATGCCGGAGCACAATTTGTGTTTAAATATATAATGGCTCAACGGACAATACATATTTTTCTTTTGAAAATTATATATTCAATGCCAAGGTAAGGTTATAATTGCTTTGGAGTGGGGTTTCGACTCCCATAGTGCACTGGCTTTGCTCGTGACGTGGATACACATGTATCAAATACGTTTTGCAATGGCCTTCCCAGTGTGTACTAGACAGTGTCTTGGTGAGGTGTGCTTTAACCAACTGAAGAGCCCAATTGTACACCGGGGCGAAACACTGTCATTTTGTTGAGTTATGCCGGAACATTTAGCACAATTTGTGTTTAAATAACAGCAATACACGGCGGATCAACAAACCTCACTCATTCTCATTTCCTTAGCCTCCCATCTCCCACAACCCCAACCGCCACCTTTTCCCAAGCACGTCACTAACACTCAGCTGTAAGAGTCTTCGCAAGGCGCATTCGGTTTGTTTTTGTTCACGCCCGAGCGCACTGCAGTTCTTGGCGGCGCGTGACGCGGCCACAAATTTTCTCCGCCTCGACGTTTGCCAAGAGCAACAGGGGGACTAGAGAGGTCCCACGATGACGCAGTGGGGACAGCGGACCGCAGCACCGGCCCAATTCAGAAGTTCTGGTGCACCTAGGCCTTAATGATCCAATAAGAGTATCTTCTTTGGAGCATCGAGCGGGAATTGTAAATAATTATTATTTCATTATTCATTATTCTTCATGTGTTTTTTATGTGCTTATACAAAGAAAGTTTTTCCTTTGTGAAATTTTGTTGGACAGGCTGAGGAAGGGGGAGTATTAGCCCCCGAAACATGTCCCTGTAAGTAATTAGAAATAAACAGTATTGAAGGCAGAAAATCTATTATTCTTTCAAGTTATAGGGAAACATATTGTGATATTACACAAACGACGCTTCACCCAGCTGATCCTGCAGGCATTCGTGCGTGCCGGCAGATGTGATGTGAGGGACGAGAATGTGCCAAATTTAAAAATCTGCTTCTGAAGGTCATAGCTAGTTGGGGATCACAGCATACACAAACTGAGAGGGGACCCTGCATACACACTCTGCTGGAAATTGCACAAACGTGTCTTTGTTTTGACAACAGCTGTGTGCCATACAAGAGCATGATTGTTTCTCCCTACAATCAAGCATGGTCTGAGGTTCTTGGTGTAACCTTGGACAGTCATGGAAGGCCTAGCATTCTGCAGAAGAAGACTCCTAGAAGCTGTTGTCGTAGCAACCGACTGTGTACATCCCTACTTCTCTAAATAGCAGTGAAATAGGCCTGGTGACCAATCAAGAGGGAGGGCCGGGGAGAGAGAAAGAGAAGGAAGTTCTGGAACTTCAATCAAAGTGATGATGTTAAAATTATATCATTTGCATAAATTATATTTCTGAGAATGCCTTATCCCAGTGTACTGAAGGAAACGCCACTACTAGTGATGTAAAATACCCAGGTATTTATAAATTGAGGTAAATACCCAGGGTATATACTCGGGTAAATACCCAATTTGGGTAAATACCGGGGTGTGTTAGATTTTTCATTGAAAATCATGTGTCGTGGTAAGATGAACTCTAAAAAGGGGTACCAGTATGCAAACTATTCTACATTAACTTTTTAGAAATGTAACTACATTAGATAGTTAATAAAATTAAATTTAATTAGAATTGGGACTTAAAAAAAGAATTAGAATTGGGAATTAGATCAGGAGATAAAATTCAATAGTTATAACTAGGGCTCGGATTATTAGGTAAATTCATATTTTTTTATGTAAATACATATTTTAAACATTTTGTCTATAAATACATAAATTCCTGCATTTCACTTATTAGCACATAAAAAGACATAATATTTACATTTTTATAATCAGTATGCTACATCTTTCAGTTCATTGCACTTTTGTTCTGTGTTACTTCAACGGGGAACCTTTGAGCTATCTAATCTTCATGCAGCGTGTATGCCAGCTTGCAGCCGAGTTTTTCTTATCTCGTCGCCCCGTCCCACTCACTGTGGAAGCCGGGGATTTCCTTGTCCATAGCCATATTGAACCACGTGCTAGACTTTCTCCCCCAGCTACCTGGAACCAGTGTCACTCACATGCAGTTCATTTCCGGCACTGTGTAAAGCAGTTCTACGATTCCTAAAGTAAAGTTATTGTCTGCAGCAGTATGTTGCAGAATTTAAAGATAATTTTACTTCTGATGGAGGCGTTCTGCTCTGCCAACCATGTGAGAAAGCAATCAAGGCTGAACAGCGATCTCAAGTTACACCACACCTCGAGGGCAAGAAACATATTGCAGCAGTTTCGCGCCTTCAGAAGAAGTATTTCACGATTATCGTCGGTCATTTGTGATGGACAACCTGAAGATGTATCTCGTGGTGTTCTGTAATTCTTCAGCAGTCAGTGAGACATAGCATAAATTGCATTCGTGAGTACTGCATTTATTATTTAGGCTATATTGTCATTAATAAACTAAATTGTAATTAAATATTTTTACTTTTTTGTCACATATTTCAGGTTCTTTTAATACATAAAAATAGATATTTTCCTAATTTTTAGCACCTAAAAATCTGAGCCCTAGTTATAACAACCTGAAAAACTCAGGGTTAGAATTGAACTAGGCCTTTTTGCAAACATTGAGATAAAAGTTGGGGGAAATTAATTCAGAGAATTGGTCAGGTTCTACAAAAGGTGTAATATACAGTTTTTAACACACTGTAAATGTTTTTCCTTTTTTTTTTAAAGTTTTGAGAGATCAATATTGTTCCTAATTTCAATTTCAGGCATCAAATACCTGTGTTTGAGTCCTTGTTTGTCCAACACTTCATCAACACATCAAAAAGTGTTGTACAAAGCTCAAAAAACTGAAAATACCCTCATTCTGGGTATTTAAATGACCACTGGGTATATACCCGGGTAAATACCCAATTTATATTTACCTTCCCACCGGGTATTTATCTGGCCCACATCGCTAGCCACTACCCTTCGCAGTTTGTATGCGAGTGCACAAATCATCAACAGTGGTTGGTAGAGGAATATGATTAACAAATTGCTAACATGTTAGGGGAACGTGCAGGCCAGAGAAGCAGTGGTGCCTGTCATCCTTCGAAGAAGGTTTGCACTTTCCTCACCACATGTGGGTGGGTATTGTTCTGCTGAAATAGGGCATGTAGAGTTGCCTTAAGGAGGGGCAGTACCTGGGCTCTAAACCCTCACTGATATAATGGTTACTGACCAGATAGGTCTCAATAGGCAGCAGTCGAGACCCCATATTGTATTCAAAGGAGCTCCAGTTGGTGTTTGTCCACTATGCCGCTCAACAATGCAGGCTGAGAAAATGTGAACATACCATAAGTGTCTAACGCACGTGCGGCCATCACTGTGGGACTTGTCCGAAAACAATGCAATTCAGCACACAGCAATGGTGCTCGCATGCCCGTTGCAGTTTAAAGCGTTTGTGGTTTCTGGACCATGGAAGACGATGCAATGCCATGTGTGCCAGTCCAGTCCTTAACATACTGTTTTGAACTATCGATACAAGACAGGTCCACACCTGACGCATTGCTTCACAATTGAGTCAACACTGGGGACGAAGCAGCACGGTCCATTACTGCCATGTGGACAAGATAGGGATCATCTCGAGCTGTGGTCACTCTGCATGATCAAGTACCCACTCATCGCTGTGTAAAAACCTCTTCTATCTATTAGTCCACACACGTTGCAGCATGCCCTGTACGAGCTGAAATATCACGGTATGACAAAAACGTCCTATGGAGACTGATTATTCTCCCCCATTCTAACTCATTTCACATGCTGATATTGTGCTCTTTGATGTTGACGAGGCATGCTGGAACTTGCTTTCACATTTTTACTTCCTATGATGACCCTTCACCGACTGAGCTTGGCAGAACACTGACCTTTGTGTACATGCAAGCGAGGGCACTGCTGTATGCCAACTCTCTGCAGTCCGAATTACCTATTGCTGGTGCACTGTTCTATACATCCTCCAAGTTTGGATACATTTGGGCCATTCTTTCTTGGTGTTGCAATTTTCACAAATGATAGTAGTATTACAATAGGCATGAATTCCATTGTTAGTTCTACTCTAAGGAAATCAACACCAAAGGCTCCTTGTGGTTAGCAGGAATGCAGATATTTCACAATGTTCTCGGTTGTTATCTCCCTGATTAAGCTCACCAAATGCCTACCCTTTACATCTGAAGTAGTTGCAAGGATGAGAGGATTAATAAGAGGCAAAAATCAAGTACTGAGCAAGTTACAAGAACCTTGCTTCAGCAAGCATAAATATTATTTCCAATTACACCCAGTAGCCAATTACAATTTGTTTCCCTTTATTCAGTTCCTTTTAATTGGTTATAAGAGATTCACACTGTGTAGATTGTCCGCACAACATGGCATGCAAAGCTTGTTTTGTACATGACAGCTTCAAAACAAACTAATACTCCGACAGGTAGATAACTAGGATTCAGACTTAGCTATAACATTTATTTAATGAGTTAATAAATTATGTACTCAACTTCTTGGCCCCAAGATCCAGAGTATAAGATTCTTGTAGTTGTAGAATAATACAGTAGAACTCACCAGTTTCCTGAGATCCAAACAAATTTGTTTCTTTGAAACGGACGTTTATGTACATGAGAGCCAACCCAAGGAAAAACAGGAACACAATTGCAACCAATATCATTGATATTTTCTGGTAATGGAGGGATATCCATACTTTCTCTTCGATAGTTTTAAATTCCTGGGTTAAGTCCAGTGACCTTTGTACATCAGTAGTTCTGTGAACAAATCGATGAAGAAATGAAATTCAGTACATAGTTTGGAACCTACACCTGTAAAAATTATATTTCTTGTAAAATGAAAAATAATGGTCTCAAGAGTCTGAATACCTGTCTGAAAACAATGTTAGCTAATCAGTTATGAATAAAGTTGTAAACTATCACAGCAAGCAGTCCAAAAATCACGCAGGCTACCTGCAACACACACATTCATCATGCACTTCCTATCGAGTATTTCTTCTATGGGGTAGACACTGGCACTTAACAATCCGAGTTATTAATATTACAGATATGCACATAACAGCTGCAGTTTTAGAGAAACCAGAAATCTCACAAATAAAAATTAATAATGAAGAGGAAATTATTTGCTGCACGATAGGTCCACAATACTTTTCTAACAATCTGGTCACATACATCAAATTCTCAGTTCTTCTGAATGAGGGTTACAATAATTCTTAACACAAAATCAATATGAATTATCTATAGTAATATACACATATAAGGAAGAATAATGAACAATCGAGGGAATGATTTAAATATTAACCCTTTTGCTTTCAAGCTCCCAGCTGATGTATGTGTCAAAACTGACAGCCATATTTACCACACTATGCACACACTTCTTTTAAAATTACATGGAAGGCACACCAATGAAGATATCATGAAAGATGGTAAACTTATAGAGTATACATCAATTATTATTACCGTGAGTAAGTCATGTCTCTAAACTAAAAGGGTTTAATGTTAAAAAAAAAAAAAGAAATGTGAAATCAAAATTACAAGTTACAGATTTTGAAAGTTTGGAAGTAATTCTAGAAAATGGTATTTACAGCCCAAGTTTGTTATTCATGTCAGTAGGAAGGCTATAATATTGTTTACTAGCATAGTAAATATCAAGATTCTATGTGCATTAGATCCAAGGATAAATTAAAATGTTAAAATGATGTAACACTGAAAAATGTCAGCCATTTTTGCATAAAACACAGATTTCTTATAAATAATATGTAGCACTCACCTATGAAGATATTGCTGGATCATCATTATCCTCTACACTTTCCGATTCGGACAGAGTAACATCATCATCACTTGAATAATTATCAAGATATTCAGTAATATCATCTTCAGCTAAATGAAGTCTTTCCGCAATGTCACACACGGCAAATAACTAGGCCTAATCTAACTGAACTATATCTACCATTTCACTATCACTATGCACCTAATTACTTACGAAAACTATTTAAATAATGAACTAACACGTTAAATAAATATATTGCCTACGATATAACTTAATTTTACTATATAATCACGTACGAAAACACAAGAGAAATGAACAGAAGTTTGCCGGCGACCATGATGTAAACAAGATTCGGAACTCCACTGAACACATGTTTCAGATTCTAAGATGATCGATAAATACGGATAGCCGGAAGTTCCCGTGGAGTATAACGTGAGATACAACTACACACTTCTTATTCCGTGCAAAAATGATGCTATCTGGCGCGAAAATAATGAACTAATAATAAAAAAGATGGGTAACAATGGATCGTTACCCTGTCAGTTTTCGCAGGACCCGTGGGTACCGATAGATCGTTACCTTGAAAGCCAAAGGGTTAAATAATGAGAATGGTATATTTGATAGTGGAGAAAGAAATAAAAACGTTAAAATTTCTAAATGCAAGGAGTGCTATTACAACCCAAAATATCACAGAGGTAAGTAATTTCAGATTGAAATGAGCACTCTGACAGATACAGCCAGAAGGCTAGTGATATGAACAAAGGTTTTCTTGCGAGTAAGCAAGATCATCACCAACATTAGCTCATAAACTAAAGTGAATAACTAAAACAACTAGAGGGATTCGCTCATCACTGCATACCATCACTCCTCAAGTGTCAATGGAATATTGGCTCCATCGGCGTGGACTGGAGAGGAGAGGTGTTTTGCAAGTGAGGGGTGTGATGAATGGTATGTAAATGTAAGGGTGGTGGTGCAGAAGCACTCAAGGCCAAGCATGTGGACATTACAGAGAATTTTTCAAATACAGTATGATAGAGATAAGAATAAGTGAACTGCTGTGGTTTTAGAGACGACGAGGCACCTGCTCCTTGTCAAAGAGGTGTTACTTAACATGGTGGGAAATTCTGACACCCTTAAATGCCAACTAACAGTGCTAGAATTTGATCCCATAACCTCGGTACAGAAAGCAGGCACCACACATTGCACCACAGAGCCAGCCATGGAGAATATCCACTGGTAAACAGATTTAGAATGTGCTGCAAAGTAAGCTTGTAGTTTTACGTCACCGTTAATCTTTCAATAATGAGCCACGGGATCTCCATTTTTATGTGGAATCTGAAGCACTTCGAAAATCTCACGTGAATTGACCCCGTATGCCGTGGGGCGAAGAAAGCAGCTAGACCACTGCATCATCACACCCCCCCCCCACACCCCCCCCAGACAGTGTTACAATTTGAACCTGCAACCTTGGCACACAGAGCAGGGAAATAACCCATAGCACCACAGAGAATAATCACTGATAAAAAGAATTAGATTGTGCTACAATTTGATTCTGCAACCTCAACACAGAGAGCAGGGACCTAACACATTGCACCATGGAGAATATCTACTGATAAAAAGAATTACAGGAACAAATGATAATCTGTAAAAACAAACATATATTGAAGCCACAGACAGAAACTGTTCCAAATTCTGCTGTTAGGTTCATAAGAACACTTACCTATTTCTGAGATTGACAGGGCTTACATACAAGAAGAGTGGTCATGGTGATGGTTTTATGGGCAGAACATGAAGGCCATCTGCCCCTACACAAGAAGAGTAATCCAGGGTTAAGAAACGTTGCTTAGCACAGGACCTGGCAGCTTTGTGCTTTATATTGACATATCCTACTTTTGTTTAACACCATGCAAAGAATGTCTGTGTGTATATTGTTGTCCTGGAGAGAGTCTGGCTGAGTTTGCAGCCCAGAAAACAGATGAAAATGAAAATCCACAGCCTGCTTCCAGTCTCCGACCGGGTCAGGAATGGAATGAATGAAGCCCCCATCTAGCGGCGAGGATATGAACTGTGCCGGCTGCCGAGGCCTGACGCACTCCTCTGGGGCAATGATTAAATGCATGACAGATGAAATGAAATGATAGTGGAGAGTGTTGCTGGAATGAAATTTTGTCAGGAAAAACCGGAGTACCCGGAGAAAAACCTGTCTGCCTCAGTTTTGTCCAGCACAGATCTCACATGGAGTGACCGGGATTAGAACCACGGACCCAGCGGTGAGAGGCCGGCGTGCTGCCGCCTAAGCCACGGAGGCTTAGCCCAGAAAACAGATATGTCTTGAAATTAGATTAATCATTATCTGAAGACATTGAATATATGCATGTATAGAATTAATCAGCAATATACAAAAGTAACACACATGCACTTCATAATAGATCTTTCATATTGTCATGTACAAAATATTCATATGGCATCATTTCTCTTCTTTAAAATATGCTACACTGCTGAATCTTAAGCGTATCATCTGTATTCCAGTAGGTGTTCCCTAGCCAAATAAATTTTCATCATGCCCTACTCATTGCTGATAGATCAAATATAATCCGGGAAATGTGTGAGAATTTTGCATGTAAATCCAGTTATGTTTATCACTGTTTGCTGAATACCAATACTGGGGTGACAGAAAGTAAACAGCCAGTAAGTAATGCATGTAATAATATGGTCGCTTCTCATTGATTTTGATAGATAAAAGTGATTATGGATATGCAGATTCAGTTCTGAAGTCATGTTAGCAAGAGCTGTTTTACGTAGAATATTAAGATTGTTTTGTAGGATACGTATTTAGTAGGATCATAAGAATATAACAAGTTCGTAATAAGTAAATGGCCAAGTGGCCATTGTCTACTAGCCCTAATGCTAGTGTCCTGTCCAGATAGGCCATTAAATGTGAACAGCGAAATTTGAATAGCATACATACATATTTACATTTCAATTTTAATTTCTTTCAGCAACATCATGTCTTATGTATAGGGCCCGGATAGTTATGTGCTTAACTTTTCAGAAATATGTATTTATTTATGTGCTTAAAAGTGGGAAAATATGTGATTAAGTTTCCAAAATATGTTCTTAAATTGGTATCGTATTTATGTCCCTCAGTTACTCTAAAAATAGTTGAAATGTACAGCTGCTTCAATAACCCAGTCCACAGTACAAATATTCCCGCTTAACAGATCGGGTCTTGCCTCAATTTCCGAATCCTACAATACGTCCTGCAGATTCGCGATACGAAATCATATATGTGCTGTTTTCGAGTTTCATTCTAAACAACGGAAGAAAAGGTCACTTAAGAATCTGTCATAGCACTGATTGTATTGTTTTATACTGATACTTGAGTGCGTAAATTTGCTCGATTGACGTGTAAAGTAAATTGAATGTCGTCCCCGGCAATCAGGCCAGAGAAGCACCATAGCATCATTGAATGCTTTAGCTATTGTGTAACTGTTGGTTTTCTCAAAATGAACAGCTGTCAGTAAAAATAACTGTGATGGATCGTATTTTAACGCACCATCTACAGTATTATGTTGGCTACTTAACGGCCTGCATCGGCGGTCGTCTTGTCCATTGTAATCCACACAGCGTTGTCACCTATTTCACTACAAATTCTGTGTACTCAGAGTAAAGTTTAGGTAAATAGTTCTTACGCAGTGTTGACTAGTCAGGGAGAGGAAGTTTGACGTGCTTTTCTAACTTTCCACGTAGCACTGGATTCTGCAATTTGTTCAGTGGTATATCAGCCACACGAAATGCGTGACAAATGTCTTGTGAGAACTAGCAGTTTGCTGGACCAGATCTCACATCCTGCATTTCGAGAAACCAACGCTGTGTGGACTTCTTTAAAAATGCACATTTCACGTGTTTCGCTGTCGCAAAATGTTACGTAACTTGTGAATGCATGTCTGCCGCTATGGGTTTCTCACAAATGTTGCGAAATAAATTAGGTCCTTCAGTACAAAAAACGTCTCCAAACTCCCGCACTAAACGATTCAAAGTAACACATTTCGCACTTTTGGGACGCATAGTATTCGTTGAAACGACAACGCCACAATCAGTATACTCACAAGTTATGCACACCACTGCGATTAAGTAAAATTTCTCGTCTAGGTAAGGCTTAATGAGCCTGTTAACTCCAGCCCCCCTGCTGTACTTAATGACCGGGAAATTCCTGTTTTGAAATACGACTACAGTATGGAGACAATGGAGCACTGACGAAATAGAGAAGCCACTTACTGGAATTTCAAAGGGTTGCAAATGTGGGCAGCAGTCAACCAAGAAGTACAACAGACCACTAAATATAGGAAATATGTGCTTATCAATAAACACGCCAGAATATGTATTTATTTATTAAAAAGGTAAAAATATGTAAATAAATAGAAAATATTTAATTAAATAAAAAAATATTTAAACACACAACTAACCGGGCCTTACTTCTGTAGTTTAAAAAAAATATAATCTTAAATTTATTATGGGAGAAATGTTGAGTCAAAACCAGGATTACAGAAATTAATAGGGACCTGAAAAAAATCGCATTTGCGATAAATGCGAATTTTTTAATTTCGTACAGAATCCAAGCCTACATTAATTTTAATGTAAAAAAAAAAGCGTAAATCAAAGTGCGACAAAATGCGAAAATACCAAATAAGTGAGATTTTATAGCGAAATTACTTTAAATCTGCTAACTTATTCGCGAATTTGTTTATTAAGCAAAAGAAAATGTTTAGTAGGTGGCCTAATCGCTCACTAGCGATACCTCATCTCGGACTCGCAGTGTACTACGCATATTGGTCGATATAACAATCGATTTCTGTATCGATACGGACTTTCGAGTATCTATAACTTATTTAGACAGCTAACGAACGAACGAACGAACGAACGAAACTCGTTTGTGTACTTGGCACATCGTGGCGACTGGTGGTTTGTCCAACACGTGGACTTCGCTAAACGGAAAATTTTGCCGCTTGAATAGTAACCTTATTCTTCTTGTAACCTTCAAGCACTTCAAGGTTCAAAGTTTTTTTTTTCTAGAAATGGGACGTATTGCTGTAACTGCTCATGAAAGAGCACAGCAGTACGCTAATCATGGCTTTTTTTGTTCCGACTCTGCAACAGTATTTAGCAAATATTGTAACTGCCCTGTTGGGTGAAGAAGAAGGACAATATTCAGAAACATATTTCATCGGTAAAACATGTTGCGAAGCGACGAGAATGCGCAACAGTTTCTGAACCCAAACAAACCTCGGTTATTGGAAGACTACAGGGTGCCAAACGACGGAAGCATGACAAGGACTACTTCACAAAAAGAACTGTTGAAGTATTTGCAAAAGGAAATATTCCCTTAGAAAAGCTTGAAAATGAAACTGTAAGAGCGTGGATTGCTGAATTTTCAAGTCAATGGGAGCTGCCTAACGCGAGAACTCTCCGCGAAAAATATTTGCCAGGTAAGTCCAGTTTAAATAAATACATTTGCATTTTGATTCTCTCTTACTCATATAACCTTTACAAAGCAAAGCTAATCCAACTTCTGTAGAAGCTAAGCTTACAGCCAGTGCTTCTATAACCTTTCCAAGACATACCTTAACCTATAAAATTGTGAAGGTAATACATCTTCATAATATAATACCTAACAGAGCCCGTCCATCTATTTCACTATAGGAGAAGCTAATGTGATAATTCTGTTATTTGGTTTGAGCCATGTCCATCATAGCCTCTAAAAAATGAAATAAAATAAATTTCACTGGATTCCTATGGCTAACACAAATTGTCTTTTATTTTCAAAAAGGAAGCTTGTAGTTTAACGTGACCGTTAATCTTGAGATCATGAGCCACGGGACCTCCTTTTTACGTGGAATCCGAACCACAGGACATGGCATTTCACTTCGAAAATCTCACATGCATTGACCGGGAATCTTTCTTCTTTTATTTTCAGAAGTTGCAGCTGATCACAAGAAATCAACAACTAAAGCTCTAGTTGGGAATCAAATTAACATTTTATGTGATGAAACCACAGACAGAATGGGTCACTGTGTTTTTGTTGTACTGTTCCAAGTGACTACAGCAATTGAGAAGAAATTATTTGTTGCTGGAGTGAAATACCTCGAATCCGGAAATGCTACAAACTGTTCCCGTGCTGTGTTAGATTCATTGCGTGATCACAGTGTGCAATATGATGACGTGAAATTATTTGTAAGTGACAGTGCTCCATATATGACTCGTTATGAAACACTGAAGATCATCATTGGGGATCATTTGCTCCATGTGCAGTGTTGGACAACAGCTATGTCCGATTTAAATCAGGTTGTAACAATGGTCAAGTCGGCCTTTCTAAACACAAGGAAGGGCAAATATAACTACTTGCACTTTCTGAAGTAAAAAAATAGGGACTTGAAAGGCAGCAAAACTTTTTCCATCGCCGATACTTACTCGATGGAACAGCTGGTTTGAAGCTGTTTTCCAATTAGCAAGTTATTTTCGTGATGTTGTGAGTTTTTTTTTAAAGCTACCTGACATGAAAGATGTTAGAAACAGTGGTGTTACATTTCTGCGAGGCTTGACAGATAGAGATGTAGATAGGATTTATTCTGAAATAATTTTTGTGAAAGAGCATGCTAGTGAACTTGTTGAACTTCTCACTCTGCTTGATGGGTCCCAGTATCCAACCTCACATTTGCTTTATCCCAAACTTGAAAACTTAGATGCTAATTTTGGTGCAATAATTCAAGGCCATTATTCTGAAGCGACAGATAATGCCTTAGCTAAACTCACAGCCTTAGAATATGCTACAAGGAAAGATTTGTTTGTAAAAGTAGCCCAGTCTGCTAGAAGCAAGCTTGCTAGACTAAAGGCAAGTGATCCCAATCGCAAAAACTTTGAAGCCATAGCACAGATATTTTATCCTAGACACGTGGTATTGAACAATGACAAAGAAACCGATATTCAAAAACTTCTGGGTTTTACAAACATTCCATGTCATGAAATAAGGAAGGGCTATGATTCTTTCAAGAATATTATTGAATCGCAGTTAAAACAAAATGAGGAGTGTGAAGTAGTACGTACCTTGACTGCTGTTAAATATGAACATGACTGCTGTTAAATATGAACATGAACATTTTGCCAAGAGTTCTTTAGATCGTTTGTGGACACCAACAATGTGGACAGTGAGTGTGTTTTGTCGCACTACAATACAGTTGTTACAGACAGACGGTGTAACTTGAAAGAGTGCAACGCAGAGTTATTTACAATGCTTTCATTTGAACATTAAATTGTATCTCAAGTGTCGCCAATGAAGTCATATAGTCCGTAAGAATCCGGAAAAAATTAGTTACTAATTTTCCAAAAATAGATGCTAAATAGGGAAAAAATAAATGCTAATTTAAAGGAAAAATAGATGCTAAATTTTCAGGTCTCTATTGGAGTTAGCATAAGTTACTTATTTTGTGAAATCCTCCCTACATCTATAATATTAATCTGTTCTAAGGGGAATAGTAGATACCAGCAATAAGAAAAAAAAAGGTAGGTTTATAAACTGACCATGTGTAAATCGTAATTACTTTATTAATTATGATTGTTTTGATATTCATGTGTAGAAACTTTACAGTATAATCAAACTGAACATTATAGCTATGTGGCCTTGGATTCAAAGAAAAGTAGGAAGTGCCAGTTACCAGATTGTCAGAGGGGTGGCATAGTACATTGTGTGTGAGGGGATGCAGATGCCCTATTCAAATGTCTATCACACTTGCACAGGGTGCAGCCTGCTGAAGACTGACAAGAGCTCTAGCAAACAAATAAATCCTGGGATAAAGATTATCCCACCACCAACGCAACGGCTCTCTAAGGAGGCAGCAACACACTAACAGTTCAAACAATCTTCCAACAAAACATTGGATCACTTCTCCAGCATTAATATAAAATGCTACAAGAAACTGATGACATTCTAAGGAAAAACCTGAATTAAACTACTAAAAAAATCTTTAAAATGAAATCCATTTACACAATGTAATCCGTACATGAACGCAACCTCAGTTTCACACCTGTTACAACTTGTGGTGATGGACAAAATAAAGGAAAAGGCATTCAATCCATTATCCATAATGAATCCATCTATCGACCAATACAAAATCATCTTGCTTGGATATTTGTTGCTAGAGTGGGTAAGGCACACAAAGTGTGGAATGGTGTGATTGGCAAGGAGAGAGTCAGCAATGAAAAATCCAATGGTGGACTCCTCTCTAAATGTGCTGAACATGGATTAATAATTACCAATACAATCTTTTTACAAAATAATTGCTTCAAAACAACATGGCAGTATCCCAAGTCAAAGCTAGAGCATTTTATGGACTATTGTCCAGAAGAAAGATCTATGATGTTCTAATCGCCAAAACAATGACAGGAGCCAACGACTGTTGGAAAGATCACCGACTCATTAGATCAGTTACACATTTGTAATTATCTACTCAGAGGAGGAAACAATAACAGAGGATCTGCAGGCACACTTTTGATATGGAGAAGTTCGACGATTCAGAAAATATTTTACAATGCAGAGGGTTGCTTGATCACACACTGCCTTAGGAGTATCATCCTGATGTAACACAGCCCTGGGAGAGCCTGAAGACCACCATTCAGGATGCTTGCAAGGAACCCCTAGGATTTAAGACCAGGGGAACATCAGGACTGGTTTGATAAAAATTATCAAGAAAATGAAGCATTGATATCAGAAAAGTTGGTTGTTGATTAATTTTAGGGGCTTTACAATAGTATGGTTATGTAGGCCTGTGTACTTGGGTGCATGTGGAAATTGTGTTGGCTGTATTACTGTATCAGATAGAAGAAAGGCCTTACACGCATGGCAAAAAAAAAAAAAAGACATGAACTCCCATGCTAAGAATGAAGCCTTTAGTATAGCCAAAGTAAATGTCCAAAGACCAACTCATGTACTAAAGAATGCAAAAGAATGCAAAAGAGTTACTACCTAGTTATATCTGGCAGACCAAGATTCTAGACCAATTCTTCCTAGCAACCAAAGCAGGTTATGGTTCCATCACCTTTGGTCCAATAAAATGGTATTCACACTTCTGAAAGTTCATTGATCCATCATGAATACAAAGAAAGGACATTTTGAAGATCTCCTGAATCAAGAATCAGCTGATGATCAAGTGTATGATATAATACAGCAAACAACCATCAAAGAAGAACTTGGCACCCTGCCGACATTAGAGAAAGTTCAGCATGCTGATAATCAAGCAAAGCAAAACAAGGCCAGAGGTCTTGATGGTATAGCAGCAGAAGCTCTCAAAAAGAAGGTGAAGAACTATAACGCATAAGGTACATACTACACCAAACTGATTGTTCGAGTTTGGGCTAATGATGCAATGCCTCCAGATTTCAAAAAGTCATGCAGTTCCTTTATTTCAGAAAGGGGAATGAGCAGACTGCCATAACTATCGGTGGATATTGTTTCGGCTCTATGTGGGAAAGCTTATAGCTCGAATTTTGGCAAATCATATCTCCGTTTGGTGGAGGAAATACTGCCAGAGTGCCAGTGTGGCTTCCGACCTCCGAGAGAAACCACAGCTATGGCATTCAGAACTCATCAGGTTCAAGAGAAATGCAGAGAACAAAACAGATCTCTTTATAGTGCCCTTATTGATCTCACCAATGCATCTAAGTCTGTAAACCCTGAAGATTTGTGGAGATTTTAGTTCTATACAATTTCCACAGAAATTAATTGCCAACTTGAAATTGCTCTACACTGATATGATGGCAGCAGTCATTGGTAATGACCAGGGTCCGGATTTTGATAACCTAAAAATGTTCAAAAAACTTCAAAATATAACCCATAATATTCAATGAAATTTTGCAATCAATTTACTCAACAAGTTGATATAGGCTATATTTATGTTGCTGACATAATTCCAACTCACAAACAAATGCAAACAGACTGTCATTCTATGTTAAAATGAACTTAATAGATACTGTATCCGAATTCCGCATAGTCAGCACCTATTATTCGCTGCGTTGGAAAGGATTGCAAGGACCTTGATACCCAGCTAGGTAATCCAACACTTCCCTACTAGGTGGATAACTAGGAAATTCTCGGTACATAATGTTCACGCAATAGTACTACAACCTAGTTACATACAATATCCTAAAATAATGAAATTGGTAGAGACAAAACTCTAGTACCTCGAGGGTACTAGAAACGAGTGCCAGTATCTAACTAGTAGTACCATCGCATGTCGATTATTAAAATGAGATATCAGTTTCTATAAAAATGGGCAAGCATACTAACTACTGCTCGCTAGTTTATTAATAAGTGGACAATACAACAATGTCCCTGACATAAGTATCAAACTTCAAAATAAAATAAATGTTCAAATAAAATTCGATAGATTCTCCATCTATCTAATGTTTCCATATTATATGAATTCGGAACTCCACACTGAGTTCTCCTCATCCTCCACTCTTATGCGGCATAAAAATACCAACGTGTATTTCAAATCTTAAAATGATATTATAAGACTTGTTACACACACTGTAGCAGCATTCATTTCAGGTTCCGTATTGACCGTATTTACGATTTAACACTTGGATTTTCCGCCAAATCAATACTTTTACTTATGTAAAAAATTATAGGTACATGTTTCGGGGATCTTACTGTCCCCTTCTTCAGCCCTCCTTTGTTGTTACAAACATCGTGTCACATTCAACATCCCATAATAAAACAACAGAATACACAACATAAATAGCAAGGTACAGTTCAGTTGAAGTGGACCTCTATGAGGGCTGTGTATTGATTTGGCGGAAAATCCAAGTGTTAAATCACACTGTAGCAATCAGCTGTGACTAACAAAAATGTTTGACTCTCGTTAAATATGATCAAATACATCGTAATACCCTACACAATGCATTCGTCTACTCTTCACAAATGTAACTAAATTATAAAAATTATTATTATTTACACTTTAAATTTATCGCGTCCAGCACGATATTCTTTTCAACTATGTACAAGATCTTCCTTGACCTTCCTGTCAACTACATTATCGCTGTAGTGCGCTTCAAGTAACTTTCATTTCACAACAATTGTGTGCCTTTCTTAGAATCTTTGCCTGATCCAATTGAACCTTGCATAACAAACGGTTAAGTTAATTATGATTGATAATATCGTAAATCCATTAATACATTCGATAAACGTTGAAGCACAATGCTAGACTATCTCCATAATAAACAAATAATGACTCGTAGTTCGTGGAATTATCTTCACTGTAATACTTGACTTCATAACATACGTACTTGCTTCAAAAACTTCCTAGACATACTGTACAGAACTTTACTTCGCTGTGGTAACATTATTTTCTCAAACTAGCGAACAATTCTTCGGTATAGCGTTAACATTCCGCTTACATTCCAAAATATTTCTTTCAGAGCATTTCGACGATAAGGCACGGTATAGCAATAATATCCTACTAGATAAAAACACATTGAATGCTAAATATATTTCATGATGCACAACAATAAACTTCCCTTTTGATAATACATGTCCTTCGTGCTTTTCACAACTCATTACATGCCTTGTTCACTCTCTTATAATGTCTGTACGATTTGTAATACAACCTGTAGTTACCTTTTCACGTTCCTTACTTTTATACATTATATTCGACCACGTTACAATAAAATATACACTCCCTTTGAGTATAGTCTGCATGTCTTTGGGTTATAATAAAATTACGAACATTTCCTCCCTTTCTGGTACTGTTTAAATTTAATTAAATTCATGTTTACTCATATTTCAACTTAAATCGACTATTGGTTGATATACAATCACACCTTGTCTTTACTTCCGAATTCTCATGGTTCATGACCTTCGTTATACTCTGCTAATAGTAGGGGGATAGGCAAGGAACTGAGAGACATGGTAAAAGGAATGTGCATGGAGTGCTACAGTAGTGTGAAGACTAGAGTCGGGACATCGGAATGGTTTAAAATTGACACTGGACTAAAGCAAGGAAGTGTGTTGTTACCATTATTGTTCATAATGGTGATGGATGACATCGTGAAGGCAGCAATGAAAGAATATAGTAGGGCAAAGATGAAGGTAATGTGGTTTGCAGACGACATTGTGATCTGGGGCGAGGATGAGATGGAGGTACAAGAACAGTTAGACGTAATAAATGAAAAGATTGAGCAATGGGGATTGAAGATAAATGTGGAGAAGAGTAAAACAGTGGTGATGAGTAGAGATAAGAAAGAAGGAAAAGGAGTGATCAAAGTAGGAAATAAGGAATTTGAAGTGGTGAAACACTTCAAATACTTGGGAAGTGAACTGACTGAAGATGGAAGACTAGATTTGGAAATTAGCAGAAGAATACAACTCGGGAGTGCTTTCTACCAACAGGTACGGGGACTAGTATGGAACAAGGATATACCAATTAAGGCTAAAGAAGCTATGTACAAAGCATATTATGTTCCTATAATGACATATGCAGCAGAAACTTGGACAATGACTAAGAGGGATGAGAGCAGAGTACAAGCAGCTGAGATGAGATTCCTGAGAAGTATGGTCCAGAAAACGAGGAGGGACAGAGTGAGAAATGAAGATATACGGAAAGAACTGGAAATACAGAAACTCAATGACAAACTGGAGCAAAACAGATTGAGATGGTTTGGACATGTCAAACGGATGAATGAAGTAAGGCTACCAAGACGAGCACTGGAACGACGGATGACAGGGAAGAGAGGACGAGGAAGACCAAGAATCCGTTGGATGGACTCGGTGGAGAGTAGTATTAGAAAACGGAACCTGGATTGGAACACTGTGTCGGAAGAGGAATGGTGGAACGACAGAACAAAGTGGAGAGGAACCATATTTGCCCCCACCCAGTGTCAACTTGTAAAGGGGAAATGATGATGATGAATAGTAACAATAAACTATCTCTTTCTTTATGGTATCACTTTGACTAAACATGTCACTAATGTGATCCAGTTTCATTAATCTCAAACTTGTAATTTGCTTTATACAGTTATAGAGTCTTGTTTTTTCATCCAATGAATTATTTTCATTAATACTTTCTTAAAGTATTTTCTAAATATTATACAAATTCTCTCTCCAAATTAAGATATTACAGAAATGTTATACATGTATCAATACTTTCAATTATACACATTTTATCTACTGTATGTTCGACGAAACGTTTATACAAATAATCAACGCTATCAATGCATTCCACTTGTTAAAACGAAATTCTATAAAATAGTAGTTCATAAAATGTATGTGCAAAATCTAATTATTTACACCTTTAATTCAAAATCACAATTACAGACGTCAATAATGACACATGCTGACGTATAAACAATTACATTTAAATTTACTAAAATTTAAAAAAACATGACAGTATAATAACATGAGTTATTAATAAAATATCTACAAAAGAATGTTGGTCATCACTGAAATTCCCCCAAAACATGGCTAACTACTGAATATGTATCAAATTAGCATCTACCTTTCGCTGCAATGGTCTGGTTTACGAGACTAGAGATGACTGCATTCCGTTTGACGCGTGCTGACATGCCTGCATACAGCAAGTGGTCTTGTCGCGTGCAGAGAGTGAGCGAAACAGCTGGGCGGTGCGCTCCACTGTGCGGTACCTCGGTCGCTGCCATCGGAAAGGTTCGCCTGATCTTGGTTTTTCACGGCCAGATAGCCTAGTATCGCGTGTTCTTGTAAGCCAGATGGCTTTGTCGAAATATCTCTTCGTACGACAGCTCTCTTGTAGAATTGTACTATTCTCGAAGGATCATACTATGAGATTTCCAAATTGTTAATAGCGGAAGCTCAAGTAGTAGCATTGTAGTAATGGTCTCCTCTGCACTCCACACAAATGATGTAGACTAACCTCCCTCCATAGTAATTTAGTAAGTCATTACTACTGTAGATTTAGGTTCAAAGCAACAATTTCCCCTTTGACTTGGCATTGTTAACTTCTCGTAATATTTCTTTAAATAAAGTAGAAATATCCTTCTTATTTCGTAGAATGTAGTAGTTTGCTTTCTCAATCTGCGTGTACTATTTTGTGGAAGTACTGTTAAATGTTTCTGAAGAATCGTCGTAATATACCGTTCTGTTGTAACTTTGCGTTCTCAATCTGCTGTATTTTATTTCACGGGCAATGTCTTCTCACGTCCTCGGTGAACACTCTCTCTCCACCGGTCAAGTATCTTTTCTCCCGTCAATGCGTAACTATGCTGCTTTTGTAGAAGTGTTTCGCAGAGTTGGTCTTGACTCGACCTGTCGAAGTAATAGAATGAATCTGCTCATGCCGAGCTACAATATCCTGTGTTCAAACATGGCGGTAAAACTAGCCTCGCACTTTCTTCAATTGCTCTTATTTACTCATACATGGTGTCCACAGAATTTTCAATGTCAATTTTCCTGACTTTTCCTGACATTTCCTGACCATTTTTCACCAAAATTCCTGACTCGTGAAGTCATCGTAATATCGGAAAGAAGGTTTATTGAGCAATCAAATATTATTTTTTATTTTGCAGCCTCCACCAACGCTCGCCACTTTATTCATTTAAAATACAAAATGAAGTAAATTATAATGCAATAATACATAAATCAAAGTACTCTGCTCGGCGAGCAGGACAGTCGTTCAATACATAATACATGTCTCTCAAAAATAATTGAAGGTCCCACTTTACAGAATGCATTCCTTTTTGTAGGCCTCCATTGACAACATGAAGGCCGCAACACCAAGGTTAACGAGTTGTTTGCCATCTTCTATTATTTGGTCACTGAACTTTTTTATGAAACTCAAATTTACATTCGGTCCATCCATAGACATACTCTTTCTAGCAAGAGGAGAGATTCCCTGGTTGAAAGCCTCTCAAATGTCTTGAGCTGTTGCATGTCCCATAAAGATGCTGATGAAATATCTGGTGTTAACTTTATTGCTGTGGATGTCAAGTTAACACACAAATAGGTCCATCTGACCTCGCTGAACAACTTTGTTCAATGCCTCAACAAAACAGATAACATTATCACATGAAAGAATTTCATCTTGCAGTAAAGTATGGAGCTAATCCATAATTGATGACATATGAACATTTCGTCTTCCCCAATTGAAATTTTGTTGCAATTGCATTATCAGGAAGCATTTCCCTGAAGGTTTCTGAAATATTTTCACAAGAATTGAGAGAATTTATTTTGGATGACATTAAGGGCCCACTTTATTTTGGCACTTGTGACTTCATCTTTATAACAGAAAGATTCTACAGATGTCACAGTTCCTGAAGGAGAACTTGAAGGAGTTAATATGCTTAATATAAAATTCCTGACTTTCTAATACTTTTCACCATTTTGTCCTGATTCACGGTATATTTTCACACTTTTTCCCGACTTTTCCTGACCAAAAACAAAATTCTTGACTTTTCCTGCCTGTGGACACCATGTCCTATCTCCTCTCGTAATTGAAAATTTGTAATTGTATTTCGATAGAAAAATTTCATTTCTCATTCTCTAAATACTGGTGTGGTCAAATGACTTATAATTTCGATTTTAAAATATATAAGTAGTAATATTTTATTTCTCAGATTAAAGAATATTTCTGATTGGCTATTGAGTTGTCATGCAAATCTCATGATTTTATTCTCCCAAAGTGGTGTCGTGTGGCACTATTTCCTTTCTCCCTCATACAATAACAGTGTCGTGTGCACACTCTGTTGTCAAGACCTCGGTAACACTAACCGGTTCTCACCTCGCGAATTGTAGATGGGTTGTTTTCCTGACTCAATATCTTTCAATCCCCTCTTGGTTAAAATAATATTCACGGAATCATTTTCATCTTTACTTCTTATAAATGCTTCAAATTTCTTATGCAACTCACCAATAACCTTATCTCACACTACAGAATATTTGTGTGTGTTAAATATTACTAATATCTTCATTTCAATTTCATACATAAAATTGTCACTCTAGATGGTTCGACTCTCGCCTCTTGTATTTCCTAATTGATACAAAATTCGAGTTTAGTACCTATTATAATTTTAATAATTATTTCACAAATATGGTTAACATTTCAGTCCATTGCTTCATATTGCAAGTTCAGTTCTTCTTTCAAGCAAAATAACACTTTCAATTATGTGGACAATTAAGTCGGAAACATGATGTTAAAATCTTCAACCGCCAACATTCGAGAGATGGAGCACGTAACATTAAAGCCTGTGTTACTGTACTGTCAAGAACACATTTCAATATGTCTGATTCCGGGAATTTTCAAGTAGTATTAATAAAAAATAGCTTTCTTCTTATGAAAAAATTATTGCTCAGGGAAAGAGATATATTGCAAAATTTCTATGTTATGAATGTTTCTATGATCGGTATCATTTGAGGGAATTCGCTGTATCTCCCTGAAGAGTTAATATACAAATGAACTTACAAACCACTGCAATCCCTGTACAATTGGGTGGAACGAAAAAATATTATTTTCAATTTCTATACGTAATAGTGATAAAAAGTTACCTTTTGCTATTATTAGACCAATTGTAATGTTTGAACACGATTGGAGTAGGGTAAGAGGTGCCGCAAAGGGTTAGAAATTAAGGTTATTAGTGAAATTTACGAAATTTCAATACATTTGGATCGGCAATAAGTATTATTATGTTCATCAATTTCTGCTTAAAAATGGCAGTTTTAGGTGACTAAGATGCACTTACTAACAGAACTGGGGTTTCAGACAGGGTTGCAGAAGCCATAGCAAGTGCCGTTCTTAAAGATGTGGGAATGATTTCTGAGGAGAATAAAACTAACGTCATTGACAGGATGAAAATTCGAAGAGCTAGAGCCAGTAATAGAAAAAAAGCAGTTGCAACCAGTGTCAACAATCAAGTTGGAGAGAACAAAGGGTTGTTTTTTGATGGCAGAAAGGATAAGACAATTGTAAAAGAGAAAAAAGGGAACAAGTTTTACAGAAAGACTGTCGTTGAAGAACACGTTTCGTTAGTTGAAGAGCCTGGTTCTCTTTTTCTGGTGCACGTTGCTCCTGCCTCCGGTACAGGTAAAGGCATCAAAGATAGTATTATTACGAGAGCGGGGTTGCTTCATTCCCTCTCCCGTGACTCACAGCCTCCTGAGGCTACCTCTGGTCTCTGTCGGCCGGCTACTTACGCAGCGAGAACAAAGACATGGTCTGGAATGTTCCCGGCCTACCTGGTGATGGAATTCTCGGGAGAAGGGGTGAACTCTCCTACTTTGGAAACATCCATTGAGTCACCACCCTCCCTATATAAAGCGACCTGGTCAGCGAGGGACGAACAGTGTTTTTGAGCGAGTGCGACAGTAGTTGGTGACGTGACGTGCAAAATTACGAAACCCAAGTGAGGCTATTGCAGTGCGGTGAAGTGCTGTGTGGATTGCGAAACGTAGTGGACTGTTTACCTAGCCTGCGGACGGCGAGACAGTATACATTCAGAACAAGTGAGCGTGGTTTGTTTACACGAGGAAGAGTGCCGTTATTTCTAGCCAGGACTCGGGTCCACCTCATTAGCGAGAGGATTAACTGCAAGACCGAGTGAAAGGGAGAGTCAGGCTCCATAAAGGAGGTAGCTTCTGTAAGACAGCTAATTGTTTCTATTGGCTTATTGTACGGTGTATATTTCTGACCTGCAATAAAGCAAATGTTTCTTTAAAGGAACAATTGTGTTGTGCTTCTACCCACCGTAATCCAGTTAACGAACTTGCCACTAGGGCTAAACCGTAACAACTTGTGTCAGAAGCCAGATTACGAACCCAAGCACAACACCTGAAGGTCTTGGTTTCAAAACTCAAGCAGGTCACTTTACCCCAGTTCTCTAATTCTCCTGTGAGTGAATGCCCATTACTAGACAAACAACTGCAATGGAAGCGCAATTGCAAGCACTGCTAGAAAAGTTAAGTGGCATGGAAACCAAGATGGAGGCCAGCCAGAAGAAGATAGAAGACGGCCATAAGAATTTAACGGAGGACTAACATCCAAATTAGAGGACGGCCAGAGGAAGATGGAAGACGGTCAAAATAAGTTAGCGGAGGATCTGAAGAAGATAGAGTACGGCCAGAAGAAGATGGAAGATGGTCAGAATAAGTTAGCACAAGACCTGAAGAAATTGGAACAGGGTCTGCGGGAGGAAGTCATGGCAGTGGAAGAGAAATTCAACGCTCTACAAGAGGAAGTTGCCAAGCAGCGCCTGCCCCCACTTACACCGGGAACGCCAGGAACAGGACAGAGCAGAGTGACGCCTCCAACCTTCGACGGAAAGGTCCCGCGGAGCACATACTTACGTCAGTTCGAGGCAGCCTGGTCCATAAACAACAGGAACAACACAGAAAAGGCTACAGCTCTCATTGTAGCGCTCAGAGGGGACGCCCTTAACGTCCTTCAGGCCATCCCGATTGAATCTCAGGACTACGTTGCACTAATCACCCATATGGAGTCCGGATATGGAGATAGACATCTTCAGCAGGCCTACCAGATGCAGCTCCGGACCCGGGTACAAAAGAACGCGGAAACCCTGCAGGAGTTCGAGACGGACATCGCGTGCCTTGTAAGGCTCTCATATCCAACAGCGCCAGCTGACTTTCTAGAACAGATTGCGACGCAGACCTTCACTGACGGGCTACGGGACTCGGACACTCAACAGGCGCTGCGACTCGTGCGCAAAAAAACCCTGGAAGATGCGCTGAGCCTCGCACTTGAGTTCGAGACGGCAAAGCAGGCATCTAGAATGCACGTGGGGGTGCGTCAAGTGGACGTCGACGAACCAGCCAAAACCAATGAGACCAAGCCCCTGGCCGATGAATAGATGGAGGCGCTAGGCCGTTTCTTCGATAGTCGCGGCACCATCAGCAACGACACAGCCGGAAGACACCCGGAGAGGCGGCCCGGAAGAGGACTACCGACCTGCTGGACCTGCGGTAAGAAAGGCCACCTGTGCAAGGACTGTGGTGATCGCCGCCGCCATTATTCGACGGGAAATCAGTCGCCTGAAAACCGCACGACCCAGGGAAACGAGTATTAGCCAGCCTTGGGGGGCAAAGGTTGGCTTGTGACAGTTGTCAAGCCCCGGCAGTCAAGTCCGTGTTACGAGGTTACGGAGGGACAATAGCAGCCTGGTGGTCGACGGAGTCGTCAACGGAGTGAGCTGGCCCATGCTGATCGACACGGGAGCATCGAGGACCATCGTCAATCCAACCGTGATCCCGAAGTGGAAAGTGGAACCCACACAATGAACCTCCAACTAATAACCGCGACTGGAGAAACCGCACCTGTACATGGCGAATTATCACTGGAGTTCGTCATTGGTCAACGGGCGGTGAAGCACCCAGTGCTTGTGACTGATGTATCAAACTAAGTGATCATCGGACTGGACTTCCTGGACCAGAACAACATCATCTTGCACCTGAGTACCATCACTCTCCACTACGGAAGTGAAGAACTTGCTTTGCAACCAGCACACGAGGCCATCACCGCACGACGAGTAAGGCTGAGAGAGGACGTCATCGTTCCCGCCAGGACGGAGGTCAGCGCTGCCGGAATTGTTGATGGAACTGCAGAGGGAGTGGCGGTTGTCATCGAGCCAAAATATGAGGACATCCAGACAAAGGGATTGCTAATTGCCAAGACCCTTATCAACACGACGTCTCGCCTGTACGTTCGCCTGTCCAACCTGAACGACTACGACATTACGGTTCACCGGGACACCACCCTAGGAGTCTGCGAGCCCGTTACCTGGATTGCCCGCATCACAGACACGACGGACAACCGAAGAAGACGCGGCCTGCCAGAAGAACTACAGAAGCTGTACCAAGGATCCCAGGACCATCTAGACGAGGAGCAATCACGCCAACTTCGGGACCTGCTACGCGAATTCCAGGACGTTTTCTCCATGAGGAGCAATGACTTCGGTAGGACAAGCCTGGTCCAGCACAGAAACGACGTTGGGGGCAGTACACCGAGTAGGGCCCCGTTCCGACGTGTCCCGCTCGCCAAGCAAGCTGAAGTCGACTGGATGGTGGAAGAAATGAAGGAGCAGAGGGTGATCGAGCCATCACAGAGCCCTTGGAGTTCTCCGGTCGTGCTAGTGAAGAAGAAGGACGGCTCCACCAGGTTCTGCGTGGATTACAGGCGGGTGAATGACGTCACGAAGAAGGACAGTTACCCTCTACCCTGGATCGACGACACCCTAGACACCATATCAGGGTCAAGATGGTTCTCCACCTTGGATTTGAAGAGTGGCTACTGGCAGGTGGAGGTCCACCCTAAGGACCACGAGAAAACGGTGTTCTCTGTGGGCAGCGGGCTCTGGCAGTTCACCGTCATGCCATTCGGTCTGTGCAACGCCCCTGCGACCTTCGAAAGGCTAATGGAGTCCATTCTGAGGGGATTACACTGGAAGACCTGCCTGGTCTACCTAGACGACGTTCTGGGGAGAAGCTTTGAGGAGTACTACAGCAACCTGAAGGAGATCTTGATGAAGCTACGGACCGCCCAGCTTAAGTTGAGCCCCAAGAAGTGTCAGCTCTTCCAAAAGCAGGTCCAGTACCTTGGGCATATTGTCTCCGAGGAAGGGGTGCGCACCGACCCAGAGAAGACCGCAGCTGTGAGGGAGTGGCCAGTTCCGAAGGACAAGACAAAACTACGAAGCTTCCTGGGACTCTGCACATATTACCGTCACTTCGTGAGAGGATTTGCCGGCATCGCCAAACCACTGCATCGACTGACTGAGAAGGACCAACTCATCACGTGGACTGCAGAATGCCACAGTGCCTTCGAACAACTCAAGCAGGCTCTGTGCACCGCACCTATTCTGGCCTACCCCAGACCTGGAACAAGGTTCGTCGTCGATACCGATGCCAGCGACTTTGGTATAGGGGGAGTCCTGTCGCACGTAGTAGACGGCGAGGAGAGAGTAGTGGCATATTTCAGCAAGGCCTTGTCAAAGCCAGAGAGGACCTACTGCGTCACCAAGAAGGAACTGCTCGCCATCTTGAAGACCATTGAACACTTCCACAAGTACCTGTACGGGCAAGAATTTCTAATCAGGACCGACCATTCATCCTTGCGGTGGCTCCTGAACTTCAAGCAGCCCGAAAGTCAACTCGCTCGGTGGTTAGAGGGGCTCCAACAGTACAACTTCAAGATCCAACACAGGAAAGGCCAACTGCATTCTAACGCCGACGCCCTGTCACGAAGACTGTACCTTCTATGCCAGGAGGGAGGAGAACACCGGGATATAGTGCCGAAGGACTACCGCGGAACTTCAAGGGAGCTGGAGCCACGAATCTTTCACGCGGGCACAAGTGGAAGATGATGACCTGGGACTGATAGCTGAATGAAAGAGGGCCTGTGTTCCCAGACCCGGGTGGAACATTGTGAGCGACTGCAGTCCAAAGTTCAAGTCCTACTGGGTGCAGTGGGACTCGCTGATTGTCAGGGATGGCCTCATCAGCCATACCTGGGAGAGAGCCGACGGGAAGACATCTCGGGAACAAGTCGTCGTTCCAAAGGCTATGACGGAGGAAGCGCTGAAGGAAGTCCATAGAGGATCATCTGGCGGACACCTAGGGATATAGAAGACCCTGGAGAAGCTGAGAGAGCGGTTCTACTGGATCGGATGCCGAGCAGACGTGGAGAATCACTGCGCGAGTTGCCACGATTGCGCAGCCAGCAAGGGCCCAGGACGAAGACGACGGGGCCCACTGAAGACCTACAATGTGGGCGGCCCCATGGAGAGAGTGACCATCGATGTTGCTGGGCCATTCCCGTTGAGCGAGGCAGGGAACCGTTACATATTGGTCGTCAGCGACTACTTCACCAAATGGCCAGAGGCGTATGCACTCCCTAACCAAGAAGCCCTCACGATCGCCGAGACCCTGGTGACGGAATTCATCAGCCGGTACGGAGTAACCTTGGAGCTGCACTCCGACCAAAGGAGGAACTTCGAGTCGCAGGTGTTCCAGAACCTATGCCAGCTGCTGGGAATCCGGAAGACAAGGACGACGCTGTTACACCCCCAGTCCGACGGAATGGTAGAGCGATTCAATCGCACCATCGAGAACCATCTCCGGATAGTCGTCAGCGAACACCAGAGGGATTGGGACAGACACCTTCCACTATTTCTCCTGGCCTACCACGCCGCCGTACATGAAGCCACCGGGTGCACACCAGCCCGGGCCATGTTTGGGAGGGAACTCAAGTCTACCTGTCGACCTTGCCTTCGGCCGACCTGGGGACGATCCGGTCCCGGTAAGCCAGTATTGTCAAGAACTGGTCGACCGACTGCAAGACGTGCATGTGTTCGCAAGGAGGAGACTGCGGATCGAGACCGACCGAATGAAGACCGGATACGACCAGCAGACTGATGCCAGCGGATTCCACGAGGACGACCTGGTCTGGCTCTTCAACCCATTATGGAGGAAAGGCTTGTCTCGCAAACTGCAGAAGTCCTGGGAGGGTCCGTACCGAGTCGTGAAACGGATCAGCGATGTCGTCTACAGGATCCAGCGGAGCCCGAGGGCGAAGATGAAGATCGTGCAACGAGATTGCCTGGCAGCCTACAGAAGGACACAGATGGACCAATGACTGATGGGGACGATCAGCCTTTTTAGGAAGGGGGTGGTGTTACGAGAGGGGGGGGGGGGGTTGCTTCATTCCCTCTCGCGTGACTCACAGCCGCCTGAGGCTACCTCGGGTCTCTGTCGGCTGGCTACTTGCGCAGCGAGAACAAAGACATGGTCTGGAATGTTCCCGGCCTACCAGGTGATGGAACTCGGGGAGAAGCCGTGAACTCTCCTACTCTGGAAACATCCATTGAGTCACCACCCTCCCTATATAAAGCGACCTGGTCAGCGAGGGACGAACAGTGTTTTTGAGCCAGTGCGACAGTAGTTGGTGATGTGACGTGCGAAATTACGAAACCCAAGTGAGGTTATTGCAGTGCGGTGAAGTGCTGTGTGGATTGCGAAACGCAGTGGACTGTTTTCCTAGCCTGCGGACGGCGAGACAGTGTACATTCAGAACAAGTGAGTGTGGCTTGTTTACACGACGAAGTGTGCCGTTACTTCTAGCCAGGACTCGGGTCCACCTCATAAGCGAGAGGATTAACTGCAAGACCGAGTGAAAGGGTGAGTCGGGCTCCATAAAGGAGGTAGCTTCTGTAAGACAGCTAATTGTTTCTATTGGCTTATTGTACGGTATATATTTCTGACCTGCAATAAAACAAACGTTTCTTTAAAGGAACAATTATGTTGTGCTTCTACCCACCGTAATCCAGTTAACGAACTTGCCACGAGGGCTAACACGTCACAGTATTATTGAGTATTTCAAGAACTTGAACAGTGTAACGGCAATTGGATGTGATGGCACTGCTACAAACACTGGAGCTTATAATGGTGTTATCGCTCTATTAGAAAAGAACATTCATAAGTCTCTGCAGTGGCTAATACGTTTATTTCATTGCAACGAGTTGCCGTTGCGCCACCTGTTTTGTGCATTGGATGGAAATACAAAAGGACCTAATGAGTTTGGGGGAGTATTAGGCAAACCACTTGAAAAATGTTATCAGCTTCCAGTAGTTATGCACTCACCGATTAAGGACAACCTTCGAGGCCTCGAAATGAAACAAGATCTAAGTACCGATCAAAAGTATTTACTTGAAATGTGTAAATCAATCTCAAGTGGAATCTGCCTCCCTGATCTAGCCATGAAGAAACCAGGAAGGTTGGCACATTCACGATGGCTGACGTTGGCCAGTCGCATTCTCCGGTTGTATGTTGGAACAGAGAACCTGAAAACCTTAACAGAGTATGTAGTTAAGGTGTATGCTCCCATCTGGTTTTACATTAAGACGAAGCCCTTTTGTGTAAATGCAGCCAAACACTTACGGAGACTGATTTCGTTTTCAGGTTACCTTTGCAACGAACATCTCAAAGTAATCCACCCAGTTATTCAAAGAAATGGCTACTACGCTCACCCTGAAAACATGCTTGTCTGTATGTTAAGTGATGAGAGAAAACACATAAGAGAGCTAGGCCTCCGACAACTTTTGAAGGCAAGGTCAGAACAGAAGAATGAGGTACGGAAGTTTGTGAGACCTAAACTAAACTTCAAAGCTGAAGATTACATCGACATGATCAATTGGGCTGATGTAACAATCACGGAACCACCGATGACAAAGTACGTAAATGATGAGGACTTAGCCAAGTACATAAGTGAAGCAAGAGAAGATGGCCTGATGCATTCTATTGATTTTCCACATTTTCCCTGCCATACACAAGCAGTGGAAAGAGTAATCAAGCTTGTACCAGAATCATCACTCTGTGTTTGTGGTCTAGAAGAAAGAAATGGATTTGTCAAAGCCAGAATTGCATCACACAAGATGATGCCAAAATTTGAAACAAAGAGACACTTTACCTAAAATGTATTTGAGGACATTGAATATTGACTTAGCTTTGTTATAATGTTTTATATGTCTATTATTAGGATTTTATGAATAAATGTGCGTTCTTATCACAATGGTTATGACTTTATTGCTGAGGTTAAGTACTTTTTCTACTCTCTGATTTGGTTCAATATTTTCACTGTATTATAAAAATGAAAGGAGACATTCTAAGTACCTTAAATAAGTTTTAGTCAAAGAAAAATCATTACATTATCATATCTACCCCTATTTTACTATGACAAAGCCACAAAAGTAAATTTTCTTTAAAGAAAAACCTTTATTCATGTTTAATACCTACTAAGTGGGCCTATAAAACGATGATGGACAACACATTTTATTTTTTGCACTATTTTAGGCATAGTTTTAATGCAATTAAAATAATAAACATAAAAAACCATCAATAAAATAAAAAATTCTAGAAAATTTGAAAATTTAAAGACAAAAAATTATGTTCAAGGCTTTTGCGGCACCTCAAGATGTGGTTCTATCACAATAAAACTTTGTAGAATAACTTTTCACATAAAAGGACAAATTTTTATCATTATTAGAATGGGTAATACAGAAAACTATTTTTGCCCTATACCAACGTTCCACCCTACTGTACAATGCCATATAATAAATACAGAACACTTATTGTGAAACCCTGTTGTAATTTCACACTCAACATAATGCCTTATCACCCACTAACTTGATAAGAGACATTAGAGTAGTAATCGTCAATGGACATCAGTAGATAAATGAAACAAATTAAAAAATAAATAATCATGATTTGAACATGGGACTCAAAAGTGTAAAGCCACAGAGAAAACCGGGTCAGTTGAATCTATTACGCGCTAAAAGGCAAGTAAATCACGTCAGACACCCTTCGACCTCCATATTCTCGGAAACAGTAGAGTTGCTACGGATAAGCCCTTATTTTGACCCATCTTTCACTGGGCGAAGTTTCTGGGAAAACGGGTTGTTACACTTGGCGGGTTCCACTCGTTAGTTGTGGTGACAATAGGCTTATATCCACACAGCAAAAGGATTAGAGTTCGGAATGCTCAGTTGATACATGCAATACACCTTTCATCCTGGACCATCATCTGCAGCAGATGACAGATCTCATGTTTGGATTACATACAACTCTACCCAGGGTACTGCACCCGAATTCTCCAATCAGCACCTATATCCGCTGAGATGAAAAGGATTGCAGACTCACAAATACCCAGCTCAAAAATATCTTACCGTGGTCTGCTAAGTAAGAATTGGGAATTCTAGGATCACATTATGCATATTT
The DNA here is from genome assembly GCA_946902985.2 of Meconema thalassinum. Classification (NCBI taxonomy): domain Eukaryota; kingdom Metazoa; phylum Arthropoda; class Insecta; order Orthoptera; family Tettigoniidae; genus Meconema; species Meconema thalassinum. The sequence continues at coordinate 445,575,582 of OX336389.2, forward strand.
AAATAGCACCACCCGAACAGCTACATACTTCTACTATTATCAACATTTAATAGTGAATTCGAGAAACTCCAATCTCGAGGGGTGTTAAGGTCTAACTATAGTGGGCGCCTGTAGCTATCCAGCAGTGCCATTTACGAAGATTATCGAATGAGTAAGCGATCAGTTAAAATAAAATTGAAGGAGTCACTAAAAAGTGCCAGCAGTTGATTCACTAAAGAACGATACAAGAAATGTCCCTATCGCAAATAATCTGACCTAGTGTCCCATTTGACACTACAAAAATTAAACATTAAAAAAATCAAACTCACAATAACTATGTCCTGAAAGAGAAATACATTTGGAGAATTCGGCACTCTATTTGAGCCCTAATTCCTCCCAATAATAAATCTTGTGCATAAATGTGCACCTCAATAAACATGAAAATGATTTACAAAATATCCAACCCTTGTGAAATTACTTTGAACTTTCACGAAGAAAAAAAAAATCAAATTATGAAACGACGTTAGCTGTAGACATTGCCCTAGTCTATACAGTTTCGTTTCATTTTCTTGAACCGTAGTTCCAAATCTAAAATTGTAATGGTGAAAATGTTAACTATCAAGTATTAATTATGAAGCTTATGTGCAAATGTACAACGATTTGTGACCAGCACAAATTATAATTTCTTACATGAAATTAATTTAATTTTCTTTCTATCACGATTTCTAATAAATCTTTATGATTTTTCTTTCACAATCACCACGCCTTCCAAGGTTAAAGTATTTAATATAAGTCGTTGCAAAATGAGCATTCGTGCCGAATGGTAAAGTTTAGCACTGCTCTGATCTCATAACTGGTGATAATTCCGATAATGTAATTCATTGCAAGACTATCAGTTACGTAAAAATAGTGGATTCTAAAAGTGCTTGGCATTATTTTCTCATTCAACACTTCTCTTTCAAAAATTACACACATAGTTGCTCTACTTTCCTAACATATTGTACAGACACTTGCCTCAATGCAATATAATATTTTCACACTACCGGTGAACAAACTGGGAAAACATTTACGCTATGCCTCCTTATTCAATAAAACTTGATTTCATCTACGTTCATGGCCTTGCACGGAATTCTACTATAACACCCATTTCAATTGCATTTTATCTATAATGCATAACTCCTACAAAACTTCTACTATCCTGATACATTTATTCCTCGTGCTACAACATTTCAAACCTCAACTACGTCTGTACAGCTTTTTAAATATCTTGTATGAAGATTTTATTTACCTTAATCCACGTATAAATTTCGTTGTGATAATACCGTAACTAACAATTTGACTAGTCTGCAAGAATTCAAAGAAATAAAAATACGAACATATCCTCTCCTTCTGGTATTTCAAAAACTCTGAATATAATTCAATTAAATCTATATTGGCTTATTTTACAGACACCGGTCGACTTATAAAATGTCGCCTGTCATTTCCTTTCGTTACTTAATTTCATTTTCTGATCAATGAAGTTCCAAGGTTTCCTTCATGAAATATATATTTATTCACAAATATAGAGACTTTTTAATGCTCTAATTAAATCCTTAATTCACCAATGTGAATGTTCTCTTAACATTTCTTAATTGGAAATATAGTTTAATCCATTATTCTACTAACAGTATAATTTCAAATAACTATCTGCCTTGTGAACTACAAATGACATTTATTATAAATTGGATTTGTTTGTTAAAAGTCTATCATTTATTAACAATTGATTGTCGTGTAATTAGACATTAATTGCACGCTGTAAGTTTGTAATTGGTATTGGAACTTGAATCAACATCGTAAGTTTCGATTATCCCCGTATTTTCCCTGAAAATACCGATTTTCATATCCTAAAATGCCGCATCTAGATTTATCAATGCGTGTTCCATCTCACTATAAAGTACAGATATAGATAACGTTGCGCATATTTAAAGCTTATTTAATGAATTTACGATCTACTATCCGACATGTGCAAAATGGTTATTTGCTCATAAAACGTCAAAGTGACTTAAATCTGAATGAAAAAGTGGCAATAAAAATGAATTTAACGGATTTGAAGAATCTACAAAAATTGATAATAATAATAATAATAATATTGGTCAATCGCCGAATGAAACACAGAAAAGAAACTACTACTACAAACACGGATTATATAAACTGACAGCTTCAGCTACCTTATGTTGAACGACGAGATTCATGGAGTACTTGCTATTAGCAAGCAGAGTTCCTCTCGGAACCTCCAAAGACAGCTGTGGCCCCACCTGTGGTCGGACCGTGACGTAGCCATCGAAACTGGGTCAATGGCCAGCGTGATGACCTCGCCTCGCTTTCCTGGCATCTCCTCGATTTGTTGGCTGGCCTCCAGCGTATCATAATGAATTTTGATGTTGCTTCTCAATGCTGCTTTACAAGCGCATTTGGTTTGCTCCGAATCCCGTTCCATTGTAGTTTGTAAGAGCATTTCAAGATGTGAGTGAAATCTCTTGTCGTATAGTAGTTCCATTCGTAGTTTCAGAGTCTCGCGTGGTTGGTTCACCGCGATCTCCATCTATGACGAAGTATTCTGGACTTCATTGTAGATACTGCGTTTCTGTTTCCCTACATTAATGCAATTAGCAGTACATCACTATTTGGTTAAAGAGTGAACCAATGATATCTCCCCTTTGCCTGACTGTAACTTGCATTTTTGATACTGGTATTTGTAGTGTAATACCACCGTCGAATACTGCTTTGAAGTATAGAGTATAGACTGCAGTAAGATTATCGTCGTGTAGAAATATCAGTTTTAAACGGTGGCTGCAAGATAATACTTCCGTCCTCCTGTAGTAAACTGAGCCGTATGAATGAACTGCTTGCACGCTGTGTGTGTAGTGGACAGCTGCAAGTCTGCCTAGCAATGCTAGCCTGCACGGTGAGCTCTGCTTTCACGCAGATTTCACAGCCTTCTGAAGCCTCGCATTTCACTTGTTATACGAAGTTTGTTCCCAGACTAGGTCTTGCCTAAACCTGGTCAATGTATAGAGTGAAAACGAGTGATTTCCTCCTAGTCTCAGGATCTCTCTTCAAGTCTCCCCCACTCTTTCTCCTTCTGTGACGTGACTGCTAACCTCCCCAGGCTGTTGTCATATGTTGTTACCTCTCCTCTCTTGTGACGACACACTACCTTCTCCGGATGTGCGATCCACGCTTCTAGCGATGTCGGCCTGTCCATTCCAATAATTCACCTATTTCTTGTTTAAATAATTTCTAAATTTCCATCCTTTCTTCCGGCCTTTTATAAATGTTACTAGTACTTGCTTGACATAATAAAATACTCATCCTGAGTATAAAATCTTTAGATCTTCGATTTTATTTATTCTGAACAATTTCATTCCGTCATTTCTCAAATTTGCGGGTTTTGTTCTCATCTCGTCTGAGTCATGGTCTTGGCCATAAATAAATTCGGGCGCAGTACCTTTGCTCAGCAGATCTACACAAGCCATATCCTCCAACCAGCAGTTACAAGTATCACTTTACACTAGTGGGTGATAATGCTTGTCCCCATCAAATCAAAGTGGTTGATCAGTCCTTTGAGGTCCGGCTCCATGGCTTATTGGTTAGCGTGCTACGCTTTGGTCCGAAGGGTCCCATGTTAGATTCCTGGCCGGGTCATTAGGGATTTTAATCTCCTGGGGTTCATTCCCGTGGCCCGGGTGTGTGCGACGTCTTCATCACCTCATCCTCATTATGACGCGCAGGTCGCCTACGGATGTAAACTAGAAAGACCTGCACTCGGCCTCTCAGGAAGCCACACGAAAAAAGAGTTCATTGAGATGGATGGGGTACAGAGATTGGTGTGGCCAGTGCAGTCTCCAGAATGAACTATGTAAAATGGTATGGAACTCCTTGAAGAGAGCAATTGCAATCCACGCATACCCTCTGGTTACCCTTCAGTCAGGGCACATGGAGGCTACACATGGTAATGAACTGACACACAAAGAATGATCATTTTGAGTAAAAAATAAAACATGTTAGCAACTGTAGCTTCTAATGTGACTTTGTTGGCACTTGGTTATGTGAAGAACAGCCCAAGTTCATCCACATAAACGGAAGAACAGCATCAGGCTTAAGGCCTGGACAAAATAACTTCCTTAACCTTTACACTGCTACGCCCGAGATATCTCGGGTGCGGTAGAACGTCACGTCCTTGCTGCGCCCGAGATATCTCGTCGGCAACTTCATCTGAATAACATACTTTTAAAAATTTATTCAGCATGGAGGGGTTTGATAGTCTCTCACAATATTAGCACCGAAACGGTTAAGAGAAGCTTAGACTGAAAGGATTGGGCTGAGGAAATGCGGCCTGGTTCTTTCACTGCCTTACTGAACATTGAGAGTAAATACAATATTTTTATTTATATGGTGAAACGTGCGAACACATTAACAAATAAGATTTAATTAAAAAATTAATTATGTTGGCCTGCCTGGGGCAATTGCAAATGTTCATCAATTTCAATTAGGTTGGCACAACCATGTGCTAATAGACAAAAGTTCTTTCTGCTTGATGCACACACAAGTTGAATATATTATTGCACTTGCTAGCAAAAACACTTATAACGAAGACTATTAAAACAATAATAAAAAGACACAAACTTATCTTTGGTGGCGATGACTAGAAAGCATGCTGACGGAGACTGCCGTGGCCAACACTTGATTTTTGAGCAGTAAAATTTGGAATGTCCAGCATCAGGAAAATAACCTTGCTAGGGCGATCTTCTTCTTCACCAGCGTTGTACATTGTTTAACATCCTTAGGTTTGATGTTATTTCTCGAATGCCAAATAACATGGCATTTTATAACTGCGATTTGGCGCAGCTTCTTGCGGTTGGAGTGAAGTGTAGAATGCACTTTCTCAGTGTAGAAGTTCCCTGCTGTTGCGTTGCATGGTAGTTTCAACCATGAAATGTAGCTTGGGCCTGAAGCTTAGAATGCCCCGGAGAAGGGCGGAAGGCACGAATGCCATTCGCAGAATGAAGAATGCCGCAGAAAGTTGAAGAAGGAATGCCGATGGGGAGTAAAACGCCGCCACTTAAATAATGGCACCAGAGAAGCATCTGGAAGCCTACAGGCTGGCGGGCAATGATTGGCCAGGGCGTAGCTGTGACGTCAGTCAGGCAGGAAGGCAGCAAGCAAGGCGATACCCCTTTCAGTAAGTGAGCGTATGCTGGAGGCGCATGACCTTAAACACGCTGAGGTAAGAGTCTTAGATATATATAGAGAGAGAACACTAGTAATAGACAATATGATATTAACAAAAAAGAATAAATAAATAAATATGGCTCGTTCGGGGGTCTCGGAAAACATAAGCAATGACGGGAAAATGCAGCAATTAAATAACAGAACATATAGACAAGTTAAACATCACGAAAGTGATCAGCACTTAATCAGTGAATGCAGTTTGTTTCTCTTTGCATGTGCAGGTATCCTCTGTATTGTGTACTGTAATTAGATTCATATAGCAAAAAAAAAAAAACTTAATTAACCTCCACAAATCCAAATTATGCAATAGTTTCTTTTAGCATTGTATATCTCTGATTTGTACTTGATTTAATACCGATCCCCAGTAGCTAATTGGTTGATAATGTTTCAGATTACAGAAGTTTACAATTCACTGGACTGTAACAGTTGTGTGTTTCTCCTACGAATGCCATTTTGCAACAATAGCTCCAAGATTTTTTTGAAATTCACTAAGATAATAATTATAATAATACAAGGGTTTAACACCCCTTTTGACTGCTGTGGTTTTAGGGATGCTAAGTGCTGGACTTCACCCTGGAGGTTATATTTAACATACCAGTGTATCTACTAACACAAGGTTATTGCATTTATACAGCCTCTCATGCCATTGCACTGAGCCAGGATTGAGCCCAATATCATGGACTTGGAAGGCCCAATGATATACCAAATATACCAAAGCTTGCATGAGTTGTTGATTCTTTAGGGGCTTTGCGACATTGTGGTCATGTAGCCCTGTGTACTTGGGTGTGCGTACAAGCTGCATGATAACCTATGCTAATGTCCATACTAGTGTGTGTATTTGTAATCAAGGTAGGATTTGGGTAGGGAGAGGTCGTGGCCCTAAGTTAGGTACTGTGACCGTTTTTGTATTCCCGATTATGGATGTCTGAGAGAGCGATGCTTCATGGTGCGGCGATATCCTGTGTTCCATGAGCTGGCTGTGTTTTCAACATCTGCTGTGACGTAACGCGGGGCCATCGCCCTCTCTTGCTAGGATGTGACTGTGGGTGAGTCAAGGTCAGGGTGACGTCAGTAGTGGGCAGTGGAGTGAGTGTCTACAGAGGTGCGTAATCGACATTCTTGCTTGCTTGCCAGAACGGAACCGGACTGTGCGAGGTTCCTTCAGCAGGACTTAGATTGTCATGGACTCGTGTGAGCTCATGAACGGTTCGTGAAATCGTTATACGCACACGACTGGAACTCTGTTTGATTCAAACTTTCATAAAGTTTGTTTAAACGTGTGTACGGCAGCTTTCGAAACTTTATTCTTGCATTGTTTGAGTTCTGCTGATATTCTATTCAGGCAACTTGCCATGGAAAACAGGACTGACGTGAACCGTGAGAATTTAGCGCTGCCGGAACTTGATTCGTATTCCAACATGTATTCTAAGCGATTGGTGAGAGGAAAAAGATTTTGGTGTTCTGCATATACGACAATGTACGCTTAAATTGGAATTCAGGAACACGGTATGAACGAGTCGAGTGCTGACATAACGAAGTAACCTTGGAGTACATCTAGCCAGAGATGTTCTTAGAGCATTTTCTGAAGATCTTCGCCATGGACTGTAATTCACTCAGATTCATGGATGAGACGAGCGTAAACCGTGGAAGCAATTTGAAGTTACTTCTGTGCTATCATATTAAGATTGTCAATGAAGAATGATGTCTACTATATTCGTGTAGGAACTTCTAGAATATACCGGATCTGATGCATAGTTCCACCCGAGGTGTGGTTACAGGGAGACGTGTATCTGGGTTCGACGCCAGGATGATGAGTCACTACGCTAAAGGCCAGGATTCTTCTGGAAGCCGGACTCGGGAAATTTTGTCACGATTGACGCCCATCCATCATCTGAAAATCTATATATATAAAGCTCAATGTTTGTCTGTCTGTCTGTTATGTATACAAATCCACACCGTTTCACCGATCTGAACCAAAATTTGTATACTTACCCTTCCGAACCCTGCGGGTAACCCTGTCCACTTGAAATTTCCGACAGACCACCCCATTCCCTGCATTTAGGCCCTTTGGCCCAAATCTACACTGTTTCACCGATCTCAACCAAAATTTGTATACATACCCTTTGGAACCCTGCGAGTAACACTGTCCACTTAAAATTTCGGACAGACCACCCCATTTCCTGCATTTAGGCCCTTTGGCAAACATCTACACCGTTTCACCGATCCGAACCTAAATTTGTATACTTACCCTTTGCAACCCTGCGGGTAACCCTGTCCACTTGAAATTTCGGGCAGACCACCCCATTCTCTGCATTTAGGCCCTTTGGCCCAAATCCACACCGTTTCACCGATCAGAACCAAAATTTGTAGACTAACCCTTTGGTACCCTGCGAGTAACACTGTCTGCTCGAAATTGCGGACAGACCACTCCATTCCCTGCATTTAGGCCCTTTGTCCCAAATCTACACCGTTTCACAGATCTCAACCAAAATTTGTTATTTACCGTCTGGAACCCTGCGAGTAACACTGTCTGCTTGAAATTTCGGACAGACCACTCCATTCCCTGCATTTAGGCCCTTTGACACAAATCTACACCGTTTCACCGATCAGAACCAAAATTTGTATACTTACCCTTTGGTACCCTGCGAGTAACACTGTCTGCTTGAAATTGCGAACAGACCACTCTATTCTCGGAAAGAGGACAGGGTCCGTCCCAAAGGCAATGGAAAAAAGGGGTAAAACCGGACCCGCTCAGGAAACCCTCAGGGTTGCCAGCTCCCGAACTCACCAGCCATGAGCCCTTGAGGATGTAGCACTATCCAGGGTGCACCAGAAGTGGTGGGGCTACCCACACCCTGCCTCCTTGAGGGTCTTGAGCAGAAGACATGAGATATTAAGAAAAGAAAAAGAAGGCTGACACCTCGAAGAATGAGGCTATCAGGAATGATTAGACAAGGGTCAATTAAGGCGGGAAAGTGAAAGAGTCGCTAGGCCTCGGATACCCTGATACCATCGGGGTCGGAAGAGAACAAGAGTTTGACCAAGGGAGGCTGACTGGAAAGAGAACTGAAAGGAGCCCGGCACCAGTAAGTAGAAGCAATGCCGGACTCAGCTGGGGTCCCGTGGTCGCACACCCACATCCCACAAGTTGTGAGACCCTGGTGGGTGGAGGGGGGAGGAGGGGGCAGGTGTGAGAATAGCTTGCTGATTCATCGCGAGGTGGCATGAGAGAAATGTCCAGACCCCGCCGTGTTACCTGGTATTGCTATGCTGATGTTCATACAGGGTCTTCACTCAAACCACTGTAGTGTTACGAAAGAATGAGTGATTCACCGGTCAATGTGAATAGGACCGGGAACCCCCCCCCCCCCCTTGAACGTCTGTCATCATATATCGTCGTCATCTGCGATATTCTCAGGTTCGTGCAGCTTGGACCCGAGCAGTACTCAATAAGCTGTTTCACTACACGCATCGAGTATAGGCCTAAGCCAGAAAATAACGTTCAGACTTTGGAAGACATCGAAGGTAGAAATCTGAATTACCTATATCAGATTTAAAATTACACCAAGTTCGTTTAGTAGTCATTTTTCATTACCTTATTATTATCATCATAAGGGCAAATGACCTAGATGTTACGCCCATTATACCACTAATCACCACACACAATAAGTCTTTATCGCCTGTGAATTTTGAAATATTTCTTTCTATCACGGTAGTTTGTAAGTTTGTCGTGTCAATTCAACAGTAGTATTCATTACCATCCTCATCAAAAGGGCAAATGACCTAGATGTTACGTCCATTATACTACTAAGTAACACCACAGTCTTCATCGCCTGTGATTTTTAAAATTTGTATTTTCATTAGTTTGTAAGTTTGATATACCCGTTCAGTAGTAATCGTCTTCATTATCATCCTCATCAAAGGGGCAAATGACCTACAGTAGATGTTACGTCCATTATACTACTAAGCAACACCAGAGTCTACCTAGCCTGTGATTTTAAAAATACGTATTTCCATTAGTTTGTAAGTTTGATATACCCGTTCAGAAGTAGTAGTAGTCTTCATTGTCATCCTCATCAAAAGGGCAAATGACCTCTCATTCCTTTAAAGTACGGTATCAATTTTTCCCATTCGTTGATAAGTTACATGTGCCAGTAGTCGCTTCTATGTTCATCATCACTATGTAGAAGATGTTTTGCGTCAGAAGAAAAGACAACTGGATGCTCAGAAACGTTAACGATATATCGACTGCGAAATCTGGAAGCTTCTCTTTGAGGAATTGCTTCAGACATTTATCGTACAGTTTAAACCTTAACATGACGAAACTTTTAACCAGATAGCGATCTAAGTGGGAGCTCTTTGGCAAAAAATAATCAAGTCTTTCCCGAAATGTGAGTCCTAAAAATAACTTTTTCTATTATTTTCTAAGTTTCATATGTCAGTTATGTAGTAATTTTCAATATCATCCTGATCAGTAGGGCAAATTACCTAGATGTTACGCCCTCAACGTCATTGGGGGCAAATGACCTAGAATTTAAGTCCATTATATTTCTAATCACCACCACATAAAGTCTTCTACGACTGAGATGTCACGAAATCTGGGACCGCTAACGACATATCTCGACTCGGACTGATGACAAATATCACGAGAATGATCATAATTTTACAGAGCCTTCCCATAGTGACTTAAGTATAAACATTGTCACTGGGTTTGATAATGTAAGAAATGAATACATAAATAAATATAATTTATGACGTTGAGTGTTAAGGAGACTGGAATATTATCATCATTCCACCGGGCGAAGCCGGGTACTACTGCTAGTAAGGTATAAATCTGACAATCTTTGGTAGTTTGAGCATTTTCATTTGTAGTATCCAGTTGCCAATTAGTTTGTGTAATTAGTTTATATGATGGCGGGATTTTAAGACAGATTTGTCTTTCTTGACCCCAGATTCTCCTTTCTTTTTGAGTTCGTTTGACGAACAAATTTATCCATGTCTTGTCAGGATATAGTATTTCATTCTTTGCTTCTGCGTTAGTTTTCCGTTCATCGTAATTTTCTGCAATTTTCAATCGTTGGAAGACCATCATTTAGGAAGAAGAATTGCGTTTTAGTATTATGATATTTTAGCAAATTTTTGCACCGTTATGGTCGTGTTTCTGTAATTTCCAGCAAGTAAATTTTTCCTTCACATTTAAATCGTTTGACGTTATAAAGTACTTCAGCATCATGGTTACGTGATGGAGTTTTGATCGACATTTTCTCTAAAATATTATTATGATTCCAAACTCAAGGATGTTCATTTAAATCTTGGCGTTATTCGAAAATGTATTTTTGCTAAGCCATTAAGGAATTTGATCCTTGAAAAATACTGATATAAAAGTTTTCTCTCGATAATCAGCCGTAATGTTAATATTATTATTTAAGTAAAATTGATTGTGAAATTGAGTTCGTGGACTTTTGGAACCACATGATACATTGTTAAGCTGGAGAAGGTTTTTTGGATCACTGTGAGTGATTATGGAACTTATAAAATGAATTTGAAAGAAGTACTGTGTGACTGATAAGTGTTGGTTGATATGTAACTAAAGTTTGTGAATTGTTTCGTCATGTTGTTTCATCCTTAAAAAAAAAAGTAGGTTGAAGTTTAATGGTGGTAATTAATTTTCGTCTTGTTAGAATACGTCATCGAGTGACGTCTGTGAATTTTGTTTTCAAATCAATTGGAGATAGTATCTCTAAGATATTTACTGTGATTTAACTTTATCTCCACTTCATATCTATGAAATTTAATAAGACCCGTGGCGATTTCCGAGAGATCTCTTAAGTACAGCCATTTCTTTGTAATCTTTTTCAAATTTATTTGCATTTTCGTTTAACTCGGTGTGAACATAATTATATTTAGCTGAGCTTCTCCACTTGGCTAAATTGCGTCTACGGTGGCGATTCCTTATTGTACAATTTAACCAAATAAGATGGTGTAGTTATAGTGAAAGTGGCCATTGGAGTTTGTTTCATTAAGAAACATTATATATGTATATACGTGTACATTATTGTATTATATTCAGGTGAGGGATACTTTCAGTAACACTTATATTGAATAAATATTTTATCATACAGCAGTTCAATCCGAGAGTATAATTCATAATAACTGCATAAATTGTGCCGGGAAGATCAATGTGTTTTCTTTTCTTAAATTTCTCATTACTCTCTGAGATAAGTCGTATCTCGTTTGCGTCTCGTGTCACGTTTTGACCTGAGCTAGTTTTCTTTGTATGCACTTAGGTTTGTCTTTGCACAATAATTTAGGTTTGTTGATATGCTCCTTTTATACTTCCTTCTCCTATTGGTAGGATCTGGGGGGCGTTTTCAGCCGGGCATTTTCGGATCCTACGATCCAGTGTTCCTCGAGGGATTCAACATGTCTTGGTAAGTTATAAAAGGGTACATCAGCATCCCAGCATTTGCCTGGAGTAGAGATGGGCAACCACGGAAATCCACTTCCAGGATGGTTGAGGTGGGAAACAAACCCATCCCTTCTCAATTTTGCCTCACGAAGCTGAGTGTACCCCGTTCCAGCCCTCAGAGCAGAATTAAATTCTTGGCAGAGCTGGGAATTGAACCTGGGCCTTTGCGGCAACAGCCAAGAATGCTAGCCACTATGCACATCTTGAATGACTCAGTTAAGATAATGATTCAAATTGAAAAGCTAGAATAAACTGAACCATAATAACCTACAATGATCATGTGTGGATTTTATGTTTCAGTTGTGTGCCTACAAATGGTCCAATGAAAAGTGGTGTGTAGTAGAGGGTTGAGACACCCAAGCTACAGTATGTACCATAGCTAGGGACATCAACAACACGAAGATCATCAATCCCTAGTTGCTTACAGCCAAGTGACTTTCCAATATATACTGTACAATGCATTTTCTGTTGCTTGAGCAGAACTTCATCCTTCTATTACTTCAATAGGATTCTGCCATTCACAAACAGAACAAAGCTTTTGTATCATGGTGTCTAGAAAGGTTTCTTCCTGTAGATGCTACAAATCTTTCATTCTGATTTTCTACGAAATCTATAGAAATGTAGCCAGCCCTGTGGTGTTAGGGTAGTACGCCTGCCCCAGGTTCAATTCCCTGTTCCGTTGGGGAATTTAGAAACTGCCGTGAAGGCTGGTATGGGGTACACTCAGCCTCGTGAGGACAACTGCGTAGCTATTTGACAGAGTCAAGAAAACCAAGATTATCGGCCAAGAGACACGAAGTGGTGACCATCATCATCCCATAATCTGTAGGACAAATGGCTCAGCGGCAGTCACTTGGTAGACTAAGGCTCTTCATGGGCTGAGATGGGACCTCTTAAATCGGATTGGGACATATTTCCTATGTATGTGAAAATACAAATCAATGCAGGTTTTTAACCTAGGAGATACATTTAAGAGCAAAAACACTGACAAAGACTAACCAATCAAAATAATAAATTAGGCCTAGCATAGTTTCATATATTATTAGTCAGAATTTTGATTCAATATTCAGATAACTTTTCCTGACAACCAAATTCCCAGAGTTCAAAAATTGATGAATGTACCTGTTCTCAGGCAGTACTCCATTTGCAGCTTGGTGTTCTCTTGCCACAACAGAGTCAGTAGTAAATGAAGGACTCCCATATCTCATCGTGGTATTGGCTGTGTGTTCACTACGTTCAGCTTCACTTTTTGAAGGTCTGGAGTGCAAGGAATCTGGAATACAAAATTGGAAAATCTAAACTAGTTAAAAGTGAATGTAAAATGACTTAAAATAACCTAGACAAACATTGAACATTCTATTAATTAATACACATTCATGCTCACAAGAAATACAAGTTCATCTGCATGAGTGCATAATCACTGATGGGATACATCAAATGGAAGTAAGAATTCTCAAAATATTTGGAAAAACTTAGTATATACACAATGCATGAACTGCTGATGTTGATAATTGTTGTTTTAAGAGGCCTCACATCTAGGTTATCGACCCCTAATGGTCTGGGTGATAGCGAAAATGACAACGAAATGGATGATGATGATAATCGTTGTTTTAAAGGGCCAAACATCGAGGTTATCGGCCCTTAATGAAATGAAATGGCGTGAAATGAAAGGATGAAGATAAAAACAGCTCACTGCCATGGATGAAACGAAAATGGTTTATATAAAACAGACAGTCGGTCTGAAAGACTGGACTTTATATCATTTTAAATGCTACAAATGCTGAAAAATGCTAAAAAGGCTTCGCTCGAAGCAAAAGACTCTTGACATGTTAGATGATCAAGAAACAATCAGAACGCTAGAAAGTTACAGGTCATGAGGGAGCTGGCTGGATGACGTCACGCTCGCCATGTCGTGGCCGCCTTGTAATGCCAGAGCTCACCAGTGAACTCAGTACACATGCACCAAGCGGTACTATGACGTCACACACCTCAGTGCATTCTCGGTACATTTCGTGACGTTGCCGTAACGTAACGACGAAGTCCACTAGATCATTTAAAATGATAAAGCAGACAGTGAGCACCAACAATTATGCCTTATTTGAATAAAAATAATAAAAGGCGGATGGTAAAAAACAAGAAAAGAAATAAGGCATAGTAAACAATAAAATAGATGAACGCAATAAAAAACATAAAACGGACTTCACCTAAATTAAAAGTCTTAACTCAGGCTACATTAAAACTTAAAAAGTAACCACTCCCCCTTATGAACCAGATGACGAGGTCTACTGACTGCCCGTCATGACGGAGAATAGGGAGACGGAGTTAGGCAGTTAAAGAGTCCTTCGCAGATCGTCCAGGTCCACACACTCCAAGAGAATGTGTGCCATGGTAAGGTGGGCGCCGCAAGTACATAGGGGGGGTCTTCTCTCTTTAGCAAGTGGGAGTGCGTAGTATTCCCATGGCCGATCCAGAGTCGACAGAGTACCACAGCTTCCATCTGGAGAGACCGGAAGGAAGATTTCCACACCTTCGTTGCCTCCTTGATGCCTCTCAGTTTGTTGGGTGGAGGCGTGGCTCGCAACGCTTCCTCCCAATGCGACTGGATCGAATGTTGCAACTGAGATCGCACATCACTAGCAGGCACCTTATACGGTAGAGAGGGCAGTACGACTGCCTCTCTCGCAGCCTGATCAGCAAGCTCATTTCCCGCAATACCCATGTGGCTGGGAAGCCACACAATGGTCACCCCGGTTCCAGCGTTACACGTACTGACGAGAAGGTCGTACACACACTGAACCAGCGGGTGCTTCCGGAAACACACATCGATCGCTTGCAGCGCACTAAGAGAGCCAGTACACACAAGAAAGTGCTGGTGATCGTCTGATAACGTGTACCGCAGAGGTTCTAAGATGCCATAGAGCTCCGCTGTGTACAAGCTACAGGCCTCGAGAAGTGGAAAGAAAAACCGACGATCCTCAAACACAAATGCACAGCCTGCGTTCTCGTTTACCGTCTAACCGTCCGTGAATAGAAGCCCTGATCCTGGATACCGGCCCACCACGGACCGGAACAGCCTCCGTTGGACGGAGAAGTCCGTGTCCGCCATGGGGCCGGTGTGCAGATCCAGGATATCAGGGCGAGAGACTATCCACGGAGGGGCCTTGCTAGGTACTCGGACGATACAGGAGACAGAAGGAAATCGGAACTGCCGGTATGAGTCATCCAAGCGAATCCCCGCCGCCCGAATGGCTCGGGCGAGCACATCATACAGCCTGTGATTCAGATTGGTAAACAAACATGGATAGCTGGGATGAAGTGGCATCTGTCGAATAGTTCAGGGTGACCGCTGGTTACCTAAAATTATTTTCCCTGTGTTTTCCCTGTGTTAAATTTGACCTTTTATAAGGATACTATTTATGTTTATTTTCAGAAAATAAAACAAAATTCATGTACGGTAAATACTGTTTTTAAAATTTGTTACAGAACGTAAAATACATAACTATAATAGTCTCTTACGACAACGTATATCTTTCACAAATTAAATAACTTGCACGTTTCATTGATCATATTTCAAAATAATCACAATTATTCAGGTATAATATTTAACAGAGCAAGCCTGCGTGGCTTAGGCGGCAGCATGCCGGCCTCTCACCGCTGGGTCCGTGGTTCAAATCCTGGTCACTCCATGCGAGATCTGTGCTGGACAAAACTGAGGCAGACAGGTTTTTCTCAGGGTACTCCGGTTTTCCCTGTCAAAATTTCATTCCAGCAACACTCTCCACATCATTTCATTTGTCATTCATTTAATCATTGCCCCAGAGGAGTGCGTCAGGCCTCGGCAGCCGGCACAGTCCATATCCTCGCCGCTAGATGGGGGCTTCATTCATTCCATTCCTGACCCGGTCGGATACTGGAAGCAGGCTGTGGATTTTCATTTTCATTTAACAGATATTTAGGTGGCTGAATACGTTTGAAGTTCTTTTTCTTCAATGTTTTTACTTTCATTTCCAGCTCATGTTGCTTTGTGCACAATTCTTCCTTTTCTTTATTAAATGCCAGTAACACTTCATCCTCTCTTTTCTTCTTCTCTCTCTCGTACCGACTCAACTGCTCTATTTCTGTTTCCCGTCGTTTTCGTTTCCGACAGCGATTTTTCCCTTAGCCCTACAACCGTAACGAACCATTTCATCATCAATGTTTATAGTATCTACTCCACCTGCATCCTGAATTCCAACCCATGCTCTTCTAATCGCTATGAGAGTTTCCTTGTGAAATTTTCCACTTATATTTCTTTGTTAATGGAGCAAAAAAAACCTCCACGAAGGCATTACCATGAGAAAATATGAGGATGATTTCTATGCTCTGCCACAGATTCCAAGCCCTTGAACTGTTTAGTATAAAAAGGATCCAGGCGAGATTTACTCCTATCAAATTTTTCAAGCTCAGTCCTTGTTGACACGCAATATAAAACGACCAAACTGAAGTGTGGCTCGATTTGACAAAAGCGCAGCCTCATGCTGGCTGGTGATCCTTGCTTCGTGAAATTTTCCTGCAATGTGACTAGTGCCTATGTTGGTCAAGGCAATCTGTTTTTTGCACACGTTACAAAAAGCATGTTTTGCATTCTTGTGAACTTCTTCTAACCAAGGCTGAAAATCTGGGTACTTTGACGGTTCCAGCTATTCTGGATTGAATTTCGAGGATCCATACATGATCTTCAAAAAATATTACATACAAAACCGTTAATTGTTGATGACTGAATTATAGGTTATGTAAACCATTGTCGTTGCAGTACCGAATTTACTCGCCTATAACACTCCCCCCTTTAATTTTCTACTATTATTAGGGGGAAAAATTATTGTAAAAAAAAAAAGAAATTGGGATGGAGAAATAAACAGAAAAATGTCCCTATCATCATCACCACCGTCATTGTCTTCGTCAGAGCTTGATGAATTGCCAAGGTTAATAATCATTTCATCCACCGCGATATCCAGATGCCTTTAGTATTTCTTTCTGCACATGCTGTACGAGATGTGTCCAGTCCTCGGGTCGATCTTAGGCGAAGTAAAAGTAAGGAAACAATGACAATGAAAGGAAATCCGACACAGACAGTGGTTAATAAGCGACTGAAACAATGCCTGCCCATACGAGAAGAATTCTGTCACTTGTGTGGTGTATTTTGTAGCCACATGTTGCTGACGGGTGTTTGATAGTAAAATGTCGAGAGCTGTGAGATATTGTTTGCAGTTTTTAAAATTTATGCATGTGTGATGCATTTGCATAGAGTGTTTGCACGGACTTTAAAACAATTTGGTATGTGCATCTCCCCTGCGAAAGAAGACCATGGAAAGGCTAAAAACAGTAAATTTCCTCAAGCGACAGGCCGCGAATAATTTTCAATTTAGATTTATTTTATCAAAGTAGATAATAGAAAATAAAATAATGCAAAACGAAATTAAATAAGTCACTTTGCCAAATACAAGATTGTTACTAGGAACTACAGTTATACACAGCACAAAATTAAGTTCTTTTGACAGTACTATTTTTTTTTCCAATTCCTGGAAATCTTTCGTGACTTCTCTTTCGACTGCCACCTTTGCCGTCGCTTTACACCCGTTTTGCTTCCTTGAACACGGCGTAGGAGTTTCATGCAGTATGGACTCTAGCTCACGGTTATCTTTTCTACTCCACCAGCTGCCATCACAGCGTCCTGAACAGTATGCATGCCAATCAGACTTGCTTCTTTGTGATTGACGATCATGCACTCCTTGTTCAGGGAGAAACCTCTGTCTAGAGCTGCTCTGTGGTGATTCCAAATCAGTAGCATTTTAACGAAGCTTGTGAGATCGTTTTTGGCAGGAACTGAGGAAGGTGCTGAAGCCACTAATTCAGACCAAAGCATGTCGAGCCGTGGCTCTTTTCCGTCGAACTGCTTCAAACGCGCAGTGACGGAGGGCAGTCTCAGAAGTGCGAAGTAGCTGCTGCTCTTGATGCGGTCAACCATTGCGCCAGAAAGCAAATTCTTCTGATTACAAAGAATTTCCAGGGCAATGGCAATCCTAACTTCTTCAAAGTTAAGAGTCTCACCGACCCCTATAGGGTCTAGGCAGGAAATAGCACGGGTCTCTTGTGAGATAGAGTTGACCCCTCTTTGATTTTTTCAGCCATAGGATACGAATGTACAATTTTCGGCAGTTGGTGCGAAATTGCAGCACATCCGCGTCTGGACTTTTCTGAGATCTTAAGCTGTTAACTTCTTTAAGGGCTGCTCTCGTCGAGAATCCCAGGTCTCCTCTGAATAACAATGCAGACTGATTCCTGCATGTCATTGTCAGCAACGAGCGCGGCGCGCGTGGCCCCGCGCGGAGAGGGTACGGCCGGCGGTCGGCCAGGCAAAGCATGCATTCGACGTTGGCTGCGATCTCATCCCGCTTAGCGCTCTATCGGTGGCGCAAATTGCGGGTGGCAGCGGGGTCTGCAGGCGAAATAGAAGACTGAGCGGGAGGCTAAGAAGTCAGGCATTATGAGACTGTTCAAGATTTCCCGTAACAAGTGCGAATTTCCCGTAGATTTCCCGGGTCACTAAAATTCCCATATCGCTCGACACCATGGTTTAACTTTGGCTGGTATTCCAGCATCCCAATATTTGAAAGAAACATAAAACACATATTATGTTTTGTAAGCAGAACGTACCACAAGTCGTATCTGCGAACTAGCTACTGTTGGGAGGGGTCCTCATTGATCATTATAAACCATCAATCACTGGTCGTTTATCTCTACAAAGTCTGTTAGTTTCTCTTTGCCGCAGTGATTGGAACCTAATCGAAGCTGCAGCGTTGAACCAGCGTCTCATAAACATAGCTTTCCCAACATCAAAATCGACAGATAATCTTGATGCACGGTCACTCTTATCCAACTATTTCAGCAGTTCAAGTTTGTCTTGAAGAGTAAAAGACCTGTGCCTTCGTTTGCTTGCCATTTTCAAGCCTTAACTTAATCGAATTTATCACAGTATAGCGCTGCTAGTAAACTGAGACAAAGCCAGCAGCTAACTGAGGAAAGCAGAATTGCCCCGCGACTTTCACAACTGTGGCGTGGTGCGAGTCACGTGATCACGTTCTGCAGTGCTATTACCGAGAGCAGGTTCTTAACTCCTGTACATTTATACTATCTCTACTTAGTATAAAACAAAGTCCCCGATTCTTGGATGTCACGGGTAATTTCGAGAACCACTGGATGGATTTTGATGCGGTTTTCACCATTCTGTCAACGATATCTCGAGGAAGGATTCTCTAGAAAATAATTTATTTATGATCAAAGGAAGCCGAGCAGTAACGATTTCAGTGAAAAGTCGAAATAAAGAAACTGACGTCCGTGAGCATTTTAAGTTTACACTGGGCAAACCACTAAAAATATGAATATACTACGAGTGTAAGAATTGTTCAGCATTAAAAGTTCTAAAAGAAAGTCCGCGATAGCATATCTCTATCTTCAATACATCGCCCACTATATGTGATTTTACACTTTTATTTCTTCCAACACTCTCCATTCAATTACTGAGAGAACTGTTCCCGGGCGGGTTGCTAGTACTGTATAAACTATTTTCTGATTAATCCAAAAATTTCATAATCCGAACAGACACCGGTCCAACGAGACTCCACAGTATATAGACCATGGGAATGCAAAACCTCGTAAGCCACATTGCCGTTTCCTGCCATTCTCTTCCTTACAGCTAGTCACGATGCCTAGACCTACATGGATATACATTCCCTCTGAACCTTTTATTTAAAGTTGAGATTCCTATTACCCAGGTTTGGAGGAGACCATGAGAGTGATATTAACCTGCTACACTGTCTAACAGGACATCTTTTCGAGGAGGTTCAGCTATGGTGTGGGGAGGCAACGGTCTTAAGGTATGTGTTCACGTTGAAAATAGCATTTATGTGAAATTTTTCAAAATTTTTTCATTTTCATTTTATGGAAGCCTGGTCTTTCTACTTTAAGAATATATGTCATTTATATACATTAAACAAAGCAAATGACCTTCTGAGAGGTTTAAAACCATATGTGCATTCTCTCTGAACTGAGAGTAGGTGCATGATGGCGGGTAACATTTTAAATCAATTTCTTGTGGACAGTCCGTTTGAATTTAGCGCCCATAGTATGTTAGTAGCCTGAATTGAACGTAGTTAAAGTTTTTATCACCAGATGATGTCCACGTAGCATTCCCTCCAAAGGGAACTGAGAAAACTGGTCCAAGATAAGAAATTAGGCAGGAAGGGAAAGTTGACTGGGAAACTCATACGTAAAATGCAGAACTATGTTGGGATAGCTCTACGTTCAAATTCCAGCAGTATTGATGCCATGAGAAATGTTATTTGGGCTACTCTCTACCACTTGACTGAGACTCGAGATCATCCCACGCATCACGGGTGTCCTGTTGGCAGTGACATCTGGTGTGCATACCAGCGGGCAAAGGCCAAAAACAAACTGGAAGGATATAAGCATAAAACAGGCATTTCTCTAGAGATTCTACATGATGTAAAACTGTGCGATCCATCTATATTGTCCAAGTGTCTATATGGCCTAACACAGAACAGCAATGAGTGTTTCAATCGAATGGTGTGGCGGCGGTGTCCTAAAGGAACTTTTTAGGGGCTGGACACCCTCAGATTGGGAGTGATGCATGCTGTGTACCATTTCAACTGTGGAAATACTGCAGACATAGAGATTTTGACTAGAACGGACAAACATCCTGGATATTCCACCACGAGAGGAGCATTGAAAACAGATCAGGATCGGATAGCGAAGAGCTCTTACCACTCTTCCCCCCCTCTTCCAACAGAAACAGGGAAGAAGGTATCTCAGAGGGAGGAGGAAATTAAAAGAAGATAAGAACACTAACAAGGAAGGAGTGACTTAAGGAGCTAGACTGTTTTAAAGAGCCAAGTAGGTGTGTGGAATGTGTGTCTTCAAAACATATCATTGTGTAACTTCTTCCTTGATTTTCTCAGAACTAGTTTTTTAAGCAGATTTCCAAATTAAAAACAATATATCTCATTCAGTTTTTGACCTAAGATGATGAATAATATGGCAAATTGAAGGTAAGAAACTAGCAAATGTTGTATACTAGGATTTTTAGGATAATTTGAAAATCTGTAATGTGGCCCACAATTGAAAAAAAAAATTACATACCGGTAAGTAAAAAATAGAAATAACATGAAATTCATTACCTGTCCACTGAATTAATGTGTAACATCATAGCTGTAGTATACAACATTAGGTATAATGGTAGCTTCAATTTGATACCACATGAAGGTAGATTGTATTATTTGTTGTAGAGATACAATGTTTTGAAAATTTTGAAGAAAAAAAAATATTCTTTTTAAATTTTCTGCACTTCAAATTAAAAAAAATATATATTAAAATTGTTTTTGTTAATGTGTATTAATGCTCAATCCATCATATAAATTTAAAAATGAACAAATAAGAATGGTAAAAGTTTACTTGCAACGTGAACACATACCTTAAGGGACACACAGAGCTTGTCAATATCTGCATTGACTGTATCAGAGGACTCGATGCACATAGGTATATCGAGGAGATCCTGGTACAGCATGCGGTGCACCGTTTATGGGAGGAAATTTCAGGCCTATGCATGGTAATGCCTGGCAACATGTTGCAAATCGAGTGGTTGTGTTTCTCAGGGAACGTGGAATTCGAACCCAGGACTGACCATCACGCAGCTCCGACTTGAACATCACCGAATATGTGTTGGACAGGCTAACAGGAAGTGTTCGATGTCATGATTGGAACACCTTGGAAGAGCTTCAAGATCCTCTGTGTGAAGAATGGGATACCATTCCTCAAGAATCGATCAGGGATCTTCTGCAAAGTTTGTTCCGACATCTTCAGGCAGTTATTGAAGCTAGGGGAGGAAACACCTGTATTAGTGTTATCTGTTTTAGTGTGTGTGAAGGTGTTGGGTCAGTTACACATCAATAACAGTACAGCAGTGATTTTAAAAAAATTCTCATTAAAACAAGAAATAACTATTTTTGTTGGTATGTTGGCTTTCACGGGCCATGAATAAAACTCAGCAATTTTTCTAGGTTAATCCGTGTCTTGTGTGGAGTTTTGCCTCGGAACACCAAGCTGGCTCATCAGCGGGCTCATGGTGTACTACCTCCCTTCTTATGAAGCGCATGTGCGCCTCATAACTGCGAGAGCTAAAGGCTCAAGCAGTCTTTCACAGGCCATGAAAGCCAATATAGAATCTTTTTGGAAGCCTTTATAGGCGAAACCCCACACACTGCGTAAACCTAGAAAACTTTCTGAGTTTTAAATGTTTCTGTTGTTTATCTCGAACATTTTGAAGTAAATGAATAAAATATTTCATTAGAAGTTGAATTAGTGAACAAATTTTAAATATTATGCACTTTGTGAAGTGATCCACATTTTTCCTGTCGGTAAGTGAAGCAAAGAAATGAGTTTCTTCTCATTTCTTCTCCAAGGTTTCTGTTTTCTTCAAACTAGACCTAAACAAGTAAGTTTGATGACCTCATTGTTCATTCAAGGTTATGCTTGTCCTGAAATCAAACAAACGAGCTCTTCCGCCTCGAAGAAGGACTTTGGTGCTTGTTTATTTTCATCCTGATAGTTTATCTTCAAACACGATGTAAACACATCATCTCTATTGCATCTTGGCAATAGTATTCATTTGTGAATAGAAAAAAGTAGTCTTCTATTTCTTTTTACTAATTTGAGTGGTGCATTTTGCATTATGGTGTTTGAAGCATTTTGCTACAAGCCCTTTAAGCTAAATCATCTTTCTATCCTCAGAAGAGGATCTCGCAACCGAGCAAGTGATGTTTCATTGCTGGTAATAATCATTGTTATCATCCTTGCTGACTACACCCACTTTGCTTCATGCTTGCACACGGGTGAACTGTCTTCTAGTTCGTCTTATTTACACTTGATTCGTTCACGAGATTTATCCTGTATTTTCACGTCAATCCTCTTCTTACTACTTCATTGCTTCAACTTCTTATACATACAGTATGCTTTAATGTGCAATATTGTCTCCAACTTTGTTTGCTCACACACTTACTGCTTTGAGTGCAGCCCGAAAAATGGAGAGAGAGACACAGGGACATCGCTTATCATTGGATTGCTAATGAAAAAACATTAAGTTCAGAAAGAAAGCAAATGATGCCTGTGTACATACAGTACGGTACTGTAGGAGATGTTACAATTTATGAAAGATATGCCCATGAAAGCTGAATTAATATAATTTTACCTTCAGCATGTTAGGGGAGTAAATACAAATCTCTGGATTGTTTCAGTGTGTGCTACATGTGGAGAAATAGGGATTTTAAGAGGTACTGACTAACGTGATGGACACTCGGGAAACCATTGTATTCCATTCAACCAAAGAAAGAACTTGTCTCATTCCTCATTATAATTAAAAAAGTAACAAGACAGAAGAATTTACACAGAATCAAAACTGAATACAATTGGTTGTACCCTCGGATCCCATTCAGCTATGAGCTGAAAATTCAATAAGAATATAACAAAGGAAGATTTAATACGATGATGATTGATGTTTTTAGGGCCTAACATCTAGGTTATCGGCCCTTAATGGTCTGGGTGATAGCCAAAATGACAATGAAATGGAAACCATAACCAAAATTAAGTGAGACAGGAAAAAAAACTTTAAAATGGAACTCAGATTGAAACGACTCACAAAATGGAGAGTGTTAATACTTACAAAAGGGAATTTAGAAGGAAAATACTGTACTCACAAAATGAATAGATTGAAAAAGATGCACAAAATATAGCTTAGGTTCAAAATACATACAAAATGCAATGGAGGTTCAAAATACTCGCAAAATGTAATTGAAATTGAAAATATACAATGCAAGTAGGATTGAAAAAGGCCGGTTCAGATTCAAAATACTCACAAAGTGCAATTGAAATTCAAAATACTTCCAAATGCACTTGAAATTTAAAATGCTTCCATATGTATGGTAGATTCAAACTACTCATTTGGACTGAAAATACTTACAAAATGTAATTTAGATTCAAAATACTCACAAAATGCAATTTAGATTGAAAATACTTGCAAAATGTGGTTTAGGTTGAAAATACTTACAAAATGCAATTGAAATTCAAAATACTCACAAAAGTTCCATCACCTACATTGAAAGACTTACTAAAAAGCAATTTAGATTGTCAATCCTTACAAAATACAATTGAGGTTGAATATGCTTGCAATAAGCAATTTAGATCGAAAAACGTACAAAATGCAACTTAGATTGAAAATACCTACAAAATGTAGTGTAGATTCAAAAAATTTGCTTAAGGTAATGTAGATAAACGGGGAGCCAATTAAGGTAGAAGTACCAGTAGTGAGCCACTTAAGGACATTCAGTGAGTTGTCTCTAAACGTTATACGAATTCAAAGAAGACACTTTTTTCTCCCATAATTAAACTCTATTTAATCTAATGATCAAACTTTTTTTTTGCAAAACAGCATACTAAAATTAGTTTAAAAATTAAAAACTTGAACCCGAACCATGTACCATTACTGGGCACCCAAAATTGTATACGTACCTATAATGGACCCCCCAATACTGGGCCATAGAAATGTAGGGTATAATCAAGAAAAATGTATACAAAATGATATTAAAATATAATAGACCCCATAAGTTAACACAATCTTGCTATCTGAAAAGTAGATCATAGCCCTCACATAAATACAGTTTCTCTTTCACAGGTAATTTCTTAGGAAATGTATACACTAACTGACGATCCTGCATTCTGAGTTCTGGTTGTGGTACCAGTATAATAATGTCACACAGAGAAATATCAGACACATCATTTTCTACTACAACAAAGTTCTTTTCGTTCCCTGCTGACTTCAAACCTTGGACACGTATCATTCTTCCTATGACTTCCTGCACTACACAAAGATATACATATCTCATGGCATTTCTTTTTCCACCCATGAATGACACAAGGGCAAATTTTCCTTCCTTAATACTAGAATCTTTTCTGACAGGTTCTCCTGCCTCTTCTTCACTCCATGCATCCTCACTTTCTTGCCAAGGTGAATCTCCCGATTTATCAATTTCTGGAACAGAATCTTCAGATGATGACAAAGAAATGGCTCTTGGTCTTGAGGGATACTGTTTTTCTTTCTTCTTTTGTTCTGCTGCTCTTTTCTTCTCCTCTCTTTCCATTTTTCTTCTTTCAATTTCTGCAGTTTTACTTCTTTTCTGTTCCTCTTTTTTTATTATAATATTTCATTATCTGAGGAGATGTGACGACTGCAGGCAGCTTCTCTCGTCTTCTTCTCTTTGCTTTATCTTTGTCTTCCTCTTCTGGCCAGAAAAGAGCTCTCTTAAATGGAGACGGTACATTTGATGAATCAGCAATAGGAATGGGATTGTACTGTGGTACAGGAGATGTTGCATTTCCTGCAAGCTCGACTGTTTCCTGTTCGAGGCCTACTTCAATGGGAATGTTTGGGACACCCTGTAATAAATAAAATGTACAGTGAAACCCCTCATATCCGAACCCCGGAAATCCGAAATCCCGGGCAATCCGAATGAGGATCTTTCGACAATTTGAAGTTTGAAAAATTTCACGCAAAAAAGAGAAACTTATTTATTTAGTCATAAAACAATCATATACTCTGCATTATGACGGCGTTTTACATAATTAGTTGAAAAATTAACAAGAAGTACAGTTAGCATTAAGTGCCTACATAGACTACTTACCCCATCCAGGATTGAGAAACGGAAAAGTTGGTTATTATAATTCCGCAGGTAATCAGTTTGCTAAAACAATGAAATAGCAATAGAAACACACAAAATATCACTTAATCTTTCACTTGAAATCAGTTATCTTCAATATTGTAGAAGTGAGGAAAACCTTCCCGCGGAGGCAATTGCGAGCCAGCGTCGCACTAAGATGACATCGTTTGGAGTGGCTGCTGCGTGTTGTTCTACGAAGCGCAATGTGATGTCAACAGCAGATGCAGTTTCAGTATAAGCCACATTGTTTGCCGAAGTTTCTTCTTCCTCACTGGCATTAGCTACATTGCCGTCAAGTTGACTGGACCAGGTTCGCTGTTTGCGCCAAACCAGCATGCCTCGCTCAATGTAGGCTACAATCCTATACCGTAACGAGGGCTGGTCATTATGTTATGGATATCTTTCGGCTAATCCGAACAAATTGAAATCCGCACAGGCTACAGCCCCAATTAGTTCGGATTTGAGGAGTTATACTGTATGTCAAATACAATAAAATATAAAATTAACAAATTTAAGTTATTTTAGCTCGAAATAGATGAAAAACTGAGTCTGGATTCTGTGTATCCTTAGACCCCAGCCATAAATAGGAGAGATCTGTTTGTTCCACAGGACCTTTCCATTCACCTTCTTTCTCCTTGAATTTCTTTAACTTCTCTTCTCCAATTCTTTCTTCTAAAATTTTGAAGAAGGAAGCCGTTTCTCTATTCTGTGATGGTATTGCTGGTTCTCTCACAGACTTTGGTCCTTTGGATACAATTACTTTCTTTGGGTCCCATGGAACTAGCCCACATGCCTTGAAACCCTTGGTAATTGTCTCAGATGTTAAGTGGGATAATGCCGATTGAAGTACCCGTGGAAAGTCATGCTTCTGTATTTGCTGGCCTCCATGGCTCATTCTGAAGTTCACCACTTCCCGTTTCCAAGAGGACTTGAGCGTATGGAAGACGGCAACATCCATTGGCTGGATCAGATGTGTGGCATTCGGGAGTACCGCCACCAGCTCAATTCCGTGGGCCTTGCAGAAGGAGCTTAGGGCAAACGATAAATGGAAGTATGTCCATCCATGAAGAACACTACAGGCTTCTCTATATTCTGCCGTCTTAAATAGGGCTCGAAGATGTTTGTTATGTATTCATAAAATGTGTTCTTGAGTCATCCATCCACTTTCAGATCTCCCAATAGCCCAGTCAGCGGGCATGGCCTCTGCCACTTGTGGGATTCTTGTATATCTGTAACACGAAAAAGACAACAGATTTAGGACATCTGCTGTAACTTGTATTCGAATCTTTTCAACTATACATAGCCATTAATTTTTGCTGTAAGCTTATTTACTTACCTATAAACAATCATTGGTGGTGCAATTTCACCGGCTGCATTAGCTGTAACCAGAACAGTCATGTTCATTTTTTCATTTGCTCCAGCTGCTGTATAAACCTTCTTCGATCCTTTCTCAGCAAGGACTTTTCCAGGTTTTGGATTTAAAAAGAACGAACTCTCATCTGAATTGAAAACCCAACGTGGGTAGAGAAGGACTTCGTCCAGTTTATTTTCTTTCAAATAAGTCTCCACCTCCTGGAACCAACTGTGTAACTTTTCTTGAGACACATCTTGTCTTCTTATGGTGAGATTTTGGCTTGTCCTCAGCGAAATATCAGGGCGACGTCTTAAAAAACCTTCATAACACTTCCGCCCAGGCAGAGTGCCTCCACCAGGGAAAGTTACTTTAAATTCTTTAGCTAAATTTGCTATGCTGTACATAAGTGCTTCCCTTGTAATGGGAAAGCCAGCATTTGCCATTGTTTTTATCCACATAATAATACCAGTTTCCTGATCCTTTGAGAACACAGTACTAGGGCCTTTCTGTATTGCTAATTTGGCACCTTCTTTAATTTTCCTTTGCTGAGTTTCTCTCGGAATGCAATGCATTTTGGCAACTGCACGAACACTCATTCGTCTCTCAATGTCAGCTATTGCTTTTATTATTTGATCTTCGGTGTAGCTTTGCTCTTTTCTTTCCTCCATTGTCCTAGAATTTAATTAAATGAGCATGTTAACACATGAATCTATGTTGCCTAGTACTGGGCCACTAATGCACCAATAGTGAGCCACGGTGGCCCACTACTGGTTCTGATCAGAATATTGCATAATGAGTCATACAGAAAGTATTGCCAGAACTTAAGCTGGAAACTGAACATTCTATCATAGAACACAATTGTGTTTTAGTAGTGGGACGTCTAGGCCCAGTACTGGAACAATTGAAAAAATGATGACCCTAAAGTAAACCACCCCATAAAATTGATGTTCTGCTTATTTCATGTGTTTCTTCGTAATGTAAGGACTATTAAATGCATAATAAACACGAATACAGCATTTCAGTATGTAATCAAATGTATGCTTGGGGAACAGAAAAATCAAAATAAATACTTACCTCTTAAGAATTCTGCAAGAACCAGTGAAGAATAAGCAAGAATAACACGACTTAACAAAAACACCCTTACAGTTCGAACACTAGCAATTAACTGATGCCTGCTCTGTGACGGGTAGTAGAGAAGGGTCACAGCTCACACTGTATTGCATACTGTTGTGCAATCTTGACCTTGAACCTTGTTTTCAGCCTTTCAAAACTGGTGGCTCACTACTGGTACTTCTACCTTAACAAAAACAGTGCGGGAATCTTAAAGAGAAAAGGAAATATAATGAAAAGAAAACAAGAGGTCTGACCCCTCAAGGAATGAGGGCTTAGGAAAGATGAGACAAGGGCCAATCAAGGCAGGAAAGTGAAAGACTCCCGAGGCCTCGGATACCCTAATACCGTCGGGGTCAGCAAAGAATAAGAGTTGACCCTGGGAGGTCGACATGAAAGAAGACGGAGAGGAGCCCGGCACAAGTAAGTGGAACCAATGCCGGACTCCGCTGGGGTCCCGTGGTCGTCAACCTACGTACCACTAGATGTGAGCCCCTAGGGGGTGGGGGGCACCGTTAATACAAAGAAGTGCCTTAGCATGGGTATTGTAACATAGTAGGCTACATGACACACACTAGTGTCCAAAAGTTAAGCATAATCACTACACGAGGCCATACCGCCTGATAGGAATGTCAGACGGACTGCTGAACTAACGGAAGCTGAATCACACACACCATATGTCACACAACTCGTCCAAAATAAAACAGTGTCAGAAAGGTTCTGATAGCTAAGGTACAACTTTGACAACAACTCACAAAACTTGGCAATGTCTTCCACAACAAAATATGCTGTTAATAGGATGTATGGTTACCCCAACGGCCACACATGCTTCGCAGCGATGTGGCACGCTCTCTATCAGAGGGTCCAAGAGCTCTTGTGGCAGTCAATCCCATTCCTCCGAAATGGCAATGTGAAGGTCTTAGAGGGTCCTTGGTGGAGGCTGATGGGATGCATTCGGGTTGCAATTCGCCTCCCCAATGCATCCCAAGCATGTTCTATAGGATTCAGATCCACAGACCTTGCTGGCCAGTCCATGCAATGAATGTCATCCCCAGCCAGAAATTCATCCACCAGAGCAGTGGGGTGCAGTCTGGCATTATTGCCCATTAAGAGGCAGTCTGGACCAACCGCACCTCTGAAGAGACGAACATGTGGTCTCAGTACCTCATCCCTGTATCTCTGAGCGTTCACAGTATTCCTCGGACCACCCATGAAGATGTGCAGGACCGTACGGCCATTCAACATGATGCCGCCCCACACCATGATGCCACCACCACCACCATACTGGTCCTCACACCATGATGCCACCACCACCATACTGGTCCTGTTCCACGATGTTCCTGTGCTTGTATCGGCTACCCGGTTTTCTCCCGATTAATGTGCGACAGGAATTGTTCCGCAAACTGAAGCAGGATCCATCCATGGTCCAGTTTCAACGTCGACTGCTCCACACTCTGTGATTAGCCCTGCTGTTCTGAGCCTCAGGTACACAGTTTGCCGGGAAACGGCATTTGTGGCACATTCCAGGATACGGCGACTTCGGTCTGTATCTGGCCTGTATTCAGGCGGCCGAGTATTCTACCCCGCAAAACGGGATCCAAATGGCGCGTTGTGCCATTTTGTTGTCACGTTCACCGCCAGGCTACCCTCCGCACACTATAACAGGGCAAACACTACTGAGGGAATAAGGGGCGCAAGCACTGGCTCTGTTTACCTTGCGGTTACGCCGCTAGTCAAAGCAGGGAATACTCCTTTCCTATACAGAGCGAACACGTAGGGTTGGTAGGTGCATATGTCGTGCGATTTGCGGTCTATTTCCTGTTGCCCTGCTTATTCGTAACTTCTCCTTAACTTTTGGACACTAGTGTACTTTATAAAAACCGAAAAAGTTTTTTTTTTCTTCAAATAAGACATGTAAACTGAACGCTTTACAGCTGTAGAATATCTGGATATTGGCAAGCAGATGAAGAAGGGTCTGATTTAGATCAGAAACATGAACTGTAAAAGGGTTAAAAATTGAATATGAATTGACAACAGTGCACATACAGTGAATCTGCTTAGGTAAGTACTGTACTGCAAGTCGAATTTTATTCCTCTTTTTAATTGATAATTTATTCTCTTTTTTATGTACTATAGGCAACGTGCATGTACGCTGGATATGCACTAGTGACGCAGCAAAGTGCTTGCTCTGCAAAATAATTGTGGACCTCGAAGGATTATTGAAAGACAGACAGAAAATGGATCTTAGCATTGAATGTGCCTTTTTTTTTTTTCCAATAAAGACTACTAGATTTTCTCTCTCAACGTCTGCCAAAGGTGAAAACTTATGCTTAAGTGTACATGTCAATCATGTGAAAGAAATAATGAGAGATGATATTTCAGTCATCTCAGTAGAAGTGGCACGGCAAACATCCATTGTTTATTGTTGACGACTCATTTAGCAGCTTTGCAACATAATCGTGGTCATGTAGCCCCGTTATATAGATGTGTGTGGAATTCGTCTGATAAGCTGTGTTATTGGGACAACTGTATTAGTGTGTGTAGTTGTAATTCAGGTGAGGATTGGGAAGGAGGTGGTCGTGGCTTTAAATTAGGTAGGCCTACCATCCAGACATTTGCCTAGGGGTAGAAGTGGGAAACTAAGAAAAACCACTTCCAGAATGGCTGAGGTAGGGTTTCTTCTCAGTTTTGCCTCATGAGGAGTGTACGCCGTTCCATCCCTCAGTCCAGATACAAATTTATTGGCAGAGCCGGGAATTGAAGCTAGGCCTCCGCGGTGACAGTCAAGAATGCTAGCCACTACGCAACATCAGCAACGGGGCAAACATCTGTGACACAACCACCATACAAGGGGGCATGGCGGCACAGCAGTCAAGATGTTTGCCTCTCACCAAGGTAGACCGGGCTCGATTCCCGGTCAATACATGTGAGATTTTCGAAGTAAAATGCCATGTCCTGCAGTTTGGTTTCCAAATATAAAAGAGGACCCGTGGCTCATGACCACGAGATTAACGGTCACGTAAAACTACACGCTCGCTCAACCACCATATAATGTGGAACCCCCATGTACAGGGGACCGTTATTCTATTGTTTGGGTACTCCACATACTGTATTAATTTAAGTAGGCCTCCTTTTGTATTCATTTCAATAGGGTGATTCGGAACTAAATGTAGCAACAGAATGCCCTTGACCTGGTGGAGAAGGGGGATCCTGCAAGCACATTGCAAGTGTATTTCATTTTGTCAACCATGAATGTTCTGTTTCTAAGACTAGTTTGCCACAAACTTGGGGGATGCCTAGCTCTACAATGCTTCAAAAGAACAATAAAAGGCAAGTAGAGGAGCTTTTTCTGCAGAAAAAATGAAACCATACATTTCTTAAGTTCTGTCTCACAATAGATCAGCTACAAAAAGTATTAATTAATCCTTGTGTTACATGACAGATTAAGTTAGAATTAGATAGGGTTAGTAAAAGTGCGATTGATTTTTTGACGAAAATGCGATGTGCTAGAACAAGAATGCAATTTAAAGCCCTCGATACTTTCACCTCTTGCCGAAGCCCGTTTCAAACGGTCAATAGCTGAATCATCTGAAATCTTCCTCTCCCTGCATTCTTTAGAATAGGTTGTAGGTACTTATGCTGGATTCTGAGGATGACCAGATTGCTGGTTACCAATGAAGTATCCACTACAAATTCTTGGGTATGGTGTTGGTTACCAGGATAAGTCGTCTAAACTGAAATAAAAAAGTTAACATTCGTTTTTGTAAGTGTCATTTACGCCTAAATTATTTCTCTTGTCATGAGGCGAATGCGAGAAATACAAAATGAAACTTACTTAATACGGTTTACCCCCCCACGGGTTCACGACTAGTGGGATGTGGGTTGGCGACCACAGGTCCCCAGCTAAGTCTGGCATTGCTTCCACTTACTTGTGCTGAGCTCCTCACTGTTATCTTCCCTGTCGACCTCCCTTGGTCAACTCTTGTTCCTATTCCACCCCCCGGCTGATGCGTGGCTCAGGGGTAACGTTCTTGCTCGCTGGGCCCAAGGTTGCAGGTTCGTATCCAGGTTCAGTCAGCTGGCACCTGAGGGTGCGCAAATGCGAGGGAGCCGTGTCAGTAGATTAACTGGCACGTTAAAGATCCCCTTCAGGGCAAAAGTTAAAAGACATTATTATTTTCCACCCCGACAGTATTAGGGTATTAGAGGCCTAGGGAGTCTTTCACTTTCCTGCCTTGTTTGGCCCTTGTCTCATCTTTCCTGATATCCTCAATCTTCGAGGGGTCAGACCTCTACTTTTCTCTCTATGGTATCTCCTACCATCTGCTGAAGGCGGCAGACTCCGATCTGCCTTTCATGGCTTTTCTTCCTTGCAAGTCCCTCAGTCCTCATTCGTCGAGGGATGAGGACATTTCTTTTCCTCCCGACCATTATTTTTTTTGTTATTTCTTTTGTATTTTTTTATGTGTGTTTTTTTTTACATAAGAGTGTAGTTAGTGATATTAGGTGTAGTAGTTTACATTTCACCATTATTTTCACTATCACCCATACCTTAAGGTATCGATAACCTAGATGTTAGGCCCCTTAAAACAATAATTATCATAATAACTGCTCAACTTAAATATTCAATTTCCATTTTTGTCAGTGTTCGTGTTATCTTTGTGCTGTAACACTTTTCTATTTGACGGTATTAAACATTAAAGACAATTGAGCTCCTATAGCGTAATCAACCTGAAGAGCAGCCATTATTTGTTAGCCAAAACATTCTAGGAGTACATGTGAATAGTAACTAAATATGTTTGAATATGTTATATTTTTCCAACAGCGGTAGATATGCTCGCTAACGCGCAGCACTAGGCCATGGGGTAAGCTCTCTGCAGACTCTGTAGACGTGGGTTCGTGCCCCACCTTGAAATGGTCATCTGTGGATTCCCCATTTTCAACTCCAGGCAAAGGCTGAAAACGGGAATAATAAGGGGTAGACATACACTGCTTGAATCCACTTATGTAGTCTTTCAGCTTCCGCTTTTCTAGTCGGAAATAAAGAACTATACTGGTGGTAGTGTTGTACTTATTTGAGCACCCAACAACACAATACCGTGCACAACTTCTCATTTACTCCGCGTTATCCATATTTTCTAAATTCCTTAGCTGTGACTTCGTACTAGCATGCCGATATGAAGTCCACAGTTAGTACACTCAGTGGCCGCTGGAGGTGCTTGCACGGTGCCTATAGTTTCTCTTTTACTTCTTTCATATGGCATACATGTAGGTTATGATTCCCCTATGTTCAGTGTGGAGCATCTGTCATTTTTGGCTGATCCAGTATTGGAATCACTTCAGAACAGGAAGTTGAATTGAATTCACAGCAGCTTTTTTCAATTGATGCAGCTTCCTACTCTAACTGCCAATTTCATTAAAGAGAACATTGTAGTGTTTAAGCGTCGCATTATTTTAATTACTGGCAGCACATTGCATTTTGCAACCAATATATTGCAAATTCAACATATTTTCAATATAGGTTCGACTGTATTTCTTAACCCTATGTTGAGTCCAACAGTTGCCAATACATGTAAACTAGATTTACAGAATTAATCAAAATACGGTAGAAATGGGTTTGCTATCAGTTTTCACACAAGCTAATGATGCAGTTTTGAACTTCCAGACAGTAGTTTGTGTTCTCCTGGCAACCAATATTCTAATCAAAGAATTTAAATAAATGCTGAGAGTATGATGATTCCATGTGTCCTAACGCCATAATGTTGTAGAAATATGACCACTGATGTATGAAGCAATGTGCAGATACAGGCTGACCATCAAGCACGGCATTTCCTTATTGTTCTGCAATGAAATCTGAGCTCTCCGTTGAATATATACCTTCAACGTTACTTTCCGATCACGGCTATAAAATCCTACCTTATTATTTCACCTGAACCCCAATCGTCTCCCAAGTCCGAAAAAAGCCTGACCGTATGGCCTTGCACCCTATCATCCGTACCTATCCGGCCGGTGCACACCAATTATGAGTTTTAAGGGGCCTAACATCTATGTTTGTATTAAAACGATTTATTCTCACTAGAATGCAGTAAAATCGATGAAAGTGTTAATCATACCTTCTAAGTTAGTGACTTCGTGATAGTTTCAATTCTCTTCAGATATGTTGTTGATTCTTTTAGGGGCTTTGCGACATCGTGGTCATGTAGGCCCGTGAACTTGGGTGTGTGTACAATTTGTCTGATGACCTGTTTTAGTGTGATGTCTGTACTGGTGTGCGTATTTGTAATAGAAGTAGAATTTGGGCAGGAAACGGCCGCGGCCTTATGTCAGCTACAATCCTGGCATTTGCCTGGAGTAGAAGTGGGAAACCACGGAAAACCACTTCCAGGATGGCTGAGGTAGGAATCGAACCTGCCTCTTCTCAATTTTGTCTCACGAGGCCGAGTGTGCCCTGTTCCAGTCCTCAGATCAGAATTAAATTTCTTGGCAGAGCCTGGAATGCAACCCGGGTTTTCACGGTGACAGCCAAGAATGGTAGCCACTGCGCAACAAGACGGATCCTCAGATTTGTTTGGCTATGAAGAAAGTGTCTGATCAACTGGCCTTCGTATTATATTTCAATATGTGTAAACAACCTTTCCTCTGCACCATGGGTATCTTTCACTGCTATTCCTCTTTCCAGCGTCATTATTTGAATCTATTTTTTTGTGGTGTCTATTGCAAGGGAAGTAAGGAGCTTGTTTCATAAAAGGTTTTGTAAAATACCATACTCATAGACGTTTGGATATACCAGGCTTTAAATTCCATATCCTAGGGAATAATCTTTATCACAATTAACAATGGAGAGTCTGCATAATTGACAATCTTCCAAAAATTTGAATTCACATTGGATTCTTTTTGATCTGTGATCTTTGCTCGTCTAGAAATTGTATGCAAGCATTTACAAAGTTATGTTAGTCATGCGAGAGCTACAGTTTGACATTCATTCACCGTCCAGTAGGCTGTGTGGGACTGTCGCCTATGATTTACAAAATTATGTTAGTCATGGCTGAGCTACAGTTTGGCATTTATTCACCGTCCAGTGGGCTGTGTGGAACTGTCGCCTAAGACCATATGCTTACATGCCATTAAATGGCAGTGTGCAACTAATCGGTTGTGATTTCTGATTAATTTATTATATTGTGCTTGCAAAATATTTTCCAGTCGGTCAATATGTACTTATCCAGCGAGTAATAAGGAAGCTGTATCACATATTTTTTGTAAGTTACTGGACTTTAATTAATTAAATACATAAATGCCTACATTAATACATAAATTAATGATAACTTAAATACTTTCTCATTCCTGATTTCCTTTTGAATTATTGTGATTAAAAAAAAACAAGTTCTCTTTTCAGTTCAAGTATATACATCAATTAGTGCCTATCTAGGGGAAATTTTGAGTGTACTTTATGACGTTTATGTTCGGTTGATGTTTTGGCTAGAATTGTGACCATATTTGTCTGCTGTATGAAGTTTCAAACAGTGTGCCGACGCATGATGATGTAGTGATGTGTTCCAGTGCGATGTGTGGAGCCGAGTTACAAATATTCATAAATAACTTATAGAAATTTAATGTTTTTCAGTTGGTCACGATTTGTGAGTTATATGCAATTTTTTGTTAAGATAGTGGTGATTGGCCTTACAGTTTGCTTGCTTAATGTGATTATAATTAAATGGTCAGGTTGGAGTGATCCATTGAAGAAAATCCACAGCCTGCTTCCAGTCTCCGACCGGGTCAGGAATGGAATGAATGAAGCCCCGATCTAGCGGCGAGGATATGAACTGTGCCGGCTGCCGAGGCCTGACGCACTCCTCTGGGGCAATGATTAAATGAATGACAGATGAAATGAAATGATAGTGGAGAGTGTTGCTGGAATGAAATGTTGACAGGGAAAACTGGAGTACCCGGAGAAAAACCTGTCTGCCTCCGTTTTGTCCAGCACAGATCTCACATGGAGTGACCGGGATTTGAACCACGGACCCAGTGGTGAGAGGCCAGCGTGCTGCCGCCTAAGCCACGGAGGCTTTTGGAGTGATCCATTATCAATATCATAATTTAAAAAATCACAAATAACAAATCTTGACTAGTTGCACTAGTTTAATAACTATTGCAACTAAATAAGTGTATATATTGTAAATACCATCACCCACACTTGTAGACATACATTTAATAGCCTATGTGCAAGGGCTGAAAGAGAAGGACGTGAACAAACTATTCAAGAAGAGTATAATGGAGGGACTAATGAAAACCCCTGAACAAACTTCAATTAAAGGAATGGGCACTTATGAAGAATGAAATAACGAAATCTTAAGTTGTTTGACATTTGTAAAACGATTGTAATAAAGTACAGGGATAGGAGGGTGCTCTACAATCTATACAGAAACCAGACAGCAGTTATTTGAGCCAAAGGACATGCGAGAGAAGCTGGTATTCAGAAAGGTGTAAGGCAAAGCTGCAACTTATCACCCATACTTTTCAATCTCTACATTGAAGAAGCAATGAAGGACATTGGAGAAAAATTCAAAGTAGCAGTAAAGACTCAAGGAGAAATAGTTTCAACTCTGAGATTTGGTGATGAGTTTTGAAATGGTATGGATTATCTCTTGAGGAAAGAATCCATGATGCAAATTAATGAATTTAAAACAAAAATATTGGAATGCAGCCAAAAGAAATCAGAAATCTATGGATGTTGAATTGGTGGGTTAAAAACAAAAGGAAGTAGGAGACTTCTGTTACCTAGGAAGCAAAATAACCAGTGATGGACGAAGCAAAGAGGATATAAAAAGTAGGTTAGCACAGGCAAGGAAAGCATTTCTACACAAAAGGAATCTGTTGACATCAAATATAGATTGAGGTATTATGAAGTCATTTTTGAAAGCCTTTTTGTCTGGAGTGGCACACAATGGAAGTGAAACTTGGACTGTTGGAGTAGCAGAAAAGAGGTCCACATTAAGAGTTTGCTCTAACTCACACAATGTGACACACACATCTGCTTCCTGTCTAGATTTCAATTTATGCTACGTAAAGATTTTTCACGAACATGGAATTCAGATCTCCCTGTAGACCTAGTTTTTCGTCAAATTGGACACAAGATGCAATATTCGCTGGAATTTCTTTGATCTTTCCACATTCTCCCCACTTGATCCGCATCGACATCCTTTGTGTAACTAGGACTAAGTAATCGTAGAGCAATATTAATGTGAACGTTCAGTTAATACAGACAAAGATTTGCCCATATATGTGAGAGTATCGAATGAGAGCAGTTGTTTTTATGAAATTTTAATGTTAATATGCAACAAGGCATTCAACACGTCAAGAATGTGTGAAATGTTGTTTCATCATCGGAGGTTTATCACCCATAATTTTTAATGTGTGCCATTTTAATTTGTAATCCAATGTTCTTTGAGTGTGTTGACGACAGATACATTTGTGATCGAGTGGCTCATGAAGGGAGCCGGAATGCCCCGAAACACGTACCACTGAATTTAGATATAAGAGACTTTATATGTATTGACTAGCAGACGTATCAGTTCTTCGAACGGTCTTCGGTATTAATAATTTTCATCCCAACAGTCATCTAACCAAGTAGCCACCAATGGTTTAGTCCAGACACCCATTTTAGTCGATCAGTATTTTCGTCCATACAGTCGCCAAACCTCGATACAGGGTATTGCGGTAAAGTGAAGTCGGTACCATTGCCTCATACAAACATTGTTTACAAATACAAATAATACACAAAATCCCAATTATTACTTTATTCACATAATTATGTTACATGTGTCATATGGTGTATTTTGTATCGGACATGTTGGCAACTACTGACGTCAATGTGTGGGCCTTGTTGTGAGCGCTCGCTGTGGCAGTTTCAATATGCTGAACATGACTGAGGTTGTTAAATAAACAATAAATAAAACACATATGTACGTATATATATATCCGGTGCAGAAGTGATCAAGGTTAGTAGTTACAATTGAAAATGTCCTCCCAGAAGATTAAATAAGGTATGAAAATGATATATTGTCGAAATGAAAGCGATAAGAGTGATACGTCATGCAGAAATAATGATAGCGAATGTGTTGATCCACTTGACCTAGTCAAAAGTTATTTGGGGATTCAGATATATATTCAGAAATATCAGGCTATTGGAAAAGCCTTAATATTGAATGTCCTTTGGTAAGAAATTACCAAATTGAAAAGTATTTCAATAGCGTCACCAGGTATTAGCATATCACTGACCACTGATAATGGAAGCGAGCATTGAGAACTAAGGACTTTGGGACACCAGAGGTGTGACAGTAAGTTTAAGGCGTAACAGTGCAGGAGACATGAACCCAGGGGAAAAAATAATAACTTCTGAAATTTGCATTAAATGCCTTTTCTAAAGATTCAAAATTGATCTGGGAATGATGTAGTTCACTACTCGGCTGTCTACAATCCACCCTTACTTACCTTACCCCGTGGTGCTATAGTCCTTGAAGGACCTTGGCCTGTTCCACCACAGACCGCCAATCTTCTCTATCCTCTGCGCTCTCCTCCTCCACGATTTAATTCCAAGATCTCGAAGATCCTTCTCCACATCGTCCTGCCATCTCCTTCTTGGTCGTCCAGGAAGCCGCCTACCACTAGTTTTTTCCCGGTACACTTGTCGGGTCTGCCTGTCTTCATTCATTCTTTCTACATGTCGAATCCACCTAATTCTACTCTTTTTAATTTCTGCCACAATCGTTGGTTCCCCATATAAATTGTACACTTCCTTATTAGTTTGTATTCTCCACTCTCCGTTCTCACATACCGGACCATAAATCTTTTTGAGCACTTTCCTTTCCCATCTATTCAAAATATCTTCACTCCTCTTTGTCAACACCCATGTTTCCCCTCCATATGTTACCACCGGTCGAATCACCGTCCTATATATTACCTTCTTAGACGCTCGAGATTGTTCTAGACTTCAGTACCTTTATTATTGGCAACTCAAACTAACACTTGGGGCGCTGCGGTCGGTCTGGATAAGTAGGGTAAAATATACTCAATAACACGCGTTTGATATGGAACACTTTTTATTTTTCGGTTATAATCAGTAAATGTGGTCCCTAAAATAATGACAGTGTTATTTGCAATTGTATATATGTATAACTGTGCGATACACGTGATCTAATTTGTGTGTTCCACTGGATTTTATGTGTAAATTGCATATTATCAAGCATCGGTTGTCTGCTGGTATTTGTTTTTGTGCAGTTCGAGTCATTGCGCTGTTACAAAGCTATATTTGAGTTTGCTCACTGTACCGTAGACTCTAGAAATTATTTGCTCCTTGCTAGGGCGAAGGGATGAGTTTAACTTGCATTAAAACTTGGGGTAGACAGGAATTGCTTGATTTGGATGGTAGGTATTAACCCTGCGAAGTCAAATTAGGCCTGTATATGACTCGTAGTGGAATGGCTCGGATATTTCAGAGCGAGGTGATGACGGTTGGTAGGGTTATTGGAAATGAACTAGGGAACGGGGAGGGATACCTGACTGATGAAGCTTGGCTTTTCCTCGGCTGGTGTAGTCTTGGCTGTCTTGGTACGGCTTGGCTCGGCGAGACTGTGCTTGGCTGTCTAGGCGAAAGTGAACAACCCGTCCTGTCGTCAGCGAGTGTAGTGGTGAGTGGTCCAACCCGCTCTTGTTGCCCGTATTTATTTGGTATCGTCACCTTTCGGCTATTGCTATTTGCATCCTTTGGAAAGTGATGAAAACGTATATCCGCAGCCCTCTTATACATCGACTTACAGCCGTAAATTGAGCAATATACTTTGCTTTTATTCATTTTGCACTCTTATCAACGAGTAAAACTTATTACTTATGTATAAACACGAAGAATTTACCACGATCTGCTTACCAATACCAGAAACCATATACAAACAGTCACCACGTGACAAATGTATCCTACTTGGTAAGTTTCTCATGTTTACCGCTAGATGTCATATCAGATAGCTGGAGTTGCCAATACCAAAAATATCTTCTATTTCCAACTCTTATTCATTCCTTTATTTCTTCCAGATTATCATTCCTATCTGTAATGATAGATCCCAAATACTTAAAAGATTGGGTCTTCTCAAAACCCTTTTTCCCCACTCTAAAATCACTATAGTCCACTTCATCTTTCGCCATTATCATATAGGCTACTTTGTTTTAGATTTATTCACACACAATCCTGCTTCTTTCAATACCCTCTCCATTTGGTTATATGCTCTCACTACATCCTGATTAGATCTTCCCATTATTGCTATGTCATCCGCAGAGGCCAAACATTGTATAGACTGATTATACAATGTCCCTGCTTTATTTGTATCTCTTCTGACATACTCCCTCGTAGTTCCTTTTTGGTTTATTGTGAGGTTACATATCACTCTCTCAAGTGTGAAGTTGAACAGTGTACATGACAATGGGTCACCATGCCGCACTCCTTGATTCACCTTGGACAACCTGCCTTGTGCTTTCACCTTACTTCTCGCAATTCTAAGAGTCATTTTAACGAGTCTTATAATCTTATTAGGTACTCCAAATTGTACCAAACTTTCATATAAGAAAGATCTTCTTACACTATCGTATGCTTTCTTGTAATCTATGTTTAGCTGATGCACTGGTATATTATATTCATAGCACTTTTCGAGCACACATCTAATTGTATATATCTGGTCAGTGGTCGATCGATTTCTCCTAAACCCACACTGGTAATCCCCCCAACACTAGCTCCGCAACACACTCTAATCTTGCAGCTAGTATCTGTGTCAGTAGCTTGTATCCAAAACTTAGCAATGTTATACCACGATAGTTGTCACACTTGAGTCTAGAAACCTTCTTGTGGATCGACACAACTATGCCTACCTCCCAGTCTTGTGGCATCTGTTCTTCCTGCCATATTTTACATATAAGCGCATGCAGATATTCATGAAGTAAGCTGCCACCTTTCATCACCATCTCTGCCATTATCTTATCCTCTCCTGGTGCTTTATAGTTCTTCATTCTCTTTATTGCACCTATTACTTCTGCTAGAGTTGGTTCGGCGGGACTATTACACATTGTGATCGTTTGCGTATAAAATTCCCCTAAAAATTAAATGGCGGCTTTCGTGACGTCATCAACGACGTCACAAAATGCTCCTCTGGCAAGCTTATGGAAAAAGCTTGGGGAATAGGGGGTTTTGGGTGGAGAAAACACAAAAACAAAAATCAGCATTTACAAAAAACCTTCGAAACGCAATGAGATGGCGATACATACGAAAATTTCCCAATTTAACTTAAGGTTGTATTTATAAAATGTTGTATCGTAATCTGTAATTGGCCTTTATAGCTCAATTACAGATGACGATACACATCGTAATTTCCTAATTTCATATTTATAAAAGTTTGTATCGCCATCTGTAATTGACCGATATAGCTCCATCACAGATGGTGATACATATGAAGGTTATATTTGATATGTATCGGGATCTGTAATCGCGTTTCGAAGGTTTCTTATAAATCGTAATTTCTATTCCCCCACCCAAAACCCCCTATTACCCAGACATTTTCCATAAGCTTGCCAGAAAAGGATTTCGTACACTCATTAATGATATCAGCCAAAATTTCAATATGCACCACTATCTTTACTTCACCAATGTCCGTCAAGTAATGATGGAAAAACATATTTCATATATACAAGCCCTCCTGCTTCAGGTAGCAACCAATGGTTTTGTGTGGTTTGGGGCTTTTTGTTTTCCAATGTTGGCTGCAAATACCTTTCTTATAACACATTGTGCTCAATAATTCTATTTTTTACTTGGGAGGCTGCGCCCCCAACCATACCTCCCCCGCTTCAAGTAGAAGCAGTAATGTACTTGTTAACGCTTTCCAGGAATACATAAACCTAACCTGGGGCTAGTGACCCAAGCAGTAATAGAGACTACTTGTTAATAATGCTTTCTAAGTATACATGAACCTAACCAGGGGCTTACGCGCAGTCATCAGCACATGTGATGACATTGGTACGAGGGCTGTATTTTAAGTAACCGCGCTTTTATTAAATTAACCGAACATTTTATTTTGAAACCAAATTTATTTTTAGGTTTCACATAGGCTAACTTCCTCTATTTTTCTACATAGTTGCCTTGTTTATTTAGGCACTTGTCATCCTTAAAACTAAGTTCTAAAATCTCTCTGCATAAAAGTTTGCTGCCTGCTCTGACAACCAAGAATTCACGGTTGTTTTCACTTCTTCAGCGTCGGCGAAGCGCTTCCCACCAAGATGACGTTTCAGCTGAACTGCAAGTCGGAGTTTGGTCAAAGTTGCGCAGTAGGCTTCTGCGTTGATCGTCGTTCCTCGTGGCATAAAGTCCACCAGCAAAATCCCACGCCTGTGCCAGAACACAGTTGCCATGATCTTGTGCTGTGACGGCGTTTGTTTGGGTTTGACCTTGACAGGAGAGGTTGAGTGTCGCCATTCCATTGACTGTTGCTTGGTTTCAGGGGTGGAATGGGATACCCATATTTCACCTCCTGTGATGATTCGACTCAACATGCCATCCCCTTCTTGGGCATAACGAGTCAAAAAAGTGAGGGAACTGGCCAATCTCATGAATTTTCGTGTCAATTGCAGTCACCAAGTCATCTGTGATCACAGATGGTCGACCTGAGCGTTCATCGTCGTGAACATTTTCACGACCACTTTTGAACTCTCGTAACTTACCCATTTTCGCACTTTACCTTCCGTCATTGCATTATCACCATACACCTCACAAAGCTGACGATGAATGTCTGCAGCCGACATGTTTCTTGCAGTCAAAAAACGTATCACAGATCGTACCTCACACGCGGCGGGCGAATCAATAATCTTGAACATTGTAAAGATGCGCAGTTCAGCGTACAGGTTAGCTACACAGCTGCAACTGACGCCTGCTTGTTCGCAAAGGATGCAGGGAGGTAGCACGCACGCTTGTTGCGGCGTGCGCACTAACTACGGGCTTAAAAAAAAAAGGCCCTTACTTAAACAACAGCCTTCGTATGTAACGACACACTATTTTAAACAAAAAACAGGGGACTAAATGAACACAATGGAATCCACAACATCAAACATATAAACATCTACATAACTTACTTATGTCATCCACTTCACTAAAACACTCCCTATTTTATATCATAGGTCTACATATTTGCAAGAACCATAAGTTGTCAATATATGCACCTAGATACAGTAGTAGTTATAAACATGTATCCCCTTCATTAATTCGCCACGTATATGTCTGGTAACAATCCTGATATCCAAATTTTTTGCTTTTCTACCTAATATTTACAAAACATGTGTCCCCATCTCTAATAGACCTATATAGGTCTAATACAAAACACTGTCATATCTCTTTTCCAAGTGTACTGTGACTGTACCAAGTCATAAGGGATCGAACCCTCATTTCCTGGACATAAGATTTTGTTGAATCGAGTATATATTTTTATTTGACGCTTTGAGATGATGTATTACAATTTATTAGAGTGTATTATGTGACATGATTGATAAATTGGTTTAGTTATAAGATGTGAATTTATAGGCAGGACTCAAGTCAGGATTTTGTTCAATGTTATATTATATTTATTTGAGAGGCTGGAAATTGTACATATGTGAGACTATTACAAGTTGTTTACTTGAAACACTTCCTGGTAAGGAGTATTCTGAGCAAGGGTTTTACCCTGGCCGGGTAAATCCGGGTGACTCGTGCAGGTAGAGCCTGAGTAGATTTGGCATCGATGAGTTGAGGGTGTGGTTTGGTGGAGTGATGTGTGATGCTTCCATTGGCTGAACCCATTGAAAGATGGAGATCTTGTTTGGTTATGCTGGATCGTCTCAGGGAATTGAAGTATTTCTGACAATCACAATATCGTGATTAGAGTTTCACACTGAGCCGCAGGTTACAATACCTAGTTTCAGCACAGTTACCTGGCTATAAGCTGTCTGTCTCGAAAAGCGTAAAATGTTGGAAACTCAAGTCTGTTTGCTAATATTCGAGGGCCATTTCAATTATTTTATCTACGGTATA
Organism: Meconema thalassinum; assembly: GCA_946902985.2. NCBI lineage: Eukaryota > Metazoa > Arthropoda > Insecta > Orthoptera > Tettigoniidae > Meconema > Meconema thalassinum. The sequence goes on from OX336389.2 coordinate 445,619,672, forward strand.
CGGGTGAAATATGCCACGTATCATTAAATACAGCTGCGAATCAGGGTCTGAAATTCACCAAACAAATTCAGAGCTCTACTACAAAGTACAATATGCAAGTAAAGAGTTGAGAATTCTACATGGTTAACCTCGATAGTATTCAACAAGTAATCGGGATACGTGTGAATAAGTTAGCTACAGTGACAGTAATTAGGATTGATTCTATGGGAATGCCCCAGAATCAGTAGAGTAATTCTTCAAGCCAGCCAGCCATCATCAGCGAGTAACAAGCTGCAACATCCAGAGTCCTTGTGTGTATGTCATATAGAGTATGCCAATGTATATATGATAGGGAAATTAATCGTCCAGTCTGTACTAGGCGAGGGTTCTGCCAAGTGTTATTTATGTCAGGTATCAAAATATATATTAATTTTTACCAGATATTTAGTGTTTTTATATTGTGCGGTCACCGGTGTAGTTAGGTGTGAATGTTTATTGCTGCTGTTTATATCGCACAGGTGTTTAACCCCCACGCACCCTGTACCTATATAAGTATTGAGAGGCGGGAAAGTTACAATCGACGCCCAACTGTGGAGCTCGAAGTACGATATAGCAACAACAATAACATTCACGTGTACGCATACGCCAGTAAACTTAGAGAAATTTTCATACGATTAGATGTCATCAGAGGAGAGTTTGGAATTAAGAAATAGAGCTATTAGTAAAATTAACGTTAAAATGGCAGGAAAGAACTTGGGTATGGACGTGGACAAGAGCGGGGAGGGTGAAGGCTTAATAGATACACCATCCGGGGAATCTATTAATTCCGAGCAAAGCCAGGTCGCTATACAGGAGGGTACTTAAATTAACGATAATGGGGGGGGGGATGTAAACGATAGGATGCTCCAAATGCTTGCGGCTATGATAGTGTCTATTGGTCAGAAGATAGAAGGAGGTATGAAAGAATCTATAAAAGGGATTGAACAGCAAGGAGAGTCAGTAAATCAGAAAATAGAGTCTATGGGTCAGAAAATAGAGTCAGTAAAAGAGTCTATGAGTGAGTCTATTAAGAAGCAAGGGGAATCTTTAAGTAAGGAAATGGGTGAAGTCAGAGAGTCTATGGACCAGAAAATAGAGTCAGTAAAAGAATCTATGAGTGAGTCTATGAAACAGCAGGAAGAGTCTATGATAGAGTCTATGGGTCAGCAGAAGCAAGAATTAGGCAAACAAATAGAGTCTGTAGGAAAACAGGTGGAATCGGTGAAATTGTATGTAGATGAGGCAGTGAAGAAACAGGCAGAGGCAACGAATAATACACACATCAAAAAAAGTTTTGCATCACCTCGGTTCCAAGAGTTCCGGAACCGTTAAATACAAAGGGAATAGAGATCAACACAAACAACATTTCAGCTCGTTTTATTGCTCATGAGACCCACACATTGCATGTTGTACCATCATACAGCTAGACTTTCAGCATTTGTGGTCCAGATTGCAGTACACACCACTACCTCTAATACCCAGTAGCACGTCCTCTTGCATTGATGCATGCCTGTATTCGCCGTGGCATACTATCCACAAGTTCATCAAGACACTGTTGGTCCAAATTGTCCCACTCCTCAACGACAATTCGGCGTAAATCTCTCAGAGTGGTTGGTGGGTCAAGACGTCCATAAACAGCCCTTTTCAACATATCCCAGGCATGTTCGATAGGGTTCATGTCTGGCGAACATGCTGGCCACTGTAGTCGAGCGATGTCGTTATCTTGAAGGAACGCATTCACAAGATGTGCACGATGAGGTCGAGAATTGTCGTCCATGAAGACAAATGCCTCTCCAATATTCTGCCGATATGGTTGCACTATGGGTCGGAGGATGTCATTCAGGTATCGTAAAGCCGTTTCGGAGCCTTCCATGACCACCAGTGGCGTATGTCGGCCCCACATAATGCCACCCCAAAACATCAGGAAACCACCACCTTGCTGCACTCGCTGGACAGTGTGTCTAAGACGTTCAGCCTGACCAGGGTGCCTCCAAACACGTCTCCGACGATTGTCTGGTTGAAGACATATGCGACACTCATCGGTGAAGAGAACGTGATGCCAATTCCGTGGGGTCCATTCAGCATGTTGTTGGGCCCATCTGTACCGCGCTGCATGGTGTCGGGGTTGCAAAGCTGGACCTCGCCATGGACGTCGGGAGTGAAGTTGCGCATCATGCAGCCTATTGCGCCCAGTTTGAGTTGAAACACGACGTCCTGTGGCTGAACGAAACGCATTATTCAACATGGTGGCATTGCTGTCAGGGTTCCTCCGAGCGGCAATCCGTAAGTAGCGGTCATCCACTACAGTAGTAGCCCTTGGGCGGCCTGAGCGAGGCCTGTCATCGACAGTTCCTGTATCTCTGTACCTCCTCCATGTCCGAACAACATCGCTTTGGTTCACTCTGAGACGCCTGGAAACTTCCCTTGTTGAGAGCCCTTCTTGACACAAAGTAACAATGCGGACGCGATCGAACTGCGGTATTGACCTTCTAGGCATGGTAGAACTACAGACAACATGAGCAGCGTACCTTCGTCCTGGTGGAATGACTGGAACTGATCGGCTGTCGTATCCCCTCCGTCTAATAGGCCCTGCTCATGCATGGTTGTTTACATCTTTGAGCAGTTTTAGTGACATCTATGAACAGTCAAAGGGACTGTATCTTGGATACAATATACACAGTCAACGTCTATATGCCGGAGATCTGGGAACCGAGGTGATGCAAAACTTTTTTTGATGTGTGTAGAATACAGGAATTAAGTAAGGAAGTACAGGAGCACAAATCAGTCATGAGCAGTAGATTAGAGAACTTAGAGAAGGATCTTAGTAGTAAAATAGGGGAGAGAGAAGATGTTCTTAGGAAGGAAATAGACAGAAAACAGGATAGCATGGAAAGTAGGCTAGCAGGGATGGAAGGTCATCAGGAAAAGCAGAAGCGGGATCTGGGGGAAGTCAGGAAAGAAATTATTGTCAACGGGGAACTTATAGAAAAGCGAGTGAGCGGAGCGTGTACAGAGGTTTGCAATACCGTAAGGGATGAGTCTAAGGAATATTTAGATAGAGTAGGAGCCGTAGAAAATAAATTGGGGGAGATCGAGAGACTTAAGGGAGAACAGGTGACATTGACGGAAAATAATGAAAAACTTAAGGAAGAGTTAATTAAAGTGAGAAGAGAGGTGAGAGACCGACCGATGAGTCACAGAGGAGCAATGTCACTTGGTTGTTCCAATAGGGATCTGGGTCTGCCACAATTTAATTCGCGGCAATTCAATCCAATGGAATATTTAAAGTCCGTAGAAAAGAAGTTTAAAAAAGATTTAGATGATGAATTAACAGATTGGGAAACGGTAATGGAAATCCTGTCACACTCGTTCAAGGGGGACGTAAAATCTTGGTTCGAGATATATAGGCCAAATATGAGGAATTTAGAAGATTTTAAAGGGAAATTTAAGACCAAATTTTGGGGAGAAGCAATTCAAGCCAGGGAAAGGGAAAACCTCATGTTTGGAAAATTTAGGGAGCGTGACGGGGTTTCCCTCACAGAGTATTTTCTAGCTCATGTATTGGTGTGGAAAAACTTAGATGGGGTCACCTCAGACATAGATATTGTTAGGTTGATGCTGAAACATTTTCCCATTAGAATACAGCAGGCTAGCTGCATGCAGAAAGTGAAAAGTATCGAGGAATTTGAAGAGCTATTAACTAGTTTCGACAATCTAGGCCTTCAGCAAATGAACAGGACGGAAGTGAAGACTGAGAATAGACAGAGTGAGCATCAACCTAATCAGAATAGGAATAGGTTCAATCAGGCAGGCAGAGGTGACAATTTAAATAGGAGGAGGGATGAGAACAATAACTGGAGGGCAGAAAATAATAGACAAGGGGATAATTATCAGAAGAGAGATAATTTCCAAAGGCGGGAAAATGTTCAAAGGGGCCAACAGGAGGGGACAGTTCAGGGAGTGAATGAATCTAGGAGGGGACAGGAACCATCTCAGGTAGCGAGCACGAGTAATTTAAACTAGTAGCGGGTTGTGTAAGTAGGTTAGGTAGACAGCCCGAAGGTAGATATGTTAGGCAGTGTGTGATTCGGGAGGAGAAGATGAATTTCACGCCTATGACGAAGGAGGATTTATTATCTGACCAAGAGGAGGTAAAAGTAGAAGGTAAGAGCGAGGGATTTTCATCGGTCATTGAAGTAGATATTTTAGGGAGAGAAATGAGGGCTCTGGTAGACTCTGGAAGTGAAAGGTCATGCATAAGCAAGGTGGCTTATGAAGAAATTATCAGAGATGGTCATGAGTTGGAAGAGATACCTATTAAGACCTTACATATTATCACTGCTGTAGGAAGTAAAAGCCAGAAGGTCAGTAAGCAGGTATTGTTGCCTATGAAGTTAGAAGGTAAAGTCAGTCATCAGTGTTGTTTGGTCATACCAAATTTAATTTATGAAGTGGTGCTTGGTAATGACTGGTTAAATAAGCATAAGGTTGTTATGGATTTCGATAGCGGAGTTTTATGTCTGGAGAAAGGCATTAGTGGTCAGGGAATTAAGATGAGGTGTGAGTTAGTTGAGGAGATGCATGGTGCGGGTATCACTAAGGGATTGGAGGGGATGTCAGTAGGAGTATCTGATGAGGAGATACAGCTGGAAGCTGTGTGCCATATTTCGGTAGAGGAACATGGAGGGGATCCACTTTGGGAAGCGGTGGACATAAGTAAGTTGTGTGATGAGAGTAAGGAAGATTTATTGGAAGTGTTGCTGGGCAACAAAGAGGTATTTAGTGATAAGCCTGGATTAACGCACGTGTACACCCATCAATTCAAACTAGTGGATAGTTCACCTTTTTCAGGACCCAGATATGCCATTCCTTTCAGGTATGCTGCCGCTGTGGAGGGCGAGATTAACCGTATGTTGGACCAGGGTATTATAGAGCCTTCCACTAGTATGTATTCTAACCCACTTGTTGTTGTTGGTAAGAGTGATGGTTCAGTTAGATTATGTATTGACGCTCGTCAATTAAATTTGAGATTGGCAGGAGACACCCAGAAGCCTGAGTGTATTGAAGACCTAGTTCAGAAATTTACTGGTAGGAAGTGGTTTTCAACCATGGATCTGAGCGCCAGCTTTTGGCAAGTCCCTTTAAGAATGGAAGATAGGAAGTTAACAGCTTTCAGCTATAAGAGTGGTCTTTTTCAGCATTGTCTGGTGCCATTTGGATGCAAAACTAGTAATTCAGCGTTGATCAGGGCTTTAAATTTAGTATTAGGGAGGGACACACATGATTTTGTTACAATGTACATTGACGATCTTATTATTGCATCTCACACTAAAGAGGATCACATAAGACACGTGGACATAGTTTTGAGAAAGTTAAGGGAGGGGGTTTTTACAGTGAAACTTAATAAGTCTTCGTTTGCAACACAACAGATTACTTTTCTAGGGCACACAATCACTACTCAAGGGAGTTTTCCGGAACAATCGCGTTTAGAGAAAATAAACAACACCGCTACACCACGTAACGCCAAGCAACTTAGAAGCATATTGGGGGTTTTTAACTATTTTAGGAGATTTGTCGTTGGGTATTCCAATCTGGTTGAACCTTTTAGGGAACTGTTGAAGCAGGGTGCAAGATGGGTGTGGAACCATGAGCACGAGGCAGCTTTCGCTGAGTTGAAGAGAGGATTCGTGGATTCAGTTATACTAAAATACCCTAGATTAGATTGTCCTTACGTCCTTATGACTGATGCCAGTATGTTAGGGATTTCAGGGGTGCTGTGCCAGTATGATGATGAAGGAAATCTAGGAATAGTCTCATTAGCTAGTAGGGGTTTGAGTACGGCTGAGAAGCGTTATACTATCACGGAGATAGAGTTGTTAGCTATTGTGTACTCTCTTGGTAAGTTTCGAAGCTATGTTTTGGGGAGCAACTTGCAGGTGCTCACGGACCATAATGCTCTGGTATTTATGGGATCGTGTATGTTGACCTCAAACAGGATGTCGAGATGGATCTTGGCGATCAGTGAGTACGATCTAGAGGTTACACACATCAAGGGTACGGAGAATATCGTGGCTGACTTCCTAAGCAGGAACATAGGTGATGATGATCACCGGGTGGTGAACATTCAACAGGGTGTTGTTTTATGTGTCACAAAGACGGCAGATTGTGTGGAGGAGATTGGTAAGCTCCGGAATATGTTGGCAGAGCAAGAGAAAGACGAGAGCATGGCTCAGATCTTGGGGGAGTTGAGAGTGGAGTTTGATTCTTTTAATGTGGGTGACCAGGTCTTGATCAGAGTGACATGTCAGTCTTCCGCTGTTGACAAGGAAACATCCAAGATTTTTGAATTATATAAGGGACCCTTCGTAGTTACTAAGCGTATTGGCGAGTGTGCGTACGGCTTAACAGACCACGAAGGAACCGCGGTAGGATCATATAATGTGTACAATTTAAGGAAGTATGTTAGTACGTAAGTTTATGGCAGATCCTCAATGACAGACATACTCTACAGAGTGATATATATACTTGGCATACTATCAAGAGATGACGAAGAGGCTTACCAGCCAAGTGTTCAAAGCAGAGCAAATCTGTGAAGTGCGACGTGGCCAAATGCCAAGATTGTCACGTGTGAAGTTGGACACTTGAGAAATTTTGGTGGGAGTTAGCTGTAGGTAACAGAAATACATTTGAAAATGCATTTGTTAGATTGACTTCAAGAAAATGAAATTACTGAATTGAAAGGGTACATGTGTTTATTGTATTGTAAAAGGGTATATTTGTGTTTACTGTATATATGTATTTTAGTGTATTTGAGTGTAGATGGAGTCCCCATTCACTTGTATTCTTAGGAACTCCATCAGAGGGGAATTGTGACTGTACCAAGTCATAAGGGATCGAACCCTCATTTGCTGGACATAAGATTTTGTTGAATCGAGTATATATTTTTATTTGACGCTTCGAGATGATGTATTACAATTTATTAGAGTGTATTATGTGACATGATTGATTTCGATTTAATTGGTTTAGTTATAAGATGTGAATTTATAGGCAGGACTCAAGTCAGGATTTTGTTCAATGTTATATTATATTTATTTGAGAGGCTGGAAATTGCACATATGTGAGACTATTACAAGTTGTTTAATTGAAACACTTCCTGGTAAGGAGTATTCTGAGCAAGGGTTTTACCCTGGCCGGGTAAACCCGGGTGACTCATGCAGGTAGAGCCTGAGTAGATTTGGCATCGATGTGTTGAGGGTGTGGTTTGGTGGAGTGATGTGTGATGCTTCCATTGGCTGAACCCATTGAAGGAAGGCAGTTTAACCACAAGTCTGGAGGGGAGGGCAAGTTTGATATAATGATCAGGCAGGCTGTCCTGAGGACTTACTTCTTACTTAGAATTTTGGGCAAGATGGTCGTGAGACCGAGTGACGTGTGGTAGAAGCCAGTCAGGGACTGCTATCTGATAGGATGTTTGGACTTAGTGAGAGGTGAGAGATCTTGTTTGGTTATGCTGGATCGTCTCAGGGAATTGAAGTATTTCTGGACAATCACAATATCGTGATTAGAGTTTCACACTGAGCCGCAGGTTACAATACCTAGTTTCAGCACGGTTACCTGGCTATAAGCTGTCTGTCTCGAAAAGCGTAAAGTGTTGGAAACTCAAGTCTGTTTGCTAATATTCGAGGGCCATTTCAATTATTTTATCCACGGTATACGGGTGAAATATGCCACGTATCATTAAATACAGCTGTGAATCAGGGTCTGAAATTCACCAAACAAATTCAGAGCTCTACTACAAAGTACAATATGCAAGTAAAGAGTTGAGAATTCTACATGGTTAACCTCGATAGTATTCAACAAGTAATCGGGATACGTGTGAATAAGTTAGCTACAGTGACAGTAATTAGGATTGATTCTATGGGAATGCCCCAGAATCAGTAGAGTAATTCTTCAAGCCAGCCAGCCAGCCATCATCGGTGAGTAACAAGCTGCAACATCCAGAGTCCTTGTGTGTATGTCATATAGAGTATGCCAATGTATATATGATAGGGAAATTATTCGTCCAGTCTGTACTCGGCGAGGGTACTGCCAAGTGTTATTTATGCCAGGTATCAAAATATATATTAATTTTTACCAGATATTTAGTGTTTTTATATTGTGCGGTCACCGGTATAGTTAGGTGTGAATGTTTATTGCTGCTGTTTATATCGCACAGGTGTTTAACCCCCACGCACCCCGTACCTATATAAGTATTGAGAGGCGGGAAAGTTACAGTACTTGTAAATACCAATTTTTGTCTATACTTTACCCACCCAAAATCCACTATATACGTACCAGGCCTATTCCCCCAGACAGTGCCTAATGTAATATTTTCGGCTAGACCAATGGCTTTGTCTATGGCAGTGATCTTCAACCAGTGGCCCGCTGCGTATATTTCAGCGGAAATGTCCCGGAAACATACAAATGGAACTTATTGAGTTTCAGTGTAATAGCGATTTACAGGAGAAATTTAAAACAATTGGACTTATGAGGTTTTACTCATTGTACAATTTCCAGCAATCAGATCCCATGCTCTGTCGACAGCATCCCTTTTTGGCAGCACTTAGCCTACATCAGTGAGCAGTTATTTTCCAAAATGAAGAATGTGAAGTCAAAATTGAGGAATCATGTTTCTGTCACTCATCTAGAGAACTTTCTTTGAATTGCTTTATCCAACATAAAAGCCAATGTTGACAGATTAGTGAAAGAGAAACTGTGTCAGATTTCTCATTGAACTAAAAAAAAATTTTGATGTTTTAAATTTCGTTTTGTGTTTTGTAACATATTTTAAGATTGATTTCACTGTAATTTTAAAACTAAATAAAAACGTATTTAAAAAAATGGATGTGTTTTTCTTCCAAGTTGAAAGACTATATATATATATAGATATCATCATCATTTCCCCTTATCCAGCTCCTGCCGGGTCGGGTATTTATGGCACTTATCCACTTTCCTTCCACAATTCTTCTTCCACGATCTTGTCCCAGTCCAGATTTCTTTTTCTCACGCTGTTCTTCACTGAATCGATCCACCTTGTTCTAGGTCTTCCCCTTGCTCTCTTACCCTTGCACTTGGCCTCCAGCATCTGTCTTGGTATTCTATTTTCCTCCATCCTCTTTACATGTCCAAACCACCTTAGTTTATTCTTCTCAATTCTCTCATTTAGTTTCCCCATCCCAACTTCCTTCCTAACATCTTCATTCCTCACTCTGTCTTTCCTTGTCTTACCTATCATACTTCTTAGGAATTTCATTTCACTGGCTTGGATTCTACTCTCTTGGCTGCTAGTCAGGGTCTAAGCCTCAGCTGCATAAGTTAATATGGGTACATAGTACATTTTATATATTACCTCCTTGCTTTTCCTTGGTACTTCCTTATCCCAAACAAGTTTTCTTACACTTTGATAGAATGCATTGCTCTGCTGTACCCTCCTGCCAATCTCCATGTCCAACCTACCAGTTTGCATCAATTCACTTCCTAGGTATTTGAACATGTCCACAATTTCCAAACTCTGACTTCCAATTTTCACAGTGCCCTTTCCTTGTCTTTCCCCTCTTGTCATCACCATGGTCTTGCTTTTCTCTATACTGATTTTCAGGCCATACTTCTGAATATTTTCGTTCAGTGCATCTAGTTGTTTTTGCACTTCTTCCGTGTTCCTTCCCCAGACCACAATATCGTCTGCAAATAATAGTAGCTTCATTTCTTTATGTCCATATGCTTCCTTTGTTTCCTTTACAATTTCATCCATTACCATTATGAATAAAAGAGATGACAGTACACTCCCCTGTCTTAGTCCAGTCTTGTTCCTAAACCAATCTGTCTTTCCAACTGGGGTCAGTACCCTGCTAACACAGTTGTTGTACATTGCTTGCACCATTTCCAACGTTTCTCTTCCTAGTCTCTTCTTAACCATGGTTTCCCATACCTTCTCTCTGGGGACACTATCATATGCCTTTTCTAGATCTATGAAAGTCATGATCAAATCCTCTCCATATTCCCAGTTCTTTTCCATCACCTGCCTCAAGCTAAAGATTGGGTCCACAGTGGATCTTCCACTCCTGAAGCCATACTGTTCCTCTTGCAACTCTCCTTCCACCTTTCTTCTCATTCTTCTTTCTAATATCCTTTCCAGTATTTTTACTATCTGTGATATGAGGGTGATCCCTCTATAGTTATCACACACTTTCTTGTCCCCTTTCTTAAACACTGGTATTATTAGCCCTTTCTCCCAGTCTTCTGGTACACATTTCCGTTTCCACACACACTTTAGCAGTCGATACAGCCATTGCATACCAACAGGTCCAGCAGCCTTTATCATTTCTACACTGATTTCATCCACCCCTGTTGCTTTTCCCATCTTCATTTTCTGTACTGCTAATTCCACCTCCAGCATTGTTATATCATCTTCTGTTATAGAGTCGTCAGGCTGTGTCACTTCTATCTCACCAGTACAATTGCTCACATTCAATAGCTTATCGAAATACTCCTTCCATCGTCCCTTTATCTCCTCTGGGTGTATATATAGATATATAATAATAATATTAATGTGGCCCTCAAGCCCTTCCATAACAAAAATTTGGCCCTTCATTAAAATAGGGTTGAAGACCACTGGTGTATGGCTTTAGTAGAGTAGGCTACAGTGGAACTTTTCAATTGAATGCAACAACCAAAAGAAATATATGAACAATTTTATTGCAACTCACCAACAGATCCCACAGGCCATATGACTGCACATGTCAAGGTAGTAGAAGCAGTAATTTTCGTCCGCACAGTGCCTAAAGTAACATCTTCGGCCAAACCAATGGCTTTAAAAGAGTACAGTGCAACTTTTCAATTGAACGCGACAACTAAAAGAAATAAACAAATTTATTCGATCTCGCCAACACCTCCCGCTCACACGTGACTGCTCATGTCAAAATCTAACGGAACACCAACAGGTTAAAAATAATGGCGAACACTACGAAAACTGCAAACAGACGTCAAACAACAGAGCATCAACATTAACACGTCATCCGTGACGTAAGAGGTCCCTAAAATCTCAGTAAAGGAAGGAAGCAAGGAAGCTTGTAGTTTAACGTGACCGTTAATCTCGAGATCATGAGCCACGGGACCTCCTTTTTACGTGGAATCCGAACCACAGGACATGGCATTTCATATCGAAAATCTCACTTGCAATGACCGGGCAATAATAATATTAATGTGGCCCTCAAGCCCTTCCATAACAGAAATTTGGCCCTTCATTAAAATCCAAAATCCTCGTGGGTATTCGGGTCTCTTCGTTAGCATCACTGGTCCGTTGGCTATCACCAAAACAATACTGCCAATCTTGCCCTAGTGAGCGCATCATTCGTGCGCAGCACTCAGTTCACCACTCTAATTAGGCTAGTGTGTGCAATATTTCTCTCCTCTGTAATGATTTTCTTTTCCATGACTAAAATGAGTGGGATTTTTTTCATTCAGTGAAAGTTATTTACCTGTTCTATGATTAAAGCGTGCAATATTTTTCTTTTCTGTGATGAATATGCTTTTTATTTTTTTTCCATGGCTGAAATGAGTGTATTTTATTTTATCTGCTAATGGTTACAGCCTAACTCGCCCAGATCAATGGTTTTGTGTAAACCTGCCCCGCTAGCTGCGCGCGGCAAAGACCGCACCCACACCAGACCTTCTAACCTTCGTTTTGTCCAATCCAATGTTTTTTGACAATGGCTACAGCATAACGCGTCCAGATCAATGAGTTTTGACAATGGTTACAGCCTAACGCGTCCCGATGAATTTATTTTGATCAACAGTGATTTTGCATCTCACATGTTGGCAACAATGTGTGCGCCTCGGTGCGTGCCGCTAGAGTGAACCTTGTTGACAGTTGAACGAGATAAAAGCGCTGTCGAAATATGGCACCCGTTTTTAAAATAAAAGAAATAAAAACACATATTTATGAACTTTAGCACATATATGAGGTTCAGTAATGACTGGGGGGTTTGGAATTTCAGTACGTAATATCGTCCAGAAGATGAAACAAGGACACAAGGTATGTAAAAGTCACATTCACGTCTGCTGCAAGTGTATATTCCGCGTTCCAATTACATTCATAATTAATGATAGTTGTTCTCTTGTTCCACGTCTCTGCTCTCACTGGAGTCGTTTAGAACTTCTTCAAAGTGTTTCGCTCATCTATGCAGCACACTCCCCACACCCACTATCAAACCACCATCCCTTTGCTCACACATACTCTAACATCTCTCTTACTTGCACATTCTTGAATCAATGCACCCACCATCCCAAATTATAACACGACTTACCCCGTATTTACTCGCCTACAACCCCCCCCAAATTTTCTACTATTATTGGGGGAAAAATTAAATTTAAAAAAGAATTGCGAAGGAGAAATAAACTTAATCAGAAAAATGTAGCAAATAGGCCTACAAGATTCCAGTTAACGGTAAAATCCACGCTTTTGCTTGCACCACCTGAACATTGTTGACCTCGACAATGGTTACCCACTCCCCCTACCCCAGCTTACGAATTCCGTGTCTCGCGTCCCGAACGGCTGTGTGTAGTGTATAATTACGAAGCTTGCAGTACACAAGCAGGACTGAAAATGAGCAAGAGAACAAGTTTTACGGCATACTTCAAGTTGAAAGTGCTAGAATTTGCTGCAGAAAATGGAGTGAAAGCGGCGAGTCGTAAATAAGAAGTGCAACCGTGTATGATTCGTTATTGGCACAACCAGGAGGACAAATTATTGGGTCTCAAGAAAACTTCTAAGCCGCGGTGTGAAAAAGGAAAGTACTGTACGAAAATGTGGTCGGTATTAGAAACAAATCTTCCGTATTTCAGGTAGGCCTAGTTGACGCGTAACATATTGCAACACTGTGTAACCTTGAAATCGATGCATGCAATGCTGTGCGGCTGCAGCACAGTCTTAGTCCTGTGGCCAGTAGGCTGTGATGATGCAAGAGAGTGGCTATTTAAATGGGCTGTTATCACTTTTATCGTAAATAAAGTCTAGGTTAAAATAACGGTTCATTTTTACAGTGCGATGCAGCCGCGTTTAGGGACCTCTGTGACGTCACGGCTGATGTATTGATATTGGTGTTCTTTGGTTGCTGGTCACCTGATTACTACGTCAGTTTGGTACGAGAATTCGCTGACGGAGGTTCGCCATTTTTGTCACTAGTTAGCTTTTTGTAAACGTATTATTAATAATAAATATATCCCTTGTATAACCTATAGAACAAGATTTTGATATTAGCAGTGACGTGTGTGCAGATTGTGTTGGCGATTTGTAATAAAATTGCTGATTTCCGTAAGTTAATTGAAAAGCCATTGATTTTGACGGAAATGTTAGGTGAGGCATTGTGTGGATGATAATTACTGCTTCTTCTTCTACACATGGAATAATACAGCCTGTGGGATCTATTGGTGAGTTTTAATAAAGTTGTTCATTTATTTCTTTTGATTGTTGCATTTAATTGAAAAGTTATACTGTACTCTACTAGACGAAAATATTACGTTAGGCACTGTTTGGGGAATACGCCTGGTAAAAATAGGAATGGGTGGGTGAAATATAGACAGAAATTGGCATTTACAAGAACACTTGGAAAAGAGATATGACAGTGTTTTATATTAAACCTACGAGGGCTATTCCAAAACTAAGGTCCGGTTAAAAAAAATTAGAAATCATCCAAAATAAAAATTGTTTCCAAAACAATTGTTTTATTGACATTCCTTAAGTCTTTCTCTATTTTTCTACATAATTTCCATACTTATTTACACATTAGTCACATCGTTCCACAAGCATTTGAATGCCTAAGTCGTAGAACTTGGCCGCCTGCGAAGTTAACCAGTCTTTAACAGCTTCTTTTACTTCATCATCTGTGTCGAAGCGCTTGCCGCCTAGAAACTCCTTTAGGTAGCGGAACAGGTGGAAATCACTTGGCGCCAAGTCCGGACTGTACGGTGGGGGGTCCATTCTGTTCCCATCCAAATTTCTTGATTAGAGTTTGCGTGTCATTCACAGTATGGGGTGTGGCATTGTCATGCAACAACAACACTCAAGACAACAAAAGACCACGTCGCTTATTCTGGATTGCACGTCGAAGTTTAGTCAGGGTGGCGCAGTAGGCGGCTTTATTGATTGTTGTCCCTGAAATAGTGAATCGTCGATCTTCAAGAATTTTGTCATCAACCGCATGAACCAACTCGTCCGAAATCACTGATGGTCTGCCAGAGCGGGGTTCATCGTGCACATTTTCCCGTCCTTCATTAAAGGCTCGCACCCTCTTGCGCACTTTACTGTCACTCATTATGTTAGGACCGTACACTTCAGTAATCTGCCGCAGAAATGTTTCTTACAGTCAGAAACCGTATCACTGCCCTTACTTCACAATTGGCGGGCTGATTAATTGTCTTAAACATTGTGAACTGACACTATCAACAGCACACAGCAACAGTAACAAGGCTACTGGCGGCTTTTGAGGTGCAAGGCATGCCAGGAGTCGGCGCGCATGCGTGTTTTGCACTTGGCGCCCCTTTCAAATATTTACGGCGAATCGGACCTTACTTTTGGAATTACCCTCATATATATGTCTTTTTTTGATGTTTCATACAGTATGTCTGTGAGGCGTTATTAAACAGTATGTTATGGACAGTGATTTCTAATTGAGATAGAAGTATTTGCAGCCAATATTGGAAAAAAAAAAAAAAAAAAAAAACAGCGGGGGAAAGGGAGGGGCGGGGGGCTACCTCCATTATTGACCACAATGTTTTATACTGAAATTATAATGTTTTAGTTTTTGGTTGTTTTTGCATATGTCATTATGTCTGTGTTTGTGTATTTGTAGCCTACATTGGAAAAAAAACAACAAAATGACACAAAACCAATTCTTGCTATGCGGTGGAAGGGAGGGGGGGTGGGAGTTGTGGGGGGGGCACAGCCCCCCCCCCCCCCCCCAAGTAAACAAAAACATTATTGACCAGAATATTATAATGTGCTATTGCGGTATACTTTTAGGTGGGAAATCTGTTTCACAATTACATTACTCCTTGTGGTCAGAGTATGGGGGTGTTAATGTATTGATGCCAACTAACGATTATTACAGACCGCGATCGTTTGTGTATAACATTTCGGTAAAAACAAACTGGCGGCTTTTGTCATGTTATCAACGACTTTACGAAATGCTTCTCTGGCAAGCTTATGGGAAAAGCCTTGGTTATAGGTTATTTTGGGTGGTGAAAACTCAATAACAGAAATGAGCATTAGAAAACACTTCAAAACGCATTGTGTATCGCCGTCTGTAATTGATCTATATAGCCTACCTCAATTTGATACGCCGTACATACGAATATGTTGAAATTTAGGGTTACATTTATAAGATTTTGTATCGGAATGGGTAATTGGCCTACTTAGCTAAATTAGCGTCAGCGATACTTACCAGAGTATTCCGATTTAAGGTTAGCCTATATTTTTAAAATTTTGTATCAGAATCTGTAATTCGCCAATATAGCTCAATTACAGATGACGATACATGTCGTAATTATTTTAATCTCATAGTTATAAAACATTGAATCGAAATCTGTAACTGACTTATATAGCTCAATTACAGATTACGATACGATCTTTTATAATTATGAAATTAAAATAATGATGATGTGTGTCGTCACCTGTAATAGAGCTACATAGGCCAATTACAGATTTCGATACGGAATTTTTAAAATATAACCTTAAATTGCGAAATTTTCCTATGTATCGGAATCTGTAATTGAGCTATATAGGTAAATTACAGATTTCGATGCAATGTTTTATAATCATGAAAATAAAATGATTCCGATATAAAATTACCGAATATAACCTTAAATTGGGAAATTTTTGTATGCAACGCAATCTGTAATTGAGCTATATAGGTCAATTACAGATTTCGATGCAATGTTTTATAGTTATGAAAATAAAATAATTACGAAGTGTATCGGAATCTGTAATTGACCTACATAGGCCAATTAGGTTACAGATTCCGATGCGGAAATTTAAAAATATAATCTCAAATTGCGAAATTTTCGTACGGTATGTATAGTAATCTGTAATTGAGCTATGTAGGTCAATTACAGATTACGATACACAGTGTGTTTGAAAGGTTTTTGGCAAAAGCAGAGAGCTACGTATTTGTGTTTCCCCACCCAAAAAACCCTATTACCCAGGCTTTCCCCGTAAGCTTGCCAGAGGAGTGACGTCGTTGATGACGTCATGGAAGACGCCATTTTGTTTTTAGGGGAATTTTATATGCAGCTGCATCGCAATCTATAATTGTCCCAAAATAACCATTTTGTGTGTTGATTTAAGGGCGCTAGGTGCCCCTTTATACCACGCCATCATAACCGATATCAAGGGAAATTTTCACCTACTAACTTAGGGATAATATTCAATTGCGATGCCGCCGCCATACAATTCCCCTAAAACAAAATGGTGTCTACCATGAATGTCATCAACGACGTCACTCCTCTAGCAAGCTTACGGGAAAAGCCTAGGTAATAGGGGTTCTTGGGTGGGGTAAAACAAAAAACTTCGAATTCGCGAGATTTTTTTACGCATCGGAATCTATAATTGAGCTATGCAGGACACTTGCATATTTCGATGCGTGGAAAAAATTCGCGATTTCAATTGATATTTTCAATTTTCCGCATCGAAATCTACAAATGGACTATATAGATCAATGGTAGATTCTGATACATATCGTAATTCTTACAATTTCATAATTGAAAAAACGTGCATCGAAATCTACAATTCACCTACATAGCCCACTCAATTGCATATTTCGATGCGTAGAAAAATTTCGCGATTTCAATTGATAATTTCTATTTTCCGCATCGAAATCTACAATTGGACTATATAGATCAATTATAGATTCCGATACACATCGTATTTCTTACAATTTCATAATTTAAAAAACGTGCATCGAAATCTACAATTCACCTACATAGCTCAATTGCATATTTCGATGCGTAGAAAAATTTCGCGATTTCAATTGATATTTTTAATTTTCCGCATCGAAATCTATAATTGGACTATGTACATCAATTATAGATTCCGATACACATCGTAATTCTTGCAATTTCATAATTGGAAAACCGTGCATCGAAATCTGCAATTCACCACCTACATAGCTCAATTAAAGATTCCGATGCGTAGAAAAATTACAAAGTATATCGGAATCTGTAATTGATCTACATAGGCCAATTATAGATTTCGATGCGGAAAATTAAAAATATCAATTAAAATCGCGAAATTTTTCTGCGCATCGGAATCTTTAATTGAGTTATATCTAGGTCAATCACAGATTTCGATACAATGTTTTATAATTATAAAATTAAAATAAATTACGATGTTTATCGTCATCAAAAATTCAGCTATATAGGCAAATTACAGATACAGATACAAAATTTTTAAAATATAACCTTATATCAGAATATTTTCGTAAATATCGCCGACATAATTTAGCTAAGTAGACCAATTACTCATTCCAATACAAAATCGTATAAATGTAACCCTCAATTAAAACAGTTTCGTATGTCCGGCATATCAAAATGAGGTAGGGAAATAAATCAATTACAGATGACGAAACACAATGCGTTTCGAAGGTTTTTTATGCTCTTTTCTGTTATTGAGTTGTCACCACCCAATATAACCTATAACCAGGGATTTTCCCATAATCTTACCAGAGAGGCATTTCGTCAAGTGGATGATAACATCACAAAAGAAGCAAATTTGTTTTTATAAAAAAGATACGCACGAACGATCGCGGTCTGTAATAATCGCCAATTGGCAGCAATATGGTACATTAACACATTTCCCAGGCATACACAAACCTAACCTAGCTGCTGGCAGACGCATTAATTTCCATCAAAACCACAAACACAACCTATCGCTAACACATTGTAATATTCTTATAAAACATTGTGGTCAATAATGTTATGGTTTTGTGTAGTTTCGTTTGTTTTTCAAAGTTGTCAATAATATTGTTTTTGATGGGGGGAGGGGGCTGGGCCCCCCCACAACCCCACCCCTCCGGTTAGGTATTTTTATGTTTTCCAATATTGGCTGCAAATACTTGCATCTCAATTACAAATCACTATCCTTAACATGCTGTTTAATAACGCCTCACAGACATACTGTATGAACCGTCAAAAATTACCTATATAGGTTCTTGTAAATGCCAATTTCTGCCTATATTTTACCCAGCCATTCCTATTTTACCAGGCATATTCCCCCACACAGTGCAACTTTTCAATTACCAGCAACAACCAAAAGAAATATATGAACAACTTTATTAACACTCACCAATGGATCCCACGGGCCGTATTATTCCCCATGTAGAAGAAGAAGCAGTAATTATCGTCCACACAATGAATCACATAACACTTTTGTTAATTGATTGCGACAACTTACGGAAATCAACAATTTTCGTAGAAATCGCCAACACAAGTCACTACTAATATCAAAACGCTAACGAGTAACGCCATTCACGAATTCAACACTATCATTACAATTCGCCAACACAATTGCGTAGACGACACTACTAATATCACAATCTCGTTCTATAGATTATCAACAGGAATATTAATTGTTAAAATTAGGTGCAGAAAATTGGCCGACCGTCACGAGAAACTAACGTATTAATCAGCTGACAAGCTTCCGGCAAGCAATGCGACTGAATACGTCAGCCGTGACATCACGGTAACGTCACTAAAATTTCCCCAGACGGGGCCGGATCGCAATGTCACAATGAACCCCCCCCCCCCAATTTTTGAAGAAAAAAAAAATTGGAAAAAAAAGGGGGTGTTATAGGAGAGTAAATATGGTATATAGTAAAAATTCCTGCTGTGTCGGCCATTTTCAGTGTTAGAACCGTATTGCCAACCCCACGCATACGGTACTGATATAGGCGGTTTTCTAAACCAAAAACGCCAATCTCAACGCGTCCAATTAATTGATTTTTGATGTATAACATCTTTCCACTCGGTATCTGGATATTTTTGTGGGAATGATTTTGGAAAAGAGACGGAAGTGGATGGGACGGAAACAATGAGCGCGCACGGTGGCGGAGATCGGTAGACTGACGTACTGTAAGCCATGTGACTGTGGAATGTAAATCACATACGGTTTACCTCAAGGTTTGGAGGCCCCATTAAAGAAATTGCTTCAATAAATCGTCGTTCTTTGGTGTGAAAATATTCATTATATCATATTCGCTGAAAACAATTACGATTTATTAAATCTTCATACTTTTGCTGTATTCTTATTTAATGTAAGCACTCGATACCTCGAGTGCTCTATCGATTTATTATTCACTTTAGACCATCCTCCCGTTTCATCACTTTTAACACCTTAGCTTATTGAAATTATATCATTTAAGATCTACATACCTTTCGGGGAGTTGCTGGGAGTCGTTTCACAATCTCTACAGACTCAATAGCCACTTCTGCATCGCAATAATTGTGATTTCACGGAAATAATGCATTTTCTTTCTCTTGTCCTTCTCTTACGGACGCCATGTTGGAAGTCAAGTGACACCCGAAAGACGGTCACGTGACTACGTTACCAACTTCAATAAAGAAATACACCACACGACACAATTGAAAAGACACTTAGGCGACACGTAAAGTTTTAAATTTATTGAAATTGAAAGGAAAGATTCCGACAGCACTTAAAAAACACGTAAAGTTTTAAATTTATTGAAATTGTTTATAATTGTTTGAAATTGAAAGGAAAGGTTCCGACAGTACTTAGCCAACAGGTCCGATACAGTATACCAGGTTAAGGTTTGGGTTTAGGTTTAGGTGGTGGGTTAGGTTTTGGTTTTAGAGGTTAGGTTAGGTTTATCGTTTGGGGGGGTATAGCTGTGAAACGGCTTTGTAGAACTCGTGCACTCTGGCGGTATAAGCGTAGCTCCGCTTGAATAGGTGCTCTGCCAGATATCCTGCAAAGTGCTTCTTCTTCTTACCGAAGATCGGTATACTGTATCGGACGTTGCGCCATTCTCGTTCGATGTTCAGAGTGTGGGCCACCGGAGCGATGTTTGCAGCCTGCATAGCGATTTGGTTTAGCTGGTACACCTGGCCGCTCAGTTGGGTACAAACAAACTCCACACTGTGGTTTACCCTGAGGTGGACAAAACCTTCTTGGGCTAAGCAGTTATAAGCTGCCCAACAGTCCGAAATTATTATGGACCCTGGCAAAATCCACCTTCTAATCATCTCCAGGAGGGTATCTCTATTT
Organism: Meconema thalassinum; assembly: GCA_946902985.2. Lineage (NCBI taxonomy): Eukaryota > Metazoa > Arthropoda > Insecta > Orthoptera > Tettigoniidae > Meconema > Meconema thalassinum. The sequence goes on from OX336389.2 coordinate 445,640,004, forward strand.
CTCAGGGGTACTGCTTCAATGAAGATTTTTTTTGGTTTCCTCTTTCTACCCCACCGAAGATCCATTGGCCATCTACTACTGCCCTTCCTCGATCGTGCTTCCGTTTTCCAAACTTTGCCTCGTCGATCTCGACAATTACACCTTGCCCTCCAATTTGGGCACGGTTTTGAAACAACCAATGCTTGTACACTTCCCGGCAAAATGATGACCAGTCCACTACAGTACGGGCGGTGAGGTGCAGTTCCTTCATCAGTACTTTCTGTCGAGGGTTGGGCAACAAGCACCACATATTACTAAAGTTCACAATTTCTAGAGTAGATAACCGTGATTCGGAAAAGAAGGTTCCATCCAAGGCTGTTAACTGAAAGTTACACTTTCGTTTTGGCGGCCCAGGAATTGTGTTATTACAAGTGACAAGAAACCGACCTTTCGATTTTGTCCACTTAACTGGCAGTTCACTATTACATGTTTTACACGTAAGTGTTTTAGCAATTACATTGTGTTCCTGTAAAAATTGCAACAACTTGTTAGGATCGTCACTGTATTGACGATTGAAATCAAAAGCAGTAACTTCACAACCGACACAATCCATGGCTGGCTTAATACTGAAGGGTTAGTTCAATTTGGCGCACTTTTAACATCACGTGGCCCTTTAGATATATAGACAGTGGGGGGTAGTCACGCATCAATAATCCTTATCCAGGCCAGTGGTTTTATCTTTTACTTCATTATTCACGTGTCGTGTGGTGAACTTTGTATCGGACAAGTTGGCAACGGGTATGACGTACTGTCTGACGTCAATGTAACATGGCGCTGATATCGTGAAATGAAAGAGAACAAAAATGCTTTACTTAAGTAATAAAATAATTATATCCAGTGCAGCAGTGACAATTCAAATTGAAATAAACTTCTAATGACTCCCAGAAAGGTATGTGAATCATAAATAATATATTTTCAATAATCTGCCTTGTGAAAGTTATGAAAAGGGAGGAGTACCTACTCTCAACAATTAATGTAGTAAACTGGGTATAGCAGGACCAGAAATAAGGTGGGGAAATGCTTAATTATAAGTTATGTATGGTACATGACCATACCTTGTTATGATTCATATCAGAAATGAGAGACATACGGTCTAAGAAAAGCTACTTACCAGAGCATACGTCAGACGTCCTGGCATGAGTAAACTTAACCCCACTTTCGTTTAGAATTGCCTGTGGAAACAATGAAGTGTTGTTTTTCCTTGTGTCACTCGCTACACATTCTGTCAGATTTCGCTTACATGTAACACTTCCCGGTCCATCAGAATCCGAACCCGATTCAAAGCCGCCATTAATTCTGGAACTTTTGTTTATCACTGGCCGCGAACTTCCAGTAAAACTGCGATTTGTTGACCGAACTGGAAGTAAGTGACCAATTGCTGCAACTAACCTACTGTAACTGTTATGTTTCGGCGACGAGGAGGGTGGCATCAGTCGATTGTATCTAGGGGCAATTGCTATTGGCACTCGAGAAGCGGTATTAGGCGAAAATTTCTGTTCAACATCACTATCTTCATCCCCCGAACTAAAACGAGACAGTCGTCGCTTGCGTTCATCATTGAAACTATCACTAGACTTCGACTGCATCAGATGCTTCAACCGCATAATAAGAGTGAATCTTGTAGCACCAATCAACGGATTAAATGGACTTCCACATTCATTTAGTTTTAACAGTAAATCACTATAGCTCAAACCTCTGGCATCAAAAGACGCCATTCTGTATTAAACATCAACAACATCGCTTGCCCACAGATTATCTACTACAGTTGTCCGACAGACTTGCAAATTCTTGGCAAGTCATTTTTCACCGCTTTCTGGCGGATTGCTGTCGTACTAGTTCAAAGTAGACTCGTAGCGCTACCTATATGCAGAGCTTGTAAACACTATTTATTCATTTATTTAATAAAACATCAAATTCAAACTTCAATGATTCTAAATGAAAAACCGTGGAGGAAATCAAAGCCCTTTAGATTAGATTAGATTAAATTTGTATTTATCCATTTGATCAATTACCTGTATACAACACATTTTTGATATAGGACACGTCAGAAATTACATCTATAACATAAAAGAACTTACAGGTATATATTACTAATACAATAACTATTTATAACTTATTATAATGACACATAAGCCTCCGTGGCTTAGGCGGCAGCACTTCGGCCTCTCACCGCTGGGTCCGTGGTTCAAATCCCGGTCACTCCATGTGAGATCTGTGCTGGACAGACCGGAGGCAGACAGGTTTTTCTCCGGGTACTCCGGTTTTCCCTGTCAAAATTTCATTCCAGCAACACTCTCCACTATCATTTCATTTCATCTGTCATTCATTTAATCATTGCCCCAGAGGAGTGCGTCAGGCCTCGGGAGCCGGCACAGTTCATATCCTCGCCGCTAGATGGGGGCTTCATTCATTCCATTCCTGACCCGGTCGGAGACTGGAAGCAGGCAGTGGATTTTCATTTTTCATAATGACACATCTTAAGAGATACAATCTTATTGGACAACTATTTACACCTTACTCTATTATCACAATATGGAAACTTAATTCTATAAATACAACAACTTACAATTAAAATAGAAAAGTAAAACAAAATTATAGATATCATCGCTCCAATACGCCAAGATATTCAACTACAGAGTAAAAAATAATGGCACTGCAGATAAGCTTTCAACATTCTTTCAAAGGTTTTTATTTTTGGGGCAAATTTTATATACTGGGGTGGTTTATTGTATAATTTAACTCCTGTGTGAAAAGTTCTTTTTTGACATAATTATGCTTGTGTGTGTGTGTGAAATATAAATGTTTTGATTTTGTCTTGTGTTATGGCTATGAACATCATTGTTTGTTTTAAGAAAAACATCTTTATTCATTAAATTCTTTTTAAAAAACATAATACTTTCAAAGATATGAATGCAGGGCAGTAAGAGAATGTTTAAATCTTTAAACAGAGGTCTGCATGATTCTCTAGTGTTTACATTTGACATAATTCTAATTGCCCCCTTTTGTATCCTAAACGTGCTTAGTACATATGGTGACATACCGGTACACCAAAATATGACCCCATATCTTAAGTATATAAGGAAATAAGCAAAATATGTATTTCTTAATGCTTGCATGCTAGTGCAAGTTTTCAAAATACATAACGCAAAGCACATCGAGTTCAGTTTAGGATTCAGATATTGTATATGTTTATTCCACATCAAGTCATGTTGTATCCATAGTCCTAAAAACTTTGTTTCAGATTTATTTTCTATTTGATGACCATTTAATGTTATATTGGGCGTCGCAGGATTCCTATTCTGTATAGTGTGGAAATTTAGAGATACTGTTTTCTTACAGTTTATTATGAGGCGATTATCTTGTGACCATTTTGGTTAACTCTTCTGTAACGGAGTCAGCAGACTGCTGTAAGACCTGTTTAGTTTCACCTTTATTTACGAGTGTTGTATCGTCCGCAGACAAAATTTCCTTATGCGAATCAACGTTCTGTGTTATATCATTGATATATAAAAGAAAGAGTAGTGGGCCCATAACCGATCCCTGGGGTACTCCAAATTTAATAATACCCTCATTGGACAATGTTGCATTATGTAATCTGGTTCCATCATCCTTGTGTCTCAAGCTTACTATTTGTTTAGGCCTTGTTAAGTAAGACTCTATCTATTTATTAGCTAGACCTCTAATACCATATTGGTTTAGTTTTGTAAGGAGGATTTTATGGTCAACAACATCAAATGCTTTCGGTAAATCCAAGAATAGGCCAGTTATATGTTCCTTATTGTCATTTAATTTCAGATTACTGTTACTGCATTCATAAATTGATGTCTGTGTAGATTTGTCCGTTCTGAATCCATGTTGTGAGTTTGATAGTATTTTTTTTTCTATAAAACTTATCAGTCTCTTATACATGATTTTTTCCACAATTTTTGCAATACCAGTTGGTAAGGTAATAGGACGATAGTTATCTAATTCATATTTTGAACCGTTTTTGTGCACTGGAATTACTTTTGATAACTTCAAAGTATCCGGGTAAGTTCCTGAGAGAATTGAACTGTTTATTAAGTGCGTAAGTGGATTTATTATTTTTTCTGCACATTTCTTTAAAATTGCATCAGGGATGCCATCAATGCCAGCACAGAGTTTATTTTTAGCTCTTCTATAACTATTCTTACCTCTTCACTTGTGACATGATGTATAAATATAGAATCACTGCATATAATTATTTTATTGTTAGAAGTTAGTGTACCGGTACTTACATGTGATTTATTTAATAATTGTTGTGGAATTTCCAGAAAATAGTCATTAAAAGTGTTTGCTATTTCCTCAGGATTATTAAACACTTTATTATTGCAGGTCAGTGTAATGTTCCTTTGTATTTTAGCAGATTTTCCAGTTTCTTTCTTTATCACGGACCACATAGCCCTGTTTTTATTAGATGATTGGGAAATAACATTATCATTATGCATTTTCTTTGCTAGTCTTATTACCTTACTTAATATGCTAGTATATTTTTGTAGTATAAATTGAATTCAGGTGTTGTGTGGCATTGTTTATATAATTTGTGTAGAAATTTATTTATAATTTATAATCCCTGTTGTTATCCAATTGCTAGTTTTGATATTTTGAATAGTTCTTTGCTTAAAAGGGAATGCTGTTTCAAAATAGTGTTTCAGGGTACTGTTAAACGCATTAAATGTATCATTTAAATTTTCTAGTTTGTACATTTCTGACCATGTTTCCTTTTTTAATAAGTCATTGAAATATGTAACATTTGTTTCAGTAAATGACCTGCACTTTGACTTCATTCCTTTAGCATTATTATTCATTTTATCGGGTACTTCAAAACTCCAGTATTTGTCCATGTGGTCACTAAAACCCAGGCAATAGACTTCTATTGAATGGTGATATTTATCTGTATTTATGAAAATTTGATCAGGAGCGGTTTTACTAAATATTGTTTTTCTTGTTGGAGTATTTATTGTAGGTTTCAGTCCATAGGAAATTAGTAACTGTGCTAATAATTCACAATCTTTATAACATTTTAAGAATTCCACATTTACATCCCCGAAATTATTATATCGAAATTTACTTTGCTCGTGTTATTGAGTAACAATTCTAATTTATCTATAAATAAACGAAAATTTCCTGACAGAGAACGGTATACGCATACAATTATTAACTTTAACTGTTGTATTTTTAAGGCAGAGAATTCAAATTCCTGTTCCATAATATTAGATAATCACAAGCTGTTAACTGTTCATGATCTAAATTATTTCTCAAGAAGAAACAAGTACCACCATGGCTAATATTAGATCTAGAGTATTTACTAGCTGGTATAAACCCTGCGAATTGAATTAATTCAAGTTGTTCCTCTTTCAGCCAATGTTCTGAAATACATAGTGCTGAGATGGCTTTAGGTTCATTTTTAAGCATTAGATTTATGTAATACATTTTATTATAGAGAGACTGAACTTTCTGGTGGTAAATTTTAAATTTGTTACTTTTGCAAGCTTGTGTTGGTGATTTATTACATTATTATTATCATCATAATTTTTATTATTATTGTTGCTAGACAAATCCGAAATACCATTGTTGCACTCAGTTAAATTTGACATCAATAGAAACTCATCTGAATGCCAAACCTCACGTTTGGCTTCTTTTACCAGTTTCCCTGCTTCCACTCTATGGATATTACTGTTGAACTATTCTTACCATTTGAATTTACAGTTTTGCAGATTTCATCACTATGATACTCTTTTCCTAGCCTATTTAAGTGTAGGCCATGCCGAGTGTGGAATTTCCTGTCTTATTTACTTACATCTATAATTTGAACATTTGGAAAACTCTTACAAATCTTATTAATTTTTCCATTTGTAGCCTCTATTTCTACATTTACACATGATTTGAGAATTAAGTCGTATCTCTGCGGAATGTTTACAATAATGACATTTGTGTTATGCATGGATGGCAATGTACCCTTTAAATCTTTGATTACCTTTTTACTCTCGTTTCTGTAGACGTCGTTTGCTCCAGCGATGATAACTGCATAATCCTTTGAAGTTAGGGACGCACAATCTCCTACCATCCCGTCCATGACCGCTGCAATTGGAGCTCCTGGTTTTACTGTCGAAGTGACCTCCATTTTCCCGCTTCTCTCCAGAACGTTTGCTGCTATATCTCGCCCGTGACTATCCGCTAATAATCGCATCTTCCTGGATTTTCTCCTTATCATTCTCTTCTTTTCTTCTTGAAGAAATTCATCATTTTCATCGACGAGCGCTCCAAGTGAATTTGAGACGGGATTTTCAGTTACTCCGTTTTTAGGCCTAGGCTTATTCTATCTTGCACTACCAGCAAGCAACCACTGTTGACCAAGTTTTCTTGATTTCTTCTCTGTTTCCTTTTAATTTATTCAACTCTTTCACTAACTTAGCACTATCTTCCTTTAGCAGCTTTATAACTTCATCTTTTGAGGACAGTTCGTTTCTCAGGTTTGACAAACGGTACCGGTACATTACGACAATCGGTTTCACTTTTATCCTCATTCAATTTTACCTGGGAACTTGTGATGATTTTATTTGCATTTATTACTTTTATTTTGCACGACGAGCATAAATCCGTAACGGTTACACTACCTGACGAGACACTAACACTGTTTACTGACGCCATACTAGAGATCTAAGTTAGCCTAGATGTTTACACCAAATTACACTTTATTTATTTAAATTATTACAACCTAAATGAATTTATCTAATTACCTACTGATAAAGAAGAATGTGAAATACATATATCTTCCAATCGGGTGAAATCTCGTAAAAGCACCACTGTTCTACTTGGTTCAAACAGTGATTGAAGAAGTCACCGAATCTTTGGATACACGTTCCCACAACTTAGTTTAAGTTTATTAAATTATCGATAAGAATTTCTAAATACTATCAATATTTCGTATATCACTTGATCTAAGGAAAGTGACTTTATAGATTTTAAATCTCTGTTATAATATTTTACCACTTTTATCAAATATTTACACTAGTTGCTATTTCACTACACTTTCACTGTGACGCCATCTTGCCCTGGTTCACCTCAAACTGTTACGATGCAAGGAAGATAGCAGTAAATGCTTTACACAAGGCTCTAAGTACAAAAGCAACGGCAGATCTGCAATTCCACGCACAGAAAAAGAGAGAATACAAAGAAACGATAAAGTAAGCAAAATTTGCTTTACAGGCTAAAGAAGAAGAAAAACAAATAAAAACAGCCGAATAAAAATGACACAAAGCAGTCACCAAGGAACAGCCATACTTCAAAGACACATGCCAATTGAAACTTGGGAAGAACACTTTATGAAAGTTCTGCAATCTAATGAAACGAGACCACCAGTTGAACAACAGGAAGAGGAATGTGATATTCCAATACAACTATTCACAATAACAGAAATTGAGAACGCTATAAAAAAGACAAATGATAACAAAGCCTGTGATCCGGATGGAATATATAACGAACACTTGAAAACCACTGCTCCTTTCCCAGAAGAACAATGGGTAAATCAGTTCAACGAATGCTTATGAAAGGGCAACATACCGGAAGCTTGGAGACATGCAACACTAAGGGTATTACACAAAGGAAAAGGTGACACTGGAAACCCCAAAACTTATAGGGGCATAGCATTGGAGTGTACATGCTTCAAGTTTCTGACAACATTACTAACAGAGAGACTATACAAATTTGCGGAGAATGCCCTTCCCGAAGAACAGTTTGGATTCCGTAAGGGAAGGTCAACAACGCAAGCTATCCGATGCTTACTAGAAGATATATATGATGCTACCAGACACGCAAGAGGAAAACTCCATGCAATTTTCATTGATTACACTAAAGCCTTCGACTTAGCAAGCAGAACGCTCATTATGGAAAAGCTAGTAGAATTTGCTGGGATGAATCATGTGACAAGGCTCGTCAGGAACATCCTTGCAAGAAATTTCATCGTGATTGATGATATTGTCTCCAAATCAAACTCAATTGACCAAACAAACGGTGTGTTGCAAGGGCAACCTCTGATCCCCCTCCTTTTTACTGTAGTTACCGCAGAGGTTACGAAAGCCATCATCACGGAAGATGTACAGTAAGAAAGTATCTTTATGCAGACGATATGGTTCTTGTCTCTCAGAAAATTGACAGGCTGGAAGTAGCCTTCAACAAAAATTATAGAATGGTCCGAGACAAACGACCTGATGATAAATCAAACAAAACAGTAAAGATGACTTTCAGAAAAGGAGGAAAACCAGTAGATACTGACAACATATTATACCACGGTATGCCACTGACAAACACACAACAGTTTAAATACCTTAAATACAAATGATACGGCATTCAGCAAGCATATAAAGGAAAGATCGGAAGCATTGCGTCAAATAGTATACAAAATATTCATAAGCTATCCATAGATACAGCAATGAAATTATTCCAACTAAAAATAATGCCAATCGTGACGTACGGACTAGACATAATATGGGAACAGCTGACAAAAAGTAACCTAGAAGATATAGAAATAATAAAAGCAAATTTCCTGAAGCGAACACTATGCCTCTCAAAAACTACAAAATCGAGACTTGTGTATGTACTGACAAGAAAAACATTTTTCATTGAAGATCTGCGTCATCAACTGGCACTGCCATCTACGTCAGCATATATAGCCTACGACTCTTAAGTGAACGACAAGCGAAAATGGAAGAAATCTGGATGGACTTTTATACTACAGACGCAATGACAAATAGATATTGGATGCGAGCCGACTACGAGCTTAGACATATGATGACTCGCCTCGCCGTGCACGGCTTTCACCACCTTATCTGCCAGAACAAGAGCTACCACCAACCAGAAGACCAGTGCATTTGTTATCTGTGTTACAATCTATGTGATAGATACCACGTCCTTTACTGTGACAAAAGAAAAACTGCCCTAACTGACTTCTGTTGAGGTTAATGTATGAAATCTGCACATTGTGCGTCATCTGTATTATCATTGCATTATTTATTTATTTATTTATTTATTGGGCACAGAAAGTCCCAGTGAGCAGGTAGCTCATGGGCTTTAACTGATATAGCTTAGTAACTTATACTAGAATATACTAAGGTGGTAGGAAAATTTTTCAGTGTTTATGGTTCATCTATATACTTCAACGTTCAGAACCGTATTGTTTCAGAAATTACCTGCGGACTTTCTTTTTGAATTTGTTTAAGTTTATAATTTGTCTCAGTTCAGGAGGTAGTAAGTTGTTATAAGATGTGCAGGCTGGATAGGAAATACTTTTAATACCATATCTAGTTGCGTTTGTCGACTCCGTGTATAACTGGTTTGCTGATATTGTGTTATAGGTATTGAACCATTTTCCTGGTTCAGCAGAGTCCAAATTTCTATTCCATCACTTCTATTACACAATCTGACTATGGTATTTAAATATCTATTCCCTTATCATTATTAATTCATGTATTTAATTCTTTTGATAAGTATATATATTGAGATGAGGTGAAATACGTATATTTTTCTATTAATTAACGTAATTGGATTTATTTTCGTTCGTTTATTTGTGTCACTTTTCACTTTACGAAAACACAGCAATATCTCGGTAAGTACGGTAGTCGCCATGTTCCTTTTCTCGATATGCATGAATTACTGAACTGTTACGTGCGTCTTGTACGAGCTTGTTTCACTATTCTGCATATCATTTTTGTTCTCCTTTTCCCATGTGTTTATGTTTGTTGTCCCTTTCCCCTTTTCTTATTTATTCTTGAGTTCAGTATTTAGTTGGGTGTCGTATATCTTGGACTTGGCGTTAGACATACATGCATGTTTAGGGATCCCGTGTGTGTGAGCAGTGTGTGCTTCGGCCTCCTTGCATTTCATGCATTTTTGGGATGCTCATATTACTGCTATGACGTTCGGCTGGTCTCGTCTGTGCCTGGTGTAAGATCTTTTGGTCATTGCATATTACTTCGGTATTGCTATGCAACTGGATCTTAGGACAGACCTGTACTGTCGCATCATATACTTCTTACTTTTCTGACCCAAGCAATGTATTGATTTTACACCACTATCTACTGCACTGAAGTTCCTTTTCTTTCGTGTCTTTGAGTGAGATTGCGGTTTGTTACGCAAATCTTCTAAACCCATATCACTTTTCTCCCCTTTTCCTGCCAGTTCCCCTATTACTGAGATATCTACCTTTAGCTATGTTTCCGTAAGTCTATTTCGTTTTGTTTCTGTTTAACGGTGTATTAATGCACGATTTTCTCTAATATGTAGCTCGTTCTCGCTTCAATATGTATTCTTATTTCTTTCTGTTAGTTTTAATGTAAATCTTTATTTATCAAGTGAGAAATACAATACAAAATACAAATCATCTTTTGAGATGCTTGTCACATGTCACGCGAACACGCACAGACTTTGCACTGACTCGTCTTTTGTTTTCTTCTTTATTGTACATGTATATTTCGCCAGGTGGCGCTACTGTGCTATTTTTCTTTCAAATATTAACACTTCCTCCAAAGAAAAATCAAATACAAATGAAAAAAAATAAACAAGATGAACTTTTGAACACTTTTCAGCCTCTAAGATGTGTCATCTTCTGCACACCAATCCTCTCACGCAGCATCTTGAATCTGACCCTCTCCAGAGGTTTAGTTAGAAGATCAGCTAATTGATTGGTCCCGTCGATGTGCTCCAGCTCAAGGTCTCCGTCCAAAAATATTTCCCTCACATAGAAGTGACGTACCTCAATATGCTTGGATTTTCGATGGTACTCCGGATTTTTAGCCAATTTAACTGCACCAGCATTGTCGATGTAAAGCGTAGGAGGATTGTCAGCAGCTCCCAGTAATTTAGAAAACAGTCTCTTCAGCCAAATCAACTCCTTTGCTCCTTCACTTGCAGACACAATTTCAGCTTCAGTTGTCGATGTTGACACAGACTTCTGTAACTGACTTCTCCACGATACAGCTCCATGATTGTAGGTCGAAATGACACCCGTCGTTGAACGTCTCGTCCTCTTGTCACCGGCGTAGTCAGCATTACTCTAGACCTTCAAAACGTCCTCTTTCCTGTAGACGATTCCATGGTTCACTGTGCTCTTTAAATATCGAAATATCCGTTTCACTTGACTCCAGTCTTGAACTGTAGGATTCTCCATGGCTCGAGCAGCTTTGTTGACCGCGAATGCGATATCTGGACGTGTAGCTGTAGTCAGGTACATCAAGGATCCCACCGCTTCACGATAAGGAACCCTGGCCGAAACCTTTTCTCTGTCTTCACTTTCTTCGCGTCCAACTGGGGTAGACACTCCATTTGACTCGGCCATCCCAAATTTTTCTAGGATTTTCCTCGTATAATCCTCTTGACTGATTGCAATTGATCCATCATGGTTTTGTTGTATCTTCATGCCCAGGAAATTGTTGAGAGATCCTCTGGTCGTGTGAAATTCCTGCTGAAGTTTTTCCATGAACTGCTCGATGTCTTCTTCGTTGCCAATTACCAGACCATCATCCACAAAGATTACAACAGCCAACCACTTTCCATTTTTGTTGCTGTAGGAGAGACAAGGATCAGCTTTGCTGTTTTTGAATTCAGCTTTCTCCATGAATTTCTTGAAACGCTTGTTCCAGCAGCGTGGAGCCTGTTTGAAACCATATATGCTTCTTTTTAGATGACACACTCGGCCAGTACCGTCCTGATGACCTTCTGGCTGTTCCATGAACACATCTTCTTCAAGCTCGCCGTTCAAGAAGGCTGTCTTGACATCAAATTGACCAAGTTTCATCTCCTTTTCAACAGCCATTGCCAACAGAGCTCGAATGGTATCATACCGTGCAACAGGGCTGAATGTTTCTTCATAATCGATTCCTTGCTGTTGCACATAGCCTTTGGCTACCAATCGTGCCCTGAAGGGAACTTCTCCACTGTCCGTTGTCTTCAGTCGTAGAACCCACCGATTTTTCAGGACCCGTGCACCATTTGGACGCTCAACTAATTTCCAGGTATTATTTTCCTTTAAGGACTCCAATTCTTCATTAATTGCTTTCAGCCACTGATTTTTATCACTAGACTGCAGCGCTTCAGAGTATGAGTCAGGATTCTTTTCAACGATAGATGGTCCAGCCATGTACATGTAATTTCCACTGATCATCCACGATGGCTTCTTACTTTCACGTTTGCTTTTCCTTCTTTCTTCAGTCTCTCCTTCTTCCTCTTCTACTTCCTCATCTTCGCTTCCTCCGGAACTGGACGCCGAACCAAATTTTCAATTTCTCTTAAGTTCTCATCTGGCTCTGACCTCCACTGTAGGCCTACATCAGACGATGAATTAGACTGATTCCTCTCCACACGTTCTTCAAGCGTGACTTTAACATTTCCGGCGTTGGGGCGCAGATTGCAGACAACTTCAGGTTTGAATTTCACATCATGGCTTAGAACAACCTTTCCCTGAGTTGGAATCCAGACTCTAAATCCATCCCTGTCGTTCACGTACCCAACCAGATGTCCAAAAACGGCTTTGTCATCGAACTTTGAGCGAAAATTCTTGTCGACATGCACGAGCATTCTCTTCCGAAGATCTTCAGATGACTGAGACTTCCCACTGGTCATCCATAGCAAAATTCATAGGGAGATTTGTTTTCAATGGATGACTTCCCAGTGCGATTCAGGAGGTACACCGCAGTGTTGCAGGTTCCAGCCCAAAGTTGTTTCGTTAACTTGCTGGGATTCAGCATAGATTTAGCGCACTCCACAATCGTCCGATTTTCACGTTCCGCAACTCCGTTTTGTTGTGGTGTGTACGGCGTAGTAATGCTGTGTTCTATGCTTCTGCTTGCGAGTAGTTCAGAAACCTTCTTGTTATCAAATTCTTTTCCTCCATCACACCTGAACAGATTCACGACGTGTCCATTTGTTTTGGCTTCATTCAGGAACTGTTCCAGAACGGTGTACACTTCACTTTTGTGCTTTAAAAAGAAAACTCGTCGAAACTTGCTGAAATCATCCTTGAAACATACGTAGTAGCGTGCCTTTCCAAGTGATTCAGTAGACATTGGTCCATTCACATCGGCGTGGATTTGTTCCCCGGTGGCTGTTGGTCGATTCATTCGTGTCTTGAATGACAGTCGATGCATTTTTCCAAGTGCACATCCATCGCAGAAATCCTCTTCACACATGTCTACATTGATGTTCATCTGCTTCTGAACATTCTTGACGTGCGCTTTGTGTTGATGACCAAATCGTCCATGGTAGATCTGCAGTTTGTCCGATGATGTAGCTAAATTCACTTGAATGGGTTGCGCCGGTTTCACGACGCGCATGTCAAGTACATACAGACCATTACTCACACGTCCAGCCATCATCGCCTTTCCAGTAACCTTGTCTTCAATTCTAACAGTTTGGTCGTCAAGTCTTGCACAGAAACCTTTCCTTACAGCAGCTTTCACAGAAAACAGATGAGCCATTGCATCGGGAACATACAAAACGTCAGTCATCTCAGCACTCAACCAAGCGTTGGTCAGCCCCACTCGAATGTTTACAGTTCCTTTGCCGTGAGCTAGCATGCTCACACCTCGTTTTCCTAGCAAAATCTTCTCTGGAGCAGCAAACTTGATGTATGTTGTAAAATACTGTTTGTTCGCGGTGATGTGATTTGTGGCGCCACTGTCGCAGTACCACTCGTCGGCTTGAACAAAGTCGCCGTCTAACGCACTCATAGCATGTGTCAGAAACGAAGCATTGTTCTTCTTATTTTTGTTTCTAGTGCCACCCTCTTTCTTCTTCACTGGACATTCACTTGCCCAATGGCCCAATTCCTTACATTTGAAACATGGAAACTTCTGCTTTACTCGTTGAACATTTTTCTTCGACTTGTCATCAGCGCTGCCTTAGCCACTGCCATACTGGGAATGCTTCTTGGGAGCACTACGTACCACAAACGCAGCCGATTCCTCGTTTCCTTGGTCACGCAGTTCAATCGTGCACAATTTTTCAATCAACAAGTTCACAGTTTGATTTTCCGTCGGAATCATGTCCCACACATCCTTGAAATTATCATATTCTTTTCCCAGCGTGGATAAAATTCGACCGTTCAAAATCGTTTCAGATAACGTGTTTTCGTTGTGCTTTTGGAGTTCGTCGTTCAGATCCTGATGAAGCTTCTGTAACTTCGCGACATGGGTGCTGATGTCCTCCTTGTCGTCTCGTGTCACTCGGAAGAATTACTCGATTAACATGTTCAGTCGCTGCGTACTGCTTCATTCGAACCGTGCGCTCAATTTTGTCCAAATTTCACTGGCATTGGTGCACGTCAACACGAGCTCGGCAACAGATTTTCCTAGCGCACCTGCTAGCAAACTGGCCGCTTTCACGTCTTCTTTCAACCACCGCTTATATGCCGCTTTTTTGTTGCGCAGTTGCATCTGCCGGCAACACAAGACACTTTTTCGAACCATCAACAATATTTTCCAGTTCATACGACCGCAAAACCATCAACACATGCCATTTCCATTTTTCCCAGTCTTAAGGTCCTTCAAGTTTATCCACTTGAACTTTGTAGTCACTGCCGGTTGCCATTTTGAGGTTATCCTTCACAAAAAATACAGCACGTGTTCCACAGGTGCTCAGCTTCGGATCCACTCACGAGATAATACCATTTACACGTGACCTAGGTCCATAACCTGTTAGTTTTAATGTAAATCTTTATTTATCAAGTGAGAAATACAATACAAAATACAACTCATCTTTTGAGATGCTTGTCACATATCACGCGAACACGCACAGACTTTGCACTAACTCGTCTTTTGCTTCCTTCTTTATTGTACATGTCTGTTTCGCCAGGTGGCGCTACTGTGCTATTTTTCTTTCAAATATTAACACTTTCTTTCTTTCTTTCTTTCTTTCTTTCTTTCTTTCTTTCTTTCTTGACCTAACTCCGGAGCTCCTTGTGGGACTGTAACGACTACTTTGTTACAGTCCAGATTTTCACAAGACTCTACGTCAGCTCCTCTTCATCTTTTCTTTCCCAATGTAATTATATTTAAAAATCCCTACTCCCTTGCGGCAGTGGGCGTATCTTGATGTGCTCCACTTATTTTACGTTCATCCTAGCTTGTTATCGTTCCTCTCACTTCGGATCTTTTGCATATTTGAAATACATGTCGTCTCGACAATTTCTTCCTAATCCCTCGTTGTCTTTTGTGTCTTATAGTCTTTCTTTATTTTCGTTCTCGGCTTATGTTTGGCGAAATACTGTCATATGAGGGGACTTCAATGAACTTACTCTCTTAACGAGGGTACCTTCGTCCACGACCCTGGGGTGCCCAGCTCATCTTCTTGAGTCCTGGCACGGTAGTTTCGCAAAACAATGGGCCCAGCACGAAACTATTCAACTTTCTTTTCCACCGCCAGTTTTACATCCTTCTCGAGAAGATTGCCGCTATGCCTGGTGTCTCCTGCACTCAGGTAAGTGCGAACCTAGTTCATCACTACGTTTAGTTTGGCGCAGTATGAATGTTTTTCCTGCATTGCAGTTAAGTATTAAGACTAATAAGGCATTGTTTATATCTGAATATAAATAAAGCTTCAGAGTATTTGAGCTGGCTTCGTATGTTTGTCTCCTGAAATACTTGTACAGTTGGTTTCCTAAATTTATAACAATACATGATTTTAATTGCTCTTTTTTTGGAGTACTTCTAGCTCATTTAATTATTCCTCCATACATTTACCTCATATTATGTTTGGTACATTCCTTCTGAATATACGTTCACTGGTTTAGTAATTTCACCCACGTTGGGTTCTCTTTGATTTTCTTTCTTTCCCTGCAAACCACTAACACACTTGTTTTTGCTTTTCTTTTTGGTGCATTTTCTCATGTTTTCTGAAAGTATGTTCCAGGTTGGCAATGAATTCACTTTGCATAACATCTCTCTGCAGCAATCCTTACAGCAGGCTGCAGACGTTATTGGATTCTCTTCGCCTCAAGAGTTAGTTCAACACATCTCCAGCAGAAGGCATCGGTCTCGTTTTTTCATCTTCCTTGAATGTACACTTCTTTTCCTGGGCTTATCTTAGAATTTAAACTTTGTATATTACTTGATTTTCCGATGTTGGTACCTTCTACGTCATTCCACTTTCCATTCCCCTCACCTTCCTCGCCTTCGCCGACCGCTGTCACCTCGTGTGCCTTCACTCGTCTGTCAGTTTTACCAGAGCAGACACCCTCTTTTCATACCTCTCTCTGAGGCATGTGATAAGGCGCGGGACACTGTTATGGGCGATTCGAATCAAAACAAAGACCGCCATGTGCGTTTTGTTTACTGTTTGGGCCCGCATGCCGACAGCTGTTGCAGTATACTCCATTTCTAGTGACTTAATCTGTATTATGTTGGATCCAATACTAAATTGAATAACAAGTGACTAGCGGTGTTATTAGAAATGGCGACAGCTACGTTCGCTCTAAACGTGGGACAACATAATTGATATGTAGGGTAGGTTTTAATTGCTAAGATGTAAACCTTTGTCATAGTTTCTGTCGGTATAATTATACTGACTAATCAGAATTTATGGATTTACTTTTATTTGTTTGTTTTTCGCGTTCCGTAAAAATCCGAATATATGTATGATAGTCTTGTACATATTGGACAATATGTAATTTATTCCTGCCAAATGTACCAAACAATTGTTTTCATCTTGCTGAATACTTGTGCAGGATCAGCTTTAGTTTAGTTAACGGTAAGCTACTTAAGTAGTTTGATATGCGGTAGGGCCTATCCATGTCCATAATTTTCCTATCTATGCTAATACTTGCATGCATGCAGCTGTCTTAATCAAATACTACAAGTACAGTATTAAAGATACAAAGTGACTTGTGATGGAAGCACCCAGGTTTGGACCCTGGTCCTATTTTGACATACACTCTGCATGCCTGTGACTTCTGGTGTCCTATGCACCAGGGAATAAGGCAAGGATTGATACAATCCTAGGCATGGGCGATGAAGTCGACAAAGAATGTTTGTTGGCTCTAGAAATATATGTTAATATTGTTTGTTTGTGTACTTGCTAGAAGATATTAATACAGATACCCTCCAGCAAAATAATAGTAGGCTTTATTGGCTACTTTGTTATCTTCCCTCTGGTCCTCTTATTATGCTTAGCCTAGAGCCTGCAAGGCGTAGGCCTACTACATTGTTGGATGTAAAAGCCTAGGAGTACAGTAGGGCTTCATTCAGTAGTGCACGTTAGCCCGTAGCTCCTTTTGAGTGCTGCTTCATGGTAGGTTTCAGTCTTACTGTGTTAGTAATCATCATTTTATGTATGCAGCTTGTCAAATTGTACCTCCCTATTTGATGGTGGAGCCTGCTAACATGCATTTTATAGCTGAGAGAACAAGGGTTGTTCTGGCATCGTAGGGACATTTTTCTTACACTGAGGGTTAAAGTTCTCTTAGCTTGATCACTCGAAATATGTAAGAAAGTTAGCATTGTATTCCTGTGCATGACAATGGAGTTCAGTACCTAGTATTTGTTCTAGGTGCTGAATAGCACCCAAATCTGTAATGGGTTCTTTACAGTCTAGCTGGAAACTGTTCTCAATGAGTGAATGACAGTTTGTAGTTCCAGGAAGTAAGGCTACCATGTTTTCAGCTCCCCTATACCTTGTAGACACACAACTCCCTAGTCTTACCCATTAGGCCTAGATACATGCCTGGACACAATTCTTGTTTGACCACCTCGTGTAGTGGCTAGCATTCTCGGTTCTTTCCCCAGAGGTCTGGGTTCGTTTCCTGGCCCTGCCCATAAAAGTAATTCTGATCTGAGTTCTGAAACGGGGTATGCTAAGCCTCATGTGGCAATCCTGAGGCGAGGTGGATTCGATTCCCAACTAGGCGATCTTGGAAGTGGTTTACCACGTTTACTGCAGGCAAATGCCACGATGGTTCCTTATTTATGGCCACGGCTGCCTCCCTCCCAATCCTCACCTAAAGTACAAAGACACTAATACAGTCACCATATCAAGAACTATTGCGAGAGCATCATCAGAAGAAAGCAGAGATTTGGAGCGATTTTTACTCTACTGACGCTATGATAAACAGAGAGTGGTCAGTTGCCAATTACGAATTGCGTCTTCTTGTTACCCGATATGCGGTACATGGTTTTCACCACAGAGTTTGCCGCACATTACAGTTTCACACACCTGATATAAACTGTGTTTGTTCTCTCTGTGAGAAAACATGTGAGCGTTATCACCTTGCTACTTGCATGAAGAGGAATAAGTATTTGAAGGAAATTTGTTGTGACTAGTTATGTAGTTATATTTCTTATTTTGTTTGCTTTGGCCATTGGCTGTAATAAATATATTATTAATACAGTCACCATATTACAACATGTTATCGTAAAAAAATACACACACCTAAGTACATGGGTCTCAATGACCACCATGTCCAAGCCCCTCGAATGATAAAAGCAACAACAAAACAACTTGTGTTAAAAGTGGTCGTGCTACAGTGTTGAAAACTTCTGAACTATAAGAGACCCCTGGCCAAACTTTTCTGTTCACAAATCTGTTTCAGCTTTATCACATTCGTCATTTGAGACCTTCTCTAGCTTCATGAAGATAAGGGGTAATTAATGAAACAAGTATCAGGCGCCCAGCCTACACTAGGACTGGGCAGAAGAGCAACTCACGTGTGCTGCTCCTCTTCACAGTCCTACTGAAAACAAACATTCCCCCACTCTGCCTCTGCTATATTGAAAGGCGGATTACCGACCATTTGCATATATGTGGTGTTGATTTGCAATACTACTACATGCATTGCATTTATCTGTGTAGGCCTACATTGAAATTTAATTTTTGCTTCGACTTGTGCTTTGGACATTTGCAGTTTATCTTCTACCCGGGGCTGGTCCAGTTTTCCAAAGAGGGTTTCCGAGGCTGGAGTTGGCGGTCGGGTGGCTTAAAACAGCGTGCCATCAACCATCCAAGTAGCGTACTGACCACGTTCAAGATCTCATGTGTTTCTGTGTTCTCAACGAGCTTAACCATTGGTATTCACATCTCTGAAGGTTGTTTTCAGCTGCACAATCAAATGTAAAAGACAAAATGTAAACATGCAGAAAGCGTTATTAAAATAAATGAAATCTGTCTTTCACAAAGTAATTATCATTCCTCGAAACCTACTCCTCATCCTGAATCCACATTACTGTATAGAATATTGAGGTTATATTGATCTCATGCAGTAGAGGAGGGTGGGGGTAGAATTTATGGGAGAATGAAATATATGAACATAGCATTTCATTGCAGCTACATTACTGGTGAATAAAGTGCAGCATGGTTGGGGGCGAGGAGGGGTTACGAATGTTTTGAGGTTATGATGGTATAATGAAGCAAACTCTAATTACTCGCGATTATATCATTTTTAACAGCTTTTAGTCATTATTAAGAACATTTATATTGTATTAAAAGCACCGGTAGGCTTTCAAATAGGCAAATAAATGGAAAAATAATTCTCGTAGATTTGGAAGTCATACCAACATGTCACATCAAAACTCATCATTGGTATTTATTTTTGGAACGATATCGCCTCCTGAGGTGCAATAACGAATGCTTTTGATTCAATGTCAGACACTAAAAATCGGTTCCGAACGTAGTAATGTGCGTTCGTAATGATCACAGTCAATCCACAGATTACCTAATGAGTCAATCGTAGTTACTTTATATGCGAGATTGGTGGCCATTGTAGCCCAAACATTGCCACGTGGACCTGAAATTCTACGAAATTCTAGCCAATATAAGCGTCCAGAAAATTAGCATTGAGTGTCGTCTCTCTTATTATATGCTCCTTGCATGTGATTACGTCCGACATCTTGTTCTAATGGTGCTTCTCACACTTAGCGACTTCAACTCAACATGATAAGCTAAGTACTTTACACATCTCTTATCACAGCTTGATGCTGTTTCAAACCACCTCGTAGTTCCGTCCCTTAAAACAATTATAACTATAACCAAACCATCTCATCGTATTTTATTTATCAGGCAATTTACCAATTTTAGAAAAAGTACATTTTACTGATAATGCCGTACTTGTCTTGTTGTCACTTTCCACCGAGGGTCTTTCACTGCTAAATGCTATAATTATGTTCGGACCAACGTGGAAATTTCTTATAACCTAGCAAACTGCAAACCAGTAAATTTCATGGAATCTTCACATCAACTCTGTTAACCCATTCAAATTGGGTATCGATGGATCTAACTTGTGTCAACTGTAATTTGAATAGCCTAGCCAAAGTGAAATATGAACTAAACTACAATAGACTAAAACAATTCTATACGTAAGGATCTATTAACATCTACTTCGGTTTGAATTTTGTGGCGTAATTATAACCGTCAAACTGGGCACCTCCGCTTATAGTAAACCTCACATAAAACTGCAATTACTTCAACTATCATCGTAAAACTCTCTCCACTGAACTATTAACTTTCTAAACAGTGACAATCAACAGATGATCGTCCCACTAAAGCTTTTACTGCTACAACCAGTGTTCGCTTAACTGTCTAATCCGGTCACGTCCCTATATCCCCATTTTCCCTGTTACTAACACACTTAAGATAGTCAACTTGTTTATTTGTTTTCCTCTCTCTGAGACTTGGTCTGTTAAGACTCCCTCCCAAGTTTTGAATGTCACACACAATTACTTATGCATCAATAACCAGGTGGTTATAACCCCACCTTTTAACCTCTGTTTTCTCTTAATTCTTATTCTCCTGCTGTGCCCAGGATTTCAGGATTTATAATTTTATATTTGCCTAAATCCCTAGTCATGTTTTATTGTGAAGGCACTCTAGTTAGGAAGTCACTAGCTCACTTAATTAAAGAGAGAGAAATTTAGATATTATATAGGGTTTTCCTTCTAGATTTTTAATAGGTTAGACCTTCAATCTTTAGCAACATTGTTCTTAAACATTATTACTGTTGAAGCCATTAAGATTGCTCTCATTTTTGAGCTGGACTCAACATTTAGGCTTTAGGCCACGGTCGCCTCCTGCAAATATTTCATATCGCTGGCGTATCATTGCTCGAAGAGTATTTTATGTTTAGCATTACCTTCCCCATCTTTTCATGCTGCTTTCTTCACTTACCGAAACGATTGCAAATACTTCATGCTCATTGCACAAGAAATTCCTATCATTTGTTGTGCTCAAGGCGAAACATCTTTTGATGTTTGTCATAAAGTTTGTTCTAGTAATTCCTTTAAATTATTAAAATTGGGTACAGATCGCTTAGCAAACTTCCTACACGAGGCAATTATTACCTGGTCATGTCAATTTATACTCATGGATTGTTTTGTTTTTCCAAATTAAGGTGTGTTTCGTTCACTCCTTCGCTGAACTTCTAATCAGCACTCTGCTGGGTAAATGTTTAGTATATTTTGAGCACAACAATTGTTCTTTTTTTGTATTTACTCTTAATTATAACTTTTTATAAAGGCCACAGGTGCCTCCTGCCTTTTTCTCCATGTATTCTTGTTCGAATTGTTTCAACGAATTACAGTAACTATTGGAATTATAGGTATTCTTTCTCTTTGCAATTTCCTCTTGGCTGCAATTTGTTTATGCGCCACGTGAAGTTTGGTGTTAATCACCTTTCGTTTCTCATACTTTTTCACATTTCTCTTTTTTACTAACCATAACATGCTGTTCGAGTGATATACTCTAGCTTGCGGTGCTATCTATCAATTGATAGTTTTTGATCAACAATAATAATAAAATCTACTCTTACTTTTGTAAATGAGCTACGAACTCTCCCTGCACTTGGCAACACTTGCGCCGATAAAGGTCTATTAATAATAATAATAATGCGCGTCAGAGTAGCAGTGGAAGAATAAAATCAACAAGGTCGCAAAATGGACAGGGGAAAAGACGTCTTGCTCGACCCGGTGCTGGGCCCAAGGTTTTCGGAGCGAGCAAAAGATGATTTCCAAAAATCCAAATGCAAACGAATAATTGCTTAATGCAATAATCAAAAGTGCAAAAACGAGATTCCCATAAAATTAATTAAATAAATCCCAGAGGCGTGTTAATCGTGCCTTTGTTACGTCACAAAGACAAGATTGACGAAATCGAGATAAGGATAAGGATAAGGAAGGGGAACTTAAATATAAGAAATGAAAAGACAAGGGAGCTATATTACTTAAAATATAAAAATGTATTGAGGATAAAAGAAAGAGCGTGTACACGAAATAAACAAATTATTTAAAACAAAGAAAAAAGGCAAGCTAAGACAAGATCAATAATACAAAAGAAACCCAATACCAAGAATAAAGAATTCAAAAACAAAAAAAAAACTAAAAAGCACGACAGAACCTGAGTACCGCTCAACAACATGAATCTAACGAAAAGATACAAACTTGAAAGAAAATAAAACGAAACTTACAAAAGTTAGAGAGAAACTACAAACTTGCAAAAAGTCAAAATTCGAACTGCTAAGACGCGAAGCTTTTCATGATGTTATTGTAAACATACCTGAGGGATGGGGGAGGAGTGAGGGGAGTAAAACAAAGGGAAGAGAGATTTCACGGAGGTAGGAAGAAGGGGAAGAAAAGGGGGAATATCATTAAGTTATGTAATACGGCGAAAATCGAAAGATAAAAACAAAACAAAAGGAAAATGAGATATACGGAGATACATTACATTACAATTGACTTGGGACGAAAGAGACCGGTAAAAATCGAAAGCACGCTATAAAAAAACAGGCTTATACTCCAACATAATGCCGCAACAACACGACATATAAAAAAAGAATAATATGACATCGGAGCTGGAGAAAATCCCAGTTAACCACCGTCACATATATTCTATAAACAAAGGGGACACGTATTAGTGGGACGTTGGACATAAGTCCCGTTACCTCACACATACTGTCCGCAAACAAAGGTCCAATTGCTACCAATCAAATGAAACATTTGTGGTACAAAAGAGACACCGACGCAAAAGACGAGCACCAAGGCCCGACAGGAAAATATACATAAGCCAAGACGCAGAAACGCAATACTTTCGAATCTTACAGGTATTAACCAAAATAATAAAACTGTGAGGAGGGTACATAACAAAAGCAACAAAAAGAACTCCGCCGTATGACATTACACAAGGTCTCGGAGATCTGGTTCAAGGATTATAATACTAACAGTAACATCTTGAAAAGGAAAGAGAATTAAGCAAAAGAAGGAACGTTTAACAAAAACAATTACATTGCGTTAGATAGAAATACATTGAGCCGTACTCACATTCCGCTGCGCCATGAGGGTGGGCCTCTGCCCGAATACACACGTTCGCCTTACATCTCGGCGCGTCTAAGACTGACCAAGCTTCTGTCCCCCAGAGGGGAGAGAAGCCTCTCAGAAAAATCAAATGCGTAGTTTGGGAGTGGCCCCAAACTCGCGTCAAATATTGTCAGAGCCAATGGCAGAACGAATTGCACAACAAAATGCAAGGTAGCAACAACACTAGCCAATACGAGAGAACAAGGCAGTATGTAGCCAGGGGTTGCACAACGTTAGACAGAGAGATACATACACACAAACTGCGCACTTTTAAACTCTCGAGGCGTAATATAGAGATGTCACAACACATGACAATAATAATAATAATCATGATGATAATAATAATTACAATAAATACTGAAAAATGGTTCAAATTCCACCGCTTTCTCCCAAAAAAAAATCTTTTACATAACAAAGGCATAAAAGAATTTTTTTCTTTTTCATAACAAAATTATATAAAATAACATTCTTTGATTAGATACATTTGAACAGGGTGAAGGAAAGAAGATTACATCATGTACACCAGATACACACATGAAAAATTAAGACATAATAAAATGTTCTCACATTTCTCTTATTCATAAGACGCAGCTTAATTAAAAGTTCTTTGAACGTCATAACTTCCATAAAAGGCTTGACGAAACGCAAGTCTCTTTTCGCATACACACATATATTTTCATACACACGTATTCACGAAGATGTTCACTGATGAGGAAAATTATTCCTTTTTGGTACGAAAGAAAAAAAAAGACTTTAAAATGAAATTAAAACAACAAAAATTGAAATTATATAAAGGATCAGTACAGCCGTGAAATAAAGGCGGATCCTACCTCTACTGCACGTCAATACGTCACACATATTAAAAATGGATGTACCAAAAAGAAAATAATGATAATAAAACGGTCAATCTTGAGCTAGACTCTGCCAGATGACGTGGAGAAAGCGAAGTCTTCTTAATGGCGACCTTCTGGAAATCAGCCAATTTTCTAATAATAAAAGAAAGAAAAAGGTTAAATCATGATCACAAAAAAATATAAAGGGGAGCACCCTGTATACAAAATAAGGCTTGCGTCGGGGAAATATTTGGGGTTACATAAGCTCCGTAAGAGGGAAAGTGGATTCATTCTGCCAGCTGGAAAGTAAAAGTATGAATAGGCAGGGTCGTCAGACCAAATGAAAGAAGAGAAAACGAGCCGTGAACGGGGTCTAAAGGATACACCGGCCACTTCTCAGGTACTTGGAGACTAGCTATCGCTACCGGAAACACTCTCCAAATATATGACAGATACAGGAAAATAATACACATTATCTTAGAGAAAACATTAGATTGAAATGATTTATAAAAACATGATATCACAAAAACGTAAAACAGAAGTTACGATAAATAGTAAACAACTATATCAATAAACAAATCACTGTCACTACAAGAAAAGAATGAAAGTCAACAGACCATCTCAGGCGCTGTCGAACAATAGCAAGTCGTGTCTGCAGCTCGGACAATGGGCCGGGCCGACTCCCTACAACAAAAGCAGGCGGGTCTGGAAATTGCCTTAGGCAGAAGTATAGTTCAACACATCTTTCGAAATCCTCCGTGTAACTCAGGCGGCCACGGGTGTCTCCTGCCTAACTAGATACATAGAAGGAGTAAAGGGGCTAAATATACTAATAACCTTCATCAAAAGACATTAGGTACTAAACAAATAAAAAGGAATAATAACTCAAAGTAGCTGTCGAAACAAAAAAATACCATTCCAGACAGAGAACGAAAAACCAAATAATTACGTTACAAAATACCTTCCAAAAAGAACTGACTGAAACCTCGCATAAAACCAATCAAGACCAGACATACAATCAATCAAACTCGAAACCCAATAATAAATATTACCAACCCACAAAAATAAAATGGTTACTGCGTCAATATACGGGCCGTAGACCTCAGAGGTACCGCATAAAAAATTAAAGACAGAGAGGGTATGGCCTATCCCATACTAATATAAGAAAATTGGGTAATGCACGCCAGAGTAGTTCACACGAACATCAATGTCCCATACCACGGAAGCCGTAGACCTAAAATGGTTGGTATCTCTGAGTAATACTTATCGTATATTTGGTTTGCCAATAAAAACGAATAAATAGTTCGTACGTAATATATATATAGTTTAAATTGAATAGGGTATAAAATCAAAATTGAACTAAATTTGAAACCACCCACAAATACCTATTGATAAAAATTCATTAAACTCATAGACACACACATTCATCTCAAAATACAACCAACAACAACAACACTACATACATACTCCTTCCCATAAACAAATCAAAATTTCCCCATTACACCAGAATGCGAATGTGGGTCGTTGGAACACCATGGAAACGCAAACAATGGACTACAGGTCATCGTGACAAACTTCATCCCATACTAAAGATTGATGACTCGTGTAGAATCTATGTACACCCTAAGTGGGCGTCGAAGCCGTGGGACAGGTCCCAAACCCTAATCCCGACGGAGACCTCACCTAGCAGGTTTCCCAACGAAATACACACTGCCATACTGAACATATAGTAACATCAAGCTTACCGTATATAAACAATTTTAAATGAAAACCTACATTGAAAATCCCCTGACAAAAATAAAACAATCACCCTCCCTAATTATGAAACAAACTTAACTCCCAATCATAACACACATAATAGCTCAACAGACCATACATAACTGAGACAACAAACACTTTACTAACACCAAACGTTAGTATAATTACGCGAGGCTCAAGGGGGGGGGGGGGGGGTCGGGGTGACCGTAGGATTTAAAGAGACGGTTCCCATAAGTGGGCCGGGGAAAACTTCGGAGAAAGAGGGGCGGGGGTTTTAGGCTGTACGGTAATGACAAGAAACCTGTCAGCAGCTGTTCCAGACTGAGACGTGTGAAGGGGTGAGGTGAGTTCTGAGAAATATCACAGTTAACAAAGCGACTATTAACAACAAAGGTAAGGACTCAAACCCTTGAGAGAAATGCGTTTTCTACTTCACAGAAAGTAAAATAAAAACGTCCACAACACTGACGAAATGAAAAAGAAGAGAAAGCAAACAAAATTTCCTGTCGCCTTAAAATCACCGTTAACTAAACAAATGTCTACTAGAGGAAGCAAATACATAAAAGTAGGTTACAATACCGTGACGTGTCGTGTTCCAGCGATGCGATGTACTCACTGATATGTTGCCACTGTTCACCTCGAAGCTGGGTCTTTTGGATGTCTTGTTTACTTGAGGGACAAAACCACCTTTCCTTGGAGATGGGTTTCCTGGATGCCCGTAGTTCACACAGAAAGTAACTTCACCCTTTCTTCAGGGGTGGGGAAAAACAATTCACTGAATTCCTTAAACTCAAAGAAAAACAAATTTTAATACAATGTAAATGAAGAGAAAAATAATAAAAGGTTAATAACTTGAGAGAGGAGGGGGGAACGATTTCGCACGCAACCACGCGATGTGCTACCATTGCGCCGATAAAGGTCTATTAATAATAATAATAATGCGCGTCAGAGTAGCAGTGGAAGAATAAAATCAACAAGGTCGCAAAATGGACAGGGGAAAAGACGTCTTGCTCGACCCGGTGCTGGGCCCAAGGTTTTCGGAGCGAGCAAAAGATGATTTCCAAAAAACCAAATGCAAACGAATAATTGCTTAATGCAATAATCAAAAGTGCAAAAACGAGATTCCCATAAAATTAATTAAATAAATCCCAGAGGCGTGTTAATCGTGCCTTTGTTACGTCACAAAGACAAGATTGACGAAATCGAGATAAGGATAAGGATAAGGAAGGGGAACTTAAATATAAGAAATGAAAAGACAAGGGAGCTATATTACTTAAAATATAAAAATGTATTGAGGATAAAAGAAAGAGCGTGTACACGAAATAAACAAATTATTTAAAACAAAGAAAAAAGGCAAGCTAAGACAAGATCAATAATACAAAAGAAACCCAATACCAAGAATAAAGAATTCAAAAACAAAAAAAAAAACTAAAAAGCACGACAGAACCTGAGTACCGCTCAACAACATGAATCTAACGAAAAGATACAAACTTGAAAGAAAATAAAACGAAACTTACAAAAGTTAGAGAGAAACTACAAACTTGCAAAAAGTCAAAATTCGAACTGCTAAGACGCGAAGCTTTTCATGATGTTATTGTAAACATACCTGAGGGATGGGGGAGGAGTGAGGGGAGTAAAACAAAGGGAAGAGAGATTTCACGGAGGTAGGAAGAAGGGGAAGAAAAGGGGGAATATCATTAAGTTATGTAATACGGCGAAAATCGAAAGATAAAAACAAAACAAAAGGAAAATGAGATATACGGAGATACATTACATTACAATTGACTTGGGACGAAAGAGACCGGTAAAAATCGAAAGCACGCTATAAAAAAACAGGCTTATACTCCAACATAATGCCGCAACAACACGACATATAAAAAAAGAATAATATGACATCGGAGCTGGAGAAAATCCCAGTTAACCACCGTCACATATATTCTATAAACAAAGGGGACACGTATTAGTGGGACGTTGGACATAAGTCCCGTTACCTCACACATACTGTCCGCAAACAAAGGTCCAATTGCTACCAATCAAATGAAACATTTGTGGTACAAAAGAGACACCGACGCAAAAGACAAGCACCAAGGCCCGACAGGAAAATATACATAAGCCAAGACGCAGAAACGCAATACTTTCGAATCTTACAGGTATTAACCAAAATAATAAAACTGTGAGGAGGGTACATAACAAAAGCAACAAAAAGAACTCCGCCGTATGACATTACACAAGGTCTCGGAGATCTGGTTCAAGGATTATAATACTAACAGTAACATCTTGAAAAGGAAAGAGAATTAAGCAAAAGAAGGAACGTTTAACAAAAACAATTACATTGCGTTAGATAGAAATACATTGAGCCGTACTCACATTCCGCTGCGCCATGAGGGTGGGCCTCTGCCCGAATACACACGTTCGCCTTACATCTCGGCGCGTCTAAGACTGACCAAGCTTCTGTCCCCCAGAGGGGAGAGAAGCCTCTCAGAAAAATCAAATGCGTAGTTTGGGAGTGGCCCCAAACTCGCGTCAAATATTGTCAGAGCCAATGGCAGAACGAATTGCACAACAAAATGCAAGGTAGCAACAACACTAGCCAATACGAGAGAACAAGGCAGTATGTAGCCAGGGGTTGCACAACGTTAGACAGAGAGATACATACACACAAACTGCGCACTTTTAAACTCTCGAGGCGTAATATAGAGATGTCACAACACATGACAATAATAATAATAATCATGATGATAATAATAATTACAATAAATACTGAAAAATGGTTCACACTTAGCCAGGCTCGTTTCAACTTTACTTCCCTTAGATTTTCAGGTTTAAATTCATTGTTTTTTTCTTTGTCACATATGTTAATAAAATTGTCGTTTATGGGGTCAGTCCCTTGCTCCTGATCCTGTTCTTTCGCTTTCCCTTATGGTAATGTTGGAATTGATTTCCAAATGCTCCGATGTTCATGTACATAAGGTGAGATTGACTAAGAGAGGTTTATATGCTTCTTAAATGTTGATTGCTTATTCCGAAATCCCTTAATCTTTTTAGAACACCAATTACATTAACAATTTTCTTTTTCACATTAGTTACATGTTCATTCAACTTAGGTTATTGTCCAATGTGAGGCCTAAATATGTGTATTGTTTCACCCATTCGATTGGTAAATTGCCAATTTTAACTTTGTTGCAAGTGTTTGAACTGTATGCTGGTTTATGAAATAGCATGTATTTTGTTTTTGAGGTGCTTATGATTAAATTACTTTTTGAAAGCCATGTTGATAGTATATTTAGATCCTTTTGCATATTCTCCATAATCCTTCGTTCACAGGCGCTCTCGTAAAGTAGAAATATATCATCAGCAAATTGAAATATTTTACCAGTCAACTCTAAATAACCTATATCATTAATAAATATCAGGAACAGCAAAGGTCCAAGGACTGACCCTTGAGGGACACGCATTTAACATCAGAAATGGACCCTTTAGTTTTATTAATATTAACATACTACTTCCTGTTAGACAGGTCGTTTTTAAACCACTCAAAGGCTATTCCTATAATTCCTGCATTTGATAGTTTACTTAGCAACAAGGTATGGTTAGCGGTGTCAAACGCCTTAGCAAGATTTATAAATAGTCCTACTATTTTATTGTTGTCTAATGCCTTATGTATAAGTGAAACTCCGTCAAATGCTACTGAATCAGTGCTATGTCTGGGAAGGAAGCCGTACTGATATTTGAAGGAAAAATTACCTTTTGTTAGGAAATTCAGGACTTGTTTCTTGATTACTATTTCCAGTACTTTTACAAGTGAGGATAATATAAACAATGGTCTGTAATTACTGGGGTTAGACACACCACCGTTTTTAAACATTGGCACCACTCTTGCTAGTTTACTTTTATCTGGAATTACTCCTGTTTGCAGTGACAAGTTAATTATATCAGCAAGCAATGGAGCCAGATAATTGGCACATCACTTAAGGAGTACCTACCTATGTCATTTATTGCATAGTTTGTGTAATTCGTTTTATTCGCAAGGGTTTGAATGATTTGTGTAACTTCAGTCACATTTTTTTTTGTATAGTGAGCTACAGATCGTCTGGTTCGATGGTAAATTTGGGTTAATTTGAGTAAGATCTTTAACCAATTTTTTACAACATTTATGAAATACATGTTAAATGCTTTACATATATCTTCGCCAGAGGTGTATTGTAAGTTTTCATATTCAATTCCTACAATGTTTCATGTATTATGAGGTTTGCCAAGTATTTGATTTACTGCCTTCCACATTCCTTTCATCGTATCCCCATCTCTAATTACATTGCTGTAGTGTAATATTTTCAGCTCTCTTTTCATTCTAGTCACATCCTTATTACATCTTGTGTACTCTTTAATGGTTTCAGTTGAAGAGTTTTAATTTGAGTTTTTGCATACAAACCATTTTTTTCTATTTACCGCCTCCAGAAACTCATGTGTTACCCAAGGTTTATGTGTGCCTTTTACCTGTGGGGTTTGCTTAATAGTTATACTAGCTATCCTAAGTCCATCACTAATGAAATCGGATGAGATGTATTTATTAATCTCATGTAATTTATTTCAGGATTAGGGCATAACCCAGCTCTTTTGGGTACATGCGTGTTGACCGAATGAAAAGCACTAAACTCTTGTCTTATAACAGTTTTCCCAAAAATAACGCCTCTTTACAACCTTCGCTCACGGCTACCGTATATATTCTGCTTCCATGGTTGATAAAGCTACAGACTGCTGCTTCTTGCTTTTCCAAGAGACAGTCCCACAAAAATCAAACACATATCCAGAGTAGGATTTCTTATCTGAATCATTGCCATAGTCAGCGTCAGTAAAGCCCTGAACGATTACAGAGCTCTTTGAGTAAGCAATACATAAGCCTTTAGTACCCTTGAGATATTTCAAGACTCTCTGAGCAGCTCTCCAGTGTTGCATAAATGCATTGAAGTTGAATTGGTTCAACAAGCTTGTCGCTAACTATATATATCTGGGCGTGGTTACAGCCAGATAGTTCAAGCAACCCATTAAGTTCCTGTAAGGGATTCCTTCATGTATTTTACTGGAATCATTGACAGGATCAAATTTAACTCCTCTTTCCAAAGAAGTGTCAACTACGTTACAATTTGACATGTTAAAGTGGTGCACCTTTTCAATGTAGATTTCCTGATCCACAAATAGCTTCTCACCTTTCTTTCTGATCCTCATTCCCAACAAACTAATAGCTGCCCCTAGATCTTTTAATTAGAACTTCTCTCCCAATTTCCTGCTCAGCCTTTTCCTTTCTCCGGAATCAATAGTTACAAGGAGCAGATCATCAACATACAATGCAATTATGGACTAGCAGACCTTGTGAAAAACAAACATGGATTGCTACAGTAGTGTGAAGACTAGAGTCGGGACATCGGAATGGTTTAAAATTGTCACTGGACTAAAGCAAGGAAGTGTGTTGTCACCATTATTGTTCTTAATGGTGATGGATGGCATCATAAAGGCAGCAATGAAAGACTACAGTAGGGAAAAGATGAAGGTAATGTTATTTGCAGACGATGTTGTGATCTGGGGCGAGGATGAGATGGAGGTACAAGAATAGTTAGACGTAATAAATGAAAAGATTGAGCAATGAGGATTGAAGATACATGTGGAGAAGAGTAAAACAGTGGTGGTGAGTTGAGGTAAGAAAAAGGAAAAGAGTAATCAAAGTAGGAGATAAGGAATTGGAAGTCGTGAAACCCTTCAAATACTTGGGAAGTTAACTGACTGAAGATGGAAGACTAAATTTGGAAATTAGCAGAAGAATACAACTCGGGAGTGCTTTCTACCAACAGGTACGCGGACTAGTATGGAACAAGGATATACCAATTAAGGCTAAAGAAGTTATGTACCAAGCATATTATGTTCCTATAATGTCATATTATGCAGCAGAAACTTGGACAATGACTAAGAGGGATGAGAGCATAGTACAGGCAGCTGAGATGACATTCCTGAGAAGTCTAGTCCAGAAAACGAGGAGAGACAGAGTGAGAAATGAAGATATACGGAAAGAACTGGGAGTACAGAAACTAAATGACAAACTGGAGCAAAACAGATTAAGATGGTTTGGACATGTCAAACCGATGAATGATGTAAGGCTACCAAGACGAGCACTGGAACGATGGGTGACACGGAAGAGAGGACGAGGAAGACCAAGAATGCGTTGGATGGACTCAGTGAAGAATTGCATTAGTAAACGGAACCTGGATTGGAACATCGTGTCTGAAGAGGAATGGTGGAACGACAGAACAAAGTGGAGAGGAACCTTATTTGCCCCCACCCAGTGTCAGCTGGAAAAGGGGAAATGAATATGTTGTTGATTTTCTATTAAAGCACCATACTCTTCCTTCATGGTACTTTCCCATTTCATCCTATCACTGCTTTTGATAGCTTGAGCATAGCTCAATGATCCAAGGTCCTCTTCATCGTCAGCAACTGGCACAAGATAATTTAGTTCGAAATCCCTGTACTTCTCAGGTAAACGAACCTATCTCCCACAAGAGCTACATATGGGCACATCAGTGAGATCACTATGAGCATGAACATCAATAACACTAATGGAGTCTGAACCACTAGTGACAGCAGCTTCATCGTCACTGATAGTGTTATCCTCGGGTTCATTAACATTGTTAGAAATCTGAACACCAGATTGAGTATTTTGGTTCACAATATGGCAATACAATGTTTTCAATGGCAGGAACATAACTCTCATAGTAGCTACTCTTAATAAAAACCACAGAATTATAAACAGAATCTTTTCAAAACATCTCATGTTCTAAAAATACAACATCTCTTGTTCTAATAATATCCTTTGGCATGTTCAGGTCAATCAGTCTATATTGAGAACTATTCTCACAATAACCAACAAACATCTGCTTTCTACTCTTGCTGTCAAACTTTTCTCTTTGGACATCAGGTACATGCACATATGCAGTACAACCAAAAAATCCTCAGGTTTTTAAGGTAAACTCTCTGTTTGGACCATACTTCCTCAGGATTTACATCTACTAAAGCTTTGTGAGGAATCCTGTTCTTTATGTAAGCTGCAGTAAACACCACCTCTGCCCACAACCTTTTGTCACACATTGCTTGTTTCATCATACATCTGGCCATTTCTACTAGAGATCTATTATTTCGTCCTGAAAGGCCATTCATCTGAGGGTAGTGTAGAACAGTGCCACTATCAGATAAAAATTCAGAAAAATTATCACCCACAATATCCTCCCTCATTGTCAGTAATTAGACATTTTACCTTTAAACCAGTCTGATTTTCAACAAAAGATTTGAAGCTCTTGAATTTATTCAATACTTGATCTTTGCTATGAATGAAATAGACAAAGATTTTTCTGGAATACTCATCAGAAAAGGTTAACAAGTATCTAGCCTCATTATAAGTTTCTACTTCCATTGGACCACACAGATCTGAATGAATAACCTCTAACAAATTCTTAGCTTTTTTCTCCCCAGGATTGAACCGACTTTCCTTGGCAGTATATTGGTGGTGGTCTTTCGTCTTTGGACAGTCCTTTTTGAAGTGAGACGTTGAGCCACGTCCATAATATCTGTAAATGGGCATTTTGTGAAATCCGGGATTGGAACGTGAATAAAATGCCGCATTATTTGACGAGTAGACCGTGCTGTCGACTTCATACTCCATTAATTTCATCGCAATCATGTCACCGGTTATTTCAACTCCACAGTTGTTGTATGTTTGTTTCATTGGCTTGAAACATTCAGGTAAACCCGCCAGCATCGTTGCATTGATCGAAGTTGGTCGTCAATGTGCTCAAAGGCTTGAATGTACTCGCCCATACTTGCAAAATCTTCTAGTCGTAATTGACCAAAGTTGCGAAGTAATTTACACCTCCGGTTGACCCCAGTGTCGTCGATGGATGTTTGTAAATTTGTCCCAGACCTCTCTAGCTGTATTTGCTTCTCTAATATAGGGATAGCAAATTGGGTTCACCATAAGGCCTATTTTGTTCAGGGCTCTTGCGTCCTTCTTTGGTCTGTTAATGTCCGACATGGAATCTCCACTCGGATAACCGGCAATGCTCTCCCAGACACCCAAGTCTTTCAAAAAAGAAATATCATTCCAGTTTTCCAGTCCAAATAATTAGATCGCCCTACAAACCGAGTGATCGGCGGCAGTGACGCCATACCACTATTTCCACTGTCGACCATTATTGGCAAAAATAAATGCACAAAATACTTACAGCTTAATGTTCACTTCGTTCCTATAATAATTACACATCACGGAATGAATGGCCTGGACCCATAAGCATCGACATGGAAAAATGATCCGAACACAGAACTTGTCACTGCTGGAATGACATACTAGTTTATGTTTCTTTTCTTTATATATATATTGCTTCCTACAACCAATAATCAACAGGATGTAGCCTTCTACAAAGAAACTAGTGCTTACACACTAGTGCCAACCTTTAAATTACAATCTCCAACATGTATATGGTCAATTAAAGATTAAGAAGTAGGCATTATTCTTGTTGGCAGTCTTGTATTGCATGGATATAAACTAAAGCAATTCAGTAAAGACGATTATTCCCTGTAAATAATGCTGTCTTTTAGAAAATGTACATTGGAGCTTAATGTTTCGTTGTGTTTATAATCGTCTCCGTCCATTTAATCTATATACAACTTTGGGTGTGTGATACCTGCAGCACTTATTTTCCGTATTATTTCTCGAGGTGTGCAATCTTCTCTTCACCGCAGATGAGCGTGTTTGGGCCATCTATAGCTTCGCGAACATAAATCTTGCAGTCTCTTGTCCAGGTTCCAAATATCTTTCCATTCTGCTTCAGGATCCGGCATTTTTTGCGTGATGGGCAATTCAGCCCAATGTCCTGGGTTGTCAGAACTGTCTTCGGAATTCTCGCATTAACTATTTCATCCTTCTTCCAACTGTTAGTGAATTTCACCACGCTTCTCCCCACGTCCCCACCTTTTGCCGGCAAACGATGGGCGAAATCGATGTCGTGGAGTCCCAACTCAATCCCCAATGCCCTGGAAGCTTGGATCTCTAGGTCATACCCTTCTTCTCTCGGCATTTCTGGCATTCCACTTATTAGCAAATTGTTCATACGTGTGAACTAAATAAGGTCTTCTGACCCATCTAACGCTTGCTTTTTTTTATCATTGTGGATACTCGCCAACAACTTTCCCATTTCTAGTGGTTTTTATTCAAATCTTTTTGAAACTTGAAATTTTTCAAACTGCTCATTATAAATTCCGTGGCTTGCTTGCTGATTTTTAAATCCTGCATGGAAATGTTCTTTAGTTAATTTACAGACAACTGTATCTTTTCCGTAACCTCCTTCAGAGCCTACCTCCCCCCCCCCAATCCCTCCTATCTACCCCGCCCCTTCCCCACGTTCTACTAAATATTCTCGTTATAAATGCTCTGTCCACTTCAATGTTCCGAAAATCACAATCTTCCCAATAGAATATACAGCAAATTTCTACAGCACATGCAAGTTTGTATGTTGAAACAGTAAACTTAATAAAATGTGTAATCCTTGAAATTGAGAACTTGAATTTGCTGATATGTGTATGCTTGGACCTACGATAACTTATTATTATTGGTATTCTGCCCGAAGGCAGATCCGTGCCTCCGAAGAGCCTATCTTCAGCCGGAGTTTACGTGTGGTAGGGTGGCCAGGACCTTTCCGTTCCTCCTTTCCCCACCAACAGCGCGTGGTCCCACTGTACCGGCATTCCATCCAAGGTCCAACCAAGCCCAATGCTGCTTAACTGTGGAGTTCTCATGGGATCCGGTGTTTCAACATGGCCAGGCCGCTGGCCTACTATGACTACTGTACATTTTAAAAGAATCTTTTATTGTAGAATCATTGTGTTGTTGATATTATTAATTTAGAGCTCTTTTGACAACATATACTTTTAGCCCCGTGAATTTGGAAGTGTGTAGGATTTTGTGTGATAATCTGTGTTATTGTAGTATTTGTAGTAGTGTGCGTACTCATTGTAATTCAGGTGAGGACTGGAAAGGAGACAGCCGTAGCCGTTCCAACTCTCAGACCAGAATTAAATTTCTTAAAAGAGCTAGGAAACTAGCCCAGGACCAGGAAGGTCTTATTACAGAATCAATTGATGAAAATATGCCTCCATTTAGGCTTAGACATTGGCATCCTACGTGTTGAAAAATATTGTAAGTTGTTGTTGTTGTTGTTGTTGTTGTTGTTGTTGTTGTTGTTTTTTGAGTCTTCAGTCATTTGACTGGTTTGATGCAGCTATAGCTACCACACCCTACATATGAGGCTATATGTTGAACATATTCTAACCTTGGTCTATCCCTACATTT
This sequence comes from Meconema thalassinum, assembly GCA_946902985.2. Lineage (NCBI taxonomy): Eukaryota > Metazoa > Arthropoda > Insecta > Orthoptera > Tettigoniidae > Meconema > Meconema thalassinum. The sequence continues at coordinate 445,676,360 of OX336389.2, forward strand.
CTTATCCCCGACCCTTCCTTCCATAACTAAGTTTGCTATTCCTGGGTGTCTTAGTATGTGTCCTGCCAACCTATCTCTTCTCTTCTTTAGCAGTCGCCAGAAACATCTCTCCTCTTCCAATCGTCTTACTACCTCTTCATTTGTAACCTTATATACCCATCTGATCTTTAACATTCCCCTGTGACACACCTTTCAAACGCTTCAATTCACCTATTTTCTGCTGCTCCAACAGTCCAAGTTTCACTTCCATAGAGTGCTACGCTGCAGACAAAGGATTTCAAAAATACTTCTTAATACCTAAATCTATATTCCATGTCAAAAGATTCCTTTTCTGTAGAGATGCTTTCTTTGCCTGTGCTAAAATACTTTTAAATCCTCTTTGCTTTGTCCATCACTGGTTATTTTGCCTACTATGTAACAGAAGTCTCCTACTTTCTTTAACTTTTAACCTGCCAATTCGACGTCCATAGGGGTTTATGATTTCTTTCAACTGCGTTCCAGTATTTTTGTATTAAATATTTTCTTCATGAATTCTTTCCTCAAGACAGAATCCATACCACCTTAAAACTGATTCAAATCCTCTGGTGTGGCGGCTAAGATGACGATATCATCAGTGAATCTCGGAGTTGAAATTATTTCTCCTTGGATCTTTACTCCTACTTAGAGTTTTTCTACAATTTCCTTCATTGATTGTTCAATGTACCGTATAGATTAAAAAGGATGGGTGATAAGTTTCATCCTTGCCTTACACCTATCTGAATAACAGCTTCTCTCTCATATCCTTTGGCTCAAATAACTGCTGTCTGGTTTCTGTATAGATTGTAGAGCGCCCTCCTGTCCCTGTACTTTATTCCAATAGTTTTCAAAGTGTAAAACAAATTACTCAAATCAACGTTATCAAAAGCCTTTCCTAAGTCTATGCCATGAACGTCCTCTTATCCTTCCGGATTCTAGCTTCCAAAAACAGCATAAGACTTAGTACAGCTCCCCTTGTACCTACGTTTCTCCTGAAGCCAAACTGGTCTTGACCCAACTCTGTTTCTATCTGTCTTTCCATCCTCTTGTAAATTATTCTAATCAGGATCTTTGAAGCATTAGTGATCAAGCTGATTGTACGGTAATCTTCACATCTGTAAGCTCCTGTTTTCTTCGGTATAGGGATGATAATATTCTTCTTGAAATCAGAGGGTACCTCACCTCTCTCATAAACCTTACACACCCAGTGAAATAACCTGATCAGACCTTCATCACCTATGCAGCGTAGCAACTAAATCGGTATATCATCTATGCCTGGTGCTTTGTTCCTGTTCCAGTCTTCCAATGCTCTGTCAAATTCTGATCTCAATATTAAATATCCATTCTCAACCTCATCAATTTCCTCTTCCCTTTCCATGACATGATTCTCAATCTCCTTTCCCTTATACAAATAATCTATCTAAACTCTCCATCTCTCAACCTTTCTACCCTATCTGAGTCCTTAATATTACAGTACTCAGTCTTCTTTTCCCCTGAAGTACTCTTAATCCTTCCATAAGCTGTATCTACTTTACCTAATTTCAGACAGTTTTCTACACCTGTACAGTTCTCTTCAACCATTCTTCTTTTGCATCCTTGTACTTCTTGTTAACCTCATTTCTCAGACGTCTGTATTCAGCTTTTCCCCTTTCATCTCCTACATTCTTGTGCTTCCGCCTTTGGTCCATTATTTCTAGTATATCCACGGTCTTCTAGCTATTCTTTCTTTGCTACGGTACCAATGTTATCTTCTGCGGTTGTTATTTCACTCTTCAAAAGTGTCTATTTCTCTGCAATTGAAGCTTGTTCAGGGCTTTTCATTGGTCCGTCCTTTATACTCGTCTTGAATCGTTTGTTCACATCCTTCTCTTTCAGTCTGTCTATTGCCCACTTTTTTGGCTTTTGGCTTTTCTTCAATTTATTCAGCTTAAGTCTGCATTTCATAACAACCAGATAGTGGTCATAGTTTATGTCAGTACCGGGATATGTTTTGCAATCCAAAATCTGGTTTCGAAATCTCTGCCTGACGATAATGAAGTCGATTTGGTAACGCCCTGTATCTCCTGGTCTCATCCGTGTATATTCTTATATTGTGATAATTGATCAACTCATGCTCGGTGCAGAATTACATCAGTCTGCTCCCACGATCATTCTTTTCACCTAATCCGAATTCTCCTACTATCTTCCCTTTTCTTCCTTTTCCTACCACGGCATTCCGATTTCCCATTACTATAACATTTTCATCACCCTTGACATACCTCAGAATTTCATCCATTTCTTCGTAGACCTTTTCAGCATCTTCATCATCAGCTTGACTGGTGGGCATATAGGCTTGTACCACTGTGGTGCACTTAGGTTTTGTATTGATTTTAGCTAAAATAATCCGTTCACTATATTGTTCATAATATTCTACTCACTGTCCAAGTTGCATAGACAATATGAGACGTACTCCTGCTTGACCATTGTTTGATTTAGTGCTAATGATCCTATAGTCTCCTGACCAAAAGTCCTGATCTACTTGCCAGCGCATTTCATTAATCCCAACCAAATCCAACCCCAACCTATCCATTTCCCTTTCTAAGTTTTCTTACCTTCCACTGGCTATCAGACTTCTAACATTCCACGCTCCGATCCGCAGACTATCAGATTTCCTCTTAGTCACTACTGTGATGTTAACCACCTCTCGAGTAGTCCCCACGTGGAGATCCGAACGGGGGACTAGTTTACCTCCAGATTGGAATTTTACAAGAGAGGAGGCCATCGCCACATGTTTATGCATAGAGAGGTGCATATCCTTCGGAAGAGCAAATTCGGCTGTAGTTTTCCGTTGGTTTCAGCCGTACAGCAGATTGCGGTGTAGCCACTAGTTGCCTAATATTATCATTATCTTTACCGTCTATAAGACAAGTAAAGAATTGATTTATTCTGAAAGGCTGCTCCTCCCCTTCAGAACAAAGAAATAAAGCAATTCTACTAACAAAAATACTAACATTCTACTAACAAACAAATCCTAAAATTCTAATAACGATAACATACTAAAATTTACTAACAATAAAATATTAATATTCATCTAACGATAAAATAGTAAAATTATACTAACGATAAAGTACTTTAGTTCTACTAACAGAAAATGAGAGCCCAACATCCCGGTTATCATCTCAGATAACTATGATAATCTTGTTTTTGTTAGAAATACGCAACCCAACAACTGATCTTTGGTTTGAATTAAACGCCAATAAGCGCGACGCCTTTGGTGGCGGTTTGGTTACTATAATGTTCTTGTTGTTTCGTTTGTCTCCCCTTTTATATTACGCCTGTATGTGACCTAGTACGTTAGTTTGTAATAAAAGTTTATCCTGCATATACGCCCAGTCGTCATTCTCCTGCCATTTACTCCCAGGATCATTGACAAGTGTATAGTTTTTGACTAGTATGATTCTATTTGAATGGACAAAACTGTGATCGCGTGCAATAAGTGTGTGCATCATGGCGGAATCCAGCACCAGTTATCTTTATAACTGCGAGAAATCGAAGGGGAGAGAAAACTACATTGACTGGCGTTTCCAGATGAAGACTTATCTTATGCACGATTATCTTTGGAAGTGCATATCTGGTTATGCAGAAGATGATAATACGGGCCCAGACGTTAAGGTATGGCGCGACAAACGTGCCTTGTGCATGATTAACCTTATGGTGGAAAAGAGTGTTTTTCCGTACGTTATGGAAGCAAAAACGGCGAAAGCAGCATGGAATTCGCTCGAGATTCCATATTAAGATAAAGGAGCCAACAGGCACACAAGAATTCTTCGCCAACTGTGTTACACCAAGCTTGAACAATTCAAGAATATGGAAGAATATGTCACCACAGTTTTGGGGCTCTCCCAGCGGCTAGCAGCAGAAACTATCAGGTGCCGATACCTAATTGGTTACACAACTGTTTCATAATGAAAATCTTGAGCTCTGATTCGTTAGAGAACTGTTTACGCTTGTCTGAACCAAGACTAACTGACTACTCACTGCTAAGGTTTAGAAATTACATTTACTCGAATCACATTCTGGTATAAAATCATGACTACTATAAACTGCTACCACTCTTTCACCACTTTGCTACCACTTTTCTACCACTTTGCTACCACTTTTCTACCACTTTGCTATCACTTTTCTACCATTTTGCTATCAATTTTCTACCACTTTGCTACCACTTTTCTACAATTTTGCTCTCACTTTTGATCTTACTTTAAACTGCACTATCAGTTTTATTACCGAGTTAATTTACTAGAGATTAGTTTATGCTTAACAGTTGACATGGAAGTATCAACGACTAACTATGGTAAGCCATGTGCTTACTATAAAGGATATACATACAGGCTCTTTCATATAAAGTAAGAAAGGCGAGCGGCATATTTGTTATCCGCTGCTACGGAGGCCTTGGCCGAGATTGTGGCGCGCCACGGCTCCCTGCTGTAGTATTGAAATCACGCGCATAGTATATACTTGACTTTGCAATAAGCGTACAGTTGTTCAGTCGCCAGTCAGATCCTCAGATGCTAACATGGTGAGACAGTTATCATTACAACATCGTAGTTTTGTATGTAAAACTTACTTTAAGTATGAGTTGGCTCGGCGGGTACGTGATGCATTTGTTCAGCAATTTCCTGATGACGTTGGTGTATTCTTTGGAATACACGGTAATATAGAGTAAGCTTTTGCTTCTCTTTGCTTTAGTTCATCCCTTCCTTTTATCTCAAACACCAACAGTGATCTCCTGATTACTCATTGTTGGTATATGTCTCTCATACTACCTGTAAGTCTGTTCTAGATATATATCTTCCATGACCCACCAAGCGTCATCTAGCAGCGAATCTCTGAAGTTCCTCAATTCTTCCCTGTACAAGAGGACTTCCTTATCAATCTAGCCACCAGATCTCATCGCCATCGCCAGCTATCATCTCCGTGATCAAGAGAACTTCGTCTACCTTTTCACCCTCCAGGCTGTGCTAGTGACTCCTACTATCAACTCTTTGAAGACCATTTCATCAAGAAGATTTTTATAACTGTAAAGTTGGCTATTCTTATATGTATTCCTTTTGTCTCCTACCCCCACTCTTTTTCCCTTCCCTGGTCACTCCGCGCTCCGTTGAGCGTGTCTCACTTGTACGTCGGAAGTCAATCCAGTCAGTTGGAGCTTAACTAAAGCTCGCCTTCTCTCCTCAAGAGGCAAACTTTTAAATTCGACGCCATGTTCGAATTTTAGAACCAACCGTCAACAGCAACATCGCCTTCTTCATGAAGCAAAGATAAGTACCGACTTCATGTTTTAACCTCATTCTCATCGCTTTTAAAAGGCTCAATGCTTTTATTTGGATTTTATAGGCAGTGAAAGTTGCTATGTGATAATAACCGCTTTCAAGAGATCTTCTTGATCATACTTAAACTATCAAGTCTAACTTTCAATATGAAAGATTTTCTGAGATGCTATCTCACATCGAGGGATATTTCCAAAATACCCACTGTCTATATAATCTAGTTTTCCGCCGAGGGATTCTCTACCCAAATTAAACAGCTCATCATTGCTCTGGATCCTTCCAGAACCTACACTCTATCTACCAGTTATAGTGTCATGTACTTTCCACTCACATATGGGAATACTTTTTCAAACTAAATAATCTTCCTTATGAAATGCTAATCAATATCTAATTTTTCTTCCTCCGTTGGGATTTTTCTGGAGCATTCAACTATAACCTACAAGTTTCTCAAGCAATAGACTCTCGCAAATCTAGTGTAACTAGTTATTTTCCACCATTGCAATAACTTTCTTTGCCATCAACTTTTTCTGCTACTACAGTGAACTCTTCAACTATATCAAGAGACTATAGTGAAAACAGTGCCTGTTCAACTTTTCATCCGCGTCGCGCTCGTCCGAGTACAACGAATACGGCCATGAACACTTTTCCACAATCCTATTTGATCTTTCCCAAACCCTTTACTAACAAACCAAAATAATAAAATTGTTACTTTAGGTCTTTTTTCAATGAGGTGTCACTCTACATAAGTGCCCTCCCTTATTTGCTGCATGTATAACGAATTAATGTCTGTAAAACTTCGTGTCTAGTACACGCCTTAAATTATATTGTTTCTCCCTTTTAATGAGGGAATCCAATTCTTTCAACTCATAAGTGAGTTATCTCTAGGTTTCACGAAAGGGAAACTTGCCCCATTTTTCTCGTGACCCCTACTTAAACATAGGAGTTCTAGAAACTTCCTTTCAATTGTTCTCTTCAGGTTTCACAATAAGTGACCTGCCCTATTTGTATAATTTAACCACGTAGTTCAGTATTAATACAAGAAGTTATAGAAACTTCTATTTCATTTCTTCCTGTTTTTTGTTGTTGTTGCTTTCGAAGTTGTTATTATTTCTAAGATACTTATCTAGAAATCCTTATAGTACACATCTTGTACTTGATTTATTGTTTAACTTTAATTACGTCAGTTATCTTTAAATTTCTCATTTATTCATCTTAGCCATTTCAAAATCATACGAAGATTTTAAAGCATATAAAAGGTTTAAAAGCAAAAGAATTATCAATTACCTGGCGCAAGCTTTAGATATTTTCGGAGGTCTGCGACCCCAATTGTTTATAAAAATCAAAATTATATATTTGTTACAAAAACTACTTCCTTTTACATTGTTAAATAAATTAAAGACTTGTTCTTTGCTTTATCATTTCTCTAACATAACGGTTAGGCAAGATCCTGTCTTCCTTGACTCTTCCTATTTAAGAAAAATAAATCTATTGATAGGGTTTTCACCACTGTTTGCATTTGAGCAAGAACTCTTAGTTATTAACTTAGTAAAGTCTCTCTTAGCTTTAATTCTAACTGGCCAGTAAGGCAAGCATAGCTCGCTACGCCAGCTTCCTGCTTGTGGAGATTCTCTCTAACAGTTATGGTTGGTTTTTCAAAATATAAGTGTTTCTCATTGTCTAAACTTTTAGTCGGCGCCTTGCTGGGTAAAAGCTTAGTAATTTCTAAATGCAACTATTGGTACACTTACCAAAATTATTCCCAAAGGTATAATTGCTTTATCCCTATCCTTCTTGGAAGCATTTGGTCGCTCTTTAGAAATTCTACAATTTCAAAAACTAAAATATCAAAGTTGATTCAAATTATTTGCACTCTTCAATTTACTTGTTTAGAAACAAACTCCTTTGAACAGATACACAATAAATCTGTTACTCTTTGTCTTGCCAGACCACCACCCTTCCCCATAGTAGGCATATGTATGCTTGAGAGGGAATACACTACAGCAGCTTTCTTGCGAACAGCCCAAGTTCCAGCTGCTTTTCCTGTTAGCTTTGACCAGGTCCCTACCCGCTTTAGGTATCGGAGAGCGTATTTGCAGTGGCAGCTGCCTTTGAGTATACTTAAAGTTAAAATTATAACTTCTGTTGGACTCTCGTCCTATTTCTCCATCCTTTTTCTCCAGTCCGAAACCCACTTCTTTTTCTTCATCATCTTCCCTTGGGGGTTAGGTTATTCCCAAACTAATAATCTACCCAGAAGTGCCACCTTCACTAACAGAGATTCACACAATTGAAAATAAGTTTTACACTACTGGCTCAGTGCTCAATAAAAGACATAAAATAAGAGATCAGAAACATTACAGGGGCAGAACTCACTCGCGTCAGCCAGAATGTGGTTACCAGATACAATGCCTGTATAAACCAGGAAGGACGACACTTCCCGCATCTTTTATAAGGTAATATTTCATATAGGATTGTACATACGCTTATAGCAGGGGCCATGGCCCGCCATAAGCTCGGCCAAGGCCACCGCAGCTGCGAATAACAAAACTGCCACTTGGCGTTCTTACTTTATATGAAAGACCGTGTATATTGTAAAAAGAACTAATAAAATAGGAACTGTTATTAGGTGCTGTTCGAAACAACGTTCAAAACAGTGTCGAGGAATGCTCAAGACAAAAGGCTCCATCATACGTATTTCAAACAATCATCAATGTAAATCTCAAAATAATACTCATTTAAATGGACAAAATTCTCTAACCAAGGTAAACAAGCAAGTCCAAGAAATACATATACATACTATAGCTCAAGATAGTACATTGTTTGTTAAAAAGCATTTCTTATCTCCTAAAAAAAGACATGTTAGGACAGTCGTTAACGAGAAACCCCTGACACTATCAAGGACATCACACAATATGCAAAAGGCTGTTGCATTGTAAGAGGAACAAAAAGGATTAGATAGTAATAGTGATTATGATAATGATGATAATCATGATAATGATGATAATCATGATAATGATGATTATGATGATAATGATAATGGTCTGTTTACCCCTAAAATAATTTGTTAAATTTGTTTACTGGAACAATCCCAGTAAGCTAATCCAGTGGCTTCAGCACTTGCATGCCCGTAAACAGGCTGGTCATACTGAATATGAGGAAGAACTATTGGATATAGAAAATGAGCTTCGTCGTGCCAAAATTATTGTGTAATGGATCCACGAAACTGCATAAACTATTTCTTAACAATACATGTAATATTTTCTACCACTTTGCTACCTCTTTTCTACCACTTTTCTACCACTTTGCTACCACTCTGCTACCACTTTGCTACCACTTTACTATCACTTTGCTACCACTTTTCTACCACTTTGCTACCACTTAGCTACCACTTTTCTACAACTTTGCTATCACTTTAAACTGTACATATTAAATATAAAAGCCAAAATAAATCACTCTATTACCAGAACAATCATAACCTTTGAAGTGAGCAAATCATACTAACAGGTTAGTTGCTACTATGGAACTTACTACAACTTACCAAGCTAAACAACGTGTACTCTATAAAGGATACTCTTATAACTATAGACGATAAAAAGTAAAAGGAATAATATTCTGGCGATGCCCAAAACAGAGGTAAAATATGTCGAGGTGATATGAAAAGTAGAAATGGTGATCATCAATGTAGTGCTCCAGACAAAACACAGATAGTGTTGGCAAAAAATCATCAGAATGCTAAAAAGCTAGTACAAGAAAAATATGTTGCTACTGTGCCCATGTGGGGGGCCCAAGGTTCAAATCCAGGATCTTTTAAGTAAGAAAGGAAGGAAATCTTAAAAGGTTTCCGTACAGTTTTAAAGCCAGCAAGAGGGCTGGATGAGATCACCTATGCGTGACGCATGAACGATGAGGCAATATTAGTAACATCTCGCAAGCTGCATATGAGATCACCTCGGCCCACGTTAATGAAACCGCTTGCGTCAGGAGATGTAATCGCCAAGAGAAACTTTCCATTGAGTAGAGAGAGAGACAGAAGATTCACGTAAAAGTCCTGACGCAGACATAAAACGGCAACGCTGTTCGAAAGGCGGGACCAGAAACTGTGGTGAAATACTGAAATTGGCAAGAAATGTGCAAAAATATTAAAAGATCTCACTGGTAATGTTGATTATCCTGGAAATTAGAATTTTAAGGGTTATAAAATTTTATAATAATTGAACAGTATAGAAACGCAGTGTCAGCACTATATCATGGGGTATTCACTTAGCCAGTAGTCTAGAGTGAGGGAAAAAGTAAGTACGCCCACATACGGTAAGAGCGCATTTTAATTTTTGATGAATATTCCCACGATCGATTTTAGTATCAATGAGACGTTTGGATCGCGATGAACAAGGAGGTATTTTTTTGAAAATGTACGACGTTAATTTTAGAAAGTAGTTTTGAGAAGAAGGCAAACTAATTTATTTTTAGAGGATTTAAATAAATACCCAGCGGGCGCAAGGGTAATTATGCAGTCTACAGTTAGTCCCTGGGAGGAGTTGCTGCATCAAGTATCATTCAGCGGGACGCGCTACGTCGCGACCTTATTAATCATGCAGTCTTTATCCGACCATGAGTGGTTATGCTGTGTCACCGTATATCGAATCTTCGTAATCCTCGTTAGAAGGAAATTATCGTCGTGCTACGAGCAGTTATAATCAGTCATTGGACTTTGGCAAAGTGTTGTACTTTGGCCCAGAAATATCTTCAGCCGACGGAGGCGTTGTAAAGCCTAAGTTAGAATCAGTTATCGAAGACTATACCGAAACATCTCGACAGTGAACGAGACTTTAAGAGAGTAGTAAAACTCTAAATTTATCCAGTGCGTTAAAGAACCTCATCACGATTAAAACGTAGGATAATTGTCTATTCTTCCTGAGCTTAGGAGATTAGTGCACAAGTGACGTTAGATCAGGGATATCTAAAGCAGGGCTGTAACTGGTTAGGGAAAGAGTGACAACTTCATAAATCGTTCCGCGATTAGAATACGATTGTATTCACAAATATGGTCCAAACGTGAACGAAAGCTAAGACATTGTTAGAGCGCATAGTATCAGTATAAACAGCGACCCTAGGACCGAAGCAAGCAGAGACTTTCTGCAGACATTAACGTGCAAATTGAACGAGTGTAGTATTGTGCAATAAACTGACAAAGTGCCGATTACTAAAGGAAACCGGAGTAGGATAAATTTATCCGTACCAGTCAAGGGAAGCCTGCGAACGAGACTTTCAATCAACCCAGCTAGGAGACAGATCCAGGGGACGGAGAGCTTGTTTGCACCTTAGGAGAAGGAAAGAAGGAAAGTGTGAAAGCGTGTGTAACCACATTGTGTGAAAAAAGGCATTGTTGCATGCCTAATGTGAAATTTTTGTATATAAATATTTGTCAAGTGTTAACAATAATTTTTCAAGTGTTTTATAAATGTTTAGTATTATAAAGTGTTAAATATAATATGATTTTTATACCTCAAGTAGAGGGTACCAGTGTATTTGAAATGTTAAATATTACGAAAGAATCAGTGTATACCAAGAGTGTTGTGAGTTGTGAAATGATGGCTTAAAACCCAAAGATGTGGGCTATAAGGCTAACTCATTGGGAGCCTGGAGCCAGCAGCTCGGGAAATCATGTGAGTAATACAATTTGATTATGTGTGTTTTGGAGGGAAGAGTTCGTGCAAGTAAATACATGAGAAAGTGTTGTCATATAAACAGGGATAATGAAATAAACTGTATAAAATGAAGCGTACGGTTTTCTGAACGATAACTTGATCATGAATTAACTAATTAATATGTGTTAAATGTATAAACACTAAGTGGAGTTGTATTCTTTTGAAATCACGTCCTATGGTGATGTAATGTAAAGTAACATACTTTTTAAAGCAAGAAATAAAACTTAAAACCTTCAGTAATGAATTAATTGTTGAATTAACAATAATAGTATAACGAATTTGGAGAGGATCTGCTGATGGCCTTCCTGGACATCGAAAAGGCCTATGATAGTGTGTGTAGGGAGAAGGTTTGGAAAGCAATGGAAAACATGGGAGTGGAAAAAGAGACTGTAGGCAGAGTGAAGGAGATGTATTGTGGAAGTGTGAGTTGTGTGAAAGTTGGAGGGGAAAGAACAGACTGGTTCAGACAAATAAGTGGCCTGAAACAGGGTAGTGCGCTGTCACCCCTTCTCTTTATTGTGGTTATGGACGTGGTAATGACACGGATAGCAGGAAAGATAGGAGAAGATAAGATGAAAGCAATGGTGTTTGCAGATGATCTCATGGTCTGGGGAAACAAGGAGGAGGAAATTCAGGAGCAACTGAAGGCTTGGGAAGAAACAGTGGGAGAGTACGGATGGAAGTTCAACATCAGTAAATGTGAGATCCTGTTAACGACTAGGAAAAGGGACAGACCAATGAGTGGGATAACACTTGGAGGTGGACAGCTGAAGAAGGTGGAAAGTCTCAAGTACTTGGGAAGTATAGTGGAGGAAAATGGGAGAAATGACAAAGAGATTACGGAACGTGGCAGACAGGCAGAATCATTTCTGAGAAGCATTAGGAGCTTAGTGTGGAATAAAGATGTCCCACAAAAAAGCAAGGAAGTGTTATACAGAAGCTACTATATCCCGATACTGACCTATGCTTCAGAAACGTGGACAATGAAGAAAAGAGACATAAGCAGAATACAGGCAGGTGAAATGAAATTCCTGCGAAGTAGGATCGGAGTAACAAGAAGAGACAGGGTGAGGAATGAAAAGGTCAAGGAAATGGTGAAAGAGGAGCCATTGCAAGGTAGGATTGAGACATCAAGACTGAGGTGGTATGGACACTTAAAGAGAATGGATGAGAAGAAGATTCCCAAGAGGATACATGAGAAGCAGATGAAACGACCAAGGGGAAGACCAAGAGATAGATGGCTGAAAGGAGTGGAGGAATGTGTCAAGAAGAGAGGCGAGGACTGGACCAGAGTGACAGCGGAGAGGTGGTGGGAAGAAAGAACTAAGTGGCGAGGCTTATGTTCCAAACAGACCCAGCCTGGGGCTGGAAACTGTACAAGATGATGATGATGAGTAATTAAAGTTGAAGGACGTCAAGGTTCCATGAATAAATAATACTAATAAATGATTGTTGAACAATAAATGTTCTAATGAAATGTTATGTCAAAGACGAATTAATAATTAATGCCAGGCAAATTATAAGTGCAAATAATGTAATACGAAGGAGATCAAATTAAGTTAAAATAGTAACTATCTTGCTCGAAAACATCACACAAATACTATTGTAACAAGCTATAGAATAGCCTATTTGATTTTTACGCTAATGATTGCTGTGATTTAGTGCCAGGATTTAATTCGCTGGCTTAGGACCTAAGTAGCGTATCTACAATGGAAATCCCATTAAGATACGCTATTCTGGTACTAAGCCGGCGAATTGATTGCCAGGTGTAGTTGGGCGTGGTTATGTTGAAGTGAATGTGTTTGCTTTGAGGCAAATTTGAAAACGGGTGCTGTATATTTTGTCGAAAGCGCAGGGATAGTGCATTTTGGCCGCCCGAAAGTCGCTAATTTAGGAGGATTGGTTTTAAATGATCCCACTCCTGTATCAATGTCGGTAAGACCTCCCAAAATGGAATATAGCCTAGGAGGCGCACCTAATTTATGAACCCAGGTTCATCTACGTCGAATGCCCCTTTATTATTGATATATGAATGTTATAACCACCAACGATGATACTTCGCAATCAATGATTTCACCTGAGCCAGTACAAGCGGATACATATGGCCGCGTAATTTAATGATGAAGGGAACTAATGTGTGTATTTTTTTAGTTTAAAGAAATGAAGCTTGTAGTAGCCAGTTGTGTGGAGTGAAAGGATATCCCGTCTGAGAGCAAGGGGGCCATACGACCCTCGCTCGTAAATAAGCGTGAAGCACTTTGACAAGCAGTGAAGGTCGTCACTAATTGCATTGTGGTAGGCCCGAGACAACACGCCTTTATGCAGTGGGGAAGTTATACATGTTTAAGATAGTCACGTCAACAGCGCCGAGATCTAAGTATTATTATTTCTTGCTGAGAATCGTTCAGAAACCGTATAAGCTAACATAATGGTTATAAGATTACTGTAAAAATCCCTTATTGTCGTTAACAACAAAAATATTGCTCCCGAGTAAATGAAAAATTATTTTGTATAACTAACTAACTAACTAACTAACTAAATAAATAAATACGGTTTTATTACATAAATGTTGTTTATTGACTCATGATGTAAACGTGGAAGGAAACCCTAAACACTTTAAATAATATTTTGAGCCTTTGACTTTAATTACTCGTTCAAGGAGATAATCGTTGGGATAAAATGTTTTTTGCACTTCTTCATAATAGAATCGTCCTTGAATGGGTTGACCGCTTTGATCTTCTAAAAGATACGTCACTGGTTAACCTAGCTTGACTTGACGAATTTTAAAAAATTCTGTCGACCACTGTGGAGTGTACGATTTTGAAAACACACTTCTATGTTTACTGATGCGAAAAAAAACCAAATTTTAAGGTGATGTCGCCTAGGGTCAGCCCTTTTTATAGGGTTAATCAGTCTATTGAGTCTGGGTAGATTCTTGGTGACGACACGAGGTTTCATGCCAATGGTGAAATGAATGGTGTTGATGTATCGTGATACAAGTTGAGGTAACCGGTCTATCCATCGATAGGAACCATGTATTGTAAACTCTTCCCACATGTAACATTTTATTGTTCGATTGAAGCGTTCAACTACGCTAGCTTTGAGATTGCTATACGTGGTGTAATGGTGAATATCCTTAGATATGAGAAAATTGGAGAAATCCTTGTTGAAAAATTCTTTCCCCTGATCGGTTTGTAAGAAGTGGGGTTGGCGTTTTGATTGTTGAATAATATGTTGAAAGGCCTTTGTGACTAAGACACCAGTTTTATTTTTTACTGGTTTAACAAAAGCCATTTTGGAATAGACATCAATGACGGTCAACATGTAGCGTACGCCGTCGTTAACGTTAGAATAAGGTATCATCTCAACCAGATCTGTCTGCTATAAATCATCGATTCCTTTGGAAATGACACGACGGCGTTCATAAATGCGTCGGGCCGGTTTATGCAATTTCTGAGCGATGTCCACTTAATGGTTTATGGCTTATAATATAATTTGGGCATCTCGGAGTTGTTGTTCAATGTGGGCGATTTCTGCCTCATGTCCTGTGTGTCCAACTTGTTTTGACGCATGAAGCAAGAATAAGCGCTCTACTAACTGATTGGAAGTATTCCAATAGGTTATATCCACGTAGGGTTTTAATTTCTTAAACCTTACGCCAGAGGCAGAGTGGTGTTTTCGCTTACCGAACATGTTTGGCATGATGGTTTTATATTTTTGAGATATATTGGCATTGAGCTGCTGAGAGGATTTATAGTTTCTTTTGTGAGCGTTGGTGTCTAATAAAATGGATTTATATTTAGCTAGGTCCTCGGACGTAAAATCTTGTAGAGATGGGGTGCGAGAGAATAGCAGCTTTAACAGTCCTGGTGTTAATTTATAGTTGATCTTTTTAATGACAGCTTTAGTACGAGCAAATTTAAGGGATGAATCACCAATTTTAAAACTATCATTCTCATAGCGAACCCCATACGTGGTATCTGTCTTTCCAATAAATAGAAGTGTCAAATACGGTTCCAATGTTGCCCCATAATGATTGATTAAAATGATTTTTAGTTGAGCTTTATTTTGAGGAGTTGCCAAGACTTGTGAAAACGGAGACGATGTGGAGGAAGACGGTGTTCCCGCTATGACGGATGATCTTTGTTTTGTTTTTAGAAACTGTTGAAGGGGTGAGGATTTTTTTCGTTCAGGACTAAATACGGTTTCTCTTTCACATTCACTTTGTCCATGTTCTTCTTCTTCTTCTTCTTCTTCTTCTTGTTCCTGGTGTCCTTGTTCACTAACATTGGAGGAGGAGGAGGATTTTACCTGCCGTGTGGATTCTGTTTGAGTAAATTTTGAACTTGTTAAGGGTTTGGTTTGAGAGGTAGCATCAATAGCAGTAGAAGCATTTGGTTTGAACCTCATGGGATCAACCGATGACGGAGCATATTTTATCATGGGTAAAGGATTGACGTTTTTTAAACGTCGTAATTCACGAAATTTATGTCGAATCGTATTTCGTGCCTCAATAATACGCTGCATGATTTGAACATGTTTCTTGTACCTTATGGCGCTCGCCATGGTGAAGGTAAAGACACACTAACAGGAAATGTCAAACCCTGGGTCTTTTAAAACTGAAATGAAATGATCAAAACCCAAGCGATAACGTCCCTCACATCGTTCACTTTGTTTATTAATGACCAGACAGGCATGGGGATGATGGTTCCAACACGAGGCACACAATTGCGTGAAAGCTCTAAAGGACATATCTGGATACACATGATCTTGAAAAATATGATAGAGAGTTCTAGAGTCTTGGCGAAAGAGAACGATGAGATTGGCATTGTCACGAATCAACTGTTTGGGGATTTTAGAATAGGTCTGAGCCTGATAAAAAAATCCACTTGTTTATCGCGTCCCTTACTAAAATACTCTTGAATAATGGCCTGTCGTTGAGTGGCAATATCATCAAAAATTATAAAGGAATCTGGTTGAATGCGGTCTGGTTGAATGACATCTTGAGGTGAGGTGAATTTAAAATAGCCCATGGCTTCTTTATTTAACGATGACATAATTTGTTCCAGATACACGTACAGAGGTTGGTACAAGGATTTGGCAAAAATATAAATATTTTGAAATCGTAGGCCATGAGGCGCGGTAATAATGTTCAGCAAAACATTGGTCTTTCCACAGCCCGAAGGCCCCACCATAATACATCGAACGGTAGATGGGAATAGGGTGCCTTGACGTTAAGGTTCGCACAAGGACATTTATAGCTCTGATACCAAATCAGAGACGGGCAAAGCATGGGGTTGTTTCATTAATTCCATAGTGACGACGACTGAGTATTTCATGTGTGTATAAGGCTTATATATAGGCAAGCGGTGAGTAGGATAAGTTAGTTAACGCCCGTCACCATGGACGTGTTTGGGCGAGCTCGTGTAACCATGGCCACGGCCGCCTCTTCGTCAAAACAGTCTCGAGAGTGGGCTACAAAAAGCTATGTCGATCGTAAAGTGCAAAGTATCCATCACATGGCCCCGAGACTAACCGCTGAGGGCTATTCAGCCAATGATCATCGTATTATTGATGTGCAAGAGCCTCGAGACGGAAATGACGTCTGCACGAAACGTTACGTCACCTACCAAATGAAAAGGCTTTATAAATTGGTCCCATCTGTATTTTAGTGTATCTGTCAAATCAAAAACTGGACAATGACAGAAACTATTCCCCACCACCACCACTGGTAAATGATGGACTTACCTATATGCTTGCTTCCGGTTTAAGTCATTATTGATTGCATTATGATGGCGTGATTCATATTAAATATGCGATGCCTGATGATAAACATTTAAAAATACAAATAAACTGTGATAGACTGTTGGTCCACAACCATCAAACAGTAAATGTTGGAGATGAATTAACCTTTCATCTTATGCTTACGTTTGAGGAAAAGGAAGCTGGGAAAACGGTGAATGATTTTCCGCTTTATATAGAATTGGAGTATACTGCTATGAAATAAGGATCTCTACGTTAGTTGTTATCAAATGTTTGCTGTGGAAGGTTCACCAAGTAGCACTATGGTGAAAAAAGATATGCAATGAACATGAAAAAAAAAATCTCAAAAAGAGAAAAAAAGCCAGGCCGGAAACCAAGTGCTAAACCCGGTGTTAAAACTTAAGAAAAAGAGTGGCTATCGAAAAAGCATTACAGGCAGTCAAAATCCCACCATAATGCATCGATAAAAAGAAAAGAAAGAAAGAAAAACGTGGGCGAGTCATTCCTGTTGATAAGCGCGGGGGTTTTTTGCCGGCTTTATTTGTGGGTTGGCAGCTTTGGGCTCGCTTTTGGGTGGTGCCACTGCCGTGGCGAAAACCATAAAAGCCGTGGAGCAAGGCAAGCAACAACTCAAAGAAAGCGAGCGACACAATAAAACGTTAGAAGCCATTGCTATGGGAGCTAGAAACGGCAATCCTTTAAAGCCAGTCTTTTATCAACAAGGCCATGGCCTATCGTCTAAGAAAAAAAAAATTGATAAGCGCTTAAGGCAACTGCCTCGTGATGCCATGACACATGAACAAGTGGAAAGCTATGCCAAACAACTAAAGATTTCTCATTTGCGAGGTGTATTTATGAGAAATGAATTACCCAAAGCACCGTGGAAAGAAGAACGAGCCATGATCAATTATGATGATGATGCAGGCCCAGGAACCCATTTTGTAGCCTATGTAAAACAAGGTTCCACAGTATGGTACTTTGACAGTTATGGAAATTTGCCACCCCCGTTCGAGTTGCTACGTTATTTGGGAAACCGTGTGAATATATTCTATAATGTGAATCGTCAACAAACCTTTGACAGTCAAGAGTGTGGACGTTTGTGTTTACACTTTTTATATAAGAGGACTCGTTAAGCCAGCAGTCTCATAATTATGAATGTCAACGCCAAGACCTTTACCGTGCACAGCCGCGGGCCTGAAATGACCCAGGATTTTCCCCCCATTGATTTGCATCCCGAAGAATCCTATGTGCTAGGATTAATTTCTTTGGAAAGTTACAACAGAATTTACAATATACAACTGGATATTAATGAAAAAAATTATTATGATGATTATATGTTGAGACTATCCCCTGGATGTTATACCATAGACGATGTGCACGAAGCCATTTGCGTGTCGATGATAAAACAATTTGGTGTCAAACCATTTGGAGATGGGACACACACATTTGAACTTACAGCCAATACGATTACTCATCGCTGTCGTATTTTCTCTACGTTTAACATTGACTTTGAAACACGAGTTCATTCTATTGGCCCTTTACTAGGATTTAAACCAAGAGTGATGGCAGCTCACCAACCCCATGATTGAGTTTATCCAGTGAAATTCATCGAGGACCATCACAATTCTGTGACTTGCAATATTATTAGAGACGTATTTACGAATCAAGAACAAAGCCATTCCCTGTATGATTTTATTGTCACCTCCCCTTGTGGCTATATTATTCGCGAAAACCCTTCAATGGTTCTATATATCCTGTGTGTGTCAGCGATATTAGTAATATTACCTTACGCTTAGTGAATAGAAAGCAACAACTGATTGATTTGGACGCCAACACCCCTGTGACCTACAAGTTGGTTTTAAAGACGCTATGAAATTTATCTATAAAGCGACTACAGCGTCTACGAGCTCGGGTAGTTGCCCGCCGTGTATGAAACGGTTGACACGATTAAACCGACAACGTTTACAACGCATTGGTTATACGTTACACCCCAATCATGAACAAGGAGCTGTTGTAAGTGTTAAATCCCATACAAGTGGAAGATGGCGTCGTGCGCATTGATATGCATTCCTAACAACCTCAAGCAACAGGACTGAATAAAAATGACGAGATTCAATTCATCATTAAAAATCAAGATTTTTTTTCTACCTCATGAAAGTGTCCTTTAAATTGAGGGCAAATTGATGAAAGCAGATGGCAGCACACCCACGACGTCTACGTTGGCGAATCATGGTTTGGCTTTTCTGTTTTCTGAAGTACGCTATGCGATAAATGTGGGCATGACTAGTCTTATGAAATTATATCCTTCCTATAGCGAGGAGGAAGTTAAAACGCTTTCTATGGCAGGGTGGTGCCCCAACAGTAGCAATGACTGGCTAGTTCATACCGATATTTTACAGGCTTCCTACCCTTAAAATTACTCCTTGGCTTTGCCGAAGATCACAAGCGTATTATTTTAAACGCAAGAAAAGTTTGTATATGGTGAGAGACCGCAGTGATTATAATGCACTAAAAGGAGCCTCCGACCATGTGATAGACTCAAAAATTCAACTGCTTCGATTACTATGGAAAGTGCCCCACGTGACGCTATCGGATCGTAAAAAGCTAAGCATGTTAAATTTGGTGCAAAAAGATAAAGCCTTGCCTATCGTCTTTCGAAGTTGGAGTCTACATGAGTACCCCTTGCTACCTACCACAGACACTCATAGTTGGAGTGTCAAATCGGCTCTCTCTACCGAGAGACCCTCTATGTTATTATTGGTTTTCAAACTAATAGATAATACCAATATAGCAAACCAAAGATATCACCCTGTTTGATCACATTCACTTGAGAAATATACGACTATTTTTAAATAATGTTTGCTTTCCCTATGAGGGGTTGGAACTCAATCTTTCAAAAAATATGTTTGGTCCCCTTTATTATATGTTTGCTAAATTTCAACCATCTTATTATGAAAAACAGGATTGCCCTATGTTGTCGCCACAAGGTTTTAAAGCAAAAGCACCACTGATTGTTTTCGACTGTTCGTATCCATAAGAATCTATGAAAATCACCACCATTGATTTAAGAGTAGATTTTGAAACACAATAAAAAGTACCAGACCATACCAGCGCCTACTGTTTGATTATTCATGCCAGACAAGTGGAATATCATCCTTTGCCCAATTATGTCAGCATTATGTAAGCCACCTGTGGTCAGGTGAAAGAAATCATCATTAATATGATTCATGATAAGCGTCTGCATGCACACTATCTGTTGCGCTGTGGCACTGTGCACACATACAACAACAAACGGCATGTGTCCTTCAATAAGCAACAGAAACAACAACAACAACAACAACAACAACAACGTGACAGACGAACCATGGAATTTAACATGTGAATTTAATCGCCTGAAAACTTTTGAAACATGGACAGTCCCCTTTATGGAATATGGAGAATTGGCAGCGAGCGGATTTTATTACTTAAACCGTGGGGATGTGGTCAAGTGTATTATTTGTAACATTGAAATTGGAAACTGGGAAATGGGGGATCGAGCATTTAGCGATCATCAGCGATGGAGTTCATCCTGTCCTTACCTGAATCGCTATGATGTGGGCAATATTCCATGGAGTTTGAATTACCCTGCCATTGTACCAGACCCTGCAAAACTAGGAGATACCTGTGGACCGTATGTGCAAACTGTTCATTTGAATGTTGTTCCAGATTTAACAAAAAATTGTGATAAAATTGTAAGTGTTTTTAATGTCATGAATGAAACCTGTGTACTAATGTAAAAAAATATTTACCTGTTGTTTAATTCATTTGTTCCTTTTTTTCAGAAGTCCTTTGACTTTTTTGTCATGTTAAACCATGAAATGGGTTTGTTGTTGATTAGTCGTCAATGAGGTAACAAGTAAAAAACATAATGCGTACACTGATCGTGGATTGTCAGGGGTTTGAAATTGCAGATAACAAATGTATATTTAAGGAAGTGGCTTTTATCGATTGTAGTACGTTTTGGGTGCCGCACCCCATCCATTTGGTGTTTAAACCTCCCTATGCCTTTGAGTTGCTTAGTGAAAAAGATAAAAAGCAGAGCCAATGGATTGAAAATCATTTGCAATTAGTATGGAAAGAGGGTGATATTTCTTACAAGTATCTTAACATAGTCATGAAAGCCCATTTGTCCTCGATCAATGTGTTATTTGTTAAATGGAGTGAAAAACGACCGTGGTTACAACCATTTGTACCCTCTCACTGTATTGACCTTTTAGACTTGGGTTGCCCATCCCTGCAAACGCTTATGGATACTTGTCCTTGCGACAATATTGAAAATAAAGCCTTAGCGCATGCGTGGCAATTGTATCACTGGCTCACCACCAATGCATGTTGGGAGTTGTTGAATAAAATTAAAACTGAAAGTTTATCGTCCAATGATAGCAGTGAGAGTTGTACACGTGAGGTGATAACATCAACGTTATAAGCATGGACGCCACTACAATCGACAAGGCTATTGGAAAGTTCTTTGTTAGCAAGAAAAATCTTATTAGCTTTACACAACATGAATTATTAGCACTACCTAAATCATTTCTTTTTTATGTTGCTGCCAACGTTGTGAAAGAAATTTGGGAAAAGGCGCCTGCCGAGTGGACTACTGACCCTGTATTGAGTGAACTACAACCATGCAGCCATTTTCCCCATCACAAGCAATTAACTATGGCAAAAATACCTTCCATTCGACAGTGTGCCACATGCCAATTGATGAAATTATATCATGGTCATAAAACACACTGTAAAGACATTGTTTTATCATATTATGGCTGTCATGCGGAAAACAACCACCTACCATGCTCGTCAGCAGCCACCGACAAACAACAACAACAACAACAACAACAACAACAACAACAACAACAACAACAACAACAACAACAACAACAACAACAACAAGAAGAAGAACAAGAAGAACAGACAAAAAGTGTTTTTCACCGATTGAAACCTCTATGTCCCAGGTGTACTGGCCGTGGAATTATTGATAACATCATTAAAAAATTACCATTCGAAGCTCAGCTACCTGCTTACAGCTTTTGCGGCCCTGGTACACGTCTTCAAGATATTTCAGGAGAGGGGATGTGGGAATTAATGCTTTGGATCATGCATGCCTTAATCATGATATAGCCTATGAAAACAGTGATCCCACACTAAGACGCATTGCCGACAAAGTCTTCCTAAACATTGCCAAGCAACGATTAACAGCTTCAGATACCAGTCTATCAGAACGAATGGCAGCATTTATGGTGATTGGTGCTATGAAGAGCAAATTACTTTTATCTAGATATGGACTTTAACATCATGAATTAATTTTAAAAAATGTATAGTATCAATGTTATCATTTCAAAAAATAAACAAAAAGACAAGAGTCCATGTTGTGTTTTTTTCCCATTATTATTGACCAATAGTTTCATGATTATAAATAAACTGTATAAAAACTCATATAAACGGTAATTGAACTAAACCTATTTTTTTAATGCCAAACAATAAAAAAGGACAGCAGTGCATCATTATTCATCAATAGTATCATTATGATCATTATAAAAAATTAAATAAAAAAATTACGAACCTTACAGTAGTCGCATATGATGTGTAACATCTGACATAGAAGAAACCTCACGTGAAATTGTTGATACACCGGTATTTTATACTATTGTTGGCACAAATATTAATCTATTGTAAAAGGGAGTGTTTTACAGATATTGTAGTTAATAATACGGAACTCATTTTATTAGAAGATTTGTACCTTCCACCAGCACTAGCCTATATAAAGAATACGATATGGATCAACTAGATAAATAGACGCGACACCGCTCATAACCTTAAATTCCTTAAAAACAGGTCTTCTTCATTCACAGACCAACACATAATTACATATGGATTCTGTTAAAATGAGTCATATTGATATGATAAATATCGCTTAAATCTGGTAGCAAAAATATCTACCCCGTCCGGGATTCGAACCCAAGATCCCTAGATTCACAGTCATAAGCACTAACCCCACGGCTATTTCGACTATGCATGTATTGTGCACAAGATGGTGACTTATTTGAAAATGAAAATCCACAGCCTTCTTCCAGTCTCCGACCGGGTCAGGAATGGAATGAATGAAGCCCCTATCTAGCGGCGAGGATATGAACTGTGCCGGCTGCCGAGGCCTGACGCACTCCTCTGGGGCAATGATTAAATGAATGACAGATGAAATGAAATGATAGTGGAGAGTGTTGCTGGAATGAAATTTTGACAGGGAAAACCGGAGTACCCGGAGAAAAACCTGTCTGCCTCCGTTCTGTCCAGCACAGATCTCACATGGAGTGACCGGGATTTGAACCACGGACCCAGCGGTGAGAGGCCGGCGTGCTGCCGCCTAAGGCACGGAAGCTTCGGTGACTTATTTCCACGTTCCTATAATACTGCATTACAGAATTAAGTTTCATTTATGTTTTGCTTGTTTCGATAATGTTCCTGCGTGAAATTGAGTTTAAAATGCCTGATGAATAGGCCCTCTTGTGAGTAAAGAGAATGTATTCAGTAATAGTTCATGAAGGCTTGCTCAATTCTCTTATTACCACACCGATTATATTGTATTGATGACTGCATTACCGTTATATGGGTAAATATTTGAATAGCCATTGTGCAGAAAAATAATACCGGCAATGCCGACTACTTACAATGTTTGATATTAAGGAATTTTACCATTTAAATACTGATACGAAGACTTCGAACATGTACCATGTCATTTGTTTCAATCACTTGACACCAGAGTTCGCATGCGCGTTTTCCGTTCAATATGTCTACATTCCACATGGCCCAAGGTACGTCATGGTATCAATTTCCGACACCGCGCGTTCATTGTTTCTCGTACCACTGCCCGCTGGATCGATCGATCGAGCGGGCAGTGCATACTTCCGTTTTCCACCACTGCCAGCTAGTACACTTCCGTTCGATCGATCCAGCAGGCAGTGCATACTTCCGTTTTCCACCACTGCCAGCTAGTACACTTCCGTTCGATTGATCGAGCGGGCGGTGCATACTTCCGTTTCCACCACTGCCATCTAGTACACTTCCGTTCGATCGATCGAGCGGGCAGTGCATACTTCCGTTCGATCCACCACTGCCAGCTTGATCGTTCCGATCCACTTCCGTCCCCAATTTTCAATATCACTCCCACAAAACTATCCAGCAACCGAGCGGAAGGATGTTACACATCAAAAATTACTAATTGTAGTAAATCTATTTTTAAATCACAAACAATAAAAAGGACTAAATTCCATCATTATTGAATAATAGTTTCATTATTATCATTATAAAAAATGTATAGAAAATCATATAAATGGTAATTGCACTAAACCTATTATTAAATCACAAACAATAAAAAAATGGCAAAGGTCCATCGTTATTCATCAATAGTAACATGATTACAATAATAATCCAAAATTGTATAAAAATTGCTATAAATGCTATTTTAAATCACAAACAATAAAAAAAAGGACAAGAGTAAGTTGAAACGTCATGTGCTTAAGGCTCGCTTGTTGTTGATCTAACACCCCCTCATGCACTGCAACCACAAGTAAAACAAAATTATGTTTTACAAGTAGGTAATACTGGCATATGAAATCATTATCAAGTCTAGGACCATGTTTTTTGTAGTAAAGGCAATGTGACATTAACTTTAAATTATTTAGTTATTTAGTAAATAGTGTTAAATAGTTTTCTTAAAAAATGTCTCTCAAACTGTTTTTTTTTACTTGTGGATGTGGTGCATAAGGGGGTGGTGAATGAACAAGCGACCCTTAAGCGCATAACGTTTTAATTTATGTTTTTAAACTATTCATGTACATCAAAAGTAAAAAAGGTAAACTAATTATAAACATGCGTCATAGGCATGATTCTATTCACGTAGCCTAAGGCTAAAAATTTCTCCAATTAAGAGAACTTACAAAATTACCATTCACCTATGCTCATCATAGACTTAATTGTATTGACATAGCTTAAGGTTCAAAAAACAAAAAAATTCTCCCATCAAGGAGAAGTTTAGAAAATTATTATTATTATTATTATTATTATTTACCATCATAAACGTTGAGCAACAATTAATAAACGTCAAACTGTTGAGCACCAAAAATAATTTAATTTTATTATAGTTATTAAAAAGTAAGGCATCAATAAACTAAAGTCATGGCTAGCCTACAATCATTATACGTTTTCTAATTTTACAAAACGAATGATGCATCGATTATTTTTTCACCCTCATAGATTAAATAGACAGGGTGAATACTCGAATTGACATCTTTCATGACATTATCAGGTAGGTTATTAAATCGTGTGGGAAGAAATGTCTCAAAGTCTTGACAAATGCAAAGAGCTCGTTAACAAAATTTGTTTTTTAATTTTTGTATTTTATGAATGCGAAAGGGTGTTTGTGTAGGCAATTCACTCATTTTCTTGCGTGCAAAGCCGCAATCTTGGCCAATGGCGTTCAAGGCGTCCATGGTTGTCTATAAGGAAAGAAAAGAGTGTTACTTTTTAACACTCTCGTCCTTATATTACAACAACAACAATAACTTTGTCTAGACATCAAAGTGTGTTGTTTTTTAAAGCCTGAGCGTTTATTGCCTAAAGTTGTAGATAGTATTGGGTAAATTGACAAAAATATAATAATGTTTGTAGGAGGTATGTGATAACTTTTGAACCAACATCAACAGCCAATTTTTTGTGTTTCATGGTCCACATGACGTAAATAGGTATAATCTTGTAAATGACCATGATCATCGATAAGAAAAATTTGCGTTTTGGAGCGTATGACGACCATGAATAGTGCTTGATGAATTTCTTGCCACGGGCCACACCCGTCAAAACAAGTATTTTTCAACTCTGGTAGAAGCAACAACTGTTTTTGCTGCATATAAACTAGAGTGTCTGCCACATGATGATTAATATGATGGTACATGCTCATGTTTTCTAAAAGAAAGAAAAAATAAACCAAGCTAACATTTTAAACTATTTTTAAAGCTATAAATTAAACAAGACCTTGTTTTAATTTATTTTATTTTAAATTTAAAAAAGAATGGTTGATTCCTACCACAGGGTGGAGGGGTTGTTCAATCTCATCAAAAACGTGTTAAAGTATCATTAGACAAATCAATTAAAACGTATTTATAGGGATAGGGTTGAATCACTTGCGCATCTGCTAATGAATTGACACTGACGAAACGTATTTTCAAAATCTGGCAAATATCTAAATGGTATCAAATCACCATCATTTTAAATTAAAAATAGTGGGGCTCTCACATCTATAAAATCTAAAATAAGACCTTGGTTTAAAGGTTGATTAACAGCTAAGGATGTTTTTTGTATGGGGACAACTAACAGTTGTTTATGCTGTATCATGAGTAACTGATCTTCAACTTCTGAGCAAAGGGCTTCATACATTTTTTTATTCAAAAAATAACAAAAACGTCAAGTTATTATATTATTATTATTATTATTATTATTATTATTATTATTACTTGTTATATGGGACTTCAAGGATTTGTGGCAACAGTTTCCCTAACAGATTAACAAAAACGTAGGCCTGTGGACAACGTTCACTTGACCACTACATCACCTTTCGGTAAAACGTATGTAAAACAAGCAAATCATTCAGCCACAGTGTGTAGCCTACTTCTAAAAGTTGACATTCATTTTCATAATTTTCAGTCAAAACATACATTTGGAAATTATTTAATAGGAAATGTTTAATCAAAATTAAGTGTGAATCATTTTCAAGATCTTGGAGGTAAATGTATGCCTCTGTTGTCAATGGGAATTGGCATATAATCCCCTTGTTGAATGACTTGTATTCGTTTGCCCTGTTGTTGTGCACATTCACACTGCATTCTGTATCAACAGATACTATGAGCATACATCCGAATGCTGTTGGTAGCCTATAAAAAGGTAATGTTAACACGCTATGAATTTAATAATCATGTTTATATCCATCAAACAAAGAAATAAACGAAATAAAAAACTACAAATTTAAACCAGTGTATGTGTCCATCAACATGAATACATGATAAACTAAAACAAACAAAAAATAGCCAAATGTATTCTAAACGTCAAGTATGCTCCTGAAATCCGAATGAAAAAAATCATAATAATATCATGTTGTTGTTGTTGTTAGTCTCTAACAAATCTCATTCTATGAGTCGAATATTGATTTGTAGGTAAGCTTAGACAAAGTTGGCGAAATGCTTGTTGCCGATGCGAAGTGATTCGTTCCTCAGCAGGAAATTTATTGAAATGAAAACAAAACATTTCAGAGGTTATTGGAAAATAAACATTAAACAGGGGTTTTGAACATAACGTACACCAAAAATCTGCAAAAGAATCCTCATCCGCTAATTTAACAATCACTTGTTTCATTGTTAAACCGTACCATGCTTTATGAATCACTTGCGTGGATGAATTATTTCGAAAACCAAAATTTAGCATACAGTATTTGCAATAGTGATGAGCTGGATCATGAAACAAGTCTTCACCATCATCATCATCATCATCAATGATGCTGTCATAAAAAGTGGTATAAATGCGTAATTTCATGTTTCTGTATTCTGAAGGATAGCCCACACTTTGCGGATTAAGATACACCATCGTGGCATATTCATTGAACGTGGTGTGTATGGTGACGATAAAAGAATCTTCACCATGGCTCATCATTGAATCTGAAAAGTAGTCGTTGACGTTTACTATGTAGATTAAAAAAATATTATGTATCTATACACTGTCTGTCCCCTAAGTGAATAGCAAATGGAAAATAAAAAATAAGCAAAACACAAACAAATAACCATCTGTCTGTCGGCTTCTTTACCTGTAGGTCACAAGGATAACATGCATCAGGTAAAAAAAAACAATTTCTGTTCAGATATTCGACTGGTTTTGTTTTCAAATATATCAACACTCATAACACTAGCCATAAAGTGAGATTGTTCACAGTAAAAGCAGCAGATTATATTTCTGTTCTTGCATGAGGCCTACCAAGCCAAGACCTAGTGAGGCCTATTAAGCCGCATGCTTACTGAGGGTGGATGGTCACTTTGCTGAAACATGAGGCCTATTAAGCCACAACCTAGTGAGGCATATTATGCCACAACCTAAAAACCTACGTGTTTTAATCTAGCCTGTGCACAGTGAGCCATGCAAACGTTGATGCATGACTCTCTTTATGCGTTGACAGGCAAATAGCACAAAGACATACAGTTTATGTACAACTATTTACATGCATTCACACATTCATGCATACATCCATGCACACAGGTTAAAAAACAAAAATTATATGATACACTACAATTTTTTTAATTTTTATTCCGAGGCTCGAGATGGCATCACACATGTTATAGCAACCAAACCAAACACTTGTCGTGTTGTACAACAATAGCAACAACCATTACTGGTTGTAACCAAATGGGACGCTTGTCATCACATCCTGACACCACTGCCTCTTGTCGTCCAACAAAGCGAGTGTTTGTTTTCGCTGTTTCATTAAAAATAAATCATGGTTATTGACACAATCTTAAACTGACTATGTGACATGCCTGTGTGGGTCTGAAGAACATGTAAATAATCATCCACACAGAGTCGTTTAACCATGTGCTGGCTAATCCCCTTGGCTCGCATAGATTCACATCGAACCACCTGCCGAAAACTATACATTCTCGGTGCAAGTCCAACAAATTCAGTCATCATGGTGTCAGAACACGCATCTTTCATTAAACCAATTTCTTTTTTGTTCAGACGGGGGATATCAAACACTTTCTTCTCACAAAACGAGGACGTGTCAAACCATTTTGGGTTTTCTTTCATAACGACATATGGATCACAGTCACGGATATGGTAACTGAAACTATCTGTGTCTCTATATAACAAGGAAATGGTACCAAATTGCCGCATTGCAAAACCATAATGAAATTGATACATATGCAATTTTGAAAAATCTAAAATAACTTGGCCTAAATAGATAGGTTTATTCATGACCACTTTAGTTTTGGCAAGTTCAATAGTCAGTAGCTCATGATCAATAATGTTCAAAGATTTGAAATTTGGTTTTGCAATATATTTTTGAGCTCCCCATGCACCATGCCATGTGTTCACCAATTTTATGTCCCTATATTGCCGTACATTTTCCAGACTCTTGCCATAGATACAATTATTCATCAGTAAAAAATAATTTGAAATGGCTGAGTGGCACTTTGTCTGTGACTGGTATTTAAATCCATGTAGGGTTTCAACCAGGGGCGGCTGCACCGTATGTGCTGAAGTGCTGCAGCACTTTGTTTTATTTTAAAATAAATTACTTTAATAATATTATCTACAATGAAATACAGCAGATTCAAAAATACGTCCGCCAAGAATAGGAAATATTCCAATTCCCCTCACTAGTCGTTCAATCCACTCCTCGTCCAGCACTGGCTGTGTAGATTGCAGCTCAGCGAGAATTTCTACGTTTATTGTCAGCAAACATGGAATTTGCCTCTTGCGCATGCGTGCCCAACTTTTCCGCTGTGCTGTTGGGTCAACAGCCAAGAACAGAGCCAATGTATCACAACGATTCTTCGTTTAACCACAGAGTGGCAGCACTGGTGACATGAAATGAGAACGTGGCAGTTGCCACCTTCTAGACTCTGCGGTAGCATTTTAGAGGGAATCGCTCAAAGCAAACGGAGGGAAACATAGAGGAAGCTATCAGCTGTTCCCACCAGAAGGTATTTCAACACTCCCAACTCACTTTTGAGTGTTTCTGCGTGAATGTTTCTAAATATTGTTATTGTGTAGAGGGGGGTTACAGCACACAACTAAATTTCTGCACCAGCCGCCACTGGTTTCAACCACCGTTTCTGACAGAAAGAGATACCTCTATGGATTTTTTTTTACCAGGGTTAAGCCCAGGGCTAAACATTCTACCAGCATGTAAATATGCAACACATAATGATTTTTGTCATACAAGTTGCCCATCAATTTTTTATGATTGCCCTTACTATCGGGCGGCACCATTTTCTCAATGCAAAAAGGGAAATCACTATGTCGCTGTCTGAGATGGGGGGATAAGGTGAGTCAACATCAAGAACATACGCTACGTCCTGTTACTCGCTTGCGCTATGCACATTAAAATCTTTAATTTCATCCTCAGACAGCCAGACAAAGTTTTTGTATGGCAGCGGCCGACTCATGGCGTGGCCGTATGAATTGCTTACATCAAAATACATTAGATAGGATTCTGGTTCTTCGGGACAATAATCAGGCATGTAATTATTATTTGTCTTGGCATGTCGCTGATTGAGCGATACGAACCCCCCACGAATCCCTCTTTCCATCATCAGTACCATATCGGGCTCGATTTGGGTATATTTGAGAGCTGCGTCCCCACTTAACCCTGGACTGGTATAGTAGTGGGCGGGTCGAGGCCATATATCGTGTGACATAGCTGACGATACGTCTCAAATACGTCTGTCAACAACAAGTCTAATTTTAATTAGTGCATAGCATACTGGCCCATGGTTTCTATGCCAAACACTCGCCAAACATGGTGTGCGTGGCATATTCTTCTTCACTGATGGTGCCTTGAGTTTACTAAGAAAATAATTTTTCTCGCGGCGGCAAAGACGTTTCTCCAAGCACCTCGTAACTTCCCACATAATCATAAGGAAAATGGCTTTTACGAACACACAATTTAAATTGTTCTGCAATGGTTAAGTGGGATTGGGTATGTTTCAACTCATCCTCGCTTAAGCCTTTCGCGAGATTATCCAGCGAACTAGACATAAACTTGAATGAGTCGAGAAAGCGAATGCTCTTGCTTCCTTTTCTCCATGAAAGTGAGGTAAAACTCTCATGGTTTTTAGCCAAAATGGTGAATTTGCTTTTATCTATATGAGCAAATTATTTAACAATGAAGTGAAGGTCATACCGGGAGAAATTGTGTAAGAAGACAGGGAGGAAGCCAGGTGTAGAATACTTTAAATTTCATTCGCTATGGGCAGCACTTCTAAAATGCCCTGTTCTATGGCAGTGATCTCTTACTTATTTCCCCCGCCTAAAATAGGCTTTTCGCATATGTGGCAGGTGGTGGCTTGATCATATTCTCTTTGCTGTAAATCATTCATCTGAATAGATACAGGTTTGTTCAAAATGTTTCTACTTTGCCAGCTAAAGCCGCCATTTGATCAACAAACCACCGCGCACAATCCTGACCTTTGTGACTTACATACTGTACCTTCAATGGTTTCTAGGAAGCCGACTCTAGCTCGGGGTAATGGTCTGTCTGGAGGTGGCTCTGACTTATTCTAAACACCCTAGGAATATCGTCAAGGATCACAGGAGGCTTAACTTAAAATCAGTATGTCAATGAACTCCTAATATAAAATAATTTATTCACAAAACATCATCTCCCATTTGCTCCCATCCATAGACAATACAACAACAAAATATACTCCCTTAAATTATTCTAATCAACAACATCAAAATGCAAAAGGTAAATTAATCACACTGGCTGAAACCAGGAAAAGAAAAATAATCTATTTCACTGCAGTCCACTGCTTCAAGTTCAAAAATAAAACGTCAACAGACTTAATTCATCAGAAATAAGGCCTGAATAACCCAGCCATTCTATCAAAAAGAAATATGCGCATTCATGTATATAACTTGCAAAATTGGTTTCAGGGGTTCGGACATGTTCTCTCGTACAATCATCATCCTTCCTCACAAGAGTCAGACAATGAAGGCAATAGACTTATTCGAGGCCACAGGCATGTGTGCACGTTCTAGCTTATAAACAATTAATTCACTCAGAGCCATGACTCTGCTAATTACGGTAAAACAAACAAGTCAAATACATGAAGCATCAAATAAACACACTTCGGTGGCCGATGCCCCGTTACTCTTGATAAACAAACAACTATAATGAATGCACTCAAAATGATATTACAAGACGTCGCTTCCTGAAGCGGTACAAAAAGAAACAAACCCAGGGAAGCTAGACTACCTCCCCTCAAAAGAAAACAACACCATCCAACGTGGTCCCTCGACCTTGTGACAGACACTCTCACCATAATAACCAGCTGGGCGGGCAACAACCTTCGCTGCTACTTTCATAATTCAGACGGCTGGCCACAGTCTTATACCTGCTTCCTTTGACTCCCTTGGGTTCGAGCTGTACAGTTACCTTTCCGACGGAGCTATAGCGCACTCTCATCAGACAATGAATTCAATCATTTCACTTACCAATTATATCATCGTAGACTTGCGGGAATTTCGCCTCCGCCTTAAATTCACTTACCATTTATATCATCGTAGACTCGCGGGAATTTCGCCTCCGCCTTAAATTCACTTACCATTTTATATCATCGTAGAACACGGGAATACCACCTCCGTTATTAATTTCAGCTCAACCCAGGATCAACTCTCAACCTTTTCTGAATATTATATTATCATCCAGCCATTTTGTCTTACCTTTCTTTACCTTGGTGTGATTATCAATTACCATACTTACTGTTCACATAATTTCAGTGTCACTACTGGTCTTTGTCACAATGTCAAGCTGTCTCCCCCCCATATTAGCTTTCACGTTAATATCGTGCGTAAGCACTATCAACCCAATTATTCCCTTAATTGTGCATTCAGCAAAGTTACTGACACCCTCAAGCAAAACACATTTAAACAAGATTTGATGCTCATATACTAATTTTACATTACAAAACACACAAAAAATCATAAATGACAAATATACACAAATCTACACAAAACATGCCTGCTGCGCCCAAAATATCTATTTTATCATAATTGCTTATGATCGAGATAAACTTATCCGATTCCCATGATGGGATACGTTATGGCAAACATGCCCCATGCAATATCTACTTATCTCGTATACATCATGATGTTGATGCTCTGGTCCTTGATATCAGTCTTCTGGATCAATTGGTTCATCTTGCAAGGAGGATAATTTTTACACACGGTTTCCAGAAAATTCACCAAAGCAAAGGCCCACTGTGAATTATTATTATTATTATCACAATGCACGGTTCTCGCGTATGTAGCTCCTACATCCTACAGCTATCATCAACCTACTCAATTCAGCTGATAGTTCAATAGCTTCCTATATCACTGACTTTTCTACTAATAGCACGTACGGCTATCTCTATCATATAACTGTGTCGTACTGTCACGGTATGCACACTCACGATACTGTTCCAATTCGCACTCGCGAATACTTAGCGATATTCAAATGTCCAAAGATAGAACTGCTTCTACTTATAAAATTTGTCAATATTTCAGAATGCGGCGATCATAGGCTCGCGTCTATGCAATGCTCAAAGTAGAACTTGTAAAATTATTAATATTCCAGACCTCAACGAGCGTGGGCTTACGCCTCATGCAGCGCCCGGATACGAACTTATAAAACTTGTAAAAATTGTTACTTTTCTTAATGCCACCAGCGCGGGCTTACGCCTCATGCAGCGCCCGGATACGAACTGTATAACTTGTAAAAATTGTTGCTATTTCAGACCTCCACGAGCGTGGGCTTACGCCTCATGCAGCGCCCGGATACGAACTGTTTTCGCTGCGTCTCCAGCTATTATTTATATGATTTCTCGTAGAAGTACTTGGAGTGGGGAGCTTTTAGAATTTATTTCCATAATAACACTCGCATGAATATGCAAATTAGCTCCTTTGAACGTCCTCATTTCTAATGTCTCAATGGCTTCTTTTTATCCAAAATCCGATCGTTGGGTCCTTATATAATGAGCTCCGTAAATCCCTTCATTGTTCCTTAATTTCGGCGGG
The DNA here is from genome assembly GCA_946902985.2 of Meconema thalassinum. NCBI lineage: Eukaryota > Metazoa > Arthropoda > Insecta > Orthoptera > Tettigoniidae > Meconema > Meconema thalassinum. The sequence continues at coordinate 445,709,997 of OX336389.2, forward strand.
ATTTGGTCGCGTCTCGCGTCCCTCGCTGCTATTGGTAGTTTCAAATCCATCCCCTGATTTCATTTTAATTCTGGCAAAAATCACAGAATGATCCAATTTAAATTTTGAAGATACTTCTGAGAGGCTGGGATTGTCCCCTATACGATGGTGTAATTCCTGTTTCTGCATTTTAATTACTGCTCCAATTTCTCTCAAATGGGCGGGGTTTATCTAGTGAGTGATCGTTGAAATTTTCGTATTTGCCCGCTTGGTTGAAAGACCGTTTCGCGTTGTCTGAGCGCATGTGGCTACCAGATGTTGGCTTTCTCTTCCTATCTTCATTGTCCGCGCAAGGAGAAAGTTACAGCAAAGCACGTACGGGCCTCCCTTTGTTGTGCTCTGGTCTACAGGCAACGTCTTTTCTTACATCAGCTTTGAAACATGAATAAAATCTTGTTGAAATAAATATGTAGAATTTATGCAATCACAGATGCATAAAGGTTACATTATCCTTTTGCAAATGAAAAAAATCGATATGGAACGTATGATTTTTTCTCAATCCCGATCCGCCTCACGGACGCTGTCAGGTTCCGCCGTCACTCCTTATTCTGTTTACTTGGTTCGCCACTGCTGGTCGCACGCAGGGATTCCCTTGCTACTATTCCTGTGTCTCCCTTTCCACATTCTTGGTAGGATTAGTGTCTCGGCCGTCTGGTGCAGGTAGCTATTGTCTGCTTGTCTCGCCAAGTACTCTCACTTCTCAGTCGTTCACTGTAAACACAGGGTCTGTTTATGACTGTCTACTTCCTCGTTCCACGTGCATTTGGCTCATCTTTATTCGATTTCCATAATGTTGACACCCGCGGTATTCCGTGGTTGATCAAACGGTTCCCTTTCATGATATATTTTGAGGTTAGAACAATTTGCTACTGACGTGTTTCCGCCGTTTATGTCCTGTATCTTATACGCATTGTTTCCCAAATTTCTTATGATTCGGTAAGGTCCTATGTACGGGAAACACCATTTATGAAACACTTTGTTTGCAGGATCAGAGATAGGTGGTCTCTTCAATAAAACTAATTCACCGGCGTTCAATTCCCTGTGAAAGCGTTTCCCATTTAGCCTTCTTAATCTCCTGTCAGCTTGTTCTCTCATATACGTGACCGTTCGTTCGATTCTCAGCTGTGGTGCTGGCTGCGGATCCCTTGGGCAATCTAGTACTGTTGTCCAAGATCTCGGTGGTTGCTGGTTCAAATGTAACGTGTATGGAATTTGTCCAGTTGACTCATGACGTGTTATGTTAAGGCAGATTTCAATGTTTTTCAAGGTATCAGCCCAACGATGATGCTCTGTAGGTATGAACATGCGGATATGCTTAGTGACCTCTCGTAAGACTCTCTCGCAAAGATTGCTCTGTGGATGGCGTACGCTAGTTAATACATGTTTGATGCCTAGCTCATTTAATCCACGCTTAAATTCTGCGGATGTGAAGTAACTCCCACGGTCGGAAAGTATAAATTCTGGCTTTCCCATCGTAGGTATAACACGATTCTTGATTCGGCTTAGGACATGTTTCGATGTTGTCTTCTGGATAGCACATATAACAACAAACTTGGAGAAGACGTCCACGCTCACTAGGACATGTCGCACTCCTCTACGTCCTTTCGGCAGTGGTCCCATGCAATCTGTCGCAATGAGCTCTAAAGGTTTCTGTGGCAAGAGTGGCTTTGGGTATTGTCTCATGAGGAAGTTGTTGGGTTTTGCACGCTGGCAAATATCGCATGTCTTCAAGACATCGCGTATTGTGATCCTCATCCGTGGCCAAGTGAAAGCTTCACCTATCGTTGCTTGTGTCTTGTCTAATCCTATGTGACCAAGTGTATAATGAGTATGCACACTAATTTCCTCTGTAAAGATGCTGGTAACAATATCCGTAACTTGACGTGATCCTCATCTATAAATTTATGGAGCATATTATTGAAGTATGAATAATTTCTCGCTTGAGCTTCAATCTCTCGGTATGCTGGGATATCAGGTGTTAACTCTCTCTTGAGGAACTTAATCATCTGCATCATCCATGGCTCCTTTTCCTGTTCCTGCGGTCACCTCTTCAGTTCTTGTAGGAAGTCTTGGTCTTCGTTTGTCAGCTCTATGTGTTGCACTAACATCTCATCCTTCTGTGCCTCCTCTTCTGGATTTCGGCTCAAAATATCTGGGATTACATTTAATTTTCCTGATATATGCTCAATTTGTAGATCAAACTGCTGCGCATAGATGGCCCATCTGTTGATGCGTTCACTTACCATGGTGGTCTTAAATAAGAAAGTCAGCGCCTTGTGATCACTGCGGATTGTTATGGGAATCCATAAATAATACGACGCCATTGTTGTAATGCGTGTATGATAGCCAGAAGCTCCAGCTCTGAGATTGGTATAACTTTTCTCATGTTTTCTTAACTTCCTGCTGATAAATGCTAAGTATGAACGGCCTGCTGTTCTCTCTGGGTCTTCTTGGAAAAGCATTGCTCCGATGCCCACTAAAGATGCATCTGCTTGAATTATGAATCTCTTCGAAAAATCTGGGTAACCCAGTTTGATGCTATTTGACAGCAATTCTTTCGTAGCTACAAATGACCTCTCACACTCTTCGTTCCAAAACCAGCGGTTATTCTTTTTTTAGCATCTCCTGTAATGGTGCTACTACTTCGGTGTATCCTGGACAGTTTTCACGAAATAAATTTGTTGCTCCCAGGAACATCCTTATGTGCTTGACTCTAGTTGGTCGAGGAAAATTTCTAATGACTTCAATCTTCACTGGTTTGGGTTTGACAACAATATGTCCTAAATATAAAATTTCGTGCTGAAAGAAGTGTGATTTTTTAGATTGATCTTGAAATTTGGCCCTTTCTAGGTTCTCTAACAACTTGCTTAAATTTTGCATGTGTTCTTCAATGCTTTCTGATGCTAATAAGATATCGTCGACATATCTGACAGTCATGTCATTCACCTCTTCTGTCAAATTGCGATCCAATGCTCGGATTAGTGCAGATCCGGCTGGCTTAACTCCAAATGGTAAGCGACACCAGGCGAAACTCTGATTATCGAATAGAAATCCAGTTAACAGCTGTGATTTCTCTTCTAACTCGATATGCCAGTAGCTATTTGCAAGATCGACAAACGAATATATTTTTTTCTTATGGAACTTCTTTAGTACATCCTTAATTAGTGGTGCACGGTCGGTTTCATCAATTAATCTGGAATTGAGTGTGCGAGCATCAAGACATAGTCTCACAGAACCATTGGGTTTCGCCACCGCTAATATGGCGTTCAAATATGGAGTTGGAGCCTTCTTAATTATGCCCCCTCTAAGCATTTCGTCTATAATTTTTCTAACCGCTGCACGCTGTTTTTCTGGGATCGGGTAGAGTCGGCTCTTGAATGGAGTCCAGTCATCCACCTGCATAGCGTACTTGAAATTTAATATTTTTCCCGGTAGTGTATTGAATGCTGCTGAATGTTTACATAGCATTTGTGCCAAGCAATTTCTTTCTTCATCATTTAGCTTTGCCTCTTTTAATTTTTCCTTCAAAAGTGCCTCAAAACTGTCCTTGTTGCCATCTTCTTCTACTGCCATGGACCACATCTCATCTTCCAACTCTTGCTTTTCCTCCAGGAGTCCTGTGTTCGAGTCCTCTTCATCTGATTGATTTTTCTCTTCTTCTTCCTCAGGAATCGTCTCCAGAGTCCAAATGTCAGCATCTCTATCTAAGCCGTGATTAGTCATGTTCAGTTCCACCGCTGATAATCCTTCCATATTTCTGAATTTAATTACATTGTTGCGCCAATTTACTTTCTGCTCTGGTTATCTCCACATCTGGAATCTCGCGATTTTCCATCGTCCTTCGCCAGCGATCCTTCTTCGTTTCTTGGCTGCGACGCAACTCGTTTAGGTACTGTTGGGATGCCTCGTGTCTGTTCTGCCATTCCCGTCGACTGTCCTCCGTGTATCCTTGGTTCTCATCTTGTCTTCGGTTCCACGTTCTATTTTCCCTTCTGTCATATCTGCGATGATGATATGGACCTTCGCGACCACGCCCTTTCCATTCATCTCTCCGGTACTGTTGCGGCTGCCAGTTCCTTTCGTTCCTTGGTTCATATTTCCTTTGCTCTTCTCTTGGCAAGTCTGACCTTCCATTGTTGTTTCCGCTTTTATGGCTAATATTCGTATTGTTGCTCTGCTCCCTATTGTTGACAAGCTCGGCCTGGTGTACCAGCGCTGCGCTGTCACTTGCTCTGACATGCCTATTCTGAGTGTTTAATGAAGTTTCATCCAGTTGGCGTAAAACCTCCTCTGCTTGTAGTGCGCTCGAGACGTTTGCTGCAATTAAGAACTGTTGTACTGGTAATGGAAGCTGTTTACCAATTGTCATCACCAGTTCTGGCTCCGGTGGTAAAATATCCATGTCTTTCAACCTGAGTAGCTGAGCCGAAAAATATTCTGAGTAACGAGTGGGCTGTGAAGCGTGATATTTCCTGCTATACAACTCCATTCTCAGACTATGTTGTATTGACATGCTCCAATAACGGCGTAGAAATGCATGTTTGAAACTGTCCATGTCTTCAAAAGTGTAGCGAAAACTTCTGAACCAAGTCAAGACGATATCCGCAAGTAATTTCTCTGTTACTCTGAGTTTCTTAGTCTCAGGAATGTTACTGTCTGTAAGGTAGTGTTCTAAATCTTTTAAGAAAGCTTATGGCGTTTGTGACCCATCATTATTGAATTTGCGTGGGCGGTCCTCCTGCATTCTGATTATTTGTACATACTGGGTAGTTGGATTATTATTATTATTATTGTCAGTCGGCTGTTGAGTTGTCGAGGCGTGTCCTCTAAACGTTTGAAAACCATCATTCTTCTCGCTACCTGTAGTTGCGCGGCCCGGACTATGTCCATTCATTCCTTCTACCTGAGTCTGGCTTGTGTTGAAATTATTAGCCATCCCGTTTGTCCCCTTACTGCTATTGTGAGCTCTTAGTTCCAGAAGCATGTCTTGCTGTTGTAAAGATTGTATTTCCGTCTTAAGGATCTTCCGTTCTTGTCCCTCTATTTTTCCTAGCAACTGCAGTTCGACCTCCTTTATCCTTTTCTGGTTCTCTTCCATTTGTTCTATGAGTTTCTTTCTATCCTCTTTCCCGTCAATTCCAATCTGTCGGCATGTCTTATTTATTTCTGCTCTTATTGCCTCATATCTATCTTCCTCTTTTCTCTTTCCATCCTTCTTATCGCTTTCCAGCTGATCGAGCCTGCCTCCTATCAGTTCATTACTTTCGCGAATGCTCTCTTTAAGTGCATCATTCTCATTCTCTTGAATACTCCACCGTTCTGCTGAAGTCAAAGCTGCCTTGTCTATCTCTGTTCTGATCTCTGTCATCTCCCCTTCTAAGCTGTGTAATTGCTTTGCCGCAGACTTAACCTCATTGTCCACCCCTTTTATTGTAGCCTGGATTGCTAACTGTTCTAACTTTATCCCTTCCGTATTAACATTACATATTTCTTCCAGTTGTATGAGTTTCGCTGCCGTCTTTTCTTCACTGAATGCTATTGATTGTCTTAGGTTCATCTCCATTTGTACTAACTGTGCGGTAGTCTCAAGTGTGATCTTAGCTATCTGCTCTGCTAATTTATCTGTCAATTCCTCTTTTAATGCTTCATTATTCAGCCTACCCTGTTCTGCAATTTGTTCCGTTAGCTGTGTATTGGTAATTGTACTTTGCTCCGCGAGTAGTGCATTATTTATCCTACTTTGCTCCGCTATCTGTTCTGTGATACGCCATTGTTTATCGCGCTCTGTTCCGCTATCCGTTCTGAGATACGTGCATTGTTTATTGCACTCTGTTCCGCTATCTGTTCTGTTAATTCTCCCTTTAACGCTTCAATTATCGCTTGAATTTCTTCCACTGAAGCCATAGCACAAAATATGAACACTTATTTGAGAAGACTGGGGCATGCAGCCTCACGTACCCACCTTCTGCAATCATAAAATGTGTCGCTTAATCCCAATCTACGTTATTCCCATTAATTACTTTTATTTGCTTGAAGAGCTGCCTATTTGGTGTCTGCTTTCATGAATAAATTTTCAGTTTACCCTTCTGCGTTAATGTTAACTTCCCAGTCCTGTCAATAAAGTACTGACATGACTTTTCAAGGTTCACGCCGTCCTACAACATACATTTGGAGTTTGCTACTAATTAATCAATTATAAGGGCGCCTCGAAAACACTGCTTCTACCTAAATATGCAAAATAAACTCAGCATTTTCGACTATTTATTTTAAACAAACTCCTGGCTTTACTTTCCCCTGAATTACTGTTAATTTGGCCACCACTACAGGGCGACATGATATGGGACACCCTACATCTGTTTACACGTCCTCAAGGTTTGATACTGCAAGCTCAATGCTCACCCTCTTGGATAAAAACCGACATGGGCCACCATGTTTTATCACAACCTCGACGCGGCATGTATACTTCAGAAGGCTCCGGCTAGCTACTCTCTGACAATCTGCATCACTGTGATCCACTAATTAATAAAAGAAAACTGATATGGACTTGAATAACTACAGTGTTATCAGCCAATCCATATGTACCCTTCAATGGTTTCTAGGATGCCGACTCTAGCTCGGGGTAATGGTCTGTCCGGTGGTGGCTCTAACTTATTCTAAACACCCTAGGAATATCGTCAAGGATCACAGGAGGCTTAACTTAAAATCAGTATGTCAGAGAACTCCTAATATAAAATAATTTATTCACAAAACATCATCTCCCATTTGCTCCCATCCATAGACAATAAAACAACAAAATATACTTCCTTAAATTATTCTAATCAACAACATCAAAATGCAAAAGGTAAATTAATCACACTGGCTGAAACCAGGAAAAGAAAAATAATCTATTTCACTGCAGTCCACTGCTTCAATTTCAAAAATAAAACGTCAACAGACTTAATTCATCAGAAATAAGGCCTGAATAACCCAGCCATTCTATCAAAAAGAAATATGCGCATTCATGTATATAACTTGCAAAATTGGTTTCAGGGGTTCGGACATGTTCTCTCGTACAATCATCATCCTTCCTCACAAGAGTCAGACAATGAAGGCAATAGACTTATTCGAGGCCACAGGCATGTGTGCACGTTCTAGCTTATAAATAATTAATTCACTCAGAGCCATGACTCAGCTAATTACGGTAAAACAAACAAATCAAATACATGAAGCATCAAATAAACACACTTCGGTGGCCGATGCCCCGTTACTCTTGATAAACAAACAACTATAATGAATGCACTCAAAATGATATTACAAGACGTCGCTTCCTGAAGAGGTACAAAAAGAAACAAACCCTGGGAAGCTAGACTACCTTCCCTCAAAAGAAAACAATACCATCCAACGTGGTCCCTCGACCTTGTGACAGACACTCTCACCATAATAACCAGCTGGGCGGGCAACAACCTTCGCTGCTACTTTCATAATTCAGACGGCTGGCCACAGTCTTATACCTGCTTCCTGTGACTCCCTTGGGTTCGAGCTGTACAGTTACCTTCCCGACGGAGCTATAGCGCACTCTCATCAGACAATGAATTCAATCATTTCACTTACCAATTATATCATCGTAGACTTGCGGGAATTTCGCCTCCGCCTTAAATTCACTTACCATTTATATCATCGTAGACTCGCGGGAATTTCGCCTCCGCCTTAAATTCACTTACCATTTTATATAATCGTAGAACACGGGAATACCACCTCCGTTATTAATTTCAGCTCAACCCAGGATCAACTCTCAACCTTTTCTGAATATTATATTATCATCCAGCCATTTTGTCTTACCTTTCTTTACCTTGGTGTGATTATCAATTACCATACTTACTGTTCACATAATTTCAGTGTCACTACTGGTCTTTGTCACAATGTCAAGCTGTCTCCCCCCATATTAGCTTTTACGTTAATATCGTGCGTAAGCACTATCAACCCAATTATTCCCTTAATTGTGCATTCAGCAAAGTTACTGACACCCTCAAACAAAACACATTTAAACAAGATTTGATGCTCATATACTAATTTTACATTATAAAACACACAAAAAATCATAAATGACAAATATACACAAATCTACACAAAACATGCCTGCTGCGCCCAAAATATCTATTTTATCATAATTGCTTATGATCGAGATAAACTTATCCGATTCCCATGATGGGATACGTTATGGCAAACATGCCCCATGCAATATCTACTTATCTCGTATACATCATGATGTTGATGCTCTGGTCCTTGATATCAGTCTTCTGGATCAATTGGTTCATCTTGCAAGGAGGATAATTTTTACACACGGTTTCCAGAAAATTCACCAAAGCAAAGGCCCACTGTGAATTATTATTATTATCACAATGCACGGTTCTCGCGTATGTAGCTCCTACATCCTACAGCTATCATCAACCTACTCAATTCAGCTGATAGTTCAATAGCTTCCTATATCACCGACTTTTCTACTAATAGCACGTACGGCTATCTCTATCATATAACTGTGTCGTACTGTCACGGTATGCACACTCACGATACTGTTCCAATTCGCACTCGCGAACACTTAGCGATATTCAAATGTCCAAAGATAGAACTGCTTCTACTTATAAAATTTGTCAATATTTCGGAATGCGGCGATCATAGGCTCGCGTCTATGCAATGCTCAAAGTAGAACTTGTAAAATTATTAATATTCCAGACCTCAACGAGCGTGGGCTTACGCCTCATGCGGCGCCCGGATACGAACTTATAAAAATTGTAAAAATTGTTACTTTTCTTAATGCCACCAGCGCGGGCTTACGCCTCATACAGCGCCCGGATACGAACTGTATAACTTGTAAAAATTGTTGCTATTTCAGACCTCCACGAGCGTGGGCTTACGCCTCATGCAGCGCCCGGATACGAACTGTTTTCGCTGCGTCTCCAGCTATTATTTATATGATTTCTCGTAGAAGTACTTGGAGTGGGGAGCTTTTAGAATTTATTTCCATAATAACACTCGCATGAATATGCAAATTAGCTCCTTTGAACGTCCTCATTTCTAATGTCTCAATGGCTTCTTTTTATCCAAAATCCGATCGTTGGATCCTTATATAATGAGCTCCGTAATTCCCTTCATTGTTCCTTAATTTCGGCGGGATTTGGTCGCGTCTCGCGTCCCTCGCTGCTATTGGTAGTTTCAAATCCACCCCCTGATTTCATTTTAATTCTGGCAAAAATCACAGAATGATCCAATTTAAGTTTTGAAGATACTTCTGAGAGGCTGGGATTGTCCCCTATACGATGGTGTAATTCCTGTTTCTGCATTTTAATTACTGCTCCAATTTCTCTCAAATGGGCGGGGTTTATCTAGTGAGTGATCGTTGAAATTTTCGTATTTGCCCACTTGGTTGAAAGACCGTTTCGCGTTGTCTGAGCGCATGTGGCTACCAGATGTTGGCTTTCTCTTCCTATCTTCATTGTCCGCGCTAGGTGAAAGTTACAGCAAAGCACGTACGGGCCTCCCTTTGTTGTGCTCTGGTCTACAGGCAACGTCTTTTCTTAAATCAGCTTTGAAACATGAATAAAATCTTGTTGAAATAAATATGTAGAATTTATGCAATCACAGATGCATAAAGGTTACAATACTCACATTGGGATTTATCGTAGTGACAGACAACAAAATAGCCGACAGCGAAAGGCTCATGTTTTTGCACTGGATAGGTTGAGCTTGTATGGGTGCTTGGTTCACATCCCTGAATGGGAACAGTGAGGGCCCCAAAATCAGCATAAACAGTAAATGGTACATATCTTGTTTATTATTGGCCTTAAATTTTAAGACTGCGTAATTCCCTTCGGGCAAGACTAGCTTTACAGCCGTCTGCCCCTCCCAGTCTCACCTATGTCGTTCTAAATGGTCAGCAGTTCCAAAATACTGAAGGCAGCGCTCACAAATATGTTTCTTAGAAATTTGTTTGGACATTTGACTGCCTATCAATCTACTCAAATTCTTTACCCAGCAATAATGGCTTTTATCCCCATGAGACAATATTAATAAGTGAATATGATATTGTTTTGTCTCTTTGGGTGGCATACAAGGGGCCTGCAATATTGCTCCCCTCGACACCATATACCATGAATGAGAAATTAGGATTATCTTTCTCAAATAAATAAATTTTATCTAAAGACATGGAAAATGAAACACGCTTCAGATTAAGAGTTTGTTTCATGTGGTTAAACACATCTTTGTACTGCCCTGGTCTATCACAATTACTGCCTTCACAGGGTTGCAGACAGCTAACTATACTCCACAAAAAGCAGTAATCGTCTTTATTGCGTATGTTGATCTCTGCCTTTCTCGAAGAGATAAAGCTCGGTGTGGGAATACAGCTACTTCCTGAATTTATGGATTGTATTTACAAATATTGATTTGCAAATACGCAATGCTATTGAGGGCCAAGCCCCTGCGTCCCTGTTGCAGCTTATCAAATTTAGTGATAAGTCCATCAATAGCTTTTTAGTGATACCACAATTCTAAATTATCGGCCATCAGTAATTTATCCATTTTTGTACAAAGGTTGAAGGTTATTCTCTTCCACATTATTTTTCATCAAAATAAATCAACATAAAAGCTCAAAATTTATTCTTAATGCCTGATGTAATCTTAAGCCTTGTTGAAATTCACTCACAAAAATGGGGAAACATGATTCAACAAAATATTTAGGGGACAGACAGTGTTTCGCATTACAAATTCGACCGTAGGATACTCGCGTTTTGAAGCATTTGGCCAAAGGCTGCCACACTAACACTTCACTCTCTGATATAGACATGATTTTAAAATAGAATAATAAACGTGCAAAGCTTACCTTAGAATAGGTTAATCCAAAACCAGAAATTCCACACGGACACACTTGTTGTTGTTGTTTTTCACTGAATGACATACAATCACACACGCACACAATGGTCGTAGCAATTGATGATGACCCTATACAATTGGCCCCAGCAGTAGACGATCAGCAACACGGTTCCTTTTTGTTTCCAACAATTTATCTGAAAAGCAAACCAATAAAATCCATTATTAGTCATGGTTATATACAGTAAACATGAGAATTCATTCATTCATTCATTCCTTCCTTCGTTCATAGCAGTTGTTAAAAAGAAAAGGTTTCAGGTGTGCACACATAGATAAGACTCTCCCTCAAAAATAACAAGGTAATTTACAAAGAAAGAAATAATATATATTCATAGCCCACCTTTTTTTTTTAAATATCGCAAGCGTGACGGTAGTTAAAACCTGTTCACTCAATACACGTCTTAATTCTGAAACAATAATACATACACGCCATAAGTTTGTAAATTTCCATGAAATAAATGGCATACAATTAACAACAACAACAATAAAAGTAATGGAACAACATGTACTGTGCCCGTTTGAGGAGATCATCTGGTCACCACCAACCGTGTATGGCCTCCCAGATGACCTCTTCCTCCGAACACATACCGACGAAGAGGATTGGAGTGCAAACCAAAAAGGCTCGCCGGCTGTGAGACTCCCCTGTCCCAAGGATCAGGTTCCCAAGAGAAACAAGCTACGAAAGAAAGTAATCCAGTCTTAAGTAAAGATCGTTGGAATTGATTATTTATAAAATCCAACCCCTAACCTAGGATCCGTGGGCATAAAATCAGCTAATCCGCTATCTAATTTGAAACAAACAAAGAAAACTAAACCTTAAACTATAAAGTTAAACCCTCGCGACCAGCTCTAATTACAAACAAAGTTGGGCAAAACTGGGGAAAAGGGTTCCAAACCCTAATTGAAATTCCCACAGAAAAGGTAACGATGTTCTAGAATGAATCATCGTGCCATGAATAACTAGTCACAAAAGATTGCAAAAATCTAAATGATTCTAAAGACCATCCCGCATTTACATTTAATGTAAATCTGAGCTAAATCTGAATTACAGCAACATCGGATCCAAATGTCTATGTATAAATTAAACAAAACTAGTATAACAGTCATTTCAATACAATCATACACATAACAAATTAGTGATACCACAACACTACATAAAAACAGCAATAGGGTTCACATAAGGAAAATACTCTGAAATAAATTCAGAACAAAATAATAATGCTTCTTATTTCCCTGCCTGCTTCGAAATGGAGACTGTTTGTTCCATTCGTCATCTATAGTGTAAGCAAATTCAAACAAGGCATGCTTTGGAAGCATGTCAAAACAAAAATGTGGTACACGATCCACAAGTTGACTACTCTTAGGTCAGCAACTGATTCCTTTCAAGTTAAACCATGTATTTGTCTAGAAATTCCCTCCTAGGGTTACTTTATCTCAAGCACGTTGCATTGGTCCAAAATGTAAACAATCATGATCAAGGTTAATCAGTTGATTAATATTTAAATAAAGCTTTAACCCACGTCGATTTAAGAAAAGTGTATATTTCATGATTTAGGTTTCGGATTATTACTATAATTATTTAAGAGTATTATTGAATGACCAACAATGCAAGGCTAATGGACTGAAAACTAAACACAACAGAATGCACGTGGCACCTGTTTGTCAACAATAACACACGTTATAATTCCTAATCGTAAGTCTTTGACAGTTCCTCACAAGATGCATGATTCGAATAATCATGGCAACATTGAGCACTAAGCGGCTCCAATATCATAAAAATATGCTTTAGTCCATAACAACACTTCTCCAGATGGACAAGCAAAATTCCATCTAAATACCATTCTCAAATATCGAAACGTGTCCTCCACGGTATCACGCAAGAATTCACCTTAGCAGTCATCTCCATGAGTCTGCTGGCATAAGAATCTGAACGGGAAACCACCCCAATAAATCAACGTGTCAAAACACGGAAACAATCAATCACCTTAAGTGAGAAAATAAGCCTACCAAAAATTGCAAAAGTGTGGCTCAATTCATTAAAGAAATACTCTGATAGTATATAAATATCATGTCCATCCGCTTACAACATCTGCGAATTTAATTAAATAATGGGAAATACAACTTCTTAAACACCCTATGCTCAAATAACAATGATGCAAGTGTACATGTATGACTGAGCTCTATGAACTGCTCGATAAAGAAAATCTTTCTAGCATAAACAAGGTATGCAGGCATGCGTCAGCTGTCCCGCTTGAAAAATCAAGTGTGCTGCTCTGCAGGTTAAAGCAGTTAACCTTGAGCATCGAAAGCTGTCATCCTAACGAAGTCTAAGTGTTACTTGCACGCTTCACTGCGTGTCAATGTCTATCAACATGTAGAACAAACTGGTGTAATGCACTCCAAAATGTCCATTATTTCACTCTGTGCATACTATAATACAATGTCTTTATCATTGGGATAACAAGGCTTCGAAACTTGCCTTGAAACATGAGGTCCAAACATAAGCTGCATTGTAGCCTTGCAAAACATGCTAAAAGAAAGATATGTTACTTTTCAAAGATATTAGAAAAATACTCCACTGTCGCAAAGAGATGAATTGTTCACAAAAGAACGTGCGCAATGCACTCATAATAATTAAAATGTTCTTACAAATGCCATCCTCATGGCTTACTATTTCAAATGATACTATTTAAAGTTGAATGGTCGGTTACAAGTGCTTTAACAAAAGTCAAAAGTTCTGAGACCTTAAAAACGTATTTTACATAAATATGGTAGATGCGTAACCTCTACGATATCAAAATGATACGACCGTCAGTGGCGTATTTATTCTTTCAATTAAAAGGGGCCTCAAAGTTATCAAATGAAAATGACCTTACTTTGAGCTGGTTAAATCAGACAAAACATTAGTTCTTCTCAGCTGATGTCCATTCTAAGGACTGCACAAAAATATGACATGTATTCGCACCCATCTAAGGTGTCTAACTCATAGACATAAGCTATCTGCCAAAATGCGGAAGTTTATGGAAATGAAAGTATGCCGTCAGCGGCATCTACAAAAATACAAGACCTACCTAAATGACTGTTATAACGGTTGACTACAACTAATCCACCCCCGAGACCAGAACCAAATACAAATAGAAATTTAACGTAAACTCACGGCGTTATGTTTCTCACAGGAAAACATTCCAGGCTTCAAATTCATGGATCAATCCTTGTATTCCCAGGTGGTAACGATATTTCCTCGGCCATGGCTTTCGCAATTCTAGTATCGGCTTCCATATTGCTGATGTTAGATGGTCAATGGCTCCTCCATTGGGATATTTACGGCATCATCTCGTTCCTCGTGGTACAGGCGTAAATCAGAATGTCGTCACCGTCAAACATTTTGACGTTCTCGTTGAAGTAACGAAATAGTAGATTGAAGAACACTGTTTTATCACTGCTGATGTTTAATTTTAGCGACACTGGCTTTGAATGGTGCAGGCTTTATAGAATAAAAATGGCCATGTGTCTGCTTCACTGAAGCTATCTTTCACAGATTCTAATAGCACGTTATTAGCACAATCACTTTAAACATTTAGATGAGATTCGCCTCGACACGGCGTATTTCTTTAGCATTAACAATTTCCACAGCACTCAACGCTGTTAAATAGCATTATAATTTTCACTTTGCTGGAAATTTGTGCGACCCACATTCCACCATGTGGTGATTGCACAATGTACAGAAAAATCACTAAATCACTCGTACTTTGACAATATCACTTTATCGTGATTATAATTCTGTAGAAAACAATTTCACAAGCACTGCGGTGCTGATACAATGTAGGATGCTTGGTCAATCCTTAGATACGACTTCCTTAGTCTTTCCACCAACAAAATGTTCATCGGTCACTCGACCGGACTTAGTAACGCACATATCCGTGCGGCTCAAACGCACATGGGATTGTCCTTCCTCTCTGCTTGGCGTGTTCCGACTTCGAATACCGCCGAAGTCATTTAGCCTTCACTTCCTTCTTCCTCGCGTTTCTGCGATGCAAATACCTTAAATTACCCATCATAGTATCAAATAGACGTGGCTTATAATGCAGAATTACCAATATTTCTAAGATGCACATCGTAGATATACAAATCTGCGATCATGATTAATTCTTTTTACTCTTCGAAACGAAGTCAAAAGTTCTCCTGAAGATGATACATGCTTCCGGATTGCGTTCAGTGTTTCTCAGTTGGGGTTTTCTTATGTTACCAATAAAATTATAACCAGCATCAGATCAAGCGGTCTCATTTGCCCCTCCGTGGTTTTAAATAAAAATGCAGGACAGGCATTTTTATTTACCAAGGCAATCTGATTATTCCTGGTGATATTTTTCCAACTGGTTGCATTAACATCAATATCCGTACATATCCAGACATCCCTCTTCTTCATCTGAATCAATTCCAATCTGGTAAAGGTCAGCTCCATCAGAGTCTGAGGCATCCTCATAATCAGAATCTTCTGAATCAAATTCATCCTTCGCTGGAATCAAAGGTCCAAAATTATGGTAGTCCCCTCTCTTTTCTCTCAGCAAACGTCGATCTCTGGCAGCATTCTGTCTCTGTAGCATCATCCTGAATTCCTCAAGAGACATCGGCTTGATCTCCTCGATCTCGTTCACTTCTGCCATAACAATCTTGCTTTCTTCTTTCTTCTCAGGGTTCTTCCTCGACGTTGAAGCTGAATCTGCTTTCTGGGGCTCTATTTCTTCCTCGAAAATGTTACTCAAATAGATGTCTTCTAGCTCTGGGTCTGAGTACTCATCTGAATCAAGTCCTTCTTCTCCTCTTTCCTCCAAATTCCATATTTCTTCCAGATGATCTTCATTCCTCCTCTTCAGGCGTTTATTCCTCTCGAAATCCATTCTAGATGTGATTTCTTCGAACGTCTCCTCAGACATGCAGGGTTCTGTCTCCAGTTGATGAACTTCTGCAGTGACTGTAAAACAGTTCCCACTTGAAGATTCATCCCTCGAAGTTAAATCTTCCTTGGACGTTTTCTGTCTCCTTTGGAGTTCTTTGAGATATGCCTTACTCTCGAGCGCTCGTCCTCACCAATCACGGTCTGGTTCAGCATCTCGATAACAGAATACGCCATTATGGCGATATGGATCGGCTCTATATTCTTCCTGGATGCTTTCTATATTTTCTTCATCCTCGTTTTCCAGGATCTTAATTTCATCGTAGATGTCCTCTCTCGTCTCCTCACTGAGGTTCATAGGAATTGCATCATAGGGCTTGAATCTGATGGTGTCCTCTCCCATGTCAATTACGCCTTCATATAAGCGCATAAAATCTGCTCCTAATATCCCTTCATGTTTCATATTCTTCAGGACAAGAAACTCGTGTCTATAAATGTGACCTCCAATTTCCAGGCTACAGAAAATTTGTACCGAGCATCTGATCGTCCGATCTGGTATTATACCTCTGACTTTTATTGTTGATGCTGGTATGTCATGCAACTTCTCGTTCTTCATTTTCAGAATAGCGTGAAAATCAGATGATAGGACGCTCAACATCGCTCCCGTGTCAACCAATAAAGAGAAAGTTTGGTTGTTTATCTTCGCTGCTATCAGCGGTAGTTGGTTTGGTCGTACGTCAGTCGTCGTTCATCTCTCATACAAGAGGTCTTCTTGGAGTGGTTCCCAGAGTAAGAAGACAGCCGTTACTCTGGTACCTGTCTCCTCATTCCTCACTGCAAATTCGGCGTTTTTCCTTGCCCGTTGAAGTACTCGGCTGTTCATGGTCCGAGAGTACCTCCTTCAGATTTTCTCGTCTTTCCCTCGGTGATCGAGCTCTTTCTCTCTCTTCAGTATTCCGAAGTTGACGAATATATTCCTTACTTTCCTGGGCACGTCCCCGCCTATCGCGGTCAGACTCGTATCGTGGATCACTATCCCTCCTATAACCACCGGAGTAGCGATAATCTCTCCTCAGACGATTTCCATAATTCTGACGTTCATCTCTGTTCTGATCTTGTTGACGTCTCTCATTTGTATCTCGCTGATCATTCATCTCCCTTCCTGACTGACGTCTCCAATATGGCTAACTGTTAACCTGGCGATTCTGTTCGTATGGTGGCCTGTTCCATGCTCTTCTGTCTTGTCCACCTTCACGACGTTCATACTGGTTATTAATCACCGGTTTCTGTGTATAGGTTTGGCTCACCTTATCCACCGTGGTCAGATTAAGATTCTTTGTCTCATTCCTGTGTGCTCCCCTGGATCTGGATGATGTAAACTGTTCGTTGCTGTTGTCTAACCTTCGTAGAATTTGGTCACATTGTGTGAAAGTTGTGGCGTTAGCCGCAATTAACACACGCTGAACGTCACTTGGGTATTGGCGTATAATGGTTTGTATCAGATCTTCTTCAGCCAATGGGGGTTGCAGACAACGAAGTTTGGCCAACTGTGAATCGAAGTAATTCGCATAACGTGTAGGCAGTGCAGAGCTGTATCTCTTAGTATACATTTCAGCTCTGATGCCTAGCTGTATCTCGCTGGACCAATACGTTCGTAGTAGGTCTTCTCTGAAGTCTCTGAATCCCGTAAACGAATACCGAAACGCCCTAAACCAGGTACTGGCTTGGCCTTCAAGCAAGCGTTCCACGACTCTCAATTCACGCTCAGGTGTTACAAATGTGTCTCTTAGATAATTTTCCACGTTGTTCAAAAATTCGACTGGAGTAATTCCGCTTCCTGTGCCGGAAAAACGAGCTGGTTGTTCCTCCCTCGATCTGATAAACATGACATTCGAATTGTGACTCTGTCTCATTGGTGAAAACTCTGGAGCGTTATAATTCAAATAACTAGGTTGTTCAAATGGTGTGGTGTAACATGGACCTAGTGTTGACGTGACATTCGTCGCTGTGGCTGGTACCGGAATATTACTCATAGTTCCTGGTACTCTTAATGGATTAATTCCCTCGGTGGAAGTTGGTACAGTTACATTAGACCATGGGTATGGCCTGCTCGGTTGCTCGTAAGTGGTTACTGGAAAATCCGGAGCAGTCGTCATCCTTGGTGTGCTCATAGAAGCAGTAGGAACATTTTCCTTAGGAGTAGGAAAGGAAATAGTCCTAACATGCGTCTCTCGTTTTTCTAGCAATCTGCGTTCTACCTGTTCCAGATCTTCGTTAGTAGTGGTGTTGCTTGTGGCTGACAGATGAGTCATTTGCAACTCCAAACGTTCGAGTTTCCCTCGAAGACATTCGTCCACCTCCTGGACAGTCTTCTTGTAATCCCTCGAGGCTTCTACTAATCGTTCCTCTATTAGTGTTTGGTGTTGTGTGAGACGGTCATCAATGGTTGTTTGGTGTCCTATAAATTCGTCCTTAACTCCTGTGACTTGGCGTTCGACTCGTGAAAACGTCATCTCTAACTCCTGTGAATTCTCCCTTAACTTCTGAGAATTCTTCCCTAACTCTTATGAATTGACGTTTGACTCGTGAAACGTCATTTCTAACTCCTGTGAATTCCTCCGTAACTCCTGTGAATTCTCCCTTAACGTTGATTATTTCGCTCGTCAATTCGACCTGATTAGCGTGCAGTCGATGATCAAGATCATCTACGGTCAATGTTAAAGTAGCGACAAGCTGAGTACTACGGGCTTGCTCATCCCGAAAACGTACCATGTCTTTCGCGAGGGTTTTCACGTTCCCATGAACGGCTATAGCGACGCCTCTCATTACGCGCATGCTTGTGCTAATCAATCCTACTTCGTTTCTGATACCATCATGAAAAGTTTGATTTTCATCCAGTCGTCCCTCGATGGCTGCTACTCCAAGGCTAAGTTGGTCTTTAATCGTAGCAATCTGCAATTGCAACTCACTCTTGCCTTCTAACATCTTCAGACTATTGTCCTCAAGACTCATTTCTATCGCCTCTAACCGTGTTTCCGTTTCTTTTCTACCCTTGGCTAGGTCAAAGCGAAGATCGGCTAACCCCTTAAGTAGATTAGTATTAGCTTCCGCACGATTGGTTTCTAGTTCCTGCCTAAGGTTAGCTAAAGATTGGGTGTTAAAGGCCAAAGTGGCGTTAGCACCATCAATCTCACCCTTTACATTACTAAAAGAAGTATTTAAATTTGCTATATCAGCTGTGAGGTCACCCCTAACATTATCTATCAAAGTATTAATAGTGGCTACATTTTCAGTGATATCACCTCTCAAGGTGGCTACATTTTCATTAATAGAGGCATTAATAGTAGCTAATTTTTCATTCATAGAAGCATTAATAGTAGCTACATTAGTAGTCATGTCACCTCTTCAGGTGGCTACATTAGTGGTCATGTCACCTCTTACGGTGGCTACATTTTCATTAATGGACGCATTAATAATGGCTATATTTTCATTAATAGAGGCATTAATAGTAGCTACATTTTCATTCATGTCACTCCTCATTAATCTAGTATTTTCTTGAAAATCACTCTTAACAGTGTCTAAAGAGGCATTGATAGTCGCTAAATTAGCGTCCATATTTTTACACAACCCCTCAATCAGGGTCGTTAATCTTTCCTCATCCATAATGATATTACAAATTTGAGATGTAGGAGGAGTCATCTTACATCTAACTACAACAATGGAAATGGTCCGGGGTGGAAAGTTGGTTTTTATAAAATAAACACCCACGACTACTGCTGGACTTTCGAAGACAACTGATTCTACATTTACTTTAACAACAACAGGCAAGCAAGCAAAAGACAAGTTACATTTACTCACGACGAAGTACTGGCAAAATCTATGTCCTATCCTGAATTTTAAATATAATTGTACTCCGCCCATGGTCTGACATCTCAAAAGAAAGCCATGTGACCTATTGCACTGCTGGACGACGTTTAAAGTTCGTCCCAGTCCAGACAAAATGTCAATAACCAATAAAATATTATCCTCTTCTAAACGGTATGAAGCTGATGGCCTTCATGTCCCTAAAAATCGGCCACTTGGTTGGGCGCCTAAGGAATTTAATAGTGTTATGTGCCCGTTTGAGGAGATCATCTGGTCACCACCAACCGTGTATGGCCTCACAGATGACCTCTTCCTCCGAACACATACCGACGAAGAGAATTGGAGTGCAAACCAAAAAGGCTCGCCGGCTGTGAGACTCCCCTGTCCCAATGATCAGGTTTCCATCATGATTTGCAAAGTCATAGACACCCTGGTAATACACTCCCCCGCAAAAAACAAGCTACGAAGGAAAGTAGTCCTGTCTTAAGTAAAGATCGTTGGAATTGTTTATTTATAAAATCCAACACCTAACCTAGGATCCAAGGGCATGAAATCGGCTAATCCGCTATCTAATTTGAAACAAACAAAGAAAACTAAACCTTAAACTATAAAGTTAAACCCTCGCGACCAGCTCTAATTACAAACAAAGTTGGGCAAAACTGGGGAAAAGGGTTCCAAACCCTAATTGAAATTCCCACAGAAAAGGTAACGATGTTCTAGAAAGAATCATCGTGCCATGAATAACTAGTCACAAAAGAATGCAAAAATCTAAATGATTCTAAAGACCATCCCGCATTTACATTTAATGTAAATCTGAGCTAAATCTGAATTACAGCAACATCGGATCCAAATGTCCATGTATAAATTAAACAAAACTAGTATAACAGTCATTTCAATACAATCATACACATAACAAATTAGTGATACCACAACACTACATAAAAACAGCAGTAGGGTTCACATAAGTAAAATACACTGAAATAAATTCAGAACAAAATAATAATGCTTCTTATTTCCCTGCCTGCTTCGAAATGGAGACTGTTTTGTTCCATTCGTCATCTATAGTGTAAGCAAATTCAAACAAGGCATGCTTTGGAAGCATGTCAAAATAAAATATGTGGTACACGATCCACAAGTTGACTACTCTTAGGTCAGCAACTGATTCCTTTCAAGTTAAACCATGTATTTGTCTAGAAATTCCCTCCTAGGGTTACTTTATCTCAAGCACGTTGCATTGGTCCAAAATGTAAACAATCATGATCAAGGTTAATCAGTTGATTAATAATTAAATAAAGTTTTAACCCTTGTCGATTTATAAAAATGTATATTTCATGATTTAGGTTTCGGATTATTACTATCATTATTTAAGAGTATTATTGAATGGCCAACAATGCAAGGCTAATGGACTGAAAACTAAACACAACAGAATGCACGTGGCACCTGTTTGTCAACAATAACACACGTTATAATTCCTAATCGTAAGTCTTTGACAGTTCCTCACAAGATGCATGATTCGAATAATCATGGCAACATTGAGCACTACGCGGCTCCAATATCATAAAAATATGCTTTAGTCCATAACAACGTCTCCAGATGGACAAGCAAAGTTCCATCTAAATACCATTCTCAAATATCGAAACGTGTCCTCCCCGGGATCACGCAAGAATTCACCTTAGCAGTCATCTCCATGAGTCTGCTGGCATAAAAATCTGAACGGGAAACCACCCCAATAAATGAACGTGTCAAAACACGGAAACAATCAATCACCTTAAGTGAGAAAATAAGCCTACCAAAGATAGCAAAAGTGAGGCTCCATTCATTAAAGAAATACTCTGATATTATATAAATATCATGTCCATCCGCTTACAACATCTGCGAATTTAATTAAATAATGGGAAATACAACTTCTTAAACACCCTATACTCAAATAACAATGATGCAAGTGTACATGTATGACTGAGCTCTATGAACTGCTCGATAAAGAAAATCTTTCTAGCATAAACAAGGTATGCGGGCATGCGTCAGCTGTCCCGCTTGAAAAATCAAGTGTGCTGCTCTGCAGGTTAAAGCAGTTAACCTTGAGCATCGAAAGCTGTCATCCTAACGAAGTCTAAGTGTTACTTGCACGCTTCACTGCGTGCCAATGTCTATCAACATGTAGAACAAACTGGTGTAATGCACTCCAAAATGTCCATTATTTCACTCTGTGCATACTATAATACAATGTCTTTATCATTGGGATAACAAGGCTTCGAAACTTGCCTTGAAAAATGAGGTCCAAACATAAGCTGCATCGTAGCTTTGCAAAACATACTAAAAGAAAGATATGTTACTTTTCAAAGAGATTAGAAAAAATACTCCACTGTCGCAAAGAGATGAATTGTTCACAAAAGAACTTGCGCAATGCACTCAAAATAATTAAAATGTTCTTACAAACGCCATCCTCATGGATTACTATTTCAAATGATGCTATTTAAAGTTGAATGGTCGGTTACAAGTGCTTTAACTAAAGTCACTCCCACTCTCTCAAGTGATTCACTTCGAATCAAGGTTCTGAGACCTTAAAAATGTATTTTACAAAAATATGGTAGATGCGTAACCTCTACGACATCAAAATGATACGACCGTCAGTGGCGTATTTATTCTTTCAATAAAAAGGGGCCTCAAAGTTATCAAAAGAAAATGACCTTACTTTGAGCTGGTTAAATCAGACAAAACATTAGTTCTTCTCAGCTGATGTCCGTTCTAAGGACTGTACAAAAATATGACAAATATTCGCACCCATCTAAGGTGTCAAACGCATAGACATAAGCTATCTGCCAAAATGCGGAAGTTTATGGAAATGAAAGTATGCCGTCAGCGGCATCTACAAAAATACAAAACCTACCTAAATGACTGTTATAACCATTGACTACAACTAATCCACCCCCGAGACCAGAACCAAATACAAATAGAAATTTAACGTAAACTCACGGCGTCATGTTTCTCACAGAGAAACATCCCAGGCTTCAAATTCAAGGATCAATCCTTGTATTCCCAGGTGGTAATGATATTTCATCGGCCATGGCTTTCGCAATTCTAGTATCGGCTTCCATATTGCTGATGTTAGATGGTCAATGGCTCCTCCATTGGGATATTTACGGCATCATCTCGTTCCTCGTGGTACAGGCGTAAATCAGAATGTCGTCACCGTCAAACATTTTGACGTTCTCGTTGAAATAACGAAATAGTAGATTGAAGAACACTGTTTTATTACTGCTGATGTTTAATTTTAGCGACACTGGCTTTGAATGGTGCAGGTATTATAGAATAAAAATGGCCATGTGCCTGCTTCACTGAAGCTATCTTTCACAGATTCTAATAGCACGTTATTAGCACAATCACTTTAAACATTTAGATGAGATTCGCCTAGACACGGCGTATTTCTTTAGCATTAATAATTTCCACAGCACTCAACGCCGTTAAATAGCATTATAATTTTCACTTTGCTGGAAATTTGTGCGACCCACATTCCACCATGTGGTGATTGCACAAAGTAGAGAAAAATCACTAAATCACTCGTACTTTGACAATATCACTTTATCGTGATTGTAATTCTGTAGAAAACAATTTCACAAGCACTGCGGTGCTGATACAATGTAGGATGCTTGGTCAATCCTTAGATACGACTTCCTTAGTCTTTTCACCAACAAAATGTTCATCGGTCACTCGACCGGACTTAGTAACGCACACATCCGTGCGGCTCAAACGCACATGGGATTGTCCTTCCTCTCTGCTTGGCGTGTTCCGGCTTCAAATACCGCCGAAGTCATTTAGCCTTTACTTCCTTCTTCCTCGCGTTTCTGCGATGCAAATACCTTAAATTACCCATCATAGTATCAAATAGACGTGGCTTATAATGCAGAATTACCAATATTTCTAGGATTCACATCGTAGATATAAAAATCTGCGATCATGATTAATTCTTTTTACTCTTCGAAACGAAGTCAAAAGTTCTCCTGAAGATGATACATGCTTCCGGAGTGCGTTCAGTGTTTCTCAGTTGGAGTATTCTTATGTTACCAATAAAATTATCACCAGCATGAGATCAAGCGGTCTCAGTACTCACCGTGTAATGAATTATAATCCTTTGAGCAAATGTCCTCTTTGCCGCCACTGTCACTGTTGCTGCTGCTTTTTTTATTATAAGTTTCACTCTCTCTGTCTGCTTTTCCAGACTTGGAATGTTTTTTGAAAATCTGCAAAAACGAAATAAAAAAAAAAACAAAAAAAAAACACTCATTAACTTACTTTCCACGCATACACAAAATAACAATAAAACCAATCATGACATAATTAACAATAATGAACCTACCTAATTACAAGTACAGCGATGGTTCACGTAAATTTCTACGAAGAGCTTAAAGCACTTGCATCCGTCGTCTTCAAATGTGATCACAAGAATAATGACTATCTCTTACTCTCAGTACTTACATGTCTCTTCATCAAGTTGCAATGTTATCACATTACTTTTTGTTCCTTCCTGTAGGATGTCGTGAAACGCTCTAGTCAGAAATGATTCTCACAAGTATTGCAAAAATGCGTGAGTGTGGGAACGCAATGTTCTGCTTCTCGACAGAGCAGTTTGTCTTTGAACAAAATATCTTGTTTCTTGTCTGTGTTAGATAACAGCACCAGTGTGCGAACTGCAGTACACGCAAATGATAAGAGCCCATGCCTGCCTGCCTGCCCGAAGTGGGCGGCCTCAAGCCTCCAATTCACTTTTCAACAAACTATCTCTGTGTGTGTGAGCAAATGATAATTTTAACAACATCACAGTGCCTGACACGCCAACACAACGTCACTTCAAAACTGGTTTCTTTACTTTTATTCTGTTTTCCTCAAGTATCTGGAATCATAACAGGAAACACCCTTTTTAGACGAAAAACAAGGATTCAGCTTTTCAATACCTACATTCCCGTAAAGAGGATTACGAAGCGAAAACACCAACATGGCCGTCATAGGAATCACTGAATTCGTTTTGCAAATATCTTGAAAAATAACAAAAACATATTTTCGATCAAAAACCATGTTTCCAGCTTTTTACCTTTTTCAATACCTACATCCCCGTATAGAGGACGACGAGGCGAAAACATCAACATGCCCGTCATAGAAATCACTTGATTTGTTTTCCAAATATCTACAAAAATAACAAAAACACATTTTCCATCAAAAAACCAGTTTCCAGCTTTTCACCTTTTCAATTCCTACATCTTCGTGAAGAGGACGATGAGGCGAAGAAAATAACATCACACACGTCATGATAACTTTTTCAGTTTTCCCAATATTAAGGAAAATCACAAAAACCCATTTTAGACCAAAAAATCGTGTTTCCAGCTTTTTAGCTTATCAACGCCTACACCCCCGTAAAGAGGACAGCGAAATGAAAAATAACATAACACACGTCATGATCATTTTTTCGGTTTTCCAAAAATTAGGAAAAATGTGAAAAACGCATTTCTAGGCCCAAAACCATATTTTCACCTTTTCAACACCTACATCCCCGTAAAGAGCACAACGAGACGAAAATATCGAATCTACGCACGCCCTCCTACCATCACTCCTTCCTTCCCAAGGCCGCCTGGGGCTCACAACTTCCTAAGTGAGACAGAACTTCCCTTCTAGCACTACTTATGTGCATACCCTGTAGCACACCTCAATTTTATGGCGCCCGTAAATTTAGGGGCTGCCTTTTCTGTAAAAAAAACCCGAGTTTTCTTAAAAAATAAACAGAGTTTTCATTTTTGAAAAATCATGGTTTTCCAAAATTTTGAATTTTATGAAAATAACTTCCATAAAAAGACATGATGTTTTTAAAGAGTTAACATTCCAGACGAGTGCGATGTAGTCCAACCCGTACTGAAATATTAGTTAAAAAGGGAACACAAATGAGTTTAAGGTATCATCTCATATGCATGACCCAATGAAGAGGCTGAAGTTGCCCACTAAATCTCAGAATACTGTGTATGAATAAAGAGAAGGAGAAAGTAGAAACTAAGGAGACATGTATAGATGATTCAGACATTCAAACGAATGAACTTAAAGTGGTTGGTAACAAAAAGCCTGAAAAGTTGAATAGATGGTTTGAAGGATTATTTGGGAGTGATCTATCAGATCTTACAATAATCAAGGAATGTAATACTAAATGGATGACAATAAAGGACAAATAAAATGTTGTACAGAAAAATGTTATAAAACTTATGCATGTTTCTAAAGACAGAGTTACACGAAGAGATGGTAACATGCCTTTAGAAAATAAGGAAATTGTTGAGCCCATGGAGCTCGAAAATAATTCTAATGCATGCAATGTTCAAGGTATTACGACTCAAATGGAGTCTGTGCAAGGTATAATTGTAAATGATGAAACTGTAAACACTTTTCCAGAAATGCAGAGTCTGTTAGTGTCTGAAGTAGAATGCAAAATAAATGAATGTTTCAGTATGCAGTATCAGGAGAAGGTAGAAATGGGTACCTTAGATGAATTAAGGGAATATGGAGAAAGGATTAAAAAGGTACGCCAGGGATATAATGAAGCGGTAGAGAAATTCGGGAATTTGCCTTTAGAATTAGGGCCTAAAAACTAAAGGAAATTAACGACAAGTACAGAATATCCTGAAAGAAAGAGATAGTATAGATAAAATCCTTGGTGAGTTAAGAGGAAAATTGGGTAAGGTATCTATACAAGAATTAAGCAAGTTATACGTTCAAGTTAAGGTGTCTATGAAAGGAACAAGACAGAGACTCGTAAAACGTATGGTCCAAGAGGGAAAGATAGAATTAAGTTCTTGGGCGCAAACGAAAGACGAGATTAAGGAAGTGAAGAGGAAATTGGGGGAAATAAAAACTAAATGGGACAATATCCAGTTAGAAAATAATTTCTAAGAAGTAGATAGGAGGAACTATATTTACGAACAAGAGGCTCATATATTTAAAGAAAGCGGTAAAATGGGTGATTTCACAAGTGAAATATTTTATAAAACAGATATAACAACGGTTCAAGAATTAGCCGAGATGAGAAAAGTTCAACTCAAGGAATTTAAAGAAACGTTAGAAGCCGAAGAAAATACGTATATGGAACATATGCAAGCGCAAGACCTTAAGTCAAACGAAACCGTTACCCAAGCCGAAAGTAACATAGTAGCATTAGAGGAAAAGGAAATTACAGTGCGTAGGGAGCCCGAAATTTGTTCTAATCTAATGGAAGTAGTGAAAGAAGTGGACATTAGGGCGACACCTATGGAAATAGATAGGGTTATTGAATCTCAGGTAGAGAGCGCCACAGATGTACAAATGGAAATGGAAATTCCAGACCAAGAAAAAGACCAGGAAAATGAAAGAGCAGATAGCCTTTTAGTATCCTCAAATTTAATCATTCAATAAGCCAGAAAAACTCCAGAGAAAAGCCATGTATTTGAGGAAAGCTTAATTATAATAGAAGCTCAGAATACAAAGGAAAGTACAGCGAAGAACGAAACAGAAATAGGTGTTTCAAAATCGTTCTACAGCTGGAAATTAAGGAAAAAGAAAATAGAAAGAAAAGCAATGATGGGAAAGGGAAAGAAAGCCATCCCATAGTAAAGTGTAAGCAAGGAGCGCTGGTCTTATATCAAGAAAAGAAAGTTTGTAGAATGGAAGAGACGATTCAAAAGAGGAACGCCTTCCCAAAATGGACAAAAGAAGTGGAAAGTACCACAGGAAAAGGTACCCCAATTGAGACTTGAATATAGTGAGAAGATAGATGTAAACAGACCTGATCACATAATAGAAATAGAGGAGGAACTTCAGGAACAAGCTGAAAAATATGTCTTTAAAGAAATGTGGGCTCAACGCGAATCCAAAAAAGGGAAAAACACAGAAGGGTGCGTCCTATGCGAACCCGTCTGAAGGATGGAAGGAACGGAAGAAGAAGAAAAGAGAGATTCTTTAAAGGCTCAGTAATTGGAAGAGCAGGAAAAAGGATGTCGAAAATTGCAAGCTCAACGCGAGATAGGGAAGAAAACGAGAATGGACCAATGGGGTTGGCTTAGATCTTACCCGTTGCATCCTAAGAACATGTTAAGTAATTCCTAGGACAGAATGGTCCAGAAGAAATGAAAATTGAGACCCAGTAGGGACAGGACGTTCCCGTCCGACACATTTACCGGATATGACTAAAAATTTAGGAAAACAGAATCATCGAGGGATCCTAGGGAAATGGAACCCGAAGAGACTGTGAGATGATAGGATGGATTCGAAGCTGAAAGAAATGAAATTTCTTTGGAAAACATTATAAATAAATTTCCTCATAATTTCGAAAATTTATTTAACTATGGAGGGGAGATTTGTGCCCATGTGTGGGGCCCAAGTTTCGAATTCAGGATCTTTTAAGTAAGAAAGGAAGGAAAGCTTAAAAGGATTCCGTACAGTTTTAAGCCAGCAAGAGGACTAGATGAGATCACCTATGCGTGACGCATGAACGATGAGGCAATATGAGTACC
Organism: Meconema thalassinum; assembly: GCA_946902985.2. Lineage (NCBI taxonomy): Eukaryota > Metazoa > Arthropoda > Insecta > Orthoptera > Tettigoniidae > Meconema > Meconema thalassinum. The sequence continues at coordinate 445,738,212 of OX336389.2, forward strand.
ATCTCGCAAGCTGCATATGAGATCACCTCGGCCCACGTGAGTGAAACCGCTTGCGTCGGGAGTTGTAATCGCCAAGAGAAACTTTCCATTGAGTAGAGAGAGACAGAAGATTCACGTAAAAGTTCTGACGCAGCCATAAAAAGGAAACGCTGTTCGAAAGGCGGGACCAGAAACTGTGGTGAAATACTGAAATTGGCTAGAAATATGCAAAAATATTAAAAGATCTCACTGGTAATGTTGATTATCCCGGAAATTAGAATTTTATGGGTAATAAAATTGTATAATAATTGAACAGTAGAGAAACGCAGTGTCAGCACTACGTCATGGGGGATTCACTTAGCCAGTAGCTTAGAGCGAGGGAAAAAATAGTACGCCCACATACGATAAGAGCGCATTTTAGTTTTTTAATGAATATTCCCACGATCGATTTTCGGAAATTTGAGTATCATTGGGACGTTTGGATAGTGATGAACAAGGAGTTTTTTTTTGAAAATGAACGTTAAATTAATTTTAGAAAGTAGTTTTGAGAAGAAGCCAAACCAATTTATTTTTAGAGGATTTAAATTAATACCCAGCGAGCGCAAGGGAAATTATGCAGTCTACAGTTACTCCCTGGGAGGAGTTGCTGCATCAAGTATCATTCAGCGGGACGCGCAACGTCGCGACGTTATTAATCATGCAATCTTTATCCGACCATGAGTGGTCATTCTGTGTCACCGTACATCGAATCTTCGTAATCCTCGTTAGAAGAAAATTATCGTCGTGCTACGAGCAGTTATAATCAGTCTTGGGACTTTGGCAAAGTGTTGTACTTTGGCCCAGAAATATCTTCAGCCGACGGAGGCGTTGTAAAGCTTAAGTTAGAATCAGTTGTCGAAGACTATACCGAAACATCTCGACAGTGAACGAGACTTTAGGAGAGTAGTAAAACTCTAAATTTATCCAGTGCGTTAAAGAACCGCATCAGGGTTAAAAGGTAGGATAATTGCCTAATCTTCCTGTGCTTAGGAGATTGGTGCACAAGTAACGTTACATCAGAGAAATCTAAAGCAGGGCAGTAACTGCTTAGGGAAAGAGTTAAAACTTCATAAATCGTTCCACGATTAGAATACGGTTGTATTCACTAATAAGGTCCAAACGTGGACGAAAGCTAAGACATTGTTAGAGCGCATAGTATCAGTATAAACAGAGATTCTAGGACCGAAGCAAACAGAGACTTTATGCAAGACATTAACTTGCAAATTGAACGAGTGTAGTATCGTGCCATAAACTGACGAAGTGCCGATTACGAAAGGAAACCGGAGTAGGATAAAATTATCCGTACCAGTCAAGGGAAGGCTGCGAACTACACTTTCAATCAACCCAGCTAGGAGTCAGATCTAGGGGAGGAAAAGCTAGTCTGCACCTTAGGAGAAGGAAAGAAGGAAAGTGTAAAAGTGTGTGTAACCACATTGTGTGAAAAAGGCATTGTTGCATGCCTAATGTGAAAATTTTGTATATAAATATTTGTCAAGTGTTAACAATAATTTTTCAAGTGTTTTATAAATGTTTAGTGTTATAAAGTGTTAAATATAAATATGATTTTTATAAAACTCAGCAATTCTTCTAGGTTTGTGTCGTGTCTTGTGTGGGGTTTCGCCTAGGACACCAAGCTGGCTTATGGGCGGGCTCTTGGTGTCCCCGCCCGGCCCCCCACAGGAGTAACGAACTGCGCGCTACCTCCCTTTATATAGAGTGCAACTGCACTACTTTGCTGCGAGAACTAAAAGCTCAAGCAGCCTTAACCTCCCTATGAAGGCTTCCAAAAAGATGGTATATTGGCTTTCACGGCCGGTGAATTAAAACTCAGCAATTCTTCTAGGTTTTTGCCGTGTCTTGTGTGGGGTTTCGCCTAGGTCACCAAGCTGACTCATCGGCGGGCTCTTGGTGTCCCCGCCCGGACCATCACAGGAGTAACGAACTGCGCGCTACCTCCCTTTATATAGAGTGCAACTGCACTACTTTGCTGCGAGAACTAAAAGATAAGGCAGCCTTAACCTCCCTATGAAGGCTTCCAAAAAGATGGTATATTGGCTTTCACGGCCGGTGAATTAAAACTCAGCAATTCTTCTAGGTTTGTGCCGTGTCTTGTGTGGGGTTTCGCCTAGGACACCAAGCTGGCTCATCGGCGGGCTCTTGGTGTCCCCGCTGGGACCCCCACAGGAGTAACGAACTGCGCGCTACCTCCCTTTATATAGAGTGCAACTGCACTACTCTGCTGCGAGAACTAAAAGCTCAAGCAGCCTTAACCTCCCTATGAAGGCTTCCAAAAAATGGTATATTGGCTTTCACGGCCGGTGAATTAAAACTCAGCAATTCTTCCAGCTTGGTGTCCTAAGCGAAACCCCACAAAAGACACGGCACAAACCTAGAAGAATTGCTGAGTTTTAATTCACCGGCCGTGAGAGCCAATATACCATCTTTTTGGAAGCCTTCATAGGGAGGTTAAGGCTGCTTGAGCTTTTAGTTCTCGCAGCATAGTAGTGTAGTTGCACTCTATATAAAGGGAGGTAGCGCGCAATTCGTTACTCCTGTATGGGTCCGGGCGGGGACACCAAGAGCCCGCCGATGAGCCAGCTTGGTGTCCTAGGCGAAACCCCTCACAAGACACGGCACAAACCTAGAAGAATTGCTGTGTTTTAATTCACTGGCCGTGAAAGCCAATATACCATGATTTTTATACCTCAAGTAGAGGGTACCAGTGTATTAGAAATGTTAAATATTACGAAAGAATCGGTGTATACCACGAGTGTTGTGAGTTGTGAAATGATGGCTTAAAACCCAAAGATGTGGGCTATAAGGCTAATTCATTGGGAGTCTGGAGCCGGCAGCTCGGGAAATCATGTGAACAAAACAATTTGATTATGTGTGTTTTGGAGGGAATAGTTCGTGCAAAAAAAAAATAAAATGGGAAAGTGTTCTTATATAAACAGGGATAATAAAATAAAGTGTATAAAATGAAGCGAACGGTTTTCTGAACGATAACTGGATCATCAATTAACTAATTAATAAATGTTCACTGTATAAATACTCAGTGGAGTTGTATTCTTTTGAAATCACGTCCTATGGTGCTGTAATGTGAAGTAACATACTTTTTAAAGCAAGAAATAAAACTTAAAACCTTCAGTAATGAAGCAATTGTTGAATTAACAATAATAGTAATGTAAGTTGGAAGCCGTCAAGGTTCCATGAATAAATAATAATAATAAATGATCGTTTAACAATAAATGTTCTAATGAAAATTAATGTCAAAGATGAATTAATAATTAATGCCAGGCAAATTATAAGTGCAAATAATGTAATAAGACGGTGATCAATTAAGTTAAAATAGTAACTATCTTGCTCGAAAACATCACACAAATACAATTGTGACAAGCTATGGAATAGCCTATTTGATTTTTCACGCAAATGATTGCTGTGATTTAGTGCCAGGTTTTAATTGATTGCCAGGTGTAGTTGGGCGCGGTTATGTTGAAGTGAATGTGTTTGCATTGAGGCAAATTTGAAAACGGGTGCGGTATATTTTGTGTAATGTGCAGGGATAGTGCATTTTGGCCGCCCGAAAGTCGCTAATTTAGGAGGATTGGTGTTAAATGATCCCACTCCTGTATCAATGTCGGTAAGACCTCCCAAAATGGAATATAGCCTAGGAGGCGGACCTATTTTATGAACCCAGTTTCATCTACGTCGAGAGCCCCTTTATTATTGATATATGAATGGTATACCCACAACGATGATACTTCGCAATCAATGAATTCACCTGAGCCAGTATAAGCGAATAAATATGGCCGCGTAATTTAATGATGAAGGGAACTAGTGTGTGTATTTTTTGAGTTTAAAGAAATGAAGCTTGTAGTAGCCAGTTGTGTGGAGTGAAAGGATATCCCGTCTGAGAGCAAGGGGGCCATACGACCCTCGCTCGTAAATTAGCGTGAAGCACTTTGATAAGCAGTGAAGGTCGCCACTAATTGCTTTGTGGTAGGTCTGGGACAACACACCTTTATGCAGTGTGGAAGTTATAAATGTTTAAGATAGTCAGGTCAGCAGCGCCGAGATCTAAGTATTATTATTTCTTGCTGAGATTCGTTCAGAAACCGTGTAAGCTAAAATAATGGTTATAAGATAACTGTAAAAATCCCTTATTGTCGTTTACAACATAAATATTACTCCCGAGTAAATGGAAATATTAAGATAGTCTGGGGAGTCTTTCTTGATTTAAATTATTCAGTATTTTCCTAAACTCAAGGGATGCACGAGTTCTTCCCGGCAACACCAAGTTAGTAGAATTGTATGAGGAGGGATGATGATTTTAAAACTCAAGTGGACCCTATGAAATGTAATTGTTATAAACAAATTAGTCCAAGTGAAGTAAAAACACCAATATGGGAGTTAAGAGTGCTTTATTTTAAAGATAAATAACTGTGTAAATGTAAACATAGAGCCATGAGGTGCTCATATGTGCAGTTACAAGAACCTGCTTTATGGAAGTAAGAACTATGTTGATTTTTGTCAGGTTCGTTTAGAACCTTAATTGTTGATTTTTGTGGTTCATTTTTATGATTCCTTGTCCATTTAAGGGCAAGTGTGAACATTTCAGTGTACATTTATTTGTTGTAGCGCCTAATTTTGATTAACATTAAATAATTTTTGTATTTTGAACTTGATATTCATTTAAGTGTTATCCTATGCTTTGATCCAAAATACGTAAATCATAGAGTCGGAGAATGCACCATTCCCCGAAAACCATGAGCTAGCGAACTATGATTATGTATTTATTGTACGCAAGGGTAAACTACTCAAAATAGTTCATTTATAATTGAGCAACATTTAACCCCTGTTGTAAAAGTTATGCTTAATCCATCTTCCACGTCTCAAGAGCTATCAACATCACTGACTATGCAAGATGTTGTGTTGTTGTTGTTGTTGTTTTAAGGGGTGGAACTACAAAGTCATCCGTGCTTAATATGCAAGAGGTAGTATTGCAAAAGGATCAAAAATGACTAGACAGTAATAAAAAAGAGAGTTATATTTTGTATGTAACTATTGTAAAAGTATTTAGGCCTACATTAAATAAGTAAAAAATAGTGTATGGGTATTGCCTGTTTTTCTTAATTGTTATCCCCACGTCCCACTATTAATGCCATTGTTAACCATTGACAGTCTCTAGCTATGTTCAAAAAGAGAGGTCATAAACTATACACTCTATCTATGGTTTGTATACCGAGTATCAAAATAATACAGTGTCGCCAAGCCATGTTCAGGCAATAGTTTTGTCAGATAAGGGGTTCAAACCCTTGCTTCCTTGTACATGAAATTTGAACATAAATCAAACACCTTAACCACTCGGACAACCTGACAGTTAATAATTTAATTCGTTCTGTTCACTTGAGTGTTTACAAAACTTTGTAGTATGCATTGTCTCAACCACTTGCTCGTTTTTAAATGTAGAATTTTTGTTTTTCCATAACATTGCAGTTATGAGTCTTGTGAACTGGGTGTTTAATATAGGGCTAAAGGCATCTTAAAATAATTTTAGGAAAGCTCTCAGGTATCGTATCATAGGGTTTAGTAATGCATTACTGTTCGTTGACTAGCATTTACCGTTACACAACATTATTTTGGTGAGCTCTGCATGTTGTTGTTTGATTCTTCAGTATTTTGACTGGTTTGATGCAGCTTTCCATGCCTCCCTGTCCTGAGATAATCGTTTCATTTCTATATAGCTACCACACCCTACATCCAAAGCTATCTGTTTAACATATTCTAACCTTAAACTCCCCTACAGTTCTTGTCCTCAACCCTTCCTTCCATAACTAAGCTTGCTATTCCAGGGTGTCTTAGTATGTATCCTACCAATCTATCTCTTGTCTTGATTGGCAGTCGCCAGAAACATCTCTCCTCTCCCACTCGTCTTAATACCTCTTTGTTTGTAACCCTATTTAGCCATTTAATCTTCATCATTCTCATGTAACACCACATTTAAAACACTTCAATTCACCACTTTTCTGCTACATCAATAGTCCAAGTTTCAGTTTCATCAAGTGCCACGCTCCAGACAAAGACCTTGTAGAATGATTTAATACTTAAATCTATATTCAATGTCAACATATTCCTTTTCTATAGAAATGCTTTCCTTGCCTGAGCTACATAAGTATCCGAATCGTCTCTGGTATAATGTCTTGTTTAGCAAACATAGTCGCTCAGTAGGTCTACGCATTTGTTGTATATAACCCAAAATAGCAAACAGTTTTCTAAAACCCTACTCACTGGTCAATAAAAATCATAGTCGCCCAAGTGTTTCGTTGTTTGCTATGTCTCGTTAGTTATTCTTATTGCAAGGTCAGTCAAGATCTCTAAATTCATCATAACATATAGTCTAATCGTCTTTCTATCTTCATACCAGTGTATAATAAATAATCAATATTAATTTGGTCTTTACCTAAAACTAAAATGCAATATCTAAATTCTAAAATCTAAAATCAAAAAATGTATAGTTCAGAAAACATATTTTCACATAATAAAAATCCTTATATGTCTTTCTTTAATAATTAGTTACCAAACATTTTCAGTCCAATGACATTATGGTTTAGCCTTTTCACAAAATTTAAAATAAAAAATATATAAAATGTAAATTATTAAATCTAAAATCTAAAATGTAAAACTAAAATCTAAAAAATAAATAATTCATAGAAAAGGAAATGTAGTTCCAAGTAATACAAATCCTTATATGTCTTTATTTAATAATAAGTTAGCAAAAATTTCATGTTGGTCTTTTCACAAAATCTAAAATCTAAAATCAAAAAATCTAAAATGTAAATTCTAAAATCTAACGTCTAAAATTTTAAAAATCTTACATGCATTAACTGTATATCAAACCCAGTCCACCTTTGTATTTGTAATCCAAGTAATAATTTGAAAAGAGACAAGTGTAATAATTGGTTTTAAACATTATCTCTGCTTTTTTATATGTTTATGACATGCATATTTACCTGAAATCAAACCCTAGTCTACCTTAGTGAAAGGCTGACAGCTTAACCAGTGCGCCACGATTCCCTTCTTTCTTAGTTTGATTCGTTCTAGGCCTTGGAGCTGGAAATCGAGTTAAGATATTCAGTGCAAGAGGCGCATGTGCTCGCCACTGCAGCACAAAATGGTTGGCTGGTAACTTTAGACAACCGGAAATAATTGTATTTCTGTTAGCCAAGCATTTCTGTACTCTGCCTACAGTCTGAGCACTGCAAGCAAGACAGTTTAGTTTAGTTTGTTGCGAGTGCGTGTATAGATTATTAGCCTCGAGTATTTAAAGCTTGTTGTGCGTAGCGATCATCTTGCCAATAACCACTGAGCAAGTTTTAACAGTCAACCCATAAAAACAGCATGGGATAGTTGTGTGTGCTCCATGTACTTGGGTATGTGCATTAGCACCACGCGGTAGCTTTACCTTACCCTCTAAAGGTAGAGCGTTATCCCTTTCCTTTGGACATCGCCAATGACAGCATTCACCCACAACTTTTACACTTAAGCCCTTGGCATGTTCTTGATTAGGTTTGGTTTGGTTTAGGTTTGGTTTGGTTCAGTTGGGTTTGATTCAGCTTAGTTCAGTTTTGTTCGATGTAGTCACCATTTTGTTTTTAGCTACCCTCTTTAACCAACCAATTAAAGATAGTCTACTCTTAATTCTTAAATCGATAAATTGGATTTTGTGCACACCGTTTGTCATGCCATGTCTGCAACCTATACTCCCTATATACTGCAGTCAAGTCTGAAAACAAGTTCCAATGGTCAAAGATGTGACAGTCACCATACATGTAGCGTACAATAATTCTTTCTCTACCTAATAGATTTCATCACTCACAGTAAATAACTAACACTATGGGTTTGCAATATATTAAGAAAAAAAAGAAGAAAATTCACGAGCCATAAAAAAGAATGGCGTCATTTCCAGTTCTGGGGAACCTTGTCTGTCCAAATCGGTTTATAAAATCTCAGATCCATGACCTAGCACTTTTGGATTATTTCACTGAATGAGACCACCATAGAAAAGATCAGAAAAATGAATACCCTCAAAATAAGTCGTCGCATGACCCTCTCCGATCAATGCTTCGCAAAATATCAATTCATCCAATGGACATCGCCACCGTGATCGGCGACATCCTCCTCGCTCTCCCCTCCCACTATGGTTGCCAGATCGTTTGACCTTCAAGAGTCCTCTGCGTCTCTGTACATTTCCATTGCTCTGTTGTCAAGTCAAGTGAGCGCATTCCAATAAGCTCAATAAAAATTCACATCCTGCCTGTCTGCCCCCCAGCAAGTCGTTTTCTGTACTCGCTTCAACCAACATATAACCAAGTTCTGTTCATGGAATTATCATTGGTCATGTTACTCATCACCATTTACACGTTAAAGATCCCTTTCAGGGGTAAAAATCTTAGCACACTTCACACGTTCTCAAATATTAGCCTGCATCCATCCGCCGTACATAATATAAAAAATGAACCCTCGCCCTGTCATAAACCGTCCCGTCGAAATATCGACTGTTCTGTTGAGCACGGCCATCGTGGCCAATGATAGCCTAGTTGAAACACACACCCAGCAGTAGCGTCGCTCTCAACAACCACTCTTCATTAACATTTTAAACAGGTAAAAACAAAATCAACATGTATAGTGTTAGGCCCTTTGCCAAATTTTTAGAAACATAAATACTATATTCCAAAGGGGGGCGTCACCCCGAGTCATTTGACACCTCGTACACATCTATAGCCGTATTGGTTTGCGAGATATAACAAAAAGTCTAAAATCATGGACTTATCGCAAAATCTCTGTTTCCCTCATTCTTAGAAACTTCAACCTATTAACAAAATAAAGAGGGCTTTAAGCCAAGCCTTTTGACATGTCACACATTCAAATCCGACGATGCGTTCGCGAGATCTCGGCAACGTTCGTAAGAAAATAGGCGACTCATTAGCTCTCTAATCATCCCCCTACTGCACAGTTTTTATCCCAGAGACTTGAAACCTGGTTTGTGGGTAGATTCATTTATGTCAAGAAACTTTTTCGTAAAATTCTTAGTTTCCAAAATATAGCCAATTTCAAAATTGAACTTTTTGGGGAAAACATTAAAAAAAAATATAAAATTTTGTTCTAACGATAAAGGACATAGAGACCATTCGTTTAAGCCATTTTACAACGTTCTGTCATGTTTGGTTTTCAAAATATGGCCTACTTTCAAAAACAAAAATTTTATTTTTTTAAATAAAAAAGAGGTCCATAGGAACGGGGACGTCACCCCAAGTCCTAAAACATGTCGCATGTTAAAATCCAACCATGGGTTCGCGAGATATAAAATTTTACATGGCTGAGAATGTGCCGTCAGAGGGAGTTTAGATCCCCACTACTCACCTACTCAAACACATTACTATCAACTCCTTTATGTTACTCTGGTGGTCACTGACCCCTGTACAAATTAAACATGCCTCAAATCAGCATAAAACTTATTGCTAAACTCCATTCAAATCGGCTCCCTCCCAATCTAGCCTTATCTTTGCCTGAAATCAAATATCATGCTGATGCACAAACCTCTCTTAAAATTTGTACGACGTACTCTCCGTACACACAAATATAATAACACAGAATAACGATGACCACGCGGTACCCTAACATGTCAAATAAATTACACAAAACCCAAACTAAACCAAAATTATATACAACCATATCCGCTTCGATTCACCGATATAACCCCGGCTGAATTATAATAAATATAATTTCATGGTACTTATCCTTACCTGGACCGGGTACAGTACTTTTCCTACTCCAACGGGTAATACTGTCATCATCTCGGCAGCCCTCTCGTGTTCCCTAGCCCATCATGGAACCCATGCAGATCCTGGTCAGCTGCATCGTTCCAGTGGTGATGTTCCTTGTCACGATTTCCTCCTCGTAGCTTCCTTGATTCGTGGATGGGCTGATGAATACAATGTGTTAATATTCATGAAAATGTGGGACCACCATGAATACATTATAATTTATGTGTACACAGTGTTTCACACGATTCGTTCTAAAATGCCTAAGCTACTTACCAGGCTACTTAATTCACCCGGTTTGTCCATGTAGCGCCCACGCCACTGTCAATTTGATCTATAGTTTGGGTGGCTATTTGTGATTCTACTGACTTTCGTCACTTCACTATTACACTGTCTCATTAACTTTACTTACTGATTTACAAACTTGCGCAGTCTTAAGTCGCCTCAAAAGTGCTAACGCTTTGGACTATGCCACAAAAATACTTTAAAAATTTTCACTTAAGCTCTAATTACGCGGGCTGTCGCGGAAATTGCGACTGAGAAACTGAGCAACTTCTCCAACCTGGCCGAGCATCAGCAACTGGTGAAAATAAATTGTAGAACACAGATTTCTTTGTTTTCCGCATTCCTGTTTCATCAAAGATAGAAAGAGGATAAGGAGCTAACTCAAACAAATAATGTTTAAACTGTTCCTCCGATTTTTAAAAAGAGTTATGCGTCGGAAAAGTGTATCTAGATTTACTAGTATATCTTTGCCGTGAATCCTGACTATCGTGTTGATAGCTTTAAGAGGAACCACTCTGTATTTTCGTTGAAACTTTACATTACTGAAGTCATTGCCAATAATCTTAGCAATACAATGAATCCCTTTTTCAAACGCTTCATGACAGTCAATTTTTACATCGCCGGTTACTCTTGTGCTAATATACATCACAAATTGTCCAGTTGAGATGGGATAGTGAGATGAAAACCAATTAAGAAGGATCGCAACGTCTGCATCATCCATCTGTACCCTTGAAAACCTAGCATCGACGTGCTGCTCTGAAGTACCATACGTCAGGCCACAAAAGTCTTCCACTTGTACAGCAATGTCCATGATGATGGTAGGTATTGTGGCAACCAAAGTCACCAGAGTACTGTCCGTTATGCCTCGTCCATAAGACAGCCCACCTTGGGCTTTCAGAGACCTTATTACCACCTGCTCAATCGTCTGATCAGTGAATACATCAGACCAAAACTTTTCAGACCTTCTGATGAAAAATCAGCTGTTTCGTACGTTTTAGTCGAAACAGCTGATCTTATTTTCACGATTTCAGAGTTCAATAGGAGAACCTATTAAGAAGATATGTGATCTTGGGAAGTCGCAAAATGTAAGTTTTGAACTTTTGATTTCGTCTGTACCAATTGGTGGAGTTTGCCCCAGGAAACTCCAACTCATAGAGGGAGAACAGCAACAAGCATTAGCTTGGATTCAATATCATTAGGTTGAAGCAATAAGACTGAACTATGCGTTAATATAAGGGGCTGAAGGATTTCAGAATTAAACATAATAGATAACAAATATGCAATTTATTAATATACTGTTTAAGCAAACAAAACATCAATTAATAACCACTGAAGAAAATACTTGAGCTTCTTATTAAAAAGTTCATGGCAAAGATCAACTTTGTCTTCTTAAAATAGAAGAGGCGATAAAAATGTTCTATAAATGAGTGCTAAAAAACTTATCTTTGGCGACACTTTAGTGGAGGGTATGTCCGGAGTTAATCATCCCTCAAGCGAAGAAATGTATACAAACACAGTCACGTATGAACATTTGTCTGTCCCAGTAGGCAACCCACTCCACACATTTGAGAGGTATCACTGCTGTTGTTGTGCACTGGAGAGATTGGAGTATGTTTACAAACTTGGTTGGTCCTGGCTGATCACGGCGCGTAGCAACTACTGTTGACATTCCTTCCTTGTGCCTTTCCTCACTGCGAGATAGTGCACCATGAAGATTATTATTATTAGTCGTAGATGATGACTCTCACGGCGGTACTTGAAAAGCCTTGGCGAGAATATTTGAAGTTTATTGGTCTCAGAGTGGTGACCAAAAATCAGATTGTCACATGTTGACAGTAGAATGTTGGCCGTGCAGTAAGCCCGAAGAATAGCGGCCCAGAGTGGCCCGAAGAGTCGTGGCCGAAGAATGGATGAAGAGTGGCACCACAGTGGCCCGTAAAGTCGTGGCCGAAGAATGGATGAAGAGTGGCACCAGAGTGGCCCGTAGAGTCGTGGCCGAAGAATAGATGAAGAGTGGCACGTCACCCAGAAGATGACTCGAGTTTTTATAGCGGCGAAAACCCGCAGAGGAGGGCAGCTGACCAAAAACACCGCTGCTATTGGTTGGCCAAGGAAATGACGTCATGAGCTCGTGGCGACAGCAGGCAAGCAGCAGACAGGCTCAGTGTAGTCGATGTAGTGATGTGTTGCGGAAGCCTTAAACACTAGGTGAGTAACTATAATATCTATGAATTAGGTGATTAATAACAAGGTTATGCATATAGTTTAAGCAATTAATACATTTCCAAAGAAATAATTATCATTCGGGGTTCTCGGTAACAAGAAACAAATTTGACCGACAAATGGGCCAAGCTAAACATTGAAAGTATCACGAAAAGTGATCATGCTCCGAGAACTCCGAATGAAAACAAACAAAAGAATTAGTCAAAACAAACATGGATAACAGACGAGGAGAAACTAAGACTCGAAAGGCAAAACAGAGATAGCAGAGATAGGTCTAGTGTAAAGACCTTTATTAGTTAAAACATCAACAACTCTGACGCGTTTATCACGGCCAAAGTGGCAGTGAATAACTCTGCCTAGGTTCCACACGAGAGGCGGAGATGGGTCTCGAAGAAGAACCATGTCCCCCACTCGTACATCTGGTTGAGGAAGCTGCCACTTCTCACGCCTATTTAGCAAGCTGAGATATTCTAACTTCCAGCGGCACCAAAAAGAACAGCGCAAAGATTCTACTTTTCTCCAAAAGATAGGTAGGCTAGGATCAGAGCGTCGAACCAGCAAAGGCGGAGTAGCAGCAAGCGAACAGCCAATCAGGAAGTGACTGGGTGTCAAAGGTAAAGATCCTTAGGATCGTTTGAAAGAGGAGTCAGAGGTCTGGAATTTACGATACCTTCGACTTGAATAATTAAAGAGTTGAATTCCTCATAAGAAAGTATGGTAGGACCAAGAGTTTTCTTAAGCTGTCTTTTAGTAAGTTTGATGCAGGACTCCCATCGGCCCCCATGATGGGGAGCATAAGGCGGGGTGAAATGCCATTTGAACCCTTTAGAATAGGAAAAGTTGGAAATTTTTTCTTTAGCAGAAGGGGAGCTTAACACTTTTTTCCAGAGATCAGAAGCACTTACAAAAATTTTTGCATTATCTGAAAAGACTTCAGATGGAACACCCCTTCTAGCAGCCAATCTAGAAAAGGCGGCCAAAAAATAAGATACAGAAGCGTTCATAACCTACTAGAGGTGGATGGCTCCCGTCATCATACATACAAATAACGAGATGTAAAATTTACCTAAGATTTTGCGCTTAGATGAAGAGGGATTGGTCTGATATACGTAAGGACCGGCGTAATCGATCCCAGTAAGAGCGAAGGGCTTACTAGGTTCTGAACGAAATGGAGGTAAATTACCCATAATCTGCGTGGCGGGGTGTGGTTTAACCTTAAAGCAAGGTATACACTTCTTGACAACAGAAGAAACCTCATGAACGCCATTAATGACCCAGTAGAGTTCACGAATTAGACAGAGCAAGGTGCGAGTGCCAGCATGAAGGTGTTTATAATGAAACTTTTTTATTATAAGTGTAGTGATAGGATGCTTTGAAGGAAGGATGATGGGATGTTTTTTCCCATCCTCACAACTAGACATAGCTAATCTTCCACCCACACGTATTATGCCGTCCTGGTCTAGAAAAGGAGTGAGTGGTGAAAGCCTGCTAGACTTGGGTAAATCTTTACCACTTATAAGAGCTTGCTTTTCAGGAGCAAATACTTCCTGCTGAACAAGCAACAAAATTTTGCGAGTAGCAAATTCTAACTCTACTCTGGTGTGAAAGGGTTGAGGCTTCAATGGTTGATCAATTACTAAATATTTCCACCGGAATATATAAGACACTACACGATTTAATTTATCAAATGAAGAGTATCTATGAAAAAGGCTAGTAGAAGTAGAAGTAAGATGCGACGTGACAGGGTCAGTGCGGGCATCAGGTACTTCTTCTGCAAATTGATTAGCTAAGCGAGGCCAGCAAGATGATTCCTGACTTAGCCAAGGAGGACCATTCCAGTACAGGTCTGAAGAAATCAATTTTTTAGGCGTGCAACCACGTGATATTATATCCGCGGGGTTTTCACGGCTAGGAACATGTCTCCATTGTTCAGAATGAGAAACTTCATTAATCTTAGAAACGCGATTTGCCACAAAGGTATTCCAATGAGAAGAAGGCTTGAAAATCCAAGCTAGTAGAATAGAAGAATCGCTCCAAAAAATGTGCGGGAAAATTTAAACTTTAAACTGACATTTAGTTTAGTAGCTAATTCTGTTGCCATTAAAGCAGAGCATAATTCTAATCTCGGCAATGATACCGTTTTAAGTGGAGCAACTTTTGATTTAGTGCACACTAAATTAGAAAATCCAGGGAAAGTGGCTGAGGAACGTCCTACTATGTATGCACAACAGCCATAAGCCCGTTATGAACTATCAGAAAATACACGCAGGTCATACTGCTGGCATAAGGGATTAGAAATTAAAAGGCGGGGTATAGAAACCTTGGAGAGATCCAGCAAACTACTGCGATACTCTAACCATTCTTCTAAAAGAGGAAAGGGGAGATTTTCATCCCAGTCAGATTTTAATGACCAAAACGTTTGCAGGAAATTTTTTGCAACAATAACTATAGGAGCAATATATTGCAAAGGGTCAAAGATCTTTGCGATTTCTGACAGAACTTGTCTCTTAGTTACAGGGGGAGATTCTGACAAATGTACCTGATAAGGGAAGGTATCAGAAGAAGGACACCAAAAAACACCCAATGCTTTTACGGCTGCTTCATCAGTAGGAATAGCAACAAATTCATCGACTGGGACCTCTGATGAAAATTTTGATATAAATTCAGTAGAATTTGAAGTCCATTTATGGAGCGGAAAACCACCTCCTAGGAGCAGGGATTTCAAATCTTCGCACACAAGGAGTGCTTCAGAAATATTAGGGAAAGAATACAAGAAATCGTCAACATAAAATGCCGTTTTTAATGCCTCAGAGGCCAAAGGATGATACAGATGACCATCTTGCTCGGCTAACATGTGGAGAGACCGAATCGCAAGAAAGGCTGAAGGCTTCAGGCCATATGTCACAGTCTTCAATCTAAATATCTTTATGGGTTTGGAACTCTCATCGCGCCACAATATTCTTTGCAGATCTTGCTGCTCAGAATTTACGAGAATCTGCCGGTACATCTGCTTAATATCTGAGATTACAGCAATAGGAAACCGTCGAAAATTAAGCAAGACAGAGGTGAGATCTGTTTGAATAGCGGGACCACATTGCAAGGTATCATTTAAAGAGACTCCATTGGAATCTGGTGATGAGCCATTAAAAACTACTCTTATATTGTCTTGTGTTAAAGAATTTTTCCATACCGGGTGATGATTTAGATAAACTATTTCCTTAAAAGGATGGCCAATTTCTTCTAATTTAGAAATTACCTCCATGTGATTGGATGATTCGTATTCCTCCATAAAGGAAGCATACTGAGTTTTAACAGAAGCATCTCCTTTGAACCGATTTTCAATAGCAAATAGTGCCCTGAGTGCTCTGGAATGCGAGCCCGTAATGGCGGGTGGATTAGGAATACGTGGAAGAGTTACTATAAATCTGCCTTCAGCAGTACGAACAGTGGTTTCCTTGTATAACTTTTCACAAATTTCGTTAGAAGAAGAAGAAGTAGCCTGGACATTCTCAAGATCCCAGAACTTGGTCAGCTCTTGACTCAAATGGGCACCAACAAAATAACAATTCGATACAGCTTGAATAGGATTACGGTATATTTGACCAGTAGCGATCCAACCAAAATCAGTTTCGCGGAAGAAAACATTAGGAGCAATTTTTACTTTATTGGAATGAAGACATTGCCAAAATACGCTTGAGCTGAAAAGAAGCTCTACGGGCGAAGCTCTGTTGAAATGAGGGTCAGCTAGCTGGACAAAATTCGGGATATTCCAACTTTGAATAGGATAAGAAGTGCCGGGAATATTGTTGCCTATAGACTTGATAATCAAACAATCTAATTGCAACTGCGTACCAAGATTATTAGAGTCCTTCAGATCCACTTTAGCAAAGCTTCAGGATTGCGATTTAGAGCAGTTTATTCCTGTAACCTCTATTGAGGTAGGATGTTTTGGGAGGCCTAACTTTTGTACCAAAGATTCTCTAATAAAATTGTTAGTAGCGGCATTGTCTAATAATCCCCTGACAGATACCCATTTCCCGTAAGCATTTTTCAATAGAACCTGCACGGTAGATAATAAAACCTGGACTTTGCCAAGCGAGGCAGAACTTTGAGCATACGACTGCGCACTATTTTGAGAAGTCTCAGAATTAGACTTGGTATTGGGACTGCTTGGTCCTGATAACCGTGATCTTTCATGTCTGTGAAAAAGGGAATGCTGTCTAGCCTTACAATGAAAGCATAAACGTTGTGAACGGCAATTGTTTAACATATGCGTTCCTGACAAACAGTTAAAACAATGTTTTTTATTCGTAATTAACTTTCGTCTTTCATTTACTGATAAAGATTTAAATTCATCACAATTGTATAAATTATGCGATTGCTGACACAGACCGCACGTTTGCATTTGGTTAGGTGACCGAGCATCAACAGGAAGAGCATGTGATCTTAAAATTCTTTGATTAGACCTGCTAACCTTGTCTTTTGAGAAGGCTTTTGAATCTGAAATACTAGTTTTTTGATTAGCTATGGCGGAAAAGACTTGGCTTCTAGCTTTCAAAAAGTTAATAATTGCCTCATAAGTGCATTTCAAATGCTGGGAAAGTTCTGTCTCCCAGGCTTTTAATGTACTTGCATCCAATCTTGCAGAAATGAGGTGAACTAGAAATAAATCCCAGTGATTTACAGGTTGGTTTAAATTGGACAATGCTCTGACGTGTAGTTCTGCAGTGTCAATCAACTTACGAAGTGATAAGCTGTTGTCTGCTTGCACGTTAGGTAACTCGAATAAGCTTTGTATATGGCGTTGAATAGATAAACGAATGTTCCCATATCTATCCTTAAGAAGATTCAGAGCAACTTCATAATTATCACTGGTCAAAGAAAGTGCTTGAATCAGGTTAAGTGCGTTGCCTTGAACTGCCAGACGCAAGTAGTGAAATTATTGAATTACTGGGATAGAAGTATTCTCATGTACTAAAGAATTAAATAATTCAAAAAAATGGCTCCCATTCTATGTCCTTACCGGTGAATTTGGGTATTTCTAATTTGGGTAATATAATGCGTGAAGAAGATGTAGAAGATGCTGCAGAAGTTTGATCTTCTTGTTATTTCTTTTAAATTTAAAGCCCTAATAAGCTGTTTAGCTTCAGCAAATCCCTGATAGTATAATTTTTCAACTTCCAACCTATCACTTTGCTGGTACGGGTGCTGAGTTTCTATACTGCATTGTATCTCATCATATTTCTCAAAGGCTTGTTCATAATTCTTAAGCCTCTGCGAAATTATGTCAAGATTACGCTCTTGGGGTTCAAGCTCCGTTAAAAAAGTACGAAACCGTGTGAGCTTGCCCTTACAAGAGGCTCTGGCGTTGCTGAGTTTTTCATCAAGGTTAGGCATGTTAAAAGTTGTTTTTTACTCACGTCAATATTGTGACTTCGAGTACTGGAAGCCAGAGGATGACAGCTTGCTAGGTAGTATGGTTTAGTCTGATGCGGAAGAAACCGGCTTAGCTTACGTTTCTCTCCTCCTCTGCTGAACATGCGCCTCAGGCTGAAACTTACAATTTGAATTAGTGTTGAAACACAATAAACAAAAATTGTTAATGTTTAATGTGAAATCCAAGGTATGAAACTTGTAACATTCCCAGGGTGCAACAGATATGTTTCCCGGGGATGAGGCACCATAAATATGGTGGAGTTTGCCCCAGAAAACTCCAACTCATAGAGGGAGAACATTAACAAGCATTAGCTTGGATTCAATATCATTAGGGTGAAGCAATAAGACTGAACTATGCGTTAATATAAGGGGCTGAATGATTTCACAATTAAACATAATAGATAACAAATATTCAATTTATTAATATACTGTTTAAGCAAACAAAACATCAATTAATAACCACTGAAGAAAATACTTGAGCTTCTTATTAAAAAGCTCATGGCAAAGATCAACTTTGTCTTCTTAAAATAGAAGAGGCAATAAAAATGTTCTATAAATGAGTGCTAAAAACTTATCTTTGGCGACACTTTAGTGGAGGGTATGTCCGGAGTTAATCATCCCTCAAGCGAAGAAAGGTATACAAACACAGTCACGTATGAACATTTGTCTGTCCCAGTAGGCAACCCACTCCACACATTTGAGAGGTATCACTGCTGTTGTTGTGCACTGGAGAGATTGGAGTATGTTTACAAACTTGGTTGATCCTGGCTGATCACGGCGCGTAGCAACTACTGTTGACATTCCTTCCTTGTGCCTTTCCTCACTGCGAGATAGTGCACCATGAAGATTATTATTATTAGTCGTAGATGATGACTCTCACTGCGGTACTTGAAAAGTCTTGGCGAGAATATTTGAAGTTTATTGGTCTCAGAGTGGTGACCAAAAATCAGATTGTCACATGTTGACAGTAGAATGTTGGCCGTACAGTAAGCCCGAAGAATAGCGGCCCAGAGTGGCCCGTAGAGTCGTGGCCGAAGAATGGATGAAGAGTGGCACCACAGTGGCCCGTAAAGTCGTGGCCGAAGAATGGATGAAGAGTGGCACCAGAGTGGCCCGTAGAGTCGTGGCCGAAGAATAGATGAAGAGTGGCACGTCACCCAGAAGATGACTCGAGTTTTATAGCGGCGAAAACCCGCAGAGGAGGGCAGCTGACCAAAAACACCGCTGCTATTGGTTGGCCAAGGAAATGACGTCATGAGCTCGTGGCGACAGCAGGCAAGCAGCAGACAGGCTCAGTGTAGTCGATGTAGTGATGTGTTGCGGAAGCCTTAAACACTAGGTGAGTAACTATAATATCTATGAATTAGGTGATTAATAACAAGGTTATGCATATAGTTTAAGCAATTAATACATTTCCAAAGAAATAATTATCATTAGGGGATCTCGGTAACAAGAAACAAATTTGACCGACAATTGGGCCAAGCTAAACATTGAAAGTATCACGAAAAGTGGTCACCAATGAACCAAATTTCAAGTTTCAGATGTTCATTCGACGCAGACTTTAACCTTCTTTAATATGGAACTGATTGATATTTTCCGTCCGACGTACCGTTCTCGAGCTACAAGCAAACAACTGAAAGAAAAGAGGAAACATTTCGAGGTTATTTGGGTCCCAAAAGTTATGCACACCTCTTGGGATGGTGCAAACTCGGATTACACACATTTAGGACCAAAAGAAGGTATTAAAATGATTTCCAGCTTTCTGGAAATTAATTCCTCAAAACACTTTTTTTGGATCTAATTTGATTGGCATATTATACTCTGATTTACAAAAGATGCTCGGTGAAAACTGTCATCCGCTTGATGGGTGAGGTGAGGAGTGCAGACGAGAGGGGTAACGGTCTCCATGGCAACAGTGCGAAATGTTGCAACGTATGCCGGCACAGCAGTAAGCACATGGTTTGACTCAGTGTGTCTTCACTCGTCACGGTCATTAGAGTGCCAGACAGGGGGCTAACTTACCCTGTATTTGTGTCTTCCTGCAAGCCTCTTGGAATGTTATGAGTCATGATCTGCGTCAGTGGCAACGCAGCATTTCACCACGAGCTAGCTTTGACAGCTGTCAGCGTGCTGTATTGGTAATTCAGAGTATAGGCGCAGCATCTGCGATGTAAAATAATCCGCATAACCGGTCGGTTGGGTAGAGTGGTACTTTCGGCTATAGAGTTCCGTGCGCACGCGTTGCTGCATGGATTGCCCCCTACATTTCCTTAGGAATGCTTCTTCGAAATCTTCCATGTCCTCAAATGTATACCTAAAGCTTCGGAACCAGGTCAGCACGCTATCTCCCAGTAGCTTCTCAATGGTCCTCAGTTTTCTCGATTCGGGTACTTGGTGATCAGAAAAGTAATCCTCCACTTCTTTTAGATACGCCTTGGGTGTTATTGAGCCATCGTTTTTATTGTACCCATCAATGATTTAGGGCGATCATTACGCATCCGGATAATCTGTATGTACTGTGTAGCCAAGTTATTTTCATGGGGCGTAGAGGCTTGCCCTGAAATGTATGGAACCCGTCGTGACTATTGCCTCCTGCCGTCCACTCAAAACCTTGGCCTGATAATCGCTCTGTCTTTGTCTGGCAGGTATTTATGGTGGCTGCGCCATTGTTCTCCTTTCCGTGGCTCGCATCCCCTGAATAAAACCATCCTGTTCCAGCGATCTAATTTCGCTCTTGATTAACTTTCACTCGTGACCGTCAATTTCTACCTCCTTAATTTTTTTCTGGTTTTCTTCAAGCCGTTGTATGAGTCTCTGTCTGTCTTCCTTTCATTCTATCCCTATCTGCAGGCATGTTGGTTTTGTTTCCTCACGGATTCTGTCATAGCGTATCTCTGCTTTCTTGCCTTCTGGGAGGGGCAGACACCAACAGGGAACAAATAAGCAATTAAACATTTAAGAGTAATACAGTAATTGAAGAGCAGTGGTCTTGTGATCTGACCATTATTGGTCAAGACTCTGAATACCCTGACTCTCCTATCTCTTCCAGGGTAATACTCGGTCACTTTTCCAAAAGGCCAGACTAGGGGGGGTGAAACATCCCTAACCAAGACCAAGTCTCCCACTTTAATGTCGAGACTGGAAAGAAACCACTTCTGCCTCCGTTGCAAGGAAGTTAAATATTCCAAGTTCCATCTTTTCCAAAAAGAATTACGGAGGGCTTCAAGTTTCCGCCAAGCGATAGGTAGATTAGAATCCCTGTAAGAATTGGGAAGAGGAGGAGGAGCAGAGAGAGAAGAGCGTGTAAAGAAGCGACCAGGTGTAAGTGGAAGGAGGTTATCAGGGTCAGTGGAAAGCGGAGTTAAAAGGCGAGAATTATCAACACTTTCAATCACAAAATAACTAGAAGCTGAGGGAAATGAAGCACTAGTAAAGATTGCGATACGATGAGAAAGAAGAATTGGCAAGTTTAAACAAAGCGTATAGAAACAAGTACATCTGTTCAAGACAAGAATATACCAAATAAACAAAGGAACTATGCGAGTAGAAAGCAAGAACGCCATAGGTAACAAACGAGTAGCCATAAACAATGACCTCAAGTTATAATGAGCATCAAAGGGGTTACTCAGAAAAATACTTAAGTCAGCGAAAAACGTGACATGACAAGTATGAATACAAAAACACATCGAATGTGACGACGAGAAAAAACAAGTTTGTTCATCAATGAACATTAAGATCGCAAAATATGCAAGCAAATTGCAATACATACGCGCGTGAGAAATACGCAACGAAGTTTTGAAACAGGGATCAAAGCAGTTATGGAATACGAGCATGAGTAAGTGAGGGACGTAAACAAGTACGGCCTTGACACACATAGTACAACGAGATAAGACATATAAATAGCTGACAGAGTCCTTAAGCGGAACGAGTTTATTTTGGGAAGTAGGTAAACGGCTTCTGTACTTGTAGTAGCAACTCGTCAGACAATGCTTGGCAATCAGCCAAAGTTGAGATAAGAGAAACTTGTTTTGACCTTTGGCAATCATACAGGAAATAAACAACAACTTGGCGTTATTCAGGCTTGTAAACAAACAGGTTTGAAAAACAAGCAGTTCGGAGTACACACACACTAGCTGAATCAGCTGTAACTTAAAGCGGAACGAGTCACACGACATGCAGTCAATCGTAACTTGGACGTGAAAAAGCAATTTAAAGCTATATGAAATAAAGTAGAAAATCAATTTCGCATAATTGAGAGGATCACGAAATCGGACAATTTTCAACAAAAAGAAGCTTAATTCTTCCGAGCAAAGAAGACAAGCTGGGACATTGAGAAGAAGGTTATGCATAAGAATAGTTATTCTAGATGCTATAGAATTCAGAGTTTCAATCGGTTTCATGAGCGACTTCCAATTGCGAGGAAGGGGGGAGGAGCCGGCCGTGGCCATCCTTCTACATAAAGAAAGAAGTGAAACATAGCGTACAGCAAAGTGATGGTGACTGATAGCCATGGTTTTACACAAGGGGAAGATAGTTTTCGAGGAATAGTTTAAGCAATTAACTGCTATAAAAAATGACATAAGAAGATAGACGAAATAACACAAAGCAAGGCGAACTTGAATGGCCATCTTGTGCGGGAAGAAGGAAAAGCCATTTAAACAACTTACAGGGTTAGCGCAGTTGTTCACGATAAGACATCGTTTCGACAAGTGGTTTTCAAAAATATTGAGATTTGAAACATGAGCGTTCTCTTTTTCAGAAATGGGATTTATGTCAGCTGTAACGAAATGACATTGTGCTTTGGTTTGAACACTGGTATGTTTGATTTCACCAGTAATAACCCAACCAAAATCGGTGTCTCTAGCGACCACGGTTGAAGATAACTTGCGTGTTTGTTTGCGAAGGCAATTCCAAAAAACATTGGCACTGAAAAGTACATCAATGGGACCTTGAGCATTAAACTGAGGATCGGCTAACCTTAAGTGCGAAGGAATTTTTAATCCGGAGGTATTGATAGAGTGACTTGGAGTGTCCTTGCCAATACTGGTAAGAATGAGACAGTTTAAATTAAGATTGGTGTTTCTTTGGCAAACGTCTCTGATTTTCAATTTTGAAGACTGCAAAACTTGAGTTTTCAAATTATCAATGCCGGTCACATTGATAGAAGTAGGCGATGACGAAAGACCTAGTTTTTTAATCAACGATTGCGAAACAAAGTTGTGCGTTGAAGCGGAATCGAGAAGACCACGGGTTCGAGACCAATTTCCAAATTTGTCTTGGATTTCAAATTGTACAGTGGTCAACAGGGTTTGCGCACTATGAAAAGGTTCGGCATTAGAAATGCAGGAAGAAGCATTAGTTTGTTCGGAGCGGCTCTGCATGGAGCTTGAAGAGGCAGGTGCTGATGACCTCGATTTATCGTGAACGTGCAATAAAGAATGATGCGGTTTTTTGCAATGAAAACAGAGATTTGATGACGTACAGTTCGAAGAAGAATGCTTAGGTGATAAGCAATTGAAACAATGTTTGCTATTCAAGACAAATTTCCTTCGATCTTCGACAGACAATTCTTTAAAGGATTTGCACAAATACAATGTGTGAAGCTTTTTACAGAGCGTGCATTTTAACGATTTGTTAAGCGGCCTGATATCTTCTCTTGAATTATTGAAAGAAGAACGGGTTTGTTTGTTTTCGACAAATGGGGGCTGATGTCCCTTTGAAGAAGCAAGTTTTTTTTCAAAAATTTGACACTGAGGATTCGTTTCGACTTTTTCGCACTGAAATGCGAGTGCTGTAAGGAATTGACATCGACTGTTTAGAAACGAGATAAGGTGTTCGAACGAATGTTCCTTGTTGCAGGTGAGTTCGATCTCCCAGGCCTTCAGTGTCGAAAAATCGAATCTTGATGTAGCTAGGTGAATAAGTATGGTGTCCCATGTTTGGACAGGCTGTTTTAGTTGGTATAACGCTCTGACATTTAACTGCATAGAATCTAAGAGGTCTCTTAAAGATGTGACGTCATTAGGTTTGACGGCAGGTAAGTTGAAGAGACAACGGATATGACGAGCTACACTCAAACGTAAATTGCCATATCTCTCTTTAAGGAGATTAAAGGCGATGTGGTAGTTGTCTGTGCTTAAAGGCAGTGACTCCACCAAGGTCAAGGCCTCAGATTCCAAAGACGTACGGAGGAAATAAAATTTATGTATGTGTGGGATCTCGATATTTTCATGAATTAGGGAGCAGTAAAGTTCGTAAAAAGAATACCATTCACCTTCCTTGCCTGAGAAGTGCGGTAGGCTTATCTTGGGAAGTAACGGTTTCGGTTTGTTCTTGTGAACTGAAGCGGGTGCTAGCTGGGCCGGATTGATGACCCTAGTGTCCGGTTCTGAGATATTGGGGATCAGTTGGTGTATTATTTTGAAAGCAGAACCTATGCCTTCGTAATATAGGTTTTCTACTTCGACACGATCTTCTGTTTGATTAAGCATGCAAGTTTCTA
Organism: Meconema thalassinum; assembly: GCA_946902985.2. NCBI lineage: Eukaryota > Metazoa > Arthropoda > Insecta > Orthoptera > Tettigoniidae > Meconema > Meconema thalassinum. The sequence continues at coordinate 445,762,497 of OX336389.2, forward strand.
TATCAGTTTGAATGTTACAGTAGTTTTCATAAGAACGTTCAAAATCCTTTACACGATATTTCAACAAATCTAATTGCGCTTCTGAGGGATCCAATTCTTTTATGTACCTTCTGAATCGGGTAATTTGCCCTTTATAGGAAGAACGTCTGGCAATGAGAGTTTCATCTTTCTCAGTAGGGGCCATGACAAAGAGAATAAATTGAAATACAACTCACGAAACTGTAGAACCTTGAAGATGCTGTCAAGTTTGCAGCAGAGAATGGGTCGAAAGAACAGGACACACCAAAGGAGACAGGAGCGGCCTCTTTCCCGTTCACAGGCTTTGCATGACGTAGATATAGCTGAAAAATCCAAAGGAGATGTTAGAAATATGCAAAATATTGTCAAATGACACTTGACAAACAATAGAAATAACAAATGGACTCTCCCGGGTTTCGGCACCAAATTTTGGGTAGATTATAGGCTAGGGAATAACCCACCCACCAAGGGAAGATGATTAAGAGAAGGAAGTAGATTTGGGATTGGAAAAGAAGGATAGAAGAATAGGAGGAGAGTCCCACAAAAGTTATTAATTTGACTTTTAATCCATTTAGAAGCGGTTGCCACCGCAAATATGTGCTCGGATACCTAAAGTGGCTACGAGCTTGGTCGAAGCTGACGGGAACCGCAGCTAAGGCTTGGGCAGTTTGCCAGAGAGAGGCTTTAGTGTGTTTCCTTCCAAGCACGAATAAAAGTACTATAGGGAAGGGTGCTGATCTGGCCAGACAAATAGTAAAAGCTTTATTAAGCGTTAACGAGGGCATAAACCTAGGAAGAGCTAGGAAAGCCAGGATCCTGCCTAACTGTAGTATCAGAGAAATGATGAATCCAAAAACAAATATTTAATTTATTTAACAATGCAGGAAGTTTGAGGAAATTAACAATTATGCAATATAAGTTTAATAAACATAGTTCATTTGAACTTTTTAACAAATAGGGTCGCAGACCTCTTAACATCAAACAGTTGCTCCAGGCAATTGACAATTTTTAAGGTTTTTTAAACCGTGTATAAAAATCTTGGTAAGATTTCATAAATAGGCAAAATGGAATAATTAAAGTTTTAACATTTACAGGAGTACAGGCAGTGTACTATACGAAACCTCCGAAAGAACATTCTAACGAGAATAACAACTTCGAAGATAGCAAAATGTAAAACATAAAGAACAAAAAGGAAGTTTCTACAACTTCTTATATTTAAACAGAATTACTTTGTGAGATTTATACAAAGAGAGCAGGTCACTTACTGTGAAACCTGGAGAAAGTGAAGAGGAAGTTTCTAGACTTCCTATGTTTAATTAGGAATCATGAGAAAAATGGGGCAGTTTCCATTTCGTGAAACCTGAACATGACTCGCTCAAGAGCTTAGAGAATTGTTTTCCCTGATTATGGGAAAGGAACAACGTGAATTTAAAACTTGTATCACACCAGCAATTATGCAGAATTTACTTAATGTTAAACTAGCAAAGTTGGAAGGGCACCTCGTGAGTGACACCTTATAGAGAAGTTTCAATTTTATAAATAATGGTTGTTAGTAGAAGGTTAAGGAAAGATCATTGGGATATAGGATCAATGTTCATGGCCGTATTTAATATAACCGGACGATCGCGACGCGGTAGAAACGTGGAGAAAGCACTGTTTATCACTGTAGTCTATGAAGATGGATTCAAAGTTCACTATAGAAACACTAAAGTTCATGAAAAAGAAAGTTATTGCAATTATGGAAAGAACTGATTGCACTATATAGATGAGAGTCTATTTCTTGAAAAAGTTGTAATTTACAATTAAATGCGCCATAGAATTTTCCAGAGGTTCCAGCGGTGGAAGAAAGTTAGCTATTGCAAAAATTTATAAGGAAGATTCCTCATTTTAACTAGCATTTTCACAGTGCGTGAACAATACTTGACGACAAGAGTCGCAGATAGAGAACAAGGTCTAGAAGGTTCCAGAACGACCTTAGCAGAAAATGGGGTTGAGAAAATCCAACGGAGGAAATAGTTTTATAATTATAGGCAGCGGGTATTAGATAATATCCCACGTAGCGAGAGGATTTCTCGTTTGAATCGCTTAAGAAAAGCTCTTTTATAGTAAGGTTGGCTTATACAAGCAAAAGCTCAACATGGCAAAACCCACGAAGAATGATTATTGCCCCAAAGTAAATAATTTCACACTGCCTATAATTAAAAGCACTTGGAAGTTAAAACCATGAAGATGAGGTTAAAACTTTTTAAAAATGGTACTTATCTCGATTTCATGTTGAAGTCGGAGTTCCTCACTGATGCTTAGAGTTCCAACATGGCGTAAAAGAGGGTGAGCCTCTTGGTTTGAGGAGGCAAGCTCGAGCGGAGCTTTGACTGAACGAGTCAACTGCAGGCGGAGAAGTGAGAGCAGCTCAACGGAGCACGGAGAAACCACGGAAGGGGAAAGAGTGGGGGTAGGAAACAAAAGGTATACATATCAGCATAACCAACTTCAACACAACAAATTGATCTTCTTTTGCTGAGCTGGTCTTCAAAGAGTTGACAACAGTATCTGGTAGCCAAATGGATATGGAATTCCTCTTGCGCGAGGAAGATTTGAAGAGCTTCAGAGATTTGTTGTTATATGACGCTAGGTGGGTCACAGAATATATATCTGGAACAGACTCATACGAAATATAAGAGATTTGCACATAAAGGAGAAACCAGATGATCACTGTTGGTGTTTGACAAAGAGGAAGGAAAGAACGTGCAAAAACCTTGAAAATTATAATCTCAGGTACCGTGCATTCCAAGAATGCACCACCTTCAACCTCTTTACTAGCTTTACTATCCAGCCTCTCTCCTATCTCAGTGTATTACTTTCATGTTTAGTTAATTTAATTCCTTCTTTTTCGTTCTCGACTATACTCCATCTCTCTGCAGATTGTATTGCTGCCCTTTCAACGCCCTTAATTAGTCCGGCCACGTCATCGCCTAATGTTGCCATTTACCTTTGCGTGGTCTTAACTTCCTCCTCAAATTTGTCAAATTTTACATGCGCCTGGCTCAACCCTTCTGTATTTAAATTGCATGCTTCCTTGATTTGGGAGAGCTTAGAAAAGGGTTTCTCCTCGCTAAACGATATTGACTGTCTGATACTGGCTTCCTTCTTATTTAGCTGTGCGCTAGTGTCCGCTGTGACCTTAGCTAACTGCTCTGTGTGATCGGTTTTTATTTCTAGTTTAAGCAGTGTGAAATGCTCTGTTAATTTCTCTGTACTGTCAATTTCAGCTATACTTTTAATTGTTCCAATTGTTCTGTACTGACGGGTTTTAACTGTACCTTTAATTGTTCTAATTGCTCTGTACTGTCAGTTTTTAGCTGTGTCAATTGTTCCGCTAATTGTTCCACATTGTCAACTTACAACTCTGCTCTTAGTTCCGCTTTTAATTGTTCTAGCTGTTCGCCGGTTCGAGCACAGGAGCTCTCGATAATAGCTCGAATCTCCCCTACTGTGGCCATCTCCACACGCACACACAAAAATACACTTGTTTGAGAAAATAGGGAATGCCTTATGATAACAGTACACATATCAACATAAAAGGAGACACCATTTGACGTTTAAAATACCTCCTCTAATTATTAAAATTTTATTTTACCCCTGCAAACAACTAATTTTCCAAACCGCATGTTTGAGCACTCTAGTTGAGAAGTTATCCCCGTTAATTTTGTGAATAAATGCCAGCCATTAACTTGCCCCTTATGGAATTATACTACTATCCCAGATTTATTAATGTGGACATTAACCAATCTTACGGCTCCAGGCCATCCTGTTACAATTGTTTATGAGTTTCTTGTTAATAAATTAAAATATGGGCGCCCAGAGAACGCTGCTTCTACATTAAATCACAAAAAGTAGGTGTTATCTGTATTTTATTAAAAAAAACTCCTTGACTCTATATCCCCTCTGTTAATCTTAAATCGGCCACACAAAGGTCGGGCGCCATCTTTACTAATTACGCCCGTAAGTTGGTGATATCTTAAATGAATAGAACTAGGGCGAACATTCGGGTTGTTTGCGTGCCAAGGAAAAACACTGGACCGCAAACCACGCGATGACTGCTCCAAGTCTATCAACTATAGGGAAGCGACAAAGCACCAGCTAGCTCATCCCGTCATATAACGTTCTCCGTGATCCATGGTTAAATAAAAGAATGATACAATAACACAGGGACGGATAAATACTACTTTTATCTATGAAGCCCTATGTACCCTTCAGACAGGTCTTGCAGGATGGACTCTCTTCTCTTGGGGCCGCGCTCAGTCTGGTGTGGCGTTAAATTACAGAAATGCCCTGGGATTTTCGATGAAGGATCACGGAACTTAATCTAGAAATTATATGCCAGAGGTAAATTTATATCAAAAGGAATTCAGTCATGAAAAACAAACAAAATTACTGAATTAAAAAAATATCCCCCCACCCTTAAAAACAACAAAAACCAAAATCAAACCACTGAAGTTAATAACGAAAATAAACAAACAAATATAACACTGACCTTGGCAGAAATATATGCCCAACAAACTCAAACAAAAACACGTGTCCAATTGCATTAAAACTCATACTCTCGATAGATTGTCCATAAAATTTCCATAGCACTAAAACGTACTCAAATCTGTTTATTTTATTAGCGATCTCATTTTATCGTCCGAATATGTTGGGTAGGAATAAGTACCGAAACTCCAATCATTTCCCTCCGCGCATGCGTTAGGTCATGTTTGGTGCCAAGCGTTGATCGATAAACCAGCGGGAAATGCACAAAATACAAGACATAAACTATAACTGTACACTCAATTGACTTGGGTCGGAAAATTTTTACGTAACACGTAAACATTACGTAAGCAAACCCTCAATGAATGCTGGTCACCATTTCCTAGACAACAATTCAATACGTTTGGCGGCAGCCCCGTAATTATTTTATTCCCAACAACAATGCGTCGAACATCGCTCTAAGGAGCGGAAAATCTGTCTGAAATATCGGAGGTACATCAAACGTACACATCAGCATAAAACAAACAACAACACCCTTAAAATGTACATGACACCAAAATCAATCTATTTAACAAACCAGGTTCACTTAAATTCTTACATTATTGTTACATTTAAAATTATGTCAATACAACAAGACAAATGGGGCAGACGGGCAAATCGTTCGCAGTGGATGGGCCGGACCTGGCTCCCTCGTAATAACAACCAGCAGGCTGGGGTTTGTGGTGTGCCATAATCAGAGCGGACTCGCAAGGAAGCTTCCATGGCCTTTCCTACGAGCCTCCTAACATAACATAACATTGCTGGGGTATCCACGTGATCTCTCCCGCCGCAGATTTTGACTCGCATACATCCAAGGCATCTCTGTCAGAATGAATCCCAGTATAGGTCAATAATACACACACTGGTGGGCATATAACTTCCACAAATAACACTTCCCTTGGGCATGAACGTCCACATTCTCCTTCCACCGACGACATTTCGGGAATTACCACCTTCGCAATCAATACACACATGTGACATGCGGCCAACCCATAACCCGCACACCTCCAACAACACACAAAATAAATAAATAAATACTGCGTCTGGTTGCTGTCTGCCCTAATATTTCAAATCCAAATACATTACTATCAACTCCTTTATGTTATTCTGGCGCACTGACCCCTGTAGAAATTAAACATGCCTCAAATCTGCATAAAAACATTACTTGTTTGCTAAACTCTATTCAAATCGGCTCCCTACTAATCTAGTCTTATCTTTACCTTAAATCAAATATCATGCTGATGCACAAACCTCCCTTAAAAATCTTACGACGTACTCTCCGTACACAAAAGTATAATAACACAAAATAACGATGACCGCGCGGAACCCTAACATGACACATAAATTACACAAAAACCAAACTAAACCAAAATTATTTACAACCATATCCGCTTCGGTTCACCGATATAATCCCCGCTGAATTATAATAAATATCATTTCATGGTACTGTACTCGATTTGGAGCCACAGCGGCCGTGACCTAGTCAGAGCCACATGAATTACGTCACCGAAAACATATGGTAGACTTGACCGGCAGAGCTCAGCGTGTAAGCTGGATTACGTCACAAGAAGGGGGAAAGATGTCGCTGATTTGATTAGCATGCCAGACTGTCCAACTATAATTCAACTAAGCTATTGTCATTCTGTTAAATGCACGAGGAACGACATTATAAGACACCACATTTTTTTGCTCCAATGGAGAATCATGAGTATGAATTTTTGAAGCTATAAGAAGAAATGTAAAAGACAAGATTATGCTGTAATGTTTTATATTGCCGGAAGTAGGTCATGTGGACGTTCAACCCTCTCCCCTAACGACAAGCACTCGGGCAGGTGAGCCTGCTGAGGAGAGATCATTCTCGTTTCGTGACTCCGGCATTGTGTTTCTTGTGTTTCGGGCGCTTCGCAAATGAATGGTACAGTTTTACGTCGAGCGCGATTACGGTGGCAGTCCGTCGTCTACTTGGTGTTTTATAAGGCATGAGATTGTGCAATGTCGGAGTGATTATTCTCCTCTTGGTTCAGTAAGTACACATATGTGCACCTCGGGCTGGAGCACGGTACGAAGCCGTTGTTGGGTTTATCGCAACAAAGACCTGAGGTCAACATGCGTGCATCTTGGATCTTCAAGTTTCTGCCACTACGGGCAGTTTTGTACAAGTCTGACATGTGGAAGGACAGTTTGAAGAGGATTGTTGGAGCAACATGGCGGAAAATGTGTCTCCCCCAATTGGTTAGTATTATTTCGCTAGTTTGATATGCAATTCTGTTGTATTTTATAGCTTAACAGTAAGAGGAAACCACAGGGATCAGTATGATATATATCCTGATGTCTTCTGAGAAATATAAATACAGTTTTCTTACGTTCTTATATGAGGTACACGTTTGTGTACCTCCGGGTACACGTTTGTGTACCTCCGGTTTTAACTGCCGCAACTTTGAATATGTAGGACAATATGACGTGGTACTACTTCGTGCTAAATTTTCTTTTTCTCACTAATGCATGTTGTTGTGTTATTTAAACGTGAATAGTCTCTTCTCTTGGAATGTACTTCAAATAATAGTAACCATATAATAATAATAATAATATTGATATTAATAATAATAATAATAATAACAATTTTCCAGGAGAGTCCGAGATGTACTCCTGAATGACAAAAATATTACTGACTGTCTCGTGGAAAGTGACATTTGTGGCGTCGATGAGGACAATGAATTTGAAATAGATGGCCTTGTGTTACATTTCCTCATTTACACAGGGAAACGTACTGTTCCAGAATGTGACATGAAGGACTTAGGCCTAGGTACCGTAACCGTGTGAAAAAGCGTCAGTTGCTGGTTTTGGAGATGTTGTTTTTTGTCGCGGCTATATTTTGAATTTGAAGCGAGTTCCTGACTGAGTTGAGTTTCACTGCCGTCGGTTGCAGGCTGGATGAGATGCGCGGACGGCGATGCGCGTATGTATGTTAACACCTGACGGTCTGCAGGGTCGAGCAGGCAGCTGTTATGACAGAGACAGTCGTGTTTGTGCAGTTAATCCGTGCATAAGCGGGCGGCTTAATCAATCTCAAGTTACTAGTACCTGACCTGGAAGCCAAAATTAGCCTACAAACGAGGCATTGTTCAAATGTGCTCAGGATAGTTTTACTAGATGGGACTAGCTTTTGTAAATGCAAGATTGTGTTGGGTATGGACAGAGCTCACAGCATATTAAGGCATATGGGCTGGAAATAATTCCTTACTTGAGTTATGTGAATATAATACCTCATACCAGGGTAGATTTCTGGCTAGCAATTGACTTGGAATTAAGGCTAAACAGGTGTGTAAGCGTACTGCAATAACTACCAGAAGGATTACAATCAAGTAACCGGGAACATTACTGTGACTATTCGGAGTATTTCGGGACGTTAAATCACCGGGTGTTTGTCGTAAAATCAGTGACAGTATTAGACACGTGCTTTTTCATAGCAGAAGCTATGGTGTTAAGACAATCCGATCAGGACGTCATGGTAGCGAGACGCCGGTATGAACTTTTGAAATCTACCATGAGTCGAGCCAGTATTAAGGTGCGTTAAATATGAATTGGGCGTACGATGGATGCTGACGTCTGGATACTTGGGACTTGGACCAGTAGAGCCATGAAGTCGAGCCGTACACATTTCCGTGTGCGGAGGATCGCGTGGGATTTTATGCTCCGACTAAGGGCATTCCGCAGGAACTTGGACCTTCTTCAAGAACATCTGAAATGGACGTGAGCCCCTTATTCTATTCTAAATATCTAGTACCGGTGAATATCAGACCTTATACTAAACCATTCAACCATGTAGGAATCGTTTTACACGCCATAGATCTTTATTTTCTGCATTATATTGGGACATAAGCATGGATCTTTGTGATGTTGTCCACTCTTCGAATTTTATTTTATTACTTTTGAGATAGCATATCCACGGTGGGCATAACGTAGAATGAGTATATTTACGGAAGGCATCCGACTGTTCTAATTAGACAGGAGTTTCATCCTGATTTTTGTTGTACAGTTCCGTGCATATTTTTATGGCACATTGTTATTTTAGCGATCGTTTTGAGATAGTTTATTGGTAAATTGTTTATTTAAATGTAGTTCTTGATCATTTTGATGCAATTCGTCTTGGATGAGTTCTGATTGTCTTTTATCGTAAAATGATTCGATTTTTCTGGTGGTTAAGGATTTTCTTTAAAATGATAATGCGGAATGATCATGTATGGGAATTTGCGTGGGGAATTAAGGAGGCATATTCATAACAATTTAATGGATCTTATGAAAAATAGAACATGGTAATTATCCATGAGAATTTCATATTAATAATAATAATAAATGAATGAGTTTGGATTGTTTAGGTGATGTTTCTTTAAAACAAATATGAGAAATTAACATGAATTAATGCACATTGTATTGATAGAGCAATCGTAACGTAGTTTTGTTATTAGAGCAAGGTGTATCAATTAGGAGGATTTTTGTTATGGTGACAAGCGGATAATTGAACAGGTTAATTAGAGACAGTTACTTATAACATTCATATGGTAAATCTGATAGGGTGATGAGTTGAATTGGGAATGCGCGTTGGCATTTGTCCCATTAATAATTATGATAATCCATTAAATACAGTAAATATGACTGGATGGAAGTTAAATATGTGAAAATAATATGTAAAAGAATTATAGTTGTTGAATATAATGAAATGTTGGAATTTGGAGGATGTTGCCTCATATTACTCAAAAGAAGGGCGGTGCCGCTGTTGCAGCCCCACGCCGCTATCTAGATCTGTCACCAATGGAATTCTAGATTCTACTTTAATTTGCTCTAACCATAATTACATATTTTCTGGTTGAATAATATAAACCTGCAGATAGATTAAAATGCCTAATAATTTTGCAATATTGTGATATCAAGGAATAAACCAAATTGATAAAGTGCCTAAAGAAATGGGGCATTTAAAATGCGGCCTCATGTTCCGACGAAAGTCTTGAAATAGCTACGAATCATCCATAAGTGTTTGAAATTGGTTGGAATAATAAGGTTGAGTTGCAATTAATATCACTGAATAATTAATCCCATAATTTATTTTATTATCGAGTATAAATCACAGATCCATAATTTATTATTTCTAATATGAATATTCCTTGTGTGGGAATAATGAAATATAAATGGTATTACGTTTCTAATGGGTCCATCTTTGTTCGACTTGGTCTGACTTGCATCAAGTTGTATAATTAACAATTCTAGTATGTTTTGGAATTTCTTCTCGTTTCATGGAAGAGAATATCCCATAGGATTATCCATGATTTTTGGAAATATGGAAATGTGTAGAACTTCAGAAATAAAATTTTATTCAAGTGTGATAGGACGATCAGTGATCTACACAACTCGAATACTGTAAATATCGTTTATAATATAATAGAATACCATGATGGACTATTAATTTCATGGGTATTCTAACACAATGAAATGTTTAAAAGTTGACGTTTTCGTTGCATATATATTTTTTTGGAACGTTATTCAACACCTGCGATTAAATAGTATAGGATCCCAGGGGGAGCGCAGGATGTTATTTTTTCCAGGTGGTGTTTTAGTTTTCTCCCTGAGGATGCCCTTGTAAAGATTAGGATGGTTGAATGGATCAATTAAATTGATGCAAATTTTATCTTAACTGATACTGTGGTCATTCATGATTCTTGAAATATGCCTTCTATCCTTGCTGTAGTGTGCATCCGGGGAACAGCAGAGCTTTGCTTTTTTTATTCTACACCTTTGTAGAATGCTCACTGTTAACCCCGAGATATTTTTGAGTCTTTGTGCTCGACTGTTGTTCGGATGTGCACTTGTGTGGTCGTAGGACGTTCGTCAAACGGTCACATATAGTAAGATAGAAGAGTTTTTGGCTGCCAACGTGTGTGGGCCCGAGTTCGATTCAGTTTCTGATACGATTCGATTCCGAATTTCGATTCGAGGTCGATTTGTGTTTGTTCTTGCTGTAGTAGGATTCATGGTCATGAATGCGCAGTTTTCATAGTTTGGAGTGATTTGTTTGGTTTGTAGTGGTTGTTTCTGGTCATTTATTGTAGATTTTAAATTTATTAGTCATCGGTATTGAAGTATCAATTTAAGGTCGTGTCTGAATATTCACTGTACTAGTAGTTTAGATTAAGTTTCCTCATCATCAGTTGACATCGTACCCCAGTGCTATAATTATTATTGTGAGTGGTCATGGAAGCACTTACCAAAATGATGGAAGAGTTGGGACAGTAAATCACATTCTGCTTCTCTGGAAAAACAAATAAAAGAGAATTCTGCTTCTCTGGAAAATAAAATTTCAGGTTTAGAATGTAAAATCACAGAAAATTCGAACTCATTAAAAGCGGAAATGTTAGAAAGGATAGAAGCGATAGAAAGCCGGATGTCTAGAAACATAGAATCATTCGATGATAAAATGTCTGAATCGATAGATGCTGAGATTGAGGATAAAGTTGTGTTATTGGAAACCAAGATAAGAGACAACGCTAGGAGAGCTCAGGAGAGTTTCCTAAGTTTAGAAGCTAGGATCGTGGATTCGGGAACGAACTTAAAGGATAATTTATTCGCAAACTATGCCATTATGAAAGATAGTTTACAAGATAGTCGAAAAGCGATGAAGGAAGAGTTAGCTCAACATAAGAACGAGATTCAAAAGATGGTTAGATCATTAGAAAATAAAATGGAAGATAATGTTAGGAAAATAACAGATGATCTTGCGTCCTTAGAGATTAACACAACGAAGAAAAGTACGTTAAACGCCACACAGGTAGAGCAGAGAGTTACTTCTGAATTTAGAGAAATAATTGTAGAACAATTAAAGGAAGGAGTTGTAGCAGACTTGAAAAATGAAGTAAAAGAAACTATAATTAATGAAATTCAAGCTCAGGTTGTAAAAGAAACTCAGGTCGAAGTCAATGAGATCAGGAATGCTTTTTCATCAGAGATTAAAGTTGTATCTGGAGATATTCAAGCCATTAGAGAAAGTATAGAGAAATTGAAAGGTCACGAAACTGTTGTCGAAGAGAATCCGAAAAAATGACAGAAGAGTTGAAAGATAGTCAAATAGGGGAAGAAACTGAAAGGCAGAATAGGGATGAAATGTATGAATTCAGGAAGACCATTTGTGAGTTAGAGAAGAAAATTGAGGATTATAGATCGAAAGCGGATACAAAACAAGACAGCATAAATGAAAACGCTTTTTCAAATAGAGAAAGGTTGCCAGAGTTTGGGAAGTCTGAATAAATTTCTACCATTCGCACTTCTACTCCGATCACGCTCGTTAAAAGTTACGAAGAGAAACCTATAAAAATTTCAGGGACTGGAAATATCTCTCCTGTTGAATTTCTGCGCGAATTAAGAGATTATCTGAAGAATGCTAAGGTGAATAAGGAAAGAGAGATGAGAGTGATTAGTAGATTCTTAGATGGACCAGCACTCGCATGGTTTAGAGCTTTTCGATGTAATTTGAGAACCTATGACGAATTTGAACAGGCACTCTTAGGTAAATTTTGGTCGCCGGAGACGCAACAGAACATTAGGGCCGAATTATATGTCAAGCGGTATTCCACGTCGCAGCCGACCAAATATTCAAATCACTTTGCAAATCAACTTGCCAAATTGCAATGCTTAGATCCACCAATGCCAACGTACGAGTTAATCCCAGCTTTGATTAGACAGTTTCCTTTGGAAGTTCAGCGGAGTCTCATATCTGCGAATGTTGAGAACATGGAAGAATTTGATGAAGTGTTGCAACGTCTAGATCATTCTAATGCTCAATTTTACCAGCAGAGGGGTAATAAGCTAGAGTCCCAGGCCGCATATGCTGTTTTCGCCGATCGACAATGCCAAACCATGCCAGAACGGAATAGAGAAGAGCAAACGTCGAGGGATTATCAAGATAGAAGAGAAAGAGATAGTGGACGACCTTACATAAGGCGAGGAAGATACGGGAACAATTGGAATTCGTGGAGAAGACAAGGATACACGAGACCATATGACAGATCAGGATACAATAAATCTTACGATAGAACGGATAATTAAAGGTTCAAAGATCAACAGAGGCAGAACCTTGAGCAAAGAGGAGAAGAAAGTAAACAGTATTTGAAGGAAATGGAAGAGGCAAGAAATAAACCTGGTACTTCTGGGACAAATAATTCGACAGGTAAAAACAAAAAAAAAACTTCGATTTCGGAACAAGGAAATCAACAGAACTAATTACTACACAATATGTTTCCAAAATCGTGAAATGGGAAGTTGAGGATGAAGACTTGATTCAAGAAGAACAGGAAGGAAAAGAGTATGGACCAAGAACTAGGCTACCCATTATTGTGTGTGAGGTGTATGGAAAACCAGTGTAAACTTTGATTGACACAGGAGCGATGCTTTTTATGGTGAGCGAGAGGTTGTAGGCCATATGGAAGTTGACCGAGGAAATAGAGGAAATACCAGTATTCGGAATCAAGATTCAGGGAATCATCCCAGACAAGATCACAACTTGTAAAATTCAACTGTACTTGAAGGTCAAGATTGGGGGATGTGTCTTTGAACATATCTTTGTCGTTATGAACGACATTGCACACGATTTGATTCTGGGGACGGATTTTATCAAGAGATATAGAGCTGTTATCGATATGGAATCTGATACGATTAAATTCCATCATGCGGGAGACGTCCATTTCGAAGAGGAAGATAAATTCACCGTGGGAGAAGTTCGATGGGCCAAGGTTTTTGAAGGTTTAGAGATATGTGAAGACGCCAATGAAGTAGTTGAGCATGTTCCAGTTATGGCCAACCTGTTGGAAGAATTCGTTGATGTCTTTGATACGACACCAGGAGAGATTCAGAACTTTGAGTACAAGATTCAAGTATGTGATGATAGCCCATATCATATAAAGCTGTACCAAATTCCAGATAAAACACAGGACTTAGGTGAAGGAGATCATTCAGGATCTTGAGAAAGATCAGATAATTAAAAAGTGTGTGACATCCTATGTAAATCCGTTAGCGGTGGTGCAGAAACCGGATGGAAATTTGAGAATATGCCTAGACGTGAGGTCATTGAATTCGAGACTGTTGCCAGAGTATGATAGACCTCCAGTGATAAAAGATCTTTTAAGGAAATTTAAAAACACAAATTGGTTTTCTACAGTGGATTTGATAACGTCATACCATCATGTAAGGATAAGTGAGGATTCTCAGAAGTTTACGGGATTTTTATTCGAACAACAGACTTATGTTTTTAGAAAACTTCCATTTGGGATGAAAACCTCAGGAGCAGTTTTGATACGTGCCTTGGATCAGAACCTAAGTAATGTGGTCAAGGATACGGTCATAAGTTACGTGGATGATATTCTGATAGCATCGGAGACTGAAGACCAGCACTTAGTTCATCTACAGAATTTGTTTATGGACTTGAGGAAAGCAAATTTCAAAGTTAACTTGAAAAAGTGCCAAATCTTTAAGAATGAGATTAGATTTCTTGGACATGTCTTGGATGGGAACGGATATAGACCAAATGAACAAAAACTTCAGGCCATTGCAGAGTTTCCCAGACCTACTCGGGTAAAGTATGTACGTCAATTCTTCGGAACTTGCCAGTTCTTTGCGGGACATTGCCATACATACACGGAGATAGATGCACCCCTACAGGACTTGTTAAAAAAGATAATAAGTGGAAATGGAACGATCTATGTGAGGAATCATTCAAGAAGGCAAAGGAATTAATGCTTAATAGCGTCAAGTTGGAGTACCCGGATTTTGAGAAGAACTTCATTATCGAATCGGATGCATCCAATATAGGGATAGGTGCCATATTACTCCAAGAGGATGAAGATCACACTCGACACTATTTATCCTTTATCAGCCGAAAATTGAAACCATCAGAAAGCAATTACTATACTACTGAACTAGAAGCTTTAGCGATCATCTATGCATTGGAAACATGGAAGACGTTGTTTCTCGCACATTCGATTATAATCAGAACTGACCATCACGCACTAGAGTTTATACTGAAGACCAATTTCGCCAGTGACAGGGTCACTAGATGGGCATTATTCGTGCAACAGTTTAACGTCACTATTGAACATCGACCAGGAAGGAATAACTTAGGGGCTGATTTGCTAAGCAGAGTTGCGGAACCTACTCTTCGAGTATTGCCTATAACCCTCCTGCAAGAAGATGATAATACTTTGCGTAGACTTGAGAGAATACCCCAAGCCCAGAAGCGATATGGACCTTTGAGGAGTATTTACAGATTTCTACACAGGGACATGGATCCTACAGATGATGAATATCTAGGGATGGAAAGGATGGCTAGATTATGTATTGTTGAATGGCATCATATACAAGTTCATTGATTCCGAACACACTAAATTACGAATAGTAATTCCGCCTAGATTACAGGAAGATATAATATGGTTAGCTCACAGAAGCTCAGGTCACACTGGAATGGACAAGGTGGTATGTTTGATAATGGAGAAGTTCACTTGGGATCATTTGAGGAATACTGTCCGAGAGGTCATCAGGACCTGTGATTTGTGTCAACGCTGCATACACAATACGCATTTGTTGAGGTAGGAACCTAGGCCTATTATTCCGTCGAAGCCATGTGAGTTGTATGCGACCGATATCTACGGACCTCTACCAAAGTCCAAGAGAGGTAACCGATACATTTTGGGCACGGTTGATGTTTTCAGTAAGTTTACCATGATCCATCCGATTCAGAAGGCGAACTCCAGATATATAATCAAGAGGATTAAAGAATGTGTTATTCCCGTTGCGGGTAAACCAGAATTTTTGTTATCAGACCATGGGTCCCAATTCACATCCTGGGAGTTTAGGAATGCTATGAGGGAGCTGGATATCACACAGGTATTGTGTTCAATACGGCATCCAGAGAGTAACCCGGCCGAACGACTCATGTCAGAAATAGCTAAGTTTTGTCGTCTTTATTGTGCAAACGAACATTGGCGATGGATGGATGTGGTTCCTATTATGATGAATTCGATTAATTCCACCGTACATGAAAGCACGGGGCATATTCCTTCAGTACTACATCTTGGAGAAAAACCTATACGACATTGGGACGGAATCGTATCTATTCCTCCTGAGATAGAGCCTAACAGGAGAGGACGTGAAATGGAAGCCTTAGGAAGATTACGGAGACAGGCAGAGAAACGGAACAGAAGGGTTAGAGGAAGGAGATTTAGAGATCCTTTGAGAGAGGGAACTTTGGTATTGATCAGGAAGCCTACTCCATCTGATGTTAGCCACAAAGTCTATTCCAAGTTTGCCAGTTTGTATAATGGACCATTTCGGATAGCCCAGAGCTTAGGTAATGGTAGTTACCGTGTTGTGGAGATTGTGTCTGGTAATACCGTGGGAACATTCAGCGCTGCGAATCTCAAGATGTATTTTAGAAGAACCAGGTAAGAAGAAGGACGAAAAAACAACAGGTACCATAAAAATAAAAATGGGGATTTTTATTTTTGGCCATGTGTAGGGCGGATGTAACCGTGTGAAAGAGCGTCTGCTGCTGGTTATGGAGATGTTGTTTTTTGTCGCGGCTATATTTTGAATTTGAAGCGAGCGCCTGACTGAGTTGAGTTTCACTGCCGTTGGTTGCAGGCTGGATGAGATGCGCGGACGGCGATGCGCGTATGTATGTTAACACCTGACGGTCTGCAGGGTCGAGCAGGCAGCTGTTATGGCAGAGACAGTCGTGTTTGTGCAGTTAATCCGTGCATAAGCGGGCGGCTTAATCAATCTCAATTTACTAGTACCTGACCTGGAAGCCAAAATTAGCCTACAAACGAGGCATTGTTCAAATGTGCTCAGGATAGTTTTTCCTAGATGGGACTAGCTTTTGTAAATGCAAGGTTGTGTTGGGTATGGACAGAGCTCACAGCATATTAAGGCATATGGGCTGGAAATAACTCCTTACTTGAGTTATGTGAATATAATACCTCATACCAGGGTAGATTTCTGGCTAGCAATTGACTTGGAATTAAGGCTAAACAGGTGTGTAAGCGTACTGCAATAACTACAGAAGGATTACAATCAAGTAACCGGGAACATTACTGTGACTATTCGGAGTATTTCGGGACGTTAAAACACCGGGTGATTGTCGTAAAATCAGTGAGAGTATTAGACACGTGCTTTTTCATAGCAGAAGCTATGGTGGTAAGACAATCCGATCAGGACGTCATGGTAGCGAGACGCCGGTAAGAACTTTTGAAATCTACCATGAGTCGAGCCAGTATTATGGTGCGTTAAATATGAATTGGGCGTACGATGGATGCTGATGTCTGGATACTTGGGACTTGGACCAGTAGAGCCATGAAGTCGAGCCGTACACATTTCCGTGTGCGGAGGATCGCGTGGGATTTTATGCTCCGACTAAGGGCATTCCGCAGGAACTTGGACCTTCTTCAAGAACATCTGAAATGGACGTGAGCCCCTTATTCTATTCTAAATATCTAGTACCGGTGAATATCAGACCTTAGACTAAACCATTCAACCATGTAGGAATCGTTTTACACGCCATAGATCTTTATTTTCTGCATTATATTGGGACATAAGCATGGATCTTTGTGATGTTGTCCACTCTTCGAATTTTATTTTATTACTTTTGAGATAGCATATCCACGGTGGGCATAACGTAGAATGAGTATATTTTCGGAAGGCATCCGACTGTTCTAATTAGACAGGAGTTTCATCCTGATTTTTGTTGTACAGTTCCGTGCATATTTTTATGGCACATTGTTATTTTAGCGATCGTTTTGAGATAGTTTATTGGTAAATTGTTTATTTAAATGTAGTTCTTGATCATTTTGATGCAATTCGTCTTGGATGAGTTCTGATTGTCATTTATCGTACAATGATTCCATTTTTCTGGTGGTTAAGGATTTTCTTTAAAATGATAATGCGGAATGATCATGTATGAGAATTTACATGGGGAATTAAGGAGGCATATTCATAACAATTTAATGGATCTTATGAAAAATAGAACATGGTAATTATCCATGAGAATTTCATATTAATAATAATAATAAATGAATGAGTTTGGATTGTTTAGGTGATGTTTCTTTAAAACAAATATGAGAAATTAACATGAATTAATGCACATTGTATTGATAGAGCAATCGTAACGTAGTTTTGTTATTAGAGCAAGGTGTATCAATTAGGAGGATTTTTGTTATGGTGACAAGCGGATAATTGAACAGGTTAATTAGAGACAGTTACTTATAACATTCATATGGTAAATCTGATAGGGTGATGAGTTGAATTGGGAATGCGCGTAGGCATTTGTCCCATTAATAATTATGATAATCCATTAAATACAGTAAATATGACTGGATGGAAGTTAAAAATGTGAAAATAATATGTAAAAGAATTATAGTTGTTGAATATAATGAAATGATGGAATTTGGAGGATGTTGCCTCATATTACTCAAAAGAAGGGCGGTGCCGCTGTTGCGGCCCCACGCCGCTATCTAGATCTGTCACCAATGGAATTCTAGATTCTACTTTAATTTGCTCTAACCATAATTACATATTTTCTGGTTGAATAATATAAACCTGCAGATAGATTAAAATGCCTAATAATTTTGCAATATTGTGATATCAAGGAATAAACCAAATTGATAAAGTGCCTAAAGAAATGGGGCATTTAAAATGCGACCTCATGTTCCGACGAAAGTCTTGAAATAGCTACGAATCATCCATAAGTGTTTGAAATTGGTTGGAATAACAAGGTTGAGTTGCAATTAATATCACTGAATAATTAATCCCTTAATTTATTTTATTATCGAGGATAAATCAGAGATCCATAATTTATTATTTCTAATATGAATATTCCTTGTGTGGGAATAATGAAATATAAATGGTATTACGTTTCTAATGGGTCCATCTTTGTTCGACTTGGTCTGACTTGCATCAAGTTGTATAATTAACAATTCTAGTATGTTTTGGAATTTCTTCTCGTTTCATGGAAGAGAATATCCCATAGGATTATCCATGATTTTTGGAAATATGGAAATGTGTAGAACTTCAGAAATAAAATTTTATTCAAGTGTGATAGGACGATCAGTGATCTACACAACTTGAATACTGTAAATATCGTTTATAATATAATAAAATACCATGATGGACTATTAATTTCATGGGTATTCTAACACAATGAAATGTTTAAAAGTTGACGTTTTCGTTGCATATATATTTTTTTGGAACGTTATTCAACACCTGCGATTAAATAGTATAGGATCCCAGGGGGAGGGCAGGATGTTATTTTTTCCAGGTGTTGTTTTAGTTTTCTCCCTGAGGATGCCCTTGTAAAGATTAGGATGGTTGAATGGATCAATTAAATTGATGCAAATTTTATCTTAACTGATACTGTGGTCATTCATGATTCTTGAAATATGCCTTCTATCCTTGCTGTAGTGTGCATCTGGGGAACAGCAGAGCTTTGCTTTTTTTTATTCTACACCTTTGTAGAATGCTGACTGTTAACCCCGATATGTTTTTGAGTCTTTGTGCTCGACTGTTGTTCGGATGTGCACTTGTGTGGTCGTAGGACGTTCGTCAAACGGTCACATAAAGTAAGATATAAGAGTTTTTGTCTGCCAACGTGTGTGGGCCCGAGTTCGATTCAGTTTCTGATACGATTCGATTCCGAATTTCGATTCGAGGTCGATTTGTGTTTGTTCTTGCTGTAGTAGGATTCATGGTCATGAATGCGCAGTTTTCATAGTTTGGAATGATTTGTTTGGTTTGTAGTGGTTGTTTCTGGTCATTTATTGTAGATTTTAAATTTAATAAGTCATTTGGTATTGAAGTATCAATTTAAGGTCGTGTCTGAATATTCACTGTACTAGTAGTTTAGATTAAGTTTCCTCATCATCAGTTGACATCGTACCCCAGTGCTATAATTATTATTGTGAGTGGTCATGGAAGCACTTACCAAAATGATGGAAGAGTTGGGACAGAAAATCACATTCTGCTTCTCTGGAAAAACAAATAAAAGAGAATTCTGCTTCTCTGGAAAATAAAATTTCAGGTTTAGAATGTAAAATCACATAAAATTCGAACTCATTAAAAGCGGAAATGTTAGAAAGGATAGAAGCGATAGAAAGCCGGATGTCTAGAAACATAGAATCATTCGATGATAAAATGTCTGAATCGATAGATGCTAAGATTGAGGATAAAGTTGTGTCATTGGAAACCAAGATAAGAGACAACACTAGGAGAGCTCAGGAGAGTTTCCTAAGTTTAGAAGCTAGGATCGTGGATTCGGGAACGAACTTAAAGGATAATTTATTCGCAAACTATGCCATTATGAAAGATAGTTTACAAGATAGTCGAAAAGCGATGAAGGAAGAGTTAGCTCAACATAAGAACGAGATTCAAAAGATGGTTAGATCATTAGAAAATAAAATGGAAGATAATGTTAGGAAAATAACAGATGATCTTGCGTCCTTAGAGATTAACACAACGAAGGAAAGTACGTTAAATGCCACACAGGTAGAGCAGAGAGTTACTTCTGAATTTAGAGAAATAATTGTAGAACAATTAAAGGAAGGAGTTGTAGCAGACTTGAAAAATGAAGTAAAAGAAACTATAATTAATGAAATTCAAGCTCAGGTTGTAAAAGAAACTCAGGTCGAAGTCAAAGAGATCAGGAATGCTTTTTCATCAGAGATTAAAATTGTATCTGGAGATATTCAAGCCATTAGAGAAAGTATAGAGAAATTGAAAGGTCACGAAACTGTTGTCGAAGAGAATCCGAAAAAATGACAGATGAGTTGAAAGATAGTCTAATAGGGGAAGAAACTGAAAGGCAGAATAGGGATGAAATGTATGAATCCAGGAAGACCATTTGTGAGTTAGGGAAGAAAATTGAGGATTGTAGATCGAAAGCGGATATAAAACAAGACAGCATAAATGAAAACGCTTTTTCAAATAGAGAAAGGTTGCCAGGGTTTGGGAAGTCTGAGGAAATTTCTACCATTCGCACTTCTACTCCGATCACGCTCGTTAAAAGTTACGAAGAGAAACCTATAAAATTTTCAGGGACTGGAAATGTCTCTCCTGTTGAATTTCTGCGCGAATTAAGAGATTATCTGAAGGATGCTAAGGTGAATAAGGAAAGAGAGATGAGAGTGATTAGTAGATTCTTAGATGGACCAGCACTCGTATGGTTTAGAGCTTTTCGATGTAATTTGAGAACCTATGACGAATTTGAACAGGCACTCTTACGTAAATTTTGGTCGCCGGAGACGCAACAGCACATTAGGGCCGAATTATATGTCAAGCGGTATCCCACGTCGCAGCCGACCAAATATTCAAATTACTTTGCAAATCAACTTGCCAAATTGCAATGCTTAGATCCACCAATGCCAACGTACGAGTTAATCCCAGCTTTGATTAGACAGTTTCCTTTGGAAGTTCAGCGGAGTCTCATATCTGCGAATGTTGAGAACATGGAAGAATTTGATGAAGTGTTGCAACGTCTAGATCATTCTAATGCTCAATTTTACCAGCAGAGGGGTAATAAGCAAGAGTCCCAGGCCGCATATGCTGTTTTCGCCGATCGACAATGCCAAACCATGCCAGAACGGAATAGAGAAGAGCAAACGTCGAGGGATTATCAAGATAGAAGAGAAAGAGATAGTGGACGACCTTACATAAGGCGAGGAAGATACGGGAACAATTGGAATTCGTGGAGAAGACAAGGATACACGAGACCATATGACAGATCAGGATACAATAAATCTTACGATAGAACGGATAATGAAAGGTTCAAAGATCAACAGAGGCAGAAACTTGAGCAAAGAGGAGAAGAAAGTAAACAGTATTTGAAGGAAATGGAAGAGGCAAGAAATAAACCTGGTACTTCTGGGACAAATAATTCGACAGGTAAAAACGAAAAAAAACACTTCGATTTCGGAACAAGGAAATCAACAGAACTAATTACTACACAATATGTTTCCAAAATCGTGAAATGGGAAGTTGAGGATGAAGACTTGATTCAAGAAGAACAGGAAGGAAAAGAGTATGGACCAAGAACTAGGCTACCCATTATTGTGTGTGAGGTGTATGGAAAACCAGTGTAAACTTTGATTGACACAGGAGCGATGCTTTGTATGGTGAGCGAGAGGTTGAACGCCATATGGAAGTTGACCGAGGAAATAGAGGAAATACCAGTATCCGGAATCAAGATTCAGGGAATCATCCCAGACAAGATCACAACTTGTAAAATTCAACTGTACTTGAAGGTCAAGATTGGGGGATGTGTCTTTGAACATATCTTTGTCGTTATGAACGACATTGCACACGATTTGATTCTGAGGACGGATTTTATCAAGAGATATAGAGCTGTTATCGATATGGAATCTGATACGATTAAATTCCATCATGCGGGAGACGTCCATTTCGAAGAGGAAGATAAATTCACTGTGGGAGAAGTTCGATGGGCCAAGGTTTTTGAAGGTTTAGAGATATGTGAAGACGCCAATGAAGTAGTTGAGCATGCTCCAGTTATAGCCAACCTGTTGGAAGAATTCGTTGATGTCTTTGATACGACACCAGGAGAGATTCAGAACTTTGAGTACAAGATTCAAGTATGTGATGATAGCCCATATCATGCAAAGCTGTACCAAATTCCAGATAAAACACAGGACTAAAGTGAAGGAGATCATTCAGGATCTTGAGAAAGATCAGATAATTAAAAAGTGTGTGACATCCTATGTAAATCCGTTAGCGGTGGTGCAGAAACCGGATGGAAATTTGAGAATATGCCTAGACGTGAGGTCATTGAATTCGAGACTGTTGCCAGAGTATGATAGACCTCCAGTGATAAAAGATCTTTTAAGGAAATTTAAAAACACAAATTGGTTTTCTACAGTGGATTTGACAACGTCATACCATCATGTAAGGATAAGTGAGGATTCTCAGAAGTTTACGGGATTTTTATTCGAACAACAGACTTATGTTTTTAGAAAACTTCCATTTGGGATGAAAACCTCAGGAGCAGTTTTGATACGTGCCTTGGATCAGAACCTAAGTAATGTGGTCAAGGATACGGTCATAAGTTACGTGGATGATATTCTGATAGCATCGGAGACTGAAGACCAGCACTTAGTTCATCTACGGAATTTGTTTATGGACTTGAGGAAAGCAAATTTCAAAGTTAACTTGAAAAAGTGCCAAATCTTTAAGAATGAGATTAGATTTCTTGGACATGTCTTGGATGGGAACGGATATAGACCAAATGAACAAAAACTTCAGGCCATTGCAGAGTTTCCCAGACCTACTCGGGTAAAGTATGTACGTCAATTCTTGGGAACTTGCCAGTTCTTTGCGGGACATTGTCATACATACACGGAGATAGATGCACCCCTACAGGACTTGTTAAAAAAGATAATAAGTGGAAATGGAACGATCTATGTGAGGAATCATTCAAGAAGGCAAAGGAATTAATGCTTAATAGCGTCAAGTTGGAGTACCCGGATTTTGAGAAGAACTTCATTATCGAATCGGATGCATCCAATATAGGGATAGGTGCCATATTACTCCAAGAGGATGAAGATCACACTCGACACTATTTATCCTTTATCAGTCGAAAATTGAAACCATCAGAAAGCAATTACTATACTACTGAACTAGAAGCTTTAGCGATCATCTATGCATTGGAAACATGGAAGACGTTGTTTCTCGCACATTCGATTATAATCAGAACTGACCATCACGCACTAGAGTTTATACCGAAGACCAATTTCGCCAGTGACAGGGTCACTAGATGGGCATTATTCGTGCAACAGTTTAACGTCACTATTGAACATCGACCAGGAAGGAATAACTTAGGGGCTGATTTGCTAAGCAGAGTTGCGGAACCTACTCTTCGAGTATTGCCTATAACCCTCCTGCAAGAAGATGATAATACTTTGCGTAGACTTGAGAGAATACCCCAAGCCCAGCAGCGATATGGACCTTTGAGGAGTATTTACAGATTTCTACACAGGGACATGGATCCTACAGATGATGAATATCTAGGGATGGAAAGGATGGCTAGATTATGTATTGTTGAATGGCATCATATACAAGTTCATTGATTCCGAACACACTAAATTACGAATAGTAATTCCGCCTAGATTACAGGAAGATATAATATGGTTAGCTCACAGAAGCTCAGGTCACACTGGAATGGACAAGGTGGTATGTTTGATAATGGAGAAGTTCACTTGGGATCATTTGAGGAATACTGTCCGAGAGGTCATCAGGACCTGTGATTTGTGTCAACGCTGCAAACACAATACGCATTTGTTGAGGTAGGAACCTAGGCCTATTATTCCGTCGAAGCCATGTGAGTTGTATGCTACCGATATCTACGGACCTCTACCAAAGTCCAAGAGAGGTAACCGATACATTTTGGGCACGGTTGATGTTTTCAGTAAGTTTACCATGATCCATCCGATTCAGAAGGCGAACTCCAGATATATAATCAAGAGGATTAAAGAATGTGTTATTCCCGTTGCGGGTAAACCAGAATTTTTGTTATCAGACCATGGGTCCCAATTCACATCCTGGGAGTTTAGGAATGCTATGAGGGAGCTGGATATCACACAGGTATTGTGTTCAATACGGCATCCAGAGAGTAACCCGGCCGAACGACTCATGTCAGAAATAGCTAAGTTTTGTCGTCTTTATTGTGCAAACGAACATTGGCGATGGATGGATGTGGTTCCTATTATGATGAATTCGATTAATTCCACCGTACATGAAAGCACGGGGCATATTCCTTCAGTACTACATCTTGGAGAAAAACCTATACGACATTGGGACGGAATCGTATCTATTCCTCCTGAGATAGAGCCTAACAGGAGAGGACGTGAAATGGAAGCCTTAGGAAGATTACGGAGACAGGCAGAGAAACGGAACAGAAGGGTTAGAGGAAGGAGATTTAGAGATCCTTTGAGAGAGGGAACTTTGGTATTGATCAGGAAGCCTACTCCATCTGATGTTAGCAACAAAGTCTATTCCAAGTTTGCCAGTTTGTATAATGGACCATTTCGGATAGCCCAGAGCTTAGGTAATGGTAGTTACCGTGTTGTGGAGACTGTGTCTGGTAACACCGTGGGAACATTCAGCGCTGAGAATCTCAAGATGTACTTTAGAAGAACCAGGTAAGAAGAAGGACGAAAAAACAACAGGTACCATAAAAATAAAAATGGGGATTTTTATTTTTGGCCATGTGTAGGGCGGATGTAACCGTGTGAAAGAGCGTCTGTTGCTGGTTATGGAGATGTTGTTTTTTGTCGCGGCTATATTTTGAATTTGAAGCGAGCGCCTGACTGAGTTGAGTTTCACTGCCGTTGGTTGCAGGCTGGATGAGATGCGCGGACGGCGATGCGCGTATATATGTTAACACCTGACGGTCTGCAGGGTCGAGCAGGCAGCTGTTATGACAGAGACAGTCGTGTTTGTGCAGTTAATCCGTGCATAAGCGGGCGGCTTAATCAATCTCAAGTTACTAGTACCTGACCTGGAAGCCAAAATTAGCCTACAAACGAGGCATTGTTCAAATGTGCTCAGGATAGTTTTACTAGATGGGACTAGCTTTTGTAAATGCAAGGTTGTGGGTGGGTATGAACAGAGCTCACAGCATATTAAGGCATATGGGCTGGAAATAACTCCTTACTTGAGTTATGTGAATATAATACCTCATACCAGGGTAGATTTCTGGCTAGCAATTGACTTGGAATTAAGGCTAAACAGGTGTGTAAGCGTACTGCAATAACTACAGAAGGATTACAATCAAGTAACCGGGAACATTACTATGACTATTCGGAGTATTTCGGGACGTTAAAACTCCGGGTGATTTTCGTAAAACCAGTGACAGTATTAGACACGTGCTTTTTCATAGCAGAAGCTATGGTGTTAAGACAATCCGATCAGGACGTAATGGTAGCGAGACGCCGGTATGAACTTTTGAAATCTACCATGAGTCGAGCCAGTATTATGGTGCGTTAAATATGAATTGGGCGTACGATGGATGCTGACGTCTGGATACTTGGGACTTGGACCAGTAGAGCCATGAAGTCGAGCCGTACACATTTCCGTGTGCGGAGGATCGCGTGGGATTTTATGCTCCGACTAAGGGCATTCCGCAGGAACTTGGACCTTCTTCAAGAACATCTGAAATGGACGTGAGCCCCTTATTCTATTCTTAATATCTAGTACCGGTGAATATCAAACCTTAGTCTATACCATTCAACCATGTAGGAATCGTTTTACACGCCATAGATCTTTTTTTCTTCATTATATTGGGACATAAGCATGGATCTTTGTGATGTTATCCACTCTTCGAATTTTATTTTATTTCTTTTGAGATAGCATATCCACGGTGGGCATATCGTAGAATGAGTATATTTTTGGAAGGCATCCGGCTGTTCTAATTAGACAGGATTTTCATCCTGATTTTTGTTGTACAGTTCCGTGCATATTTTTATGGCACATTGTTATTTTAGCGATCGTTTTGAGATAGTTTATTGGTAAATTGTTTTTTAAATGTAGTTCTTGATCATTTTGATGCAATTCGTCTTGGATGAGTTCTGATTGTCATTTATCGTACAATGATTCCATTTTTCTGGTGGTTAAGGATTTTCTTTAAAATGATAATGCGGAATGATCATGTATGAGAATTTACATGGGGAATTAAGGAGGCATATTCATAACAATTTAATGGATCTTATGAAAAATAGAACATGGTAATTACCCATGAGAATTTCATATTAATAATAATAATAAATGAATGAGTTTGGATTGTTTAGGTGATGTTTCTTTAAAACAAATATGAGAAATTAACATGAATTAATGCACATTGGATTGATAGAGCAATCGTAACGTAGTTTTGTTATTAGAGCAAGGTGTATCAATTAGGAGGATTTTTGTTATGGTGACAAGCGGATAATTGAACAGGTTAATTAGAGACAGTTACTTATAACATTCATATGATAAATCTGATAGGGTGATGAGTTGAATTGGGAATGCGCGTAGGCATTTGTCCCATTAATAATTATGATAATCCATTAAATACAGTAAATATGACTGGATGGAAGTTAAATATGTGAAAATAAAATGTAAAAGAATTATAGTTGTTGAATATAATGAAATGTTGGAATTTGGAGGATGTTGCCTCATATTACTCAAAAGAAGGGCGGTGCCGCTGTTGCAGCCCCACGCCGCTATCTAGATCTGTCACCAATGGAATTCTAGATTCTGCTTTAATTTGCTCTAACCATAATTACATATTTTCTGGTTGAATAATATAAACCTGCATATAGATTAAAATGCCTAATAATTTTGCAATATTGTGATATCAAGGAATAAACCAAATTGATAAAGTGCCTAAAGAAATGGGGCATTTAAAATGTGGCCTCATGTTCCGACGAAAATCTTGAAATAGCTACGAGTCATCCATAAGTGCTTGACATTGGTTGGAATAATAAGGTTGAGTTGCAATTAATATCACTGAATAATTAATCCCATAATTTATTTTATTATCGAGGATAAATCACAGATCCTTAATTTATTATTTCTAATATGAATATTCCTTGTGTGGGAATAATGAAACATAAATGGTATTACGTTTCTAATGGGTCCATCTTTGTTCGACTTGGTCTGACTTGCATCAAGTTGTATAATTAACAATTCTAGTATGTTTTGGAATTTCTTCTCGTTTCATGGAAGAGAATATCCCATAGGATTATCCATGATTTTTGGAAATATGGAAATGTGTAGAACTTCAGAAATAAAATTTTATTCAAGTGTGATAGGACGATCAGTGATCTACACAACTTGAATACTGTAAATATCGTTTATAATATAATAGAATACCATGATGGACTATTAATTTCATGGGTATTCTAACACAATGAAATGTTTAAAAGTTGACGTTTTCGTTGCATATATATATATTTTTGGATCGTTATTCAACATCTGCGATTAAATAGTATAGGATCCCAGGGGGAGCGCAGGATGTTATTTTTTTCAGGTGGTGTTTTAGTTTTCTCCTTGAGGATGCCCTTGTAAAGATTAGGATGGTTGAATGGATCAATTAAATTGATGCAAATTTTATCTTAACTGATACTGTGGTCATTCATGATTCTTGAAATATGCCTTCTATCCTTGCTGTAGTGTGCATCTGGGGAACAGCAGAGCTTTGCTTTTTCTTTATTCTACACCTTTGTAGAATGCTCACTGTTAACCCCGAGATGTTTTTGAGTCTTTGTGCTCGACTGTTGTTCGGATGTGCACTTGTGTGGTCGTAGGACGTTCGTCAAACGGTCACAGTACTGCCGCAGTAAAGAATTTTGCACCTCAGGAGAGATCCTGTTACCGTATGTGACATTATACGGTACTACCTGTGACTGTCTCGCCGAGGGTTGGGCAGCCAATACTATACCCGACGAACTAGGGGAGAACCAACAGCTACGGGTGGAGGAGTTTTCCCTTAGAAGGTTCGATGGGACCTTTGTGTAGGAAATGGCACATAAATTTATCAGCTGCTGCCTTGCAGTGAGGCAGGGGACTGCCAACGGCTAAGGAAGGCAACCCCTGACAGAAAATCCTCAATTACGTTAGGCCTAGCAAGCCAGTAAAGGAGTCTATTTGCAGTTGCTTTCAACACATACAAGAGCCTCGGAACGCAATCAACTCGATTAAGACGCCAGCATGAGTAGACTTCTGTCAGGGATGAAGGTTTATGTCCTGAATCACTGGGTATTCTTGCATTAAGAATAATATCATGGCAGTCATTTAACAGCTGTATGAATGCGGCGAAAAGGTCCTCGTCTGACATAAGGTAGCGGCGATAGCTTCGGCAGTGTGGTTGGAAAACAACTGCGTTGCCAAATATACTCGCTGGCGCTCCCTTCCTTTAACATTTAGATGATGAAGTGAGAGCTTAGGGCAAATCTTCATTTCACCACTATCTAAAGTCAGCAACTTTTCAATGGTTCCCTTCGTTACCTTAATGCTACCCCGAAGAGTCAGTCCATCATCAATGAAATAGATTCTCATTAATTTATAAAGATGTGGGACATCTGCAAATACCCATATTCTTTTCTCTGGGACTCTTGGATTGGGGAAATATGTGTTGGTGTGTGTAATATTATGTTCATTCCACACAGTACGGTTTTTAGCTCCAAGATCAGAAATAACGGCAACAACACTGTACCCAACATCTTTCAGCAAAACTGATGGGCTCAGATCTCGTCATAAAAGTTAGTCACTTTACTTTTAAACCTACATTAAATACTGTAAATAATTGGTATCTCAGAGACACGACACGGGTAATGACATTGTCGAGCAGGAATTCTGAACGATGTGCTTCAACTGATGAAAGTGCAAGCAGAGCGGTTCACCAGCTTGGAGCTTGTGTGTGTTTTATCATTTGATGAAATGAACGTTGACAATAGGATATGTTACGATCAAGATGGAGATCGCATTTTTGGACCTGACAGTAATGTACAAGTAGTCATGAACATATGACAAGTAATGGCATTCGGTTAATTTATTGCACATCATGTTAACACACATTTCCCTATGCATTTGTTATAAAAACACTTAAATTATAGAAGGTGAATATTATGCGCTTCCTGTGACAGAGTCACATATATTTTTCTGACACCGATATCCCTTGGTTAAAATGAAGTCTAATTTACCAATTAAATTACTGAACTTACCTTTTCCTTTTCTTTTTGACTTTTTCCCAGCTATTTTCTTTCACTTTTCTCTTTCGCGGATTCATTGTAGCACAAATACTTCTGTCTGAAATTTTCACAGAATTTTCAACACTACCTGCACTTTGATATCGGTTAAGCTTATTTCTAACTATAACCAAAGAGAATGGGCTGTAACTGCTTCACACATTCTGGAGCGGATGCGACGAATCTAACAACAATTACGGGTGGGGTGAGGCGATGCAGTGGGCGAGTGGAAACAGCCAATATTTTATGATTTTCATGTGCAAATGACATCTTTCATGAAGATATATCTCTAATAATGTTTAATTGATGAATCGACGAGTGTTCATACAATATAATATCATACAAGTACAATATACGACAGGGACTGGTACTTAATCTGGAGGTTTGTTACAGAAACATTCTTAACCTTATTTATGTACAGTTATGCATTACAATACCTATACTGAAAATTGAAGAAAATGGAACTGAAAGATTGAGGCATATTATATAGAGTATTGATAGTTTCTTCGCTGAAAATGGATAAGAAATTTATTAACTTAATACAAAGATTCGTCCCATATATCTTTACCATTCAATACTGCGATACAGTGAAAACTGGTGCACACTTTTAAAGCTTAGAACAGTTGCAACTTGTAAAGTACTGTAACCAACATTAATCAGCTTATAATTGGACACACGTGCTGCTCTGCATGATAATTTAAGTCCTGTATCAAATCAGTTTCTCTTGTTATATCTCTACAGGCAAAAACATTCACAGGTATTCTCTCTTTGCTTGGTAACTGTGAATATCCAATATAGTTTATCACAGATGATAAGAGTAGTAAATATTATGGCATACTCATCGCTCTAAAAAGCAGCCCTACAGCTAATATAAATAGAAAATTCAATATACAGTTTTGGACTGTAAACAAAAATGAATATTAGGCCTAAGTTATAACATTGTTTGTTCAATTGTAGCAAGTAATTAAACATCCCCTTAGGTACTACATTGAGGAAATGTTTGAGCCAGTTTTGCTCTTTCTTGCATTTAGTTATGCACAATAGGGTTTATTTGAATGGAAATTTATTTATTTATTTATTTATTTATTTATTTATTTATTTATTTATCGTATGGCTTTTAGTGCCGGGAGTGTCCGAGGACATGATTGGCTCGCCTGAGTCTGTAGCTGCTTCCAGCGGACACCCTAAAGGGTGAGCTACAAGTTCCGTTCAATTTCAAGTAGTTCCAACTTTCACCACCAGATATCAATGATACCTAGTGGTGAACGTTGGAACTTTGATAGAGCGTTCTGACGAAATCTAACCTAACAATTTTGCTTTACACAAGTTTAGTCTGTGAAAGGATCTTTTACATGCCATAAATCTATGACATGGGACCGCCGGCTTTACTTCCCCTCCGAAGGAAGACATACTGAAGGATTTTTAACGCTCTTAAAAAATCCGACGACTTTGGCCGGGTTTGAACCCGCTATCTTGGGCATAGCAGTTCAGCATGCTACCGACTATTCCACCGAAATAGTCTTTAAAATGTAGCAACTAACTAAAAAATGGCATAGTGGATAAATGCACGAAACACAAATTGCACTTGGAAGTTGCTATTCTACTCGTGCAAAATAACAAAATAGCATTGTACACCTTACATCCATCCTGACCCAAGTTCCTGGAAATATCAGGAACTTGGGTCAGGATGGTTTTAGTTCATGCTCCATGTGGTGGTTCGAAGCAGCATGAAGTAGACAGATTTTATGGAAGCACTAAGTGATGCAGCAAGAGTTAACAATGAAGATAGTGTAGTGCTGATGTGGCATATCAATGCTAGGGTAGGAAATAGAACTGAGGGGTATGAGAGGGTAGTATAAGTAAGGTGAGGATAGGGAAGTGAACACCAATAGGAAATGGTTGCTGGATTTCTATCCTAGCATGGGATTAACTGTTGCAAATTTATTATTGAAGCATAAAGATATTCACAGATACATGGAAGAATAGAGGAACCAGGTCATAGACTGTATTGTTACTGACTTTTAATATAGGAAATTGATAAGGAATTACAGGGTATCCAGGGTCTTTTATTTTTCTTTATGAAACAGACCACAAACTGATGTGCAGTGAATTGAACATTCTTAAACCTCAAGTGCACAAAGTAAGGTCTGTTTGCAGATGGATTAGGGTTGAAATTCTTTAAGATGAGGAACTTACTCAAAAATACACGGAAATGATTGGTGAGTAATTCCAAAAGTAGATGATTAATTCAATCTTTACCCACTTAACAATACTTTTTTTTAAATACACTATTAGTAGTACATGCTTTGGTCTGCTCGACCTTCTTCAGCTGCAATGTAGGAATCTGTTATACATAAATTGTCATATCTTAAGAAACACTTTTTTGCAACACATGTAAGTTAAAAGAATATATAATTTACCTTACATTGATTAAAAGGAATAACATTTAAATGTCAATTTTACATTCATATGGACGTGTTTCTGCAAAGCTTAGACGCTAATGTTGCACGTTTAGTGAGTATTGTGATTACTGTGATTGTTGGCCATGCCTAGACCCCAATTCATATTGCGCGAACGTGTGTATATCCATAATTCGTAAATGAAAAGCAGACATCTTGTTCTCAAACGAGACGAAAATTTCGAATCAAGTTTCCAGGAAGACCTGTGCCTAATGCCAGTACAATTAGGAGGCTCGCTAAACGATTCAAGGAAACAGGCTCCGAAAATAATAAGAGTTGACAAACATTCTTCCATCAGAAGATGTCAGGAGTGTGTTACAAGAGAGGGAGGACATTTTCAGTTTCGACTAGCTGCAATGATGAGGAACTGTTGCAAATTTATTATTGAAGCATAGAGATATTCCCAGATACACGGAAGAATAGAGGAACCAGGTAGCCTACACATTATTGAACATGCTTGGTAAAAGTGTTAAAGTGCGCGCCGTCGTAACCGGGTACGCGCGCCCGCGATCTGCGCTAGTGATAGCCGGCTTGGCTTGCCGTGTTTATCGGAGTGCACACGTTGCATTTTGTAAGCTTTTGGATCTAAATTGCATTTTGCGAGTGTTTTTAATCTCAATTTTATTTTGTAAAGATTGACAATCGAAATTGCTTTTTAGTAAGTATTTCAATAAAGGGGATGGGACTTTAGTGAGTATTTTGAATTTCAATTGCAATTCGTAAGTATTTCCATGAATTTTCAATTTCAATTGCATTTTGTAAGTATTTTGAACCTCTATTGCATTTTGTACATATTTTCAATCTCATTTGCATTTTGTAAGTATTTTGAATTTCAGTTGCCTTTTGTAAGTATTTCGACTGTATATTGCATTCTGTACGTATTTTGAATCTAACCTCCTTGTTATTTCTCGACAGGTATACTCTCTGTATGTAGTTAGTTTTAGTTGTAAGTATGTAGTTAGTTTGTTTATTAGATATAGTTCATTGTTCCAATAGACTGTGGTGTATGAATGTGTCTGGTGGCAGCTGCATTGTTTATTAGATATAGTTCATTGTTTCATTAGACTGTGATGTGTGAGGATGCATATGAGTGTGCCTGGGGACAGACTGTTTCAGTGGTAGTATTTTGTTGTTGGTAGAACTTGAGTATTTTTTCGTTAGTAGAATTTTGGTATTTAATCGTTAGTAGAACGTTAGCATTTTTGTTAGTAGAAATGCTCCATTACTTATTCTGAAAGGGAGTAGCAGCCTTTCAGAGTAAATCAATTCTCTACTTGTCTTATAGACGGCTAAGATATTGATAATATAAGCCAACTAATGGATACACTGCGATATGCTGCACGGCTGAAAGCAACGGGAAACTACAGCCGTAACGCTACTCCCGAGGATATGCACCTCTCTATGCATAATTACATGTGATGATGACCTCCTTCCTTGTAAAATTCCAATCCGGAGGTAAACTAGTCCCCCGTTCGGATTTCCGGGTGGGGACTACTCGAGAGGTGGTTAACATCACAGAAGTGACAAAGAGGAAATCTGATATTCTACGGATCGGAGCGTGGAATGTTAGAAGTCTGCTAGGAGGTGGAAGGTTAGAAAACTTGGAAAGGGAAATGGATAGGTTGAGGTTGGATTTGGATGGGATTAGTGAAATGCGCTGGCAGGAAGAACAGGACTTTTGGTCAGGAGACTATAAGGTCATTAGCACTAAATCAAACAATGGCTAAGGAGGGGTTGGTCTCATATTGAGTAGGAAATTTGGACAGCGGGTGGAATATAATGAGCAATATAGTGAACGGATTATTGTAGCAAAAATCAATACAAAACCTACGTGCACCACAGTGGTACAAGTCTATATGCCTACCAGTCAAGCTGATGATGAAGATGTTGAAAAGGTCTACGAAGAAATAGATGAAATTCTGAGGTATGTCAAGGGTGATGAAAATGTTATAGTAATGGGAGATTGGAATGCTGTGGTAGGAAAAGGGAGAGAAGGGAAGATAGTAGGAGATTTCGGATTAGGTGAAAGGAATGATCGAGGAAGCAGGCTGATGGAATTCTGCACCGAGCATGAGTTGGTCATAGCTAACACCTAATTCAATAACCACAATAGAAGAATATACACATGGATGAGACCAGGAGATACAGGGCGTTACCAAATCGACTTCATTATGGTCAAGCAGAGGTTTCGAAACCAGATTTTGGATTGTAAAACATATCCCGGTGCTGACATAAACTCTGACCACAATCTAGTTGTTACGAAATGCAGATTAAAGTCGAAGAAACTGAAGAAAAGTCAAAAGCCAAAAAAGTGGGCAATAGACAGACTGAAAGAGAAGGATGTAAACGAAAGATTCAAGACGAGTATAAAGGAAGGACTAATGAAAACCCTAAACAAACTTCAATTGCAGACGAATGGACACTTTTGAAGAATGAAATAACAACATCCGCAGAAGAAAACATTGGTAGGAAAGAAATAATAGGCAGAAAACCTTCGATCATTCAGGATATACTAGAATTGATGGATGAAAGGCGGAAACACAAGAATGTAAGAGATGAAAAGGGGAAATCAGAAAACAGACGTCTGAGAAATGAGATTAACAAGAAGAACAAGGTAGCGAAAGAAGGATGGTTGAAAGAGAAATGTGCAGGTATAGAAAATTGTCTGAAATTAGGAAAAGTAGACACAGCTTATCGAAGGATTAAGAATACATTTGGGGAAAAGAAGACTAAGTGCTGTAATATTAAGGACACAAATCGAAAGCCTCTAAGAGGTAGGGATGAAAAGGCTGAGAGATGGAAAGCTTACATAGAGGGTTTGTATAAAGGAAAGGAGATTGAGAATCATGTAATAGAAAGGGAGGAGGAAATTGATGAGGATGCAAAAGGAGATTTAATATTGAGATCAGAATTTGACAGAGCATTGGAAGACTTAAGCAGGAACAAAGCATCAGGTATAGATGATATACCGGTTGAGTTGCTACGCTGCATAGGAGATGATGGTCTGATCAGGTTATTTCACTTGGTGTGTAGGATTTATGAGACAGGTGAGGTACCCTCTGATTTCAAAACGAATGTTATCATCCCTATACCGAAGAAAGTAGGAAGTGACAGATGCGAGGATTACCGTACAATCAGCTGGATTCCTCATGCTTCAAAGATTCTGTCTAGAATAACTTACAAGAGGATGGAAAGCCAGATAGAAGCGGAATTGGGTGAAGACCAGTTTGGTTTCAGGAGAAATGTAGGAACAAGGGAAGCTGTACTAAGTCTTATGCTGATTTTGGAAGGTAGAATAAGAAAAGATAAGAGAACGTTCATGGCATTTGTAGACTTAGTAGAGGCTTTTGGTAACGTTGATTGGACTAAATTGTTTGACATTTTGAAAATGATCGGAATAAAGTACAGGGATAGGAGGGTGATCTACACTCTATATTGAAACCAGACAGCAGTCATTCGAGCTGATGGACATGCGAGAGAAGCTGGTATTCAGAAAGGTGTGAGGCAAGGCTGCAACTTATCACCCATTCTTTTCAATCTTTACATTGAACAAGCAATGAAGGAAATTAGAGAGAAATTTAAAGTGGGAGTGAAGATTCAAGGAGAAATAATTTCAACTCTGAGATTTGCTGATGACATCGTCATCTTGGCCGACACGCCTGATGATTTGAATGAGTTTTTGAATGGTATGGACTCCGTCTTGAGGAAAGAATTCATGATGAAAATTAATAAATGTAACACAATAATATTGGAATGCAGTCGCAATAAATCAGAAACCACTATCGACATCATATTGGCATGGGAAAAACTAAAGGAAATAGTAGACTTCTGTTACTTAGGAAGCAAAATAACCAGTGATGGAAGAAGCAAAGAGGTTATAAAAAGTAGGTTGGCTCAGGCAAGGAAAGCATTTCTACAGAAAAGGAATCTGTTGACATCGAATATAAATTTAGGTATTAGGAAGACATTTTTGAAAACCTTTGTCTCGAGCGTGGCACACTATGGAAGTGAAACTTGGACTATTGGTGCAGCAGAAAAGAGGAGAATTGAAGCGTTTGAAATGTGGTGATACAGGAGAATGATGAAGATCAGATGGGTAGACTGGGTTACAAAAGAAGAGGTATTTAGACGAGTGGGAGAGGAGAGATGTTTTTGGCGACTGCTAATGAAGAGAAGATATAGGTTGGTAGGACACATACTAAGACACCCAGGAATAGCAAGCTTAGTTATGGAAGGAAGGGTCGAGGACAAGAACTGTAGGGGTAGACCAAGGTTAGAGTATGTTAAACAGATTGCCTAGGATGTAGGGTGTGGTAGCTATGTAGAGATAAAACGATTAGATCAGGACAAGGAGGCATGGAGGGCTGCATCAAACCAGTCAAATGACTGAAGACTCAAACAACAGCAATAGACAAAGGCTTGTAAAAATGCAAAAATCCCGGTGGAGTCTAATACGGATTGGAACCATCAATTTACTCAGTCTCAGAGGAAGATGTGAAGAACTAGTGGACCTCATGGAAAGGAGGAATTTAATGATTCTGGGACTGAGTGAAACCAAATGGAAAGGCAATGGAATGAAGAAATTAAGGAAACAGTATACACTGTATTCGTATGGAAATGACAAAGAGATGAAGAATAGTGTTGGTTTCATCATGAGTAAAGATCTAGAAGGTAGTGCTGACATTCAGTATTGTGCCCGTTGGTGGAGGATATCTGGTCACCACCGACCGTGTGTGGCCTCCCAGATGACCTCTTCCTTCGAACACATAGCGAAGAGGATCGGAATGCATTCCAAAAGGGCTAGCCGGCACGCGACTCCCCGCCCCGTAGGATCAGGTACCCATCATAATCACAAGTCAAAGACACCCCAGGAAATGCACCCCGAAAGATACAAACTACTAAATGAGAAAGTCCAGGCTTAGGTAAAATTCGTTACAATATTTATTTGATAAAAGCTACCCCTATCCTACAATCGGAGGGTTTAAATTTGGCTAATCCGCTAATTAAAAAAAACAACAAGAAACAACCCCTAAACTAATGGAAATTAACCCTCTCGATCGGTCCTAGTTACATCAGAAAAAGCAAGGCAAAGCTTGGGAAAGTGGTACTAAAACAGCCCTAATTTAAGATACATGAAAGGGTAATGATGTTTCTGTGAAGAAAACATCCTGCAATAAATAGTCAAAACATGACAACAAACCAAGTCATACTGGTACCACCCCCGTATTTACAGTTATTTTTACCTAAATTAACTAAATCCTGCCTTAAATGACCATCGGCGCTAGGCGTCCGCGTTGAAAGAACTAAATACAATTGTCCCAACAGTCATTTGATTACAATCCAAATATTACATTCATAGCTGTACAATATAGTAGCTACAGTAGAAAACGGCAGGGTTACAATGGGATTATACACACAAATAAATAATGGAACACATAGACAAATATTCTTATTAACCTGCCTATGGCAAAATGGAGAACTGTTAGTAGGGGGGTAGTGGTGCTTCTAACTCAGGGGCAACTGAATAGGCCACCCGCAATACATGTAGTCTAAATTAATCAATATCTCTTGAACCCATGACCGGATTTTAACAAATGAGGTGTCGCAGGACTCAGTCTAACGCGCCCTTTCCAATGGACCACTCATTTCAACCCCTAAATAAAACCTACCCCTACTATGGGGTGAAATTTTTTTTTTTAGTGAAAGTCCCATTTCAAATGCGACATGTATAAGGTGCGCTGCTAAAATGAACTTAAACGTTGTTGCTCATATAGCGCATGCGTTTCTCTGGCTGCCGCTATGGATTAACATTTTTGTTTTTGTTTTTTTACGGATGCGCACTTGGGATTTTTGTAAGAGGGCAAGCTCTTTGAAAAAATGATTGATAAGAAGGGGTTTTGGTGGTGAGGAGAGAACCAGATAGTCGCCTACTTTCCTACGAAGTTTGCCGATATCTCTCGAACGCAAGGTCGGATTTGGACGTGTGACGTGTCAAATCGCTTGTCTCGAAGCCCTATATATGTTATTAATAGGTTAAAGTTTTGAGAATGAGGGAAACAGGCTTTTGGGGGTAAAACCATGATTTTAGACTTTTTCTGATATCTCACGAATGCATGGTCGGATTTGGTCCTATGACGTGTCAAATGGCTTGTCTCGAAACCCTCTTTATTTTGGTAATAGGTTAAAGTTATTGAGAATGAGGGAAACAGAATGTTTTGGTGTAAAACTGTGATTTTAGACTTTCTGTTATATCTCACAAACCAATAAAGCCAGAGACGTATACGAGGGGTCGTAGGACTCGGGGTGACGCCTCCCCACACTACTCCCCCTTTCGAATATAGTATTTATGTTTTAAAAAATTGCGAAAGGGTCTAATGACACTTTTGTTGAAAACATTTTAGTTTTTAAAACTAAAAAAAAGAATCAGTCTTAAATGTTCATGAAGAGTGGTTGTAGATAGAAAGAGACGATACCACTGGGCACGTGTTTCAACGAGGCTATTACTGGCCGCGGTGCTGATATACCAATACAGTATTCGCTATTTCGATGAGACGGCGGGTCGAGGGTTCGTTTTCCGATTTTTCCTACAATGGAATTCCTAATTCCTAAACCCCCTGAAGGGGGTCTTTAACATGTAAATGATTATGAGTGACATGACAAATGATAATTCCCTGATCCGACGAAGTTGGCTTTAGATAGATGAAACAGAACTTGGTTATATGTTGCTTGAAGTGTGTATAGAAAACAAACTTGCTGGGGCAGACTGACAGGATGTGAATGTTATTTGAGCTTATTGGAATGCATTGACTTGACTTGACAACAGGGCAATGAAAAAAAACACAGAGATGCTGAGGACACTTGAAGGTCAAACGATATGGCAACCATGGTGAGAGGGGGAAGCTAGGATGATGTCGCCGATCATGTTCAATGTTCAATGGATGAATTTATATTTTGCGAAGCATTGTTCGGAGAGTGTCGTGTGACGACTTGTTTTAAGGGTATTTATTTTTCCGATCTTTCCTGTGGTGGACTCATTGATTGAAATAATCCAAAACTGCTAGGGAATGGCCTTGAGATTTTATAAACTGATAATGGGATTTTGACATACAAGATCCCTCCAGAACTTGATATGATGTCATTCTTTTTATGGCTTATGAATTTCCCCAAAAAAGACCCAAAACAACAAGATCATGGACTTTCGCTTTTTTAATATATTGCAAACCCATAATGTAAGAGTGAGTGACGAAACCTAGCTAGGTAAAGAAAGAATTATTGTAGGCTACATGTATGGTGACTGACACGTCTTCGACCATTGGAACTTGTTTCCAGATCTGACTGTAGTACATAGGGAGTATAGGTTGTAGGCATGGCTAGACAAACGGTGTACACAAAATTCAATTTATCGATTCAAGAATTAAGAGTAGACTATCATTAATTAATTGGTTAAAGAATGTAGCTAAAAATATAAAAAATGGTGACTACATTAAACTAAACTGAACCAAGTCGAATCAAACCCAACTGAACCAAACCAAGCCTAAAGCAAACCAAACCTAATCAAGTAGGCTTAAGTGTAAAACTTGTGGGGAATGCAGTCATTGGCAATGTCCAAATAAAGGGATAACGCTCTACCTCTAGAGGGTAAGGTAAAGCTAGCACATGGTGCTAATGCATATTCCCAAGTACATGAACCACACTCACACACAACTATCCTATGTTGTTTTTTACGAGTTGACTGTTAAAACTTACTCAGTGGTTACTGATCAAGATGGTCGCTACACACAACAAGCTTTAAATGCTTGAGGCTAATAATCTATACACACACACACACACACACACACACTCGCTTGTTCTAAACGAAACTGCCTTGCTGGCAGTGCTCACACAGTAGGCAAATGACAGAAATGCTTGGCTAACAGAAATACAATCATTTTCGGTTGTCTAATGTTACCAGCTAGCCATTACATGCTATAGTGGTGAGCACATGTGCCTCTTGCACTGGAGATCGTAACTCGATTTCTAGCTCTAAGACCTAGAACGAATCAAACTAAGAAAGACGGGTATGGTGACGCAGTGGTTAAACTGTTAGCCTTTCACTATGGTAGACAAGGTTTGATTTTAGGTTAATATACATGTCATGAACAAACAAACAAACAAACAAACTAAC
Source organism: Meconema thalassinum (assembly GCA_946902985.2). Taxonomy (NCBI): domain Eukaryota; kingdom Metazoa; phylum Arthropoda; class Insecta; order Orthoptera; family Tettigoniidae; genus Meconema; species Meconema thalassinum. Next base: position 445,802,522 of record OX336389.2, read on the forward strand.
AAAAAGCAGAGATAATGTTTAAAACTGATTACACTTGTCTCTTTTCAAATTATTACTTAGATTACAAATACAAAGGTGGACTGGGTTTGATATACAGTTAATACTGCCTATCGCATACTAGCCTGTAAGAAAGACAAACAATCAAAGGGCGTAGGTAGAGCAGTGGTAAAATCACTATGTGTAGAGAACTACCTAACGTTTTTATGAACTGGCAATGGAATGTCGCATAAACAGTGCAGGATACAATCCAGCAACCATAATTTTTATCTTGTGGAACAGAGAAAACAGAGAGAGGGAGAGATATAGAAAGTTTGTGTGTGTATGGGTGGCATTGATTGTTTGACCATCGAAAATACGATGAGGTAGGGTGGGGAGAGGGAGAATTAACACGTATATATGAATGGTAAATAGTATTTTTGTTTTTTTCAATAGTTTTGTTTTTCAAATACAGTGGTAGATAGCGGTTATTTTGTAAAACATTCTTACTTGCAGTAGTAATAAGCCTATACGGTTCCGCTAACACACATAGACAGACTGTACTATTGCCATGGCCAAGCACTCACATTAAGATCGTTTACAAAAACATAAAATGAAAAATAAAAAAATCTTGTTTTGGAAATATCGTTTTTCAACAGACACAAAATAAATAAAAAATGTGTAAACAGCAAAATGGAAAATCCATGTTTCCATATAGACAAAATTTAAAAACCTTAAACGAACATTTAAAAAAATATATGTACAAATGGGAAATTGACAAATGCGTAAATATGAAAAAGGAAAATCCATGTTTCCATATCATGAAATTGAAAGAAAAAAAAACATCAAACTGTCATTTTAAAAAATGCAAATGGAAAATTGACAAATTGTAATATGTGAAATGTGAAATTGAACAAATGGCTATCATTATTTTAAAAACTTAAAAAGAAACACAGTGCCTTATGGTTGAGGTGTGAATCAAACCCTCTCTACTTATTTTGGACAACCCGAGACTGAGTATACTTGTTTTAGTCCTCATACCACTTTTAAAATTTTGTATTAAAGCTAGGAATTGAACTCAAGAGCTTGTAGGGGGAGACCAAGGTTAGAATATGTTAAACAGATGGTCTTAATTGTAGTATGTGGTAGCTATATAGAGATGAAACGATTAGCTCGGGACAGGGGCGTTGAAATCTGCAGCAAACCAGACAAACGGCTCAAGACTCAAACAACAACATGTAAGCTCACCAAAATAATGTTGTGTAACGGTAAATGTTAGTCAACGAACAGTAATGCATTACTAAAACCTATGACACGATACCTAAGAGCTTTTCTAAAGTTATTTTAAAATGCCTTTAACCTTATATTAAACACCCAGTTCACAATAATCATAAATGCAATGTTATGGTAAAACAAAACAAAATCTATATTTCAAAACAAGCAAGTGGTTTAGTCAATGTATACTGGGAAAAATTTTGTAAACACTCAAGTCCACAAGACTAATTAAATTAGTAACTGTCAGGTTGGCCGAGTGGTCAAGGTGTTTGACTTAAGATCAAATTTCCTGTACAAGGAAGCAAGGGTTCGAACCCCTTACCTAACATTACTATTGCCTGAACATGGCTTGACGACACTGTATTATTATGATACTCGGTACACAAACCATAGATAGAGTGTATTGTTTAAGATCACTTTCTTTCTGAACATACGTGGAGACTGTTGATGGTTAACAATGGCATTAATATAGTAGGACGTGGGTATAGCAATTAAGAAAAAAACAGACAATACCCATACGATATTTTTATTTATTTAATATAAGTACTTGTACAATAGTTACATTCAAAATACATTTCTTTTTTCTCTATTACTATTTAGTCCTTTTTGATTCTCTTGCATATGAAGGGTAGATAACCTTGTAGTTCAGCCCCTTAATACAACAACAACACAACCTTTTGCATAGTCTGTGATGTTGACGACTCTTGAGATGTGGAAGATGGATTAAACATAACTTTTACAGCAGGGGTTAAATGTTGCTCAATAAACACTGCACTATTTTGAGTAGCAACATTTTTTCTTGTACTAGCTTTTTAGCATTGTCATGATTATTTGTTGACACCAACAGTGTTTCATCTGGTACACCACATTGATGATCACTCACACTTAAAACCTTACCATTTCTACTTTTTAGATTGCCTCGACATCTTTTGACCTCTCTTTTGAGCATCGCCAAAATATTATTCCTTTTACATTTTGACGATTATAGTTATAAGACTAGCCTTTATAGAGTACACGTTGTTTACCTTTGTTAGTTGTAGTAAGTTTCATAGTAGCAACTAACCTGTTAGTATGATTTGCTCATTACAAAGGTTATAACTGTTCTGATAAGTAAATCATTTAGCGTTGGCTTTTATATTTAATATGTACAGTTTGAAGTGATAGCAAAAGTGAGAGAAAAATGGTTGCAGAGTGGTAGAAAATATAACATGTATTGTTAAGAAATAGTTTAAGCGGTTATGTGGATCCAGTACATAATAATTTTAGCACGACGAAGCTCATTTTCTATATCCAATAGTTCTTCCTCATATTCAGTATAACCAGCCTGTTTATACACATGCAGTTGCTGAAGCCGCCGGATTAGCTTACTTGGATTGTTCCAGTAGACAAATTTAACAAATGATTTTTTAGGTGTAAACAAAGCATTACCATTATCATTATTATCTTCATCATCAACATCATCATCATCATCATAACCATTATCATTATCATCATCATCATCATCATCATTATCATCATCATGATCATTATAATCCTCATCACTATTACTATAGGGTCCTTTTTGATCCTTTTGCAATACCACATTTTGCACAGTCTGTGTTGCCTTTGATAATGTTGGGAGTTTTTCAGACATTGACAACTGTCCTTACACGACTTTCTGAGATGATACATGCTTCTTAACAAACAATGCACTATCTTGAGCTGCAATATCTTTTTCTGGGACAAGTGTTTCAGCATTTTGAAGATTTTTTTAAAATCAGCAACGATGTTTTATCTGGTACACTACATTGATGAGCACTCACACTTAAGACATTACTATTTTTACTTTTCAGCTCACCTCGACACTGTTTTGAACGATGTTTTGAACAACGCCAAATAACAGTTCCATTTTTATTGGTTCGTTTTACAATATATGTATATCCTTTATAAAATGCGTATGGCATATCATTGCTATTTGTTGATACTTCCATGTCAATTGTCAAGCAGGAACTAATCTCTAGCAAAGTTGACTCGATAATATAAATAATAGTTTAAAGTGAGAGGAAAAGAGGGTGCAAGAGTGGGTGCAAAAGTGGGTGCAAAAGTGGGTGCAAGAGTGGGTGCAAAAGTGGGTGCAAAAGTGGGTGCAAAGGTGAGTGCAAAAGTGGGTGCAAAAGTAGGTGCAAAAGTGGGTGCAAAAGTGAGTGCAAAAGTGGGTGCAAAAGTGGGTGCAAAGGTGGGTGCAAAAGTGGGTGTAAAAGTCAGTGTCGAAGTGGGTGCAAAAGTGGGTGCAAAAGTGAGTGCAAAAGTGAATGTAAAACTGGGTGCAGTTTATAGTAGGCACGACTTTTACTAGAATGTGATTTGAGTAAATGTAATTTCTAAACCCAAGTAGTGAGTAGTCAGTTGGTTTTGATTTATGCAAGCGTAAACATGTCTCATACACTGATGATGGATACTCAAGGCTTCATGGTCAACAAAAACAAGTATATAGTTAAAGAGGTAGCTATTGTTGATTGCATAACACTGAATCTATTTTTGAAATTTTCACAAAGGGTCGAAGTGCACTTTTGTTAATATCTCGCGAACCAATAAGACTAGGGCATTGTATGAGGTATTGTTGGACTTTTTGCCGAAGACTGCTGGTAAACACCTATGTTTCCACGACCTTTTTAAAGATGCCGACTGACCCACGAGGGGTGATTAAAATGTATTCCAAGCGGCGCTTGTCGATAAGCAAACCAATAATCAAAGGGGGGGGGGGGGGTATGACAGAGCTTGAGGCGATAACCGCTTTTGATTGATCCCTGTTGATTTGCCACTTTGGACTGGTCCCCGTTGACAAGTCCCTCTGGACGGGTCCTTTTTGAAGGGAGTCATTTATGATGGGCCCCTGCTGACGGGTCACTGTGGACGGATCCCTGTGGACGGGTCCAAAGGGATTAGTCAAAAGGGCCTGTCAACAGTTACTAATTTAATTAGTCTTGTGGACTTGAGTGTTTACAAAACTTTTCCCAGTATACATTGACTAAACCACTTGCTTGTTTTGAAATATAGATTTTGTTTTGTTTTACCATAATATTGCAGTTATGAATATTGTGAACTGGGTGTTTAATATAGGGTTAAAGGCATTTTAAAATAACTTTAGAAAAGCTCTTAGGTATCGTGTCATGGGTTTTAGTAACGCATTACTGTTCGTTGACTAACATTTACCGTTACACAACATTATTTTGGTGAGCTTACATGTTTTTGTTTGAGTCTTGAGTCGTTTGACTGGTTTGCTGCAGATTTCAATGCCCCTGTCCCGAGCTAATCGTTTCATCTCTATATAGCTACCACATACTACAATTAAGACCATCTGTTTAACATATTCTAACCTTGGTCTCCCCCTACAAGCTCTTGGGTTCAATTCCTAGCTTTAATACAAAATTTTAAAAGTGGTATGAGGAATAAAACAAGTATACTCAGTCTCGGGTCGTCCAAAATAAGTAGAGAGGGTTTGATTCACACCTCAACCATAAGGCACTGTGTTTCTTTTTAAGTTTTTAAAATAATGATAGCCATTTGTTCAATTTCACATTTCACATATTACAATTTGTCAATTTTCCATTTGCATTTTTAAAATGACAGTTTGATGTTTTTCTTTCTTTCAATTTCATGATATGGAAACATGGATTTTCCTTTTTCATATTTACGCATTTGTCAATTTCCCATTTGTACATATATATTTTTAAATGTTCGTTTAAGGTTTTCAAATTTTGTCTATATGGAAACATGGATTTTCCATTTTGCTGTTTACACATTTTTTATTTATTTTGTGTCTGTTGAAAAACGATATTTCCAAAACAAGATTTTTTTATTTTTCATTTCATGTTTTTGTAAACGATCTTAATGTGAGTGCTTGGCCATGGCAATAGTACAGTCTGTCTATGTGTGTTAGCGGAACCGTATAGGCTTATTACTACTGCAAGTAAGAATGTTTTACAAAATAACCGCTATCTACCACTGTATTTGAAAAACAAAACTATTGAAAAAAAAACAAAAATACTATTTACCATTCATATATACGTGTTAATTCTCCCTCTCCCCACCCTACCTCATCGTATTTTCGATGGTCAAACAATCAATGCCACCCATACACACACAAACTTTCTATATCTCTCCCTCTCTCTGTTTTCTCTGTTCCACAAGATAAAAATTATGGTTGCTGGATTGTATCCTGCACTGTTTATGCGACATTCCATTGCCAGTTCATAAAAACGTTAGGTAGTTCTCTACACATAGTGATTTTACCACTGCTCTACCTACGCCCTTTGATTGTTTGTCTTTCTTACAGGCTAGTATGCGATAGGCAGTATTAACTGTATATCAAACCCAGTCCACCTTTGTATTTGTAATCTAAGTAATAATTTGAAAAGAGACAAGTGTAATCAGTTTTAAACATTATCTCTGCTTTTTGTTAGTTTGTTTGTTTGTTTGTTTGTTCATGACATGTATATTAACCTAAAATCAAACCTTGTCTACCATAGTGAAAGGCTAACAGTTTAACCACTGCGTCACCATACCCGTCTTTCTTAGTTTGATTCGTTCTAGGTCTTAGAGCTAGAAATCGAGTTACGATCTCCAGTGCAAGAGGCACATGTGCTCACCACTATAGCATGTAAAGGTTAGCTTGTAACATTAGACAACCGAAAATGATTGTATTTCTGTTAGCCAAGCATTTCTGTCATTTGCCTACTGTGTGAGCACTGCCAGCAAGACAGTTTCGTTTAGAACAAGCGAGTGTGTGTGTGTGTGTGTATAGATTATTAGCCTCAAGCATTTAAAGCTTGTTGTGTGTAGCGACCATCTTGATCAGTAACCACTGAGTAAGTTTTAACAGTCAACTCGTAAAAAACAACATAGGATAGTTGTGTGTGAGTGTGGTTCATGTACTTGGGAATATGCATTAGCACCATGTGCTAGCTTTACCTTACCCTCTAGAGGTAGAGCGTTATCCCTTTATTTGGACATTGCCAATGACTGCATTCCCCACAAGTTTTACACTTAAGCCTACTTGATTAGGTTTGGTTTGCTTTAGGCTTGGTTTGGTTCAGTTGGGTTTGATTCGACTTGGTTCAGTTTAGTTTAATGTAGTCACCATTTTTTATATTTTTAGCTACATTCTTTAACCAATTAATTAATGATAGTCTACTCTTAATTCTTGAATCGATAAATTGAATTTTGTGTACACCGTTTGTCTAGCCATGCCTATAACCTATACTCCCTATGTACTACAGTCAGATCTGGAAACAAGTTCCAATGGTCGAAGACGTGTCAGTCACCATACATGTAGCCTACAATAATTCTTTCTTTACCTAGCTAGGTTTCGTCACTCACTCTTACATTATGGGTTTGCAATATATTAAAAAAAGCAAAAGTCCATGATCTTGTTGTTTTGGGTCTTTTTTGGGGAAATTCATAAGCCATAAAAAGAATGACATCATATCAAGTTCTGGAGGGATCTTGTATGTCAAAATCCCATTATCAGTTTATAAAATCTCAAGGCCATTCCCTAGCAGTTTTGGATTATTTCAATCAATGAGTCCACCACAGGAAAGATCGGAAAAATAAATACCCTTAAAACAAGTCGTCACACGACACTCTCGGAACAATGCTTCTTAAAATATAAATTCATCCATTGAACATTGAACATGATCGGCGACATCATCCTAGCTTCCCCCTCTCACCATGGTTGCCATATCGTTTGACCTTCAAGTTTCCTCAGCATCTCTGTGCTTTTTTTCATTGCCCTGTTGTCAAGTCAAGTCAATGCATTCCAATAAGCTCAAATAACATTCACATCCTGTCAGTCTGCCCCAGCAAGTTTGTTTTCTATACTCACTTCAAGCAACATATAACCAAGTTCTGTTTGTTCTATCTAAAGCCAACTTCATCGGATCAGGGAATTATCATTTGTCATGTCACTCATAATCGTTTACATGTTAAAGACCCCCTTCAGGGGGTTTAGGAATTAGGAATTCCATTGTAGGAAAAATCGGAAAACGAACCCTCGACCCGCCGTCTCATCGAAATAGCGAATACTGTATTGGTATATCACCACCGTGGCCAGTAATAGCCTCTTTGAAACACGTGCCCAGTGGTATCGTCTCTTTCTATCTACAACCACTCTTCATGAACATTTAAGACTGATTCTTTTTTTTTTAGTTTTAAAAACTAAAATGTTTTCAACAAAAGTGTCATTAGACCCTTTCGCATTTTTTTAAAAACAAAAATACTATATTCGAAAGGGGGAGTAGTGTGGGGAGGCGTCACCCCGAGTCCTACGACCCCTCGTATACGTCTCTGGCTTTATTGGTTTGTGAGATATAACAGAAAGTCTAAAATCACAGTTTTACACCAAAACATTCTGTTTCCCTCATTCTCAAAAACTTTAACCTATTACCAAAATAAAGAGGGTTTCGAGACAAGCCATTTGACACGTCATAGGACAAAATCCGACCATGCATTCGTGAGATATCAGAAAAAGTCTAAAATCATGGTTTTACCCCCAAAAGCCTGTTTCCCTCATTCTCAAAACTTTAACCTATTAATAACATATATAGGGCTTCGAGACAAGCGATTTGACACGTCACACGTCCAAATCCGACCTTGCGTTCGAGAGATATCGGCAAACTTCGTAGGAAAGTAGGCGACTATTTGGTTCTCTCCTCACCACCAAAACCCCTTCTTATCAATCATTTTTTTCAAAGAGCTCGCCCTCTTACAAAAATCCCAAGTGCGCATGCGTAAAAATAAAAACAAAAATGTTAGTCCATAGCGGCAGCCAGAGAAACGCATGCGCTATATGAGCAACAACGTTTAAGTTCATTTTAGCAGCGCACCTTATACATGTCGCATTTGAAAAGAGACTTTCACTAAAAAATTAAATTTCACCCCCTAGTAGGGGTAGGTTTTATTTAGGGGTTGAAATGAGTGGTCCATTGGAAAGGGCGCGTTAGACTGAGTCCTACGACACCTCATTTGTTAAAATCCGGTCATGGGTTCAAGAGATATTGATTAATTTAGACTACATGTATTGCGGGTGGCCTATTCAGTTGCCCCTGAGGTAGAAGCACCACTACCCCCCTACTACTGTTTGTTTCCATTTGTCATCTAGCGTGTGTGAATGGAAATGAATAAACACACTGTTAGAACAGTGTTTCACCTGTGAGGTCACTCAGCCCCCATGTTAAGAACCTTTGGTCAGCCTGTGAGCTCCTGTCAATTCAAAAGTGATCTTTCTATAAATCACGCCTCCAGGAATGTATTGCATCAAGCGCAATGCATTGGTCCGCTGGTAGGTAAGTAAGATCAACATTAAACAGCTGTTAGTAATTAACAATAGTTTTAACCAGCGTCGGTTTAGTAAAATGAGCGTTCACGATTTAAATATGGTTATTATTACAATCGTGGGTTTATGAGTATCTTAGTTATGTAGAATGACCAACCATGCAAGGCTTCTGGACCAATAAACATGACAAAGTACACGTTACCTTCAACCAAGGCATTACCTGAAGCTCCACCACGAACTGGTGCGAACAACAAAGTACACGTGACCTCTGCCTGTTACAATATCACAATCTAATAAAAATTATCGTAAGTCTGAACCAGATGCTTACGAGACGTGTGACCCGACAAACCACAAAGACGTCTTGAGCACTAGGCGGCTCCAATTTCATAAAAATATATATCTGGTCCACATTAACACTGCTACTTACAGGCATTCAAAAGCTCCGTCTGACAAATCAAAAAGTATCTCTATGTGTCATCCTGTATGATCACTCTAGAGGTAACCTGAGTAGTCAAGCATAGCTTTAGATTTACTGGCATTCACAAAAATCCAGTTAACCAACCCTATCATCATGTCAACACACGGCATAAATCAATCACTTAAAGTGAGTACAATAGCCTGATTCATACACAAGTCTGGTCCATTCATAAGAATAACTCTAATTGTATACCTTTCAATAGAATAAACATATATCATTCTCTTACAATGACTGCGAAGAGAAAAATATATTATAGCTCTTGACTTCTTAGTCACCCTGTATTCAGAACTGCTGTTATGTAACCTACATTCCAATCGAGCATACAAGCAAGGCTTGGAAAGAAGTTTCCTTTACAAAATGTGAATAAAATGCTTTGCCAATGAGTCGCTGTCTCGCCTATATATTGCACAGGGTTGCTGGGTAATATTACTGTGGTTTGGCCATGAAGAGACACCTGTCATCGTGTCTGGCTCAAATGAGTGTTCATCACTGCTAGTGAGTCCATTGCAGTTAGCAAAGTCTATCATAACATTCAATAAAATCACGCAGATTTCACTAGATAAATGTCCACAGATTAACCCATTACACTTTTAAACAGAATAACATTATTATAGTACAGTGAGGCGTTGTAGTTGGCTTACAATGATGTGCTAGCTTTCAAAGAAGAAAAGAGTAGTGGAGCATAGATATTCCTACTCATGATTGTGTCTGACAGATATTCCACGCCACTGCGGAATGTTTGTTATACAAAATAGTGCACACTGGGCACAAAAATGTTTCTGAAATGTTTTTGCAAACACCTAAAGCTTTGTGTTTTTTTTAGCGTATGGCTTTTAGTGCCGGGAGTGTCCGAGGACATGTTCGGCTCGCCAGTTTTGTAGCTGCTTCGAGACGGACACCCAATGGGTGAGCTAAAAGTACCGTTGGGGGGGGGGGAAGTTGGAAGGGAAGGGTGAGGAGTTGGAAGGTAGCGGCTGTGGCCTATAGTGAGGGACCAACCCCGGCATTTGCCTGGAAGGAAGATGGGAAACCACAGAAGGCCATTTTCAAGGTTGCCGGCGGGGGGATTCGAACCTCCTCGCCTCCCGGATGTGAGCGACTGCCATTAGTCATGCCGTAACCACCACGGCTAACTCACCCGGTACCTTTGGTGTTAATTATAACTGATACGTTTTAAGTATAATCCGGGGTTCGAATGTGTCAACACTACAACACTCAATTACACTAATATAAGATTCCACCTGAATCTTGCTCCGGTTCTAAGACCATTAAAAATGTATTTACAAAATAATTATGAGGATGAGTAAGCTTGTCTCCATCCTAAATGATACGCCCGCTACTGTGGCGTAAATAAATATTACATTATGGGAGCGTCAAAAATGACTAAAGTTTCAGCTACAGCTGATCAGTGAAAATTATAGCGCCTTGTCTCAAATTAGTTTCCATGATGTGGATTACACATAAATTACAATATTGCACCCGTGCTGAGCACCTGAGGTGGCTAACTCTTGAGCTTAGCCAACACAAAACGTGCGGAAGCTCTCGTCATGAAAATCCACCGTAAGTGGCGGCTACAAGAAAGAAAATCCTACCTAAATGACTATTTTTGCGTACGGTTGCAAAAACTAATCCAGCCCTGAACCATAACCTTACAAGAAGAAATTAATCATAACTCACGGCGACTATTGTTCACCTCTCCCTCGAAAGGAATGATTTTGAGGGGTAAATCCATTCCTCCGGGAGTTTTGCAAGGCCTGCAGCTCCCTGGCCTTGATTATGGTTATTCTCTTGTGTTAGCTTCCATATTGTAGTGTCGTTAGGTGGTCGATGGCACCTTCATACGATAGCTTAAGCCATCATGAACATCGCAGTCGAACAGGAAATGGACAGCACGTGGTCTAGTTGAAGCATCATGTCGTCAATTGGAGAATGGTGAATTTGGGTGGAATTCAATGATTCTAGTATGATTTCACGTCTCAGAAACTGATTCTACACTCGAGCAAGCTATTAGCAAAATTGACCATCTGCTTCCTTCACTGAAGCTACTTTCTCCAACACAGATTTTACACACGAAGGATATCACAATCACAAAGATATCAGTGTAATCTGGCTTATAACAAGATCGGCCTTGGCACGGCACAATTATTACACGTAGAATTTATATTTTAGCAATAGAAAGCACTGTTGATCACTAATATTTCTTACACTTGTAAGATTTTGATGTACACGCTTTCTGACATGTGGCGTTACATTCACCATGTGCTTAGTAGCACAGATATTGGAAATCACAGTTTTCGATTAAAAAAACCTCACTTACGTTATTTAAACTGGTAAAATAATACCGCACAAACACTTTAGTGCTGAAATAATACTGGATGTCTTGCGATTATCGCTGATCACGGACTCGTTGGTCCTTCAAAAATACTGAAACACCCTCGGTCTTCACGACCGGTCCAAAAACACGTCGTTATGCGTCGAACGCACTGCAGAACTACAGATCTTGCTCAGAAATACAGGTTCCATCGTCGATGACTTCCGTAGTCGTGTAGCGACTACTTACATGTACTTCGCGTTTCTGCGATGATATACCTTTGTCATTATCGTAATTAAATAAATATTATGCCAATTCAAAGTGGCTAATAATGCTGAATTTATGAATATGATTAGCTCAAATATGCAAATTAAAGATTTGACATCTTTAATCCTGTAGAAAACTATTCCAGCCATCCGAATGAAGTCAAAAGATTTCCTGAAGCTGAGGCATGCTTCGAGGATGCTTTCAGTAACTCTCAGTTGTAATAAATCATACTTCTCACAAACACTATCACCAGCATGAGCGAGTACGGGCTCATTATGTTAGTGAGAGAATAATAAAAGTGACTGTGGATTTAGGGAAAGAAAAACTAACCTTGGTACAGGTTTATGCTCCTCAAACTGGATGTTGTCAAGAGGATAAGAACCAATTTCTTTATGATTTGGAAACAGTCATTAGTAAAGAGAGAGTATTCATTACAGAAGACCTGAATGCACAGATTGGGACAGATAGAACAGGATATGAGAACGTAATGGGACCTCATGGATATAGTGGAAGAAATGTAGAAGGTGGACATCTTCTTGACTTCTGTATGAGGAATGGGTTGGTGGTGAAAATAAAAAGGTTCAAGAAAAGAGAGAGAGCCATAAGATTACACGATACAGTTGGGATGGACTACAAATGTGTGCAATTGATTATGTCATCACAGATGAGGAAAGGAGTAGAATGGTAACAGATGTTAGAGTAATACCCAGTGAAAGCTATGACAGCGACCACCGTCTATTAGTAGCGGACCTGAAAGACTTCCATGTGCCAAAAGTACAGAACATGAAAATGCCAAATCAAAGTATGGGAACTCCAGAAAACAGAAAAGAGAACTGAGTATCAGAATCGGATAAAAACCCTGTTACCAAGAGATGAAAGGAAAATTGGAGAGGCAGAATGGACCAGACTAAGGGAATCATTGGTCAAGGAAACAACATAAGTTACTGGAAAGACCAGCATGAAAACAAGGGAGAAGGAAACACCTTGGTGGAACGAAAGAGTGAGGACAGCAATCCGGGAAAGAAATCTTGTGCGGAAAGATAGGGATCAGGAAAAAAATAAACCAGAACTTACTAGTGATGAGACAAACATCAGAAACCTCGAACAAATGTACCGAAACAGGAAACTGGACGTTAAAAGAACAGTTGCGGAAGAAAAGACCAAGGCATGGAAGATATTCGCTCAGAAACTGGAGGAGGACAGCAAAGGCACTAGGAAACTACTGTATATTGTTATCAGAGGTAAAATATAAACAATGAATACCATAACGGCCCTTGAAGATGAAAATGGAAATCTCGTTAGCACAGATAGTGACATGAGAGAAGTCCTGAAGAACCATTTTGACCACCTACTGAATAGACCAGTTCAAGAGCAAAATATAGAACCGGAAATCCACGCCTACAACGAGGAACCTCCATCACTTGGATGGACACTGATGCAGTCTTAAAATCTATGGAAAAGGAAAATCTTCAGGTGCAGATGAAGTGAATGCAGACATGATAAAGGCAGCAGGCATCCAGGGCATACAGCGGCTGCACAGAGTACTCAATGCCATATGGACAGACAACAAAATAACTGCAGATTGGAGCATGGGTGTTATAATTCCCCTGTTTAAGAAAGGCAGCAGAAGGAAACCCACCAACTATAGAGGAATAACCCTGCAGTCTCATGGGCTGAAAATTCTAGAGAAGATCGTTGAAAGAAGACTAAGAACCATCATAGTGCCACAGTTGGAGGAGGAGCAATATGGTTTCAGAAATAACAGATCGACAATAGATCTAATATTTACCACCCGCATGCTGATGTAAAAATATTGGGAGAAAGGCAAGAACCTGGTCATTGTATTCCTGGATATAGAGAAGGTCTATGATAGTGTTATAAGAGATAATATCTGGGAGTGCCTGAGGAAAAGAAATGTGCTTGTGTGACTAGTAAGGAACGTCCAGGTGCTGAACAAAGACTGTATTAGCTGTGTACAAATTGGGGAAGGACGATCATCATGGTTTGAGACCAAGAGTGGAGTTCAGCAAGGCAGTGCACTGTCCCCACTACTGTTCATCAGTATTATTGATAATATAATGAAGAACGTCAAGGAAAAGTTAGGTGAATTGCATGCAGTGGCGTTTGCTGATGACATCATGATTTGGGGTGAAACAGAAGAGAAGAAGAGGAAGAAGAAGAAGAAGTACAGACCAGACTCAATGTATGGAAATCCCAGTTCCAGGAATATAACCTCAACATCAGCGAGACCAAGACAGTGGTGATGTCAGTCAACAGAGATGGGCGTCCAGCAAGTGTTAGACTTGGAGACCACCAGCTGGAGTGTGTGGACAGTTTTCCTTACCTTGGAAGTGTAATCTTCAGTGATAATTTCGTCAGTAAAGAAATTACCAACAGAGTACAAAAGGTATCAGAATTCTACCAACAAGTAAGGACACTTCTACGGGATGACATGATTCCAAAACCAGCTAAACTGGCGATGTTTTACAGCTACTTTACACCAATATTGACCTATGGTATTGAAACATGCACCCTTACAAAGAGAAATACATCAAGATTGCAAGCATCAGAGGTGAAATTTCTTAGATCCACCATCCAGAAGACCAAGATGGACAAGTTAAAAAACGAGGAGGTGAGGAAACAAGCTGGAATAAAGACATCCTTATTAGATCGAGTCAGCACATCTAGACTACAGTGGTACGGGCATGTGATGAGGATGGAGCCTACAAGATCAGCCAGAATAAATTTGGAAAGACAGGTGGATGGAAAAACACTTGTAGGAAGACCTAGAACCCGATGGATGGACATGATCTAGATTGATCTAGCGACCAGAGGATGAACAGTGGATTATGTTCTCCATGACAAGTTGTATATGGACAGGTTGACGTGGAAGAGGCTCATAAACAGTACCCGGGAAACTGCAACTGTGCAATGATGTTGATGATGAGTACCGATTGATGATTGCCATGTTATTTACACAGACAGGTTTTTTACTAGTTTGAAGTGTATTGAGCTTCTTTTGAACAATCATATTTTCCAAACCGGGACTGTGATGAACAGAATTGGTGAAGTGGGAAGGATTCTAAAATATGATACGAGTCTAAAAAGAGAGGAATGGGATGAAAGGGTAAGAAATGACGAAAAGTTACGTGTTTTGAAGTGGAAAGACAACAAAATTAATGTGTTACTCTCATGTGCGCCTGTGTGGGAAGTGAGCCTACAGGCACTTCTAGAAGGTGGTCCAAGCACCTGAAACAAATAATCGATGTTCCCCAACTTGCAATAGTAGGAGGGTACAACATGTACTGTACATGGGAGGAACTGATCTCTGCGATCGTCTATTGGCGTACTACAGGAGTGCCACCAGAACAAAGAAATGGCCAGCGAGGATGTTTAACCACTTTATGGATCTTGTAATTATCAACTGTTGGCTCATGTACCGAAGAGCATGTCGAATTCCTGCAACACTAAGGAGAGATCAACTATTTCTTCTTCGCTACAGACTACACCTATCTTCAGTTCTCATCAAATTAGTGGGTCTTTGCATCCTCATGGCAAGCATATTTCTCCCCGACTTCCAAACGACAGTGAAGTGGATGGAAATACTTCTGATGAAGATGCTCCCAAACAAATACCGTAAAGTTATTAGCCAGGCAGCTCCCAAGTTACGTTATGATATGATTGGTCATCTTCCTATTTACATGGATGATAAATTTGCATCCAAGTGCCGCCTAGAGGGATGCAAATCAAGAAGCAGGGTTCAGTGCAAAAATGTGACTTGTATCTATGTGTACTGAAAAATTATATTTTCCTGAAGTACCAAGAAAAATAGAGACAAGAATTAGACAAATTAGAGACATGAATTCGAAAAATTAGAGACAAGAAATTGAATTTTTCATAAATGTAGTGTTTTTGTAGCTAGCACGCAATTTGCAATCCAAAATAAATCTTCAATTGTAAGCAAGTCACTGTTAAGGTTTTACTTTTTCTTAATGACTGAAACCTGAGGTACACATATGTGCACCATCTATATTTCCTAAACTAATGTAATGATAATTGCAAAATCAGAAATTTTCCACTCTTCACCTCCTAATTGACAGAAATTTATCACGGGAAAAGATTTCTACCCTAGACTTGAATCTCGGGACTCAAGAGGATCGCGCGCGAGTGCGCGGATACACACATATTTCTTGACGTGAGGGGATGAAACTTTCAGCTGTTGTTATGCAAGTGAGTAGAACCACATGTTACATCCATAAAGTGTCACGAATTGGAACCTCACACACAGTGCAGTGAAACTTAATTCTTCTGATGACTGAGCACACTTTGTTAATTCTAAATTCAATGGTACGAACGAGCACTAGCCTTCACAATACTTAATGCCGAGCAGACAGCATGTTTCAACTTAGCATAGCAGTACACTTATCCAAAAGCAGTTGACAGTGAAGATACTACACTACTCTATAAGCATTGACATTTAAGTACGCAAGTTCAGTGTGGTCTAACAGTCTACTAAACTATTTCCAGTACTTCACTAATATTTCTCGCCGAACTGCACAGCAAACCATAACGGCTTAGATGTGTATTTTCGACATGTTGAAGCGACAATGGCGTTATTTAATTTTGATCCAAGCAAGACAAATATGTTGGACATTATTACTTGCAACATGGGACATTAAACACTGAAGAAGACATGATGAAGATATGGAATTTCGATCCGGGAGGACTTCTACCCAGGGATCCTTCGCGTCGATCCTCGTATATAGATGACAGCCGGTGAACACGACATCATTAGAATTTATGGATTGTCACAAATAATTGGAATAAGCCGACGATGAGTGAATGCCATACATTCTGAAGACATCGTAAGGTAAATGGAACGCCAACTTATGTTTTCTCATAACGAGTTGATCTATAGCTGAGCACAAGAGTGTATATTTTGCAGACATTCTACGTAACTGAATTATTATGGAGCGAGATGCCATTATAATTACACACATTCTACGTGTTATAGAAGGAAGTCTAATGAATAAATGTTGGATTTTTTGAGGCTATAATAATTCTCTACGACACTTTGCACTTGAATAATAATAATAATAATAATAATAATAATTATTATTATTATTATTATTATTCCCCTTTGATAATCATCTTGAGGTTTAATTAAACCAATCGCAGACTTAGATATTCCAAGGATTTTAGGGATGATTTACGATTTATTTAAGCATATTTTCTAATGAGATAATATATAAATTTGAGTAGGAAGCATCATGTTTCGATGATTAAATATAACCGTTGCCATTATTATCTATTAATGGATTATCACTGGATTATTAGTCAACAATTTAATTAATTAATTTATTTTGAAACATTCGAATGATATGCTTAATCACGATCTGCGTGAGATTTAAAGAATTTTTATGCCAATCAGCTGTAATGATGGACGATCTGATATTATATTAGTACCAGGAAGGATGTTAGAAATTTTCATTGACTATTAAAATAAATATAAAATAACCGGAGGATGGATGTGTTGTACGATAACTTTATTTGGATTTCATTTGAGGTTTGTGCTGTTATTCAAGTTTGATATTTTGATTTATGCATTCTAGTTTTGCCACATAGTTATATTGTGACGTTTTTGTCACATAATGTGAAGTTTTGCCGCACTGGCATTGATTTATTGAGAATTAATGATAAACATTTATGAATAGGAAATGATTATATAGTGATCTGCTTTACAATATTAAGCTATAATATAATGGGCCATGATATAATGTAGACATGTTGCTTGAGTTGTTAGGAAGTTTGTGTCTTTATATAATATGTTGGGCAAAGGATCTTTACGGAATGCATTATAATCCAATCCTCACTATATAATTTGAGAAGATAGAATTTTACTGTAGAGAAAGTGGTTTGCAAATTTTGAATTGTGTTGATTGCAGTTGAATGGCGACTTACTCATTCGATATAATTTGTGATCGTCTCTATTATCCGACTTTGGCATAGAATTTCACAACTTTTCATGTATGGTTGTTAGAGTTACTTTAATGGTTATTTGAATGCAGTTAATCCTATTTGCATTTGCTTAGTTGGACTTACGAATTTATACCACGATACTACGAAAACATAAAATATGGAAACGCCTTAAGAGATGATTGTTGAATTGAAACATATTAATCGAACTTAGGTAAATAAATAAAAACAATAATTATAATTATATTTTATATTGAATGGACTATTCAATTATTTGCTTCAATGAAAGAGTGTATCTTGTTCAAGTGATTTTTTATATATATATTTTGGTGTGTGTAATTATACTTTAATTAGAAAACTTATAAATCGCTCGACAAACTGTATAGATTGTTTAACGATTTTGATTCAATGTGCTGTAAATTGCATTTAGGTCGCTCAGGGACAAATGAAGTGAAATTTTATTGTGTCGCGTGCTACAACGAATTCCTGCAGTGACTAGAAGGAACTTAAGTTGAGTATAAGTAGGGGGACAGTAGCGGAGCTGGATGATAGCCTACTTTCTTACGAAGTTTACTGATATTTGATGTGTGACGTGTCGTAGGACTCGGGGTGACGCCCACTTTGTTATGGAGAACGTATTTTCCCCCAAAAATTACCCCTACTAGGGGGTGAAATAGTAATATGAACTAATTTTTGTCCTAGAGACTTGAAACTTCGTTTGTGGGTAGAAGGAGTAGGGACCTTTTATTTATGTCAAACACACTTCTTTTTGTAAAAATCTTAGTTTCCAAAATATAGCCCATTTTGAAAATGGATTTTAAAATTTTATTTTCTAGAGACTTGCAACTTGGGTAGAGGGGGAAGGACCTTTGATTGATGTAAAACCAACGTTTTTGTAAAATTCTTAATTTTGGAACTATAGCCAATTTTTAAAAATCATTTTGTTTTGTCCTAGAGACTTGAAACTTGGTTTGTGAGTTGAGGGGGACAAACAAACTATTTTGTAAAATTCCTAATTTTGGAAATTTCGCCTACTTTGAAAATTGAATTTTTTGGTTTTTATTCTAGAGACTTGAAATTTGGTATGGGGGTAGAGGGGGTAAAGACCTTTGATTGATGTCAAACCAACTATTTTGTAAAATGGCTAATTTTGGAACTATAAAAAATTCAAACTATTTTTTTGGGAAAAAAATGGAAAAATACACATTTTTTTGGACAGTGAGTGGGAGTGCTATTTTGTTGGAAAAAATAAAATAAAAGATCATCCAGCCACGGTGGCCATGCCCTGAAAAATCCATGGGTTTTTCTATGGGACGGCGGGACGTAATACGACGGTTCGTTTTCCGATGTTCGATGGAACGGCGGGACGTGATACGACGATTCGTTTTTTGATGTGACTGACCACGGTGGCCCTGCTTGCCAATACATTCATCGATATGTTAGGAATCATGGATCGCAGAGGCATATGCGGTGGCCATGCTTGCCAATACATTCATTGATATTTGGTGAATCATGGATCGCAGAGGCTTATGCGACGGCAGGCATTCGAACCCGAGATACTGTGGGACAAAGTCTAGCGCGGGAAAATCCATGTTTCCATATCATGAAATTCAAAAACTTCAAACTGACATTTAAAAAAATGTAAATGATAATTGACAAATGGCAATGTGTGAAATGTGAAATTGAAAAACAAATGAACAAATGGCTATCGTCATTTTTTAAATTAAAAAACATGGTGCTCTATGGTTGAGGTGTGAACCAAACCTCCGTCTACTTATTTGGACCACCCGAGGCTGAGTAGACTTGTTTTAGTTCTCATACCTCTTTTAAAATTTTGTGTTAAAGCTGGGAATTGAACTCAAGAGCTTTGAAGTGCCAGCTAAGTAAGCTAACCACTACGCTACAAAGGCAAATTTATACCACTCTTAATGAACAATAATAAGAAAAACATGGTGACACTGTTTCTGTTCCACAGTCTGCTAGTCACTAGCCAGCAGCTGGGGTCTTGGAGCACGATACAGTTGACATTTTGTAATGAGATGTGACATGTTTCAAAGTATTATGGGTTGCTGTTAAGTGAAAACTAATCCTGTACAAGGAAACAAGAGTTCAAACCCTTACCTGACATAACTACTGTATTGCTTTAACATGGCTTAGCGATACTGTATTATTATGATACTCTATACACAAACCATAGATAGAGTGTATTGTTTAAGTCCACTCTCTCTTTCTAAACATAGCTAGAGACTGTCAATGGTTAACAATTGCATTAATAGTGGGGGTGGGATGTAGAGATAGTAATTTAGTAAAACAGAAAATAACCATAAAATATTTTTATTAACTTCATTTTATATTAGATACACACTGAATACAACTATCTAACTCTTTACCATTGTTTGATATAGATTTTTTAAACACAACGCTTGTTGTAGATCCTTTTGTAACTTTCTCCAGGTACTCTTGTTCTTAAAAACTGTGGAAGCCGCAATGGGTTTATAGACATAAAACCCTTATCCTCTTCTTTTTCATCATAATCAGTATTATCATCATCATTATGAATATTATTATCATAATTATTATAGTCATTGTCGCCATCATCATCATCATCATCATTATCCTCAACATCACTAGAACTATCCAATTCCTCTTAATCCCTTTCCACAGGGACCTCATGTAGAGTCTGCGTTGCTTTTGGTAGTGTTAAGGATGTTTTGAACGTTGACAACTGTCTTAACATGACTTTTTTAGCTGATGATAAATGATTTTTAACAAACAATGCACTATTTTGAGCAGAAATATATTTTTCTTGGACTTGCTTTTTTACCTTGGTTAGAGTATTTTGTGTATTTAAATGTGTATTAACTTGAGATTCGCAATGATGTTCGTTTGAAGTAAGTACGTTGGAGTCTCTTGTTGTAATCATTCTTTGACACTCTTTGGATCGTTGTTTTGAACATCACCAAATAACAGTTCCATCTTTATTGGTTGTTTTTACAATATATGTATATCCTTTATAGTAGACACATGACTTGCCGAAGCTGGTTGTTGAGCCTTCTATATCAACTAATACATATGAATTAAATTTTAGTAAAGTCACAAGAACAATCTTTAGATTACAAGCGATTTACACACACACTTTCCTAAATGTCGAGCATTTTGTTAAGGACCCCCTATATTCCCTACACAAGGCTATACATGTTAGTTCTAAACACATAGTTGTTAGAGCTTTGCGAGGAGTCCTGTTCGTTCCACTCGGATAACCAGCAATACTCTCCCAGACACCCAAGTCTTTCAAATAAAAGGTCGTTCCCGTTTTCCAGTCCAAATAATTAGATCGCCCTAAAAGCCGAGCGATCGATGGAAGTGACGCCATATCACTACTTCCACTGTCACCCATGGTTGCTTGGCAAAATGAATGCACAAAAAATATACTCACAGATTAACGTTTACTATACCGTAATAATCATAGCACATCACGGAATGGCACTGGGCCCATGACCTGTTAGCAACGGTTGAAAAAATAAACATGATGTGCACACAAATCTTGTCACTGCTGGACTACTGTACCAGGTTTTTTGTTTTTTGTTTTTTTTGTAGGTTAGGTAAAGGGCATAGCACTCATGCTCTGAACCCAGTCACAGCCCTAAAAATACTATTACACGTGAAGAGTATCCAATATTTGAACTAGAAACTACTGGAAAAGTGTAACACATACATACAAGGACAAAGAAAGGTTCTAATCTTCACACCAAGCGACGTACCTTAGTGGCTTACTACTTTAACACAAACATGACATCGTCACACTTAAGGGTATGGAAATTAAAACTTAGGGGAGCATTCGTGCAGAAATCTAAGGAAGGCATGAATAACAGAAAGAATGGTAGAATGAAGGAGCACAGAAATATTGAGAGGGAGGGGGAAACCTAACGAACGTAAATTGTGTAGAAAGGGGGCTCGTTGAGTGTCATAAAGAGGGCATTAAAATATTAAATGATTTATAGTACCGATTGCCTTAGAACAGTATGGAACAGTATAAATCATAACGACGCGGCTTCTAATAAAACTAAACGATTTAATAACAAACATGTAAACTATGGCTAAACATTCATACAAAAAAACTCTCCCATTCTCTCATCTCTACATTCACGCCACTGATAGAACTGCGTTCTATGAACGCTATGACAAAATTTGGGGTAGCTTGTGTCAATACATCAAGCTGTACAACAATTACGCACCCCTGTGTATAGGGTATAGGTATGGATATTGTTTTTGCCAACAGCTGCTTACTGCGTATGACAAGGGTGGAGACTGGTAGGTGAGACGGTCTTTTACGATGTGAACACTGTAACAGGCAGTAGTCAACCGAAGCTTTAGTAGGTGTAAGTCCTGACGAAGTATGGTCCAAACAGAAGGTTAACCTTAAACACCTGAGGATTTTTGGTTGTACTGCATATGCGCATGTACCTGATGTCCAAAGGAAAAAGTTCGACAGCAAGAGTAGAAAGCTGATGTTTGTTGGTTATTGTGAGAATAGTTCTCAATATAGACTGATTGATCTAAACAAACCAAAGGTTATTATTAGAGCAAGAGATGTTGTATTTTTAGAACATGAGATGTTTTGTAAAGATTCTGTTCATAATTCTGTTGATTTTAACAAGAGAAGCTACTATGAGAGTTATGTTCCTGCCTTTGGAAACATTGTATTGCCATATTGTGAACCAAATACTCAATCTGGTGTTAAGATTTCTAACAATGTTAATGAACAATGTTAATGAACCCGAGGATAACTCTATCAGTGATGTTATTGATGATGATGCTCATAGTGATCTCAATGATGAACTAATATGTAGCTTTCGTGGGAGAGAGGTTCGTTTACCTGAGATTTACAGGGATTTTGAACTAAATTATCTTGTGTTAGTTGCTGATGATGAAAGGGACCTTGAACCATTGAGCTATGCTCAAGCTATCAAATGCAGTGATAGGATAAAATGGGAAAGGGCCGTGAAGGAAGAGTATGATGCTCTAATAGAAAATGAGACTTGGAAATTGGTGGATTAACCTGCCAACAAAAAACAGTTAGCTGCAAATGGGTCTTTAAAATTAAAGACAATCAAATTGGTGAGGATAGTTTTAAAGCTAGGTTAGTTGCAAGGGGATCTACCCAAACTCCAAGGGTTGACTATTGTGAGACTTTTTCTCCTGTCACAGGGAGATCAGTCATCAGATTCTTATTGGCTTTGTCATTGTGAGGTTTGAAGCCATCGAAGACGATCGAAACTGGTCATCCTAGTGTATTTATTAATCGTATGTAATTTATTTCAGGATCAGGGCATAACCCAGCTCTATTTGGGTACATTCGTGTTGACCGACTGAAAAGCACCAAACTTTTGTTGGCTTTGTCAGTAAAAAACAATTTGAAATTGTATCATTTTGATGTTTGCACTGCCTTTCTGAATTGTAGTATTTAGGAGGAGATCTACAAAACACAACCTGAGGGTTTTCATGTTAGTGGACAAGAAAATCAATTTTGCATGCTTCAGAAGTCTATTTATGGGGTGAAACAAGCATATAGGTGCTGGAATTTTGTAATAACGAAGGAACTCTTAAACATTGGCTATCAGAATTCCAAACAAGAACCATGTTTGTTTTTCAGAAAGTCTGATGGTTACTATAATTGTTTGTATGTTGATGATCTGCTCCTTGTAACTAATGATTCAAGGGAAAGGAAAAGGCTGAGCAGGAAATTAGGAGAGAAGTTCAAATTAAAAGATCTAGGGGAAGCTAGTAGTTTGTTGGGAATGAGGATCAGGAAGAAAGGTGAGAAGCTATTTGTGGATCAGGAAAACTACATTGAAAGGGTGCTACACCACTTTAACATGTCAAATTGTAACCCAGTTGACACTCCTTTGGAAACAGGAGTTAAATTTGATCCTGTCAATGATTCCAATAAAATACCTGAAGGAATCCCTTATAGGAACTTAATGGGTTGCATGAACTATCTGGCTGTAACATTCTGCACAGATATAGCTTTTGCAACAAGCTTGTTTAGCCAATTCAACTCCAATGCATCTATGCAACACTGGAGAGCTGCTCGGAGAGTCTTAAAATACCCCAAGGGTACTGCCCCCGTAAAATGAATTATAAGGGATGAAAATGGGAATAATATTTTTTTTTCGAAGCCCATGATAAAATTTAACCCAGGAATATTGTGGCTGGAACTTGGCAGAAACCAGTCGTGAGGCGACGTTGAGCAGGAGGGAAATTCCGTCACGTGATTGTATTGCGCAATGGAAGTTTCCAGAAGCTTAGAATCGACCTAGCAACAGCGAATATTCCCAGGAATTGTTTAAATATTGTTATAAATTATCACATTGTATATGAGGTGACAGCCAATAGGAAGAAGTTTTAGAGAAGACGGGAGTTCCAGCAACTAAATTTTTATGGATATTTAATTCATTTAAGCCCCCTAGAGAGTGAATTTATTTAATGGAAAAGAGAAGAATATGAAAATAAAATATTGGAAATATTTTACAAGTCAATAGCATGTCGCTATTGGAAGGAATAAGCGATTTGCTAGAGCCCGCGCGAATTTGAGAGGGAATTCAGAAAAGCGGCCAGAATCGGTAGACTTGGAGGGGAGATGCCAAGCATCGAGGCTCTTTATTACCTGAATGTCCGAGAGGTGAGACGTGTGTTACTGGAAGAGAGAGGAGTTCCGAGTGTTTCACCGAGCTTATAGAAGGTGACTCGGGGAGACAAGGCCTAAGCGGGGGTAGAGTTAGGAGATTACCGCGCCTTGAAACTAAGTGAAGTTGCGATGAACTTATATGCCGAAATCACTTTAGTCTGATCCACTATAGAGACATTATTTCAACTACAGATCGTAGCTTGTTATCAGATATTGTGTATTACGAACTTTCAGAAGTTTGAGGAAAGTATTTCAGCAATTATAAGCAGTTTTGTGAAGCGAGAGAAAAGTGTTTCTTTCCAGCGCGATAAGACACTTTTGTCCGAGCGACTACAGCGCATGCACCAGCCACAAGTGAGTATGGGTGTATGTTAGCATTGCTTGTGTGGAACTGTATTACAACAAATAGGATGGAGATGTATTTCATATTGAAGAAGGTTATTCAGTCTACTATTGTGAAGATTATTATGGAATAAATTAATATGTGCGCCAGGAGTATAGGCAGATAGTAGCAACATAGTCAACGGTGGAGCTTCGTTAGAGGAGACCGTTCATGAATGTCTACTTAATGAGCGATCATGAGGCTTGATGTACAACTCTATGCTAGTGCATTCGTGTCAAACATGAGCTCACCATTAACATCAGCGACTACAGAACGATGTTCATATTCCATCTACATGAATGTTCGTTTCGCGAGTGAGGTCCACGACTTTCTTCTCGAATGCCTTTCGAAGTGGAAAGCAGAACTTTCGACGCTACTCACTGTTATGATGAATCTGTGCTGTGACGGAGAAAGAAGAAACATCAAGATTATCAAGAGGTCCAGGGTTATCCCGGTCACAAAGAAGATGATGATTGGAGGCCCGCAGTTCGATTCCGGTCGGAGCTTGCTGTTTTCCAGTAGGGGAATTCGTTCCTTTCCTGAGGTCACGAGTTCTTGGAGACGAGCTAGGATCCAGCCCAAATCTTTGGGTGATGTAACATCCGAGTATTTTATAATACTCTATTTTGATCTTCTAGACTTAGAGACCAGGTAGCAGTGTTCACTAACCTTGTAGTTAGAGCTTGTAGTGACATTTTATGAGCAAATCCTTTATCCATATTTCGACACAATATTTATGTACTCCTTGTCTTGCCTTTTTATTCCTCGAAATTTATTGTAGTGATCGTCTTGCGACGCTTTTAGCTTCGTTTGTTAGGAATCCAGTTTCTGAACTGAGCTTATTTGTCTTGTTCGAGGAACAAGCTTTTGTCATTTCCTTTAAGGAACAGTAATTTATTTTCGACGTTTATGAATTCATTCTGAATGCAGGTGATAGACATTTTCGTCTATGTTACCCACTAAATTAATTTTTATTAGTTTAATTTGGGCATTTTATCCGTCGAGAAGAAACGTCAAGAAAAGAATATCTTGGTAGTGATATATTGTGAAATATCATGACATCTTGTGGAAAAGAAACATATAACGTGGAAACGATTACTATCATCAGAACTCATATACATTCGTTCAGAATGGAGATAATACGAATATGACTAATTGTATGTTTTATTGAAGAAAGCTATGAACTTTCAGTCATTTAAACTATTTGAAGCTAGAATCTTTTTGTAAGATTTTTTATTATCATCCGACGTTAGGGTAATTATCGTTCGATATACTCGTCGTGATCGATTCTTGTTGGACACACAGATATAATGTTGTGATTAAATATTTACGAGGAGTCATATCATGTCACGTTGTAGACATAATATTCCTTCTTCGATAAAGTCGAACCCAGAAGTATGAAGATGAGATGCGGTATTTTTATGAAATGTATGCACGACAGTTTATATTTATCAGAGTAACGTTTCGAGGGTAATAAGTGAGGAGGTTAGTATCGTAAAGTCCAGTGATCGTTAAGATGTATAAATTAATGATTTAACAATTGTTGTTATTGTTCAATAAACCAGCGATCGTTGTGACAACGCTGAGGAATTATGCCCTTTTAAGGAATGCCAGTTTGAAAGAAGTGAAGTTGATAACCCTTTGATAGTGGTTTTTGTGTATGTATTTCCGTATGTAGTTGGCATACAAGGGTATTGCGAGGGTGTTTTCCGCATTTTTTTATTACAGTCATTGCGTGGGCATGACTTGAGTTTGGCAAGGCACAAAGGTGTGAGTAGAGAGTACTCCATATTTAGTATACACGACTTTGGATTAGAGAGGACCTGAAGGGTCGAGGTTGAAATTGAAACGGGAAATAGATAATGGCATCTGTTATGTTACACTCTTATCGAGATTATTAAACCCGAATATGTAACGACATATGTTTCACCTTAAGTGGTCGAATGTATTTAAACTATTTTGACACCAGATCAGAGAGGAGAGACTGGTGGTGGTTATTTCTGGAAATGTGTAAGATTTTAAGGATTTCAGTTCACTGTGTTTGACATAGCTATTAGATCGGAGCTCAGGCTCAAGTGTATATAGACGCTACTCATTTGAAAGGACTATAGCTGATGCTATAAGCGTCATTGTAAATTCATTAAATGTTAACTTTCATTACTTGCCAATCGAGTGTATAAAATGTTACGCATGGGAAGTTTATTGTTTGTTTAACTAAGTGGTTAGAGTATGAATGAGTATGTGACTGGATGTGGTTTGTTTCTTGTTCAGTGCGAATGAAATAATCTCAATTGGGACGTCACAATGCGAGAGTGTGAATGGAAGTGTGTATAGAAGTTTTATGTTAATAGCGTGTAGGATGTGCGTACAATTCATGTATTTGTCTGACGTGAATCTGTTTATTTTTAACACAGCTTTTATTGTTATGGAGAGGTGTATTTGTGAGCCAGGCGGGAATAGCGAGGGCTTCTGTAAAACTCGTTTCTAGCCAAGGCCACGGCCAGATCGCACAAATGGAGAAAGTTGTTGCGAACCGCACGGCTTGCAGTTATTTTATCCAGCCAGCACTGGGAATGTAACGGGTTATGTTATGTCATCAGACGCGTGGCGAAGGTCGCGCGCCCTTAGCACCCAGATGTTCATTGGAACGCGCCAGAGGAATGTAAATACACAGGGGTGCGTAATTGTTGTACAGCTTGATGTATTGACACAAGCTACCTCAAATTTTATCAAAGCGTTCATAGAACGCAGTTCTATCAGTGGCGTGAATGTAGAGATGAGAGAATGGGAGAGTGTTTTTGTATGAATGTTTAGCCATAGTTTACATGTTTGTTATTAAATCGTTTAGTTTTATTAGAAGCCGTGTCGTTATGATTTATTTTAGATATAAAGAGATGCAACTGTGAAACTCATTATAGGTCCAGAGGCCGACCACGAGATCCCCGAGAATAAGGTAGGTGTTCTACTGCGAGCTAAGTGTATTTTTCATGTAATTCACAGTTGTGTCGTAATTTCCGCCTCGTATATTCGCGAGGGTCTAGTTGGAAGTAGATCCTTGACTAGTATTTTGCGCCGGAGCAGTCAGGCTCTACGAATCCAGCTGTTGCTTCGGATATCCAACAGACCGCCTCTAGAATATACGGGGACAGTGGAAAGATGGCACCCTAGACTTTGGGGCCTCGAAAATAGCTTCGTGAGGCCATTTAGAAGCTATCCAGATGACAGCTTAATTTTTAAGTTGATGGGATTAATAAACCATACCATCTGTGATGAGCTAGAGTGTAATTATATAGGTAATATTTGCTTTGTTTTTAATAAAATTGCACTCAAACGAAATATCAGATCTAATGGATAGCCTGAGAAATGAGTAATATGTTATATTTTCGGTATGACCTATGATCTGAATCTATTTTCATTTTACCGGCTCATGGTTATTGACAGCCATGCTAATGTAAAGCTAACTTGCTTAATGGTGATAAATGTAAATGTTCTTTATGGTAGTATATTTGAAATAAATCACACGCGAACGTTTAGGAACTGGTATTTTAGAAATAGATTGTATGGTAATTTAGCATTAAGTTAATGTTAAGGCGAGACGATAAGATGCCCAAATACATGGATTGAAAGGATGCTCTAAAGTGTTGCTATATTGCTTTATTTGTTTATATTCTTATAGCACTTTTTATTATTGTAATTGTTGTAATGGCAACGATGGTGACGGAGGATGTCCGTAAGTTGATGAACGAGATGAAGGAGAGTTTGTTGCAGAAAATGGACAGTAACATGAATAAGAAATTGGATAGTGTGGAAAATCAGATTAAGGAGAATCTGAAAGTAAATGTTATTGATTTACAGAGGAAATTGTACGAGGCAAAGAAAGACAGAGAGCAGCTAAAGAAAGATCGACAGGCAGATCTTGATACTGTGGTTAGTAAGGTCAGTGGTGTGGAGGAAAGTTTCAAAGGAG
Organism: Meconema thalassinum; assembly: GCA_946902985.2. NCBI lineage: Eukaryota > Metazoa > Arthropoda > Insecta > Orthoptera > Tettigoniidae > Meconema > Meconema thalassinum. Next base: position 445,831,154 of record OX336389.2, read on the forward strand.
ATATTCAGGGTATGCAAAATTCTTTACAGGGATTGCAGACCAGCTCCGGTGAATTGAAGGTGGATGTTAAGGGTGTGCATTCTGATGTTGCCCTGGTCAAAGATGATGTTACATTGGTTAAAGATGACGTTTCTCTTGTAAAGTCCAATGTTGCCCATGTTCATAACGATGTTGTGCTTGTGAAATCAGAAGTTGCCAATGTAAGGTCAGATGTGTCCCTTGTTCAAACAAAGGTAGATAAGGTTCGGGAGAATGTGAATAACATGCAAATCGATGTCAATAATGTCCAGACAGAAATAACTAGTGTACAAAATGATATAGGTTAAGTACAGTCAGAGGTTAATTCTATGTTTGTTGATGTAAATAAGGTCCAAGGAGACATTAATAAGATCAGGAAGGAAGTAGAAGAATCTAAAACACAATGCTCAGAAGGTATAGGTGCTTTGAGATCGCAATTTGTTGACGATTCTCTAAATACCATTGTATCTTTAGCTGAGTTGAAAACTAACGTTGATACTCTGCGTAGTCAGGTGATAGACCCCCAATAAAATTTTAAAGGAGGACATTGAACTTGATATAGTCAAAATGTTGAAGGCTAACGTAGTAATTTGGAAAGACGAATGGGATAAGTCGAGCGCAGAACATATTAAGCTAATACAAGGTGAAGTTGAGAGTAAGCTTGCAAGTACGCAATTACAGATCAATCGTGATGTAATGTCTGTTAGGTCGGATCTAGGGAAGCGTATTGATCAACTATTACAGAGACAGGTTGACGACAAGAATCAATCGGTCGAGGAAAATCAAGCGTTAAAGGAAACGTTAGAAAGTCGTAGTAAACGTTTAGAAGAAACGTTAGAAAGTCGTAGTAAACGTTTAGACGAAAGGATAGATACAGTAGTCACCGTCGTGAATGAGATTAAGGAAGGAAAATCCACTAATATTGAGGAATACATTAGTGGGAAATTGAAAAATCTGAGCTTAGGAGACGTGGCAGATCTTGAAGTCTATAAGGAGGATATGAAGAAAGAAATAGGGAAGCAAGTGAAATAGTTGATTGCGGAGATAGAAGTAAGGGAGAAGATAGAAATGGAGGACTATGGAGATTGTCGTAGAAAACTCAGTATGGAAACAGGAGATAGAGAAGTGAGGCCAGAAGAAAGGATGTTAAGACACCAAGAGGGACTCGAAGATAGAAGTGGAGAACCCGAAAGAGAAAGGAGGGAATATCGTCCCAGTTTCCAGGATTCTCAACAGAGAAACGTGACGGTAATCCGTAATTTTGAGGACAAACCTCGTAAATTTACCAACCTCGATTCTTACACCCCAATTGAGTATATCAGGGATATCCGTGACTATTTTGCGGAGGCTCACATTCCGAGAGAACGGGTGATGAAGATAGTTGAACGCCATATGGGAGAGGGCCCCCTTGAATGGTTTCGCGCCTTCAGGTACACATTTGTGGACTTCGAAGAGTTTGCTGAAGCCCTAATGAAACGTTACTGGTCCATAGAAGCGCAGAACAGTTTACGCGCAGAAGTATACTCCAGGAAGTATTCGGGCACATTACCGACGCTTTACGCCGATTTCTTTACAACGCAACTTGCCCGGGTACGTTTTTGTAACCCCCACTATCTACGGCACAACTGATAAATGCCATTGCCAGAATGTTGCCAGTTGAAGAGAGAAGACTGATAATTTCGTCAGGAATCAGCGATTTGGCCGGCATGGACGAACTTCTTCGGAAATTGGATTATACTAGTCCAACGCCCAATGTCGTAGCGAGAAACCAACGTCAGGACTATAAAGATATTAATACTGTGTATATTGATCAGACACAGCAAACAGAAAGCCCTCAAGAACAGGAGAAGGGAAATGTAGGTCCAGAAAGAAATACCTATTTTAGAGATAGGCGACCTGAACCAAGGTATAGGAGATTCCGTGGTGGCCGTCCAATTCAACAACAACAAGGACGTGGAAACCATCAGGAGAATCGAAGAAGCGGTTTCTTCCACAACAATACTAATTATCGGAATAACAATAATTAAAATGATCGAAACAACCGCAATTATCAAAACCAAAACCGAGATAGACCACACAGAAATGAGGTTATGACCAAAGAGAACTACGACGAACGCCACCAAGAAGGAAAGCGATTCTTGAAGGAATTAAGAGAAAAGGAAGGTGGAAACGGAAGTAACTCAAGCTTGAGCGTGGATCCTAAACCCGGTACTAGCCAGCAAGGAATCCGTGAGAATGACGCTCAAGGACAAAAAAAAAACTCCATTTTCGAAACAGAACTAGAGGAAGAGAGGAATACCACCACACTACACCAGATTTTGATAAATGAAGTATACGAGGTGACGGATGTGGGTCTATTGTTAGAAGATGAGATCATAAGAGAGGAAAGGCCATATGAATTGCCAATTATATGCATAACTATCGATGATCAGACATGCAAGTCTTTGATGGACATGGGAGCTATTATGTCTATAATATCTCATGAGTGTTACCAGAGAGTATTGGGTAGTGACAAGATGACGGCTTTGCCCGCATCTGCTGTGAAAGTGCGTGGCATCTTTCAAGATAAAGCTGTGAAGTGTAAGACTCAAGTTTTGCTGAACTTTGAAATAAATGCACGTGCTTATGAACATATTTTCATCGTGGTGGACAAGATAAATTTTGACATAGTGCTTGGGATTGATTTTATCACGAAGGTGGGAGCCATTATTGATATGAAGAATAGGTTCATTAAATTTAGCGAGGGGATTATTTACACAGAAGAGTTAGAAAAATAGGAACTCAATAACAGTTCAGATACGGATTATAGGGAAGATATTCTAACTAATGTTATTGAGGAGGTAGAGAATGCTAGAGAAAAGCCTATCCTCAAATCCGAAGGGTTTGATGAAATTCAAGAGGAATTTGAAGAATTAATTATGGAATTTAAGGATGTTTTTGACGACAAACCTGGGTTAATCAAGGATTACAAGTACAAGATTAGATTGACTGATGAAACCCCTTATCAGAAGCGGATATACCCCATCCCAGAGAAATATTATGAAGAAGTAAGAGGGTTAATCAAAAAGATGGAAGTAGATGGCATTATTAGGAAACAGGCGTCTTCATATATCAACCCCATCACTGTAGTGAAAAAGAATAATGGACAGCTACGCCTATGTCTTGATGCACGTTCGATCAACTTGAAAATTCTTCCTGAGGCAGACAGGGCCCCGAAAATTCGTGATCTCTTAAGGAAATTCAAAGGAAAGGCCTGATTTTCAGTTTTGGACTTAACAGCGTCGTTTTACCAAATTGAGTTGGAAGAGGAGAGTAAACAGTACACCGGTTTTCTCTTCGAACAGACTTCATGGGTATTTCAAAGGCTACCTTTTGGTATAGTAAATAGCTGTCCAGCGCTAATCAGAGCCCTTGATGGTAAGCTCACTGACGAGGTCAAGAAGAACGTGATATGTTACATCGATGATTTGATCATATCATCTCCGGATGTTAAGGAACACTTGGTGCATTTACGTAAACTTTACGAGAACTTGAGGGATGCGAATATCAAAGTGAACTTTGGTAAATGCTGCTTCATGCACGAACGGATTAATTTCCTAGGTCACACCATCGATCGGGAAGGTTACCACCCAAACATTGAGAAAGTAGAGGCTATAACTAGATTCCCTAAGCCCACCAAGATCAAGCAAGTACGCGAGTTCGTGGGAGCTTGCCAGTTTAATAACAGTCACTGTCCGAAATACTCTGAGATCATGGCACCTCTTTATGAATTACTGAAGAAGAACAATCGTTGGAAGTGAACGAGTGCCGCCGACAAGGCCTTTGAAAACGCGAAGGAGATGTTGAGGCAAAATGTCAAGTTGGAATACCCGGATTTTGACCGCATATTTTATATCGAATCCGATGCCTCCCGCGTAGGTATAAGTGCTGTTCTGTACCAGAAGGATGAGGATGGAAGAAGGCACTATATCGCTTTCAATGGTAGAAAGTTGAAACGACATGAGGAGAACTATTTTACAACAGAACTGGAGGCATTAGCCTTTGTTACAGCTCTACAGGCTTGGAAGAAGATACTGATTGGTCATCAGATCATTATCGTGACCGACCACAAGGCATTGCAGTTTATGCTTCAAACTGATATGTCGAGTGACAGGTTAACACGATGGGCCCTTTTCACTCAGCAGTTTAACGCTACTATTGTCCACCAGCCAGGAAAAGATAACTTATTGGCTGATGCATTATCGAGAAACCCTATTAAAATGTGCAGATTAACCATGTACAATTGGAGCAAGAAGATTTAGAAACCGTTAGGAGATTAGCCCGAATCGGTGTATCACAGAACAGATACGCTCCAATCAGGAAAATGTACAGGTTCCTAAAAGTAATAATAATGTTATTGGTTTTACGTCCCTTTTAACTACACAGGCTTTTAGAGACGCCGGGGTGCCGGAATTTTGCCCCGAAGGGGATCTTTAACGTGCCAGTAAATCTACTGACACGGCTCCCTCGCATTTGCGCACCCTCAAATGCCAGCTGACTGCGCCAGGTTTCGAACCTGCAACCTTGGGCTCAGTAAGCGAGAACGTTACCCCTGAGCCACGCAGCCAGACGGTTCCTAAAAGGTTTCATGGACATAGCTGATGAGGATTATGTCGCAACCCAGAGACGATCGCGCCACTTTGTTTTGAGCGGAGATATAGTATGCAAGTATATTGACGCCGAGCATACAAAGCCACGCATAATTGTGCCCCCTATTTTGGTTTCAAAGTTAGTATGGCTAGCACACCACTCAATAGGACACGGTGATTTAGAAAAGACTCTCACTACACTGAAATAGAGATTCACATGGACCAACATGAGATCCACCATTAGGAAGATAATAAGATCTTGCGATGAAAGCCAAAGAGGGAAATTCACATCTGAGTTGTTAAAAGGCAAACCAAGGCCTATGATACCTTCTAGACCACATGAGCTAATGGCGGCGGACATTTTTGGCCCCTGTCCTAAGGGTTACCAAGGGAACCAGTTCTTGTTAGTGAGAGTGGATCTCTTCTCCAAATTTGTGACGATGGACCTTATGCAGAAAGCAAATACAAGAAATGTAGTGAGCAGATTGGAGAATTCTGTTTTTCGGAAAGCTGGAAGACCAGAATATTTGTTATCTGATCACGGAGCCCAGTTCACCTGAGCGGAATTCGAAGCAGACATGGAAAGATTAGGAATACGACACATATTTTCCAGCGTGCGTTATCCTGAATCAAATTCTAGTGAGAGATATATGGCTGAATTTAGTAAATTCTGTCGCATTTTCTGCCCTAATGATCACCCCAGTTGGGTTACGTATGTGCCTATCATTGAAGAATGTTTGAACTCCACAGTTCAAGAGAGCACGGCAGAAGTTCCAATGGTCTTACATTTAGGAAGGAAACCAGAAAGACCTTGGGACAACACATTTAATTTTATTCCTCAAGATCCAGATGTAGGAAGACAAGAGAGGTTAGACAGAGCGAAGGAAAAGCTCCAGAAGGCGGCCGATAAACGCATGAAAAGAGTAGAAGGGAAGAGATTTAGTAAGCCCTTAGACGTGGGAGACACGGTGTTATTGCGCCGACCTCTCAAAGCGACGTAAGCAAGAAAATATACCCGAAGTTCGGAGTTATATTTATTGGCCCGTTCCGAATTGAGACTGTCTATGGAAATAATTGTTATGAGCTGTATGATGAAGAGAACAATGTCATTTTGGGAAAATACAACGCAAAGAACCTGAAGAAATATTTTAAGAAAGTAGGCTGAAAGTTATAATTCATTTTCGAGTTCAGTGACATGTCTTAGGTCCTGATTCGAAGTGGTTAAAACAATTTTGCAACTGTTTTTAAATTGAGATGGAAGAGGAATGCCCCCGTAAAATGAATTATAAGGGTTGAAAATGTTTTTTTTTTCGAAGCCCATGATAAAATTTAACCAAGGAATATGATGGCTGGAACTTGGCAGAGACCAGTCGTGAGGCGACGTTGAGAAGGAGGGAAATTCCGTTACATGATTTTATTGCGCAATGGAAGTTTCCAGAAGCTTAGAATCGACCTAGCAACAGCGAATATTCCCAGGAATTGTTTAAATATTGTTATAAATTATCCCATTGGATATGAGGTGACAGCCAATAGGAAGAAGTTTTAGAGAAGACGGGAGTTCCAGCAACTAAATTTTTATGGATATTTAATTCATTTAAGCCCCTAGAGAGTGAATTTATTTAATGGAAAAGAGAAGAATATGAAAATAAAATATTGGAAATATTTTACAAGTCAATAGCAGGTCGCTATTGGAAGGAATAAGCGATTTGCTAGAGCCCGCACGAATTTGAGAGGGAATTCAGAAAAGCGGCCAGAATCGGTAGACTTGGAGGGGAGATGCCAAGCATCGAGGCTCTTTATTACCTGAATGTCCGAAAGGTGAGACGTGTGTTACTGGAAGAGAGAGGAGTTCCGAGTGTTTCACCGAGCTTGTAGAAGGTGACTCGGGGAGACAAGGCCTAAGCCAGGGTAGAGTTAGCAGATCGTAGCTTGCTATCAGAGATTGTGTATTACGAACTTTCAGAAAGTTGAGGAAAGTATTTCAGCAATTATAAGCAATTTTGTGAAGCCCGAGAAAAGTGTTTCTTTCCAGCGCGATAAGACACTTTTGTCCGAGCGACTACAGCGCATGCACCAGCCACAAGTGAGTACGGGTGTATGTTAGCATTGCTTGTGTGGAACTGTATTACAACAAATAGGATGGAGATGTATTTCATATTGAAGAAGATTATTCAGTCTACTATTGTGAAGATTATTATGGACTAAATTAATATGTGCGCCAGGAGTATAGGCAGATAGTAGCAATATAGTCAGCAATGGAGCTTCGTTAGAGGAGACCGTTCATGAATGTCTACTTAATGAGCGATCATGAGGCTTGATGTACAACTCTATGCTAGTGCATTCGTGTCAAACATGAGCTCAACATTAACATCAGCGACTACAGAAAGATATTCATATTCCATCTACATGAATGTTCGTTATGCGATTGAGGTCCACGACTTTCTTCTCGAATGCCTTTCGAAGTGCAAAGCAGAACTTTCGACGCTACTCACTGTTATGATGAATCTTTGCTGTGACGGAGAAAGAAGAAACATTAAGATTATCAAGAGGTCCAGGGTTATACCGGTCACAAAGAAGATGATGATTGGAGGCCCGCAGTTCGATCCCGGTCGGAGCATGCTGTTTTCCAGTAGGGGAATTCGTTCCTTTCCTGAGGTCACGAGTTCTTGGAGACGAGCTAGGATCCAACCCAGATCTTTGGGAGATGTAACATCCGAGTATTTTATAATACTCTATCTTGATCTTCTAGACTTCCAGACCAGGTAGCAGTGTTCACTAACCATGTAGTTAGAGCTTGTAGTGACATTTTCTGAGCAAATCCCTTATCCATATTTCGACACAATATTTATGTACTACTTGTATTGCCTTCTTATTATTCGAAATTTATTGTAGTGATCGTCTTGCGACGCTTTTAGCTTCGTTTGTTAGGAATCCAGTTTCTGAACTGAGATTATTTGTCTTATTCGAGGAACAAGCTTTTGTCATTTCCTTTAAGGAACAGTAATTTATTTTCGACGTTTATGAATTCATTCTGAATGCAGGTGATAGACATTTTCGTCTATGTTACCCATTAAATTAATTTTTATTAGTCTAATTTGGGCATTTTATCCGTCGAGAAGAAACGTCAAGAAAAGAAGATCTTGGTAGTGATATATTGTGAAATATCATGACATCTTGTGGAAAAGAACATTTAACGTGGAAACGATTATTATCGTCAGAACTCATAGACATTCGTTCAGAATAGAGATAATACGAATATGACTAATTGTATGTTTTATTGAAGAAAGCTATGAACTTTCAGTCATTTAAATTATTTGAAGCTAGAATCTTCTTGTAAGATGTTTTATTATCATCCAACGTTAGGGTAATTATCGTTCGATATCCTCGTCGTGATCGATTCTTGTTGGACACACAGATATAATGTTGTGATTAAATATTTACGAGGAGTAATATCATGTCACGTTGTAGACATAATATTCCTTCTTCGATAAAGTCGAACCCAGAAGTATGAAGATGAGATGCGGTATTTTTATTAAATGTATGCACGACAGTTTATATTTATCAGAGTAACGTTTCGAGAGTAATAAGTGAGGAGGTTAGTATCGTAAAGTCCAGAGGTCGTTAAGATGTATAAATTAATGATTTAACAATTGTTGTTTTTGTTCAATAAACCAGCGATTGTTGTGACAACGCTGAGGAATTATGCCATTTTAAGGAATGCCAGTTTGAAAGAAGGGAAGTTGGTAACCCTTTGATAGTGGTTTTTGTGTATGTATTTCCGTATGTAGGGAGGGTGTTTTCCGCATTTTGTATTACAGTCATTGCGTGGGCATGACTTGAGTTTGGCAAGGCATAAGGTGTGAGTAGAGAGTACTCCTTATTTTGTATACACGACTTTGGATTAGAGAGGACATGAAGGGTCACGGTTGCAATTGAAACGGGAAATAGATAATGACATCTGTTATGTTATACTCAGTAGTGGGTTTTTAGGGGTTCTTCACCCTCCACCTCCACACCCTCCACACAAGATGGCGGCGGCGCGATATCTCTCGAACGCATGGTCGGATTTTGACGAATGAGGTATCATTGAACTCCGGCTGATACTCCCTTTCCAATGGATACCATATTTCCACCCCAAAATAAACCCTACCCCTACTAGGGGGTTAAATTGTATTTATTTTTAGAAAATCTCGCTTTCCAAGTGCAACATGTGAGAGTTTGAATGCCAATATGGGATTAAACGTTGTTCTACACAAGAGACATGTATACGGTGGATAGCCAATATGAATAAACATGCTTGTTTTTTGTTTTTACGCATACCCACTCATAGCTTTTGTAAGAGGGTGGTCTTTTTAAAAGATGGAAACTGTAGTGTAACCTAACCTAACCCAATCCACGAGTGGTGATCAAAAAGTATTTTAAGCGACGCGTGTCGCTCGGCAAACCATTTTTTTTTAGCGTAAAGCTCTTAGTGCCGGGAGTGTCCGAGGATATGTTCGGCTCGCCAGTTTTGTAGCTGCTTCGAGACGGACACCCGATGGGTGAGCTACAAGTACCGTTGGGGAGGAAAGTTGGAAGGGAAGGGCGAGGAGTTGGAAGGTAGCGGCTGTGGCCTATAGTTAGGGGCCAACCCCGGCATTTGCCTGGAAGGAAGATGGGAAACCACAGAAGACCATCTTCAAGGTTGCCGGCGGGGGGATTCGAACCTCCTCGCCTCCCGGATGTGAGCGACTGCCATTAGTCATGCCGTAACGACCTCGGCTAACTCACCCGGTAGGGCAAACCAATAATCAAAGAGGGACATGTCAGGCGTTGAGGTGATAGCCCCTTTTGATTGATCCCTGTTGATTGGTCCCTTTTGATTGATATCTTTTGATTTCTCCCTTTGGAATGGTCCCCGTTGACTAGCCCCCCCCCCTTAGACGGGCCCTTTTTGACTGGGGGTCATTATTGATGGATCCTTTTAGACAGGTCCCTTTTGATGGGTCCCTGTTGATGGGCCCCTGTGGATGGGTCATTGTTGACGAGTCCTTGTGGACGGGTCCCTGTTGACAGGTCATTGTTGACTTGTCATTGTTGACAGGTCATTTTTTGACAGGTCATTGTTGACGGGCCATTGTTGACGGGTCCTTGTTGACAAGTCCTTGTGGACGAGTCCCTGTTGACGGGTCCCTTTTGACTGATCCCTTTGGACCGGTCCCTTTGGACTGGTCCCTAATGCTATGATGAAATTAAACGTTGTTTCACATGAAACGCAAGCGAAGAGCCGATCGCTACTATGAATTAACATGTTTGTTTTTTGTTTTTACGCATGTGCACTTGTTTTTTTTGGTAAGAGGGCGGGCTTTTTGAATACAGATTTTTAGATGAGTTATTTTTTAAAAATTAACCAAAAGATTGAAAACTAATAGGTCATTAGCTTTTAATATCTCATGAACCAATATGGCTAGGGACTTGTATGAGAGGTCGTTGGACTTGGGGTGACATCCTGTTTCTTAATGTATTATTCATTTTTGTCAAAAGGGCCTAACTGCACTTTTGTTAATATCTCGCTAACTAATAATCAGAGAGGGTCCAGTGAGGTGTCATGGGACTCAGGATGGTCAACCCTTTTCCATGAACAACGAATTTACCCAAAAAAGACCTAAAACAGCAAGGTCATTGACCTATGATTTTATAAACTAATAATCGGAGAGGGTCAAGTGAGGTGTCATAGGACTTAGAATGGTTATCCCTTTCCCATGACCAATGAATTTACTCCAAAAATCCAAAACAGTAAGGTCATTGACCTGAGATTTTATAAACTAATATGGGGTCGATAACCTAGATGTTAGGCCCCTTAAATCAACAATTATCATTATTATTATTATTATTATTATTATTATTATTATAAACTAATAATCGGATATCAACATGTGAGGTGTCATTAGACTTATAATGGTCAACCCTTTCCCATAGCCAATGAATTTACCCAAAATACCCAATACATCAAGGTCATCGACCTGAGATTTTATAAACTAATAATCGGATACGAACATGTGAGATGTTTACCATGTGTGATGAAACATAGCTAGGTAGAGAAAGAATTAGTGTAGGCTACATGTATGGTGACTGTCAAGTCTTTTACCATTGGAACTTGTTTTCAGACCAAACTTCAGTACAGAGAGAGTATAGGTTGCAGGTAAGGGTTAATAAATGACAAACGGTGTACACAAACTCTGATTTATCGATTCAAGAATTAAGAGTAGATTATCTTTAATTGATTGGTTAAAGAGGATAGCTAAAACACAAAATGGTGACTACATTGAGCTAAACTGAACAAAGCTGAATCAAACCCAACCAAACCGAACCAATCCTAATCGAAAACAAGCCCAGGGTTTATGTGTAAAACTTGTGGGTGAATGTGGTCATTGGTAATGTCAAAAAGGAAAGGGATAACGCTCTACCTATAGAGGGTAAGGTAAAGCTAGTGCATGGTGCTAATCCACACACCCAAGTACATGAACCACACACAACTATCCTATGCAGTTTTTATGGGTTGACTGTTAAAACTTGCTCAGTGGTTACTGGGACAAGATGGTCGCTACACACAACAAGCTTTAAATACTTGAGGCTAATAATCTATACACACACACACACTTGTTCTAAACTAAACTGTCTTGCTGGCAGTGCTCACACAGTAGGCAAATGACAGAAATGCTTGACTAACCGAAATACAATCATTTTAGGTTGTCTAATGTTACCAGCTAACCATTACGTGTTGTAGTGGTGAGCACATGTGCCTCTTGCACTGGAGATATTAAATCGATTTCTAGCTCTAAGGCCTAGAACGAATCAAACTAAGAAAGAAGGGTATGGTGACGCAGTGGTTAAACTGTTAGCCTTTCACTAAGGTAGACTAGGGTTTGATTGTAGGTTAATATGCATGTCATAAACAAACAATCAAAAAAGCAGAGATAATGTTTAAAACTGATTACACTTGTCTCTTTTCAAATTATTACTTAGATTACAAATACAAAGGTGGACTGGGTTTGATATACAGTTAATGCTGCCTATCGCATACTAGCCTGTAAGAAAGCCAAACAAGCAAAAGGTGTAGGTAGAGCAGTGGTAAAATCACTATGTGTAGAGAACTACCTAACGGTTTTATGAACTGGCAAAGGTATGTCGCATAAAAAGTGCAGGATACAATCCAGCAACCATAATTTTTATCTTGTGGAACAGAGACAACATATATATAGAGAGAGAGATATAGAAAGCTTGTGTATTTATGGGTAGCATTGATTGTTTGACCGGAGAAAATACCGCGCGCAGTCCGGAAGTGCGGGGCAACATACGATTACGTCAGCGAAACATGAACTCACTTGTCTGTTGTACGAGTATCACTTTAGTAGTGAACTCATGCAGCAAAAGACGTTTACTTACACAATCCATCATTATGGTAAGCTCTTTTTTCTTATCATTATAGAAAGCTCTTAGAATAAAATGTTATATATAGTGGTTCTGGTCACTTATAGCTAAACTGTATTAGACATGATTTTTTGTTTCTTTCTAGGCTACTACAATAAATATTCTCAATGCTATGGGCCAGAACTGCGGATTAGAGAGAAAGAAGCTCACTTGATCATTGGTAATTGCTAGTTTCACACATGAACAAAAAATCCAACATGTCGGACAAGTTTAGACTTGCTTTAAGACCTGCTATGACGCCATAGATGTATGGATCAAATATATTATACAACAAAAACTGACATCAAAATAAGCCACCAACTTAAGGCATTAACATAAGCCGCCAACATAAGCCACCAACATAGGCCACCAACAGAAGCCACTAACATAAGCCACCAACATAAGCCACCAACATAGCCATCAACATAAGACACCAATATAAGCCATCAAAATAAGCCACAAATATAAGCCACCAACATAAGCCACCAGCATAAGCCACCAACATAAGCCACCAACATCATCCTATATAAAACGTCAACACAAAATCACACTTTCACCAGAATTGTTCTGACCTTTGTAGTAGGTAGATCAACTATACCAGTCAGTTACTACTATGGAATATACTATAACCAATAAAGGCAAACCACGTGCACTGTATCATGGCTACTCCTATAACTATAAGCGGCAAAATGTGAATGGAATCACATTTTGGCAGTGCTCAAACAAAGGACAACAAAATGTTTAGGTCATCTAAAAAGTAAGAATGGTAAGGTCTTAAGTGTGGGTAATCATCAAAGTAGTGTACCAGATAAAACACTGTTGCTGTCAACAAAATATCATGAAAATGCTAAAAAGCAAGTTCAAGAAAATGATATTGCTGCTCAAGATAGTGCATTGTTTGTTGAAAAGCAATTATCTCCTCAAAAAGTCATGTTAGGACAGTTGTCAACGTTCAAAAAACCCTTAACACTATCAAAAGCAACACAGACTCTTCAAGAGGTCCCTTTTGAAAAGGAAAAAAAGGAATTGGATAGTTCTAGTGATGTTGAGGATGATGATGATGATGAGGATGATGATGATGGTGATGACGTTGGTGACAATGACTATAATAATTATGATGATAATATTTATAATGATGATGATGATGATGTTGAAAAAGAAGAGGATGAGAGTTTAATGTCTATAAAACCATTGCGGCTACCCCAGTTTTTAAGAACAAGAGTACCCGGAGAATGTTATAAAAGGATCTACAACAAGCGTTGTGTCTAAAATCTATATAAAACAATGATAAAAAGATAAAAAGTTGTATTCACTGTGTAACTAATGTAAAAAAACTAAATGAATAAAAATATTGTATGGGTATTGGCTGTTTTTCTTAATTGCTATCCCCATGTCCCACTATTAATGCAATTGTTAACCATCAACAGTCTCTGACTATGTTCATAAAGAGAGTGCCTTAAACAATACACTCTGTCTATGGTTTGTGTAGCGAGTATCATAATAATTCAGCGTGGACAAGCCATGTTAAGGCAATAGTTATGTCAGGTAAGGGATTCGAACCCTTGCTTTCTTGTACAGGAAATTTGATCTTAAGTCAAACACCTTAACCACTCGGCCAACCTGACAGTTACTAATTTAATTAGTCTTATGGCCTTGAGTGTTTACAAAACTTTTCCCGGTATACATTGACTAAACCACTTGCTTGTTTTGAAATATAGATTTTGTTTTGTTTTACCATAACATTGCAGTTATGAATATTGTGAACTGGGTGTTTAATATAGGGTTAAAGGCATTTTAAAATAATTTTAGAAAAGCTTTTAGGTATCGTGTCATGGGGTTTAGTAATGCATTACTGTTCGTTGACTAACATTTACCGTTACACAACATTATTTTGGTGAGCTTACATGTTGTTGTTTGAGTCTTTAGTCGTTTGGTTTGCTGCAGATCTCAATGCCCCCCCCCTGTCCCGAGCTAATCGTTTCATCTCTATATAGCTACCCACCCTACAATTAAGACTATCTGTTTAACATATTCTAACCTTGGTCTCCCCCTACAAGCTCTTGGGTTCAATTCCTAGCTTTAACACAAAATTTTAAAAGTGGTATGTGGACTAAAAAAGTATACTCACTCTCGGGTGGTCCAAAATAAGTAGAGAGGGTATGATTCACAGCTCAAACATACAGCACCATGTTTTCTTAAAATAAAATAATGATAGCCATTTGTTCAATTTCACATTTCACACATTGCAATTTGTCAATTTTCCATTTGCATTTTTTTAATGACAGTTTGATGTTTTTTCAATTCATGATATGGAAACATGGATTTTCCATTTTCATATTTACGCATTTGTCAATTTTCCATTTGTATATTTTTTTTAAATGTTCGGTTAAGGTTTTTAAAATTTGTCTATATGGCAACATGGATTTTCCATTTTGCTGTTTACACATTTTTTATTTATTCTGTGTCTGTTGAAAAACGAGATTTCCAAAACAAGATTTTTTATTTTTCATTTTATGTATTTGTAAATGATCTTAATGTGAGTGCTTGACCATGGCAATAGTACAGTCTGTCTATGTGTGTTAGCGGAACCGTATGGGCTTATTACTACTGCAAGTAAGAATGTTTTACAAAATAACGGCTATCTACCACTGCATTTGAAAAACAAAACTATTGAAAAAAAAATACTATTTACCATTCATATATAAGTGTTAATTCTCCCTCTCCCCACCCTACCTCACCGTATTTTCTCCGGTCAAACAATCAATGCTACCCATACATACACAAGCTTTCTATATCTCTCTCTCTCTATATATATGTTGTCTCTGTTCCACAAGATAAAAATTATGGTTGCTGGATTGTATCCTGCACTGTTTATGCGACATACCTTTGCCAGTTCATAAAACCGTTAGGTAGGTCTATACACATAGCGATTTTACCACTGCTCTACCTACACCTTTTGCTTGTTTGGCTTTCTTACAGGCTAGTATGCGATAGGCAGCATTAACTGTATATCAAACCCAGTCCACCTTTGTATTTGTAATCTAAGTAATAATTTGAAAAGAGACAAGTGTAATCAGTTTTAAACATTATCTCTGCTTTTTTGATTGTTTATGACATGTATATTAACCTAAAATCAAACCCTAGTCTACCTTAGTGAAAGGCTAACAGTTTAACCACTGCGTCACCATACCCTTCTTTCTTAGTTTGATTCGTTCTAGGCCTTAGAACTAGAAATCGATTTACGATCTCCGGTGCAAGAGGCACATGTGCTCACCACTACAACACGTAATGGTTAGCTGGTAACATTAGACAACCGAAAATGATTGTATTTCGGTTAGTCAAGCATTTCTGTCATTTGCCTACTGTGTGAGCACTGCCAGCAAGACAGTTTAGTTTAGAACAAGTGTGTGTGTGTGTGTGTATAGATTATTAGCCTCAAGTATTTAAAGCTTGTTGAGTGTAGCGACCATCTTGTCCCAGTAACCACTGAGCAAGTTTTAACAGTCAACCCATAAAATCTGCATAGGATAGTTGTGTGTGGTTCATGTACTTGGGTGTGTGGATTAGCACCATGCACTAGCTTTACCTTACCCTCTATAGGTAGAGCGTTATCCCTTTCCTTTTTGACATTACCAATGACCACATTCACTCACAAGTTTTACACTTAAACGCTTGGCTTATTTTCGATTAGGTTTGGTTAGGTTTGGATGGGTTTGATTCAGCTTGGTTCAGTTTAGTTCAATGTAGTCACCATTTTGTGTTTTAGCTATCCTCTTTAACCAATCAATTAAAGATAGTCTACTCTTAATTCTTGAATCAATAAATCAGATTTTGTGTTCACCGTTTGTCATTTATTAACCCATGCCTGCTACCTATACTCTCTCTGTACTACAGTCTGATCAGAAAACAAGTTCCAATGGTGAAAGACTTGTCAGTCACCATACATGTAGCCTACACTAATTCTTTCTCTACCTAGCTATGTTTCATCACTCACGGTAAACTTCTCACATGTCGGTATCCAATTATTAATTTTATAAAATCTCAGGTCAATGACCTTAATGTTTTGGATATTTTAGGTAAATTCATTGGCCATGGGAAAGGGTTGACCATTATAAGTCTAATGACACCTTACATGTCGATATCCGATTATTAGTTTATATAATCTCAGGTCAATGACCCTGTTGTTTTGACTATTTTGGGTAAATTCGTTGGTCATGGGAAAGGGTTGGCCATCCTAAGTATTATAACACCTCACTTGACTCTCTCCCATTATTAGTTATCGAGATATTAACAACAGTGCATTTAGGCCCTTTTGACAAACATTAAATATATATTCAAAAACAGAGCGTCACCCCGAGTGCTAGGACCCCACATACAAGTCCCTAGCCTTATTGGTTAGCGAGATATTAACAAAAGTATAGTTAGGCCCTTTGTTAAAATGTCAAAAATACATTCAAAATGAGAGTGTCTGCCCAAGTCCAACGACACCTCACAGGTCAAAATCCCATCATGTGTTCAGGAAATATCAACAAAAGTATAGTTAGGCCCCTTGTCAAAATTTCAAACAAATACATTTAAAAACCTTACCCCCTATAGGTAGAGCGTTATCCCTTTCCTTTTTGACATTACCAATGACCACATTTACCCACAAGTTTTACACTTAAACCCTTGGCTGGTTTTCGGTTAGGTTTGGTTCGGTTTAGTACAATGTAGTCACTATTTTGTGTTTTAGCTATCCTCTTTAACCAATCAATTAAATATAGTCAACTCTTAATTCTTGAATCGATAAATCAGAGTTTGTGTACACCGTTTGTCATTTATTAACACATACCTGCAACCTATACTCTCTCTGTACTGCAGTTTGATCTGAAAACAAGTTCCAATGGTAAAAGACTTGTCAGTCACGATACATGTAGCCTACACTAATTCTTTCTCTACCTAGCTATGTTTCATCACACATGGTAAACATCTCACATGTTCGTATCCGATTATTAGTTTATAAAATCTCAGGTCGATGACCTTGATGTATTGGGTATTTTGGGTAAATTCATTGGCTATGGGAAAGGGTTGACCATTCTAAGTCCTATGACACCTCACATGTCCCGGGGCCTCATCACGCAAGTGTTGAGGAAGGAGGAGGGGGAGGAGTAACACCTCATTAAAAAACCTGGGTCCATCTGGCTCCGGATGGTAGCACCCTGTGAGGGCCCCTGCCTAGGGTTACTAGGTGAAAATTTTAAATCCAGACACGTCTGTGTGGTAACCACCGGTACTCTGGTTGGCGTCCGTTAGCTCTGTGAGCTCGGCTGTGATCCAATCTTCTGGAATTCAAAACTCCAGTCGTAATTCTGTGAGATCCCTTGGGGTTTCACCACCACAACTTGAACATAAATCAATAATCATGACAGAACGACGTGAACGAACACACTACCCTGGGCCCCAGTCAATAAAACTGGGTATTGTACCTGATCATCGGATTCCAGGGGATCAGGTATGTCATGAAGAGGAGAATTGCTTCTCAAAAACCCTCAAAACTAAGAGAATATTTTACATGGGAACACTCAACGTAAACACACTCCTGAAACTAGGTAAAGTGAAACAACTAACAAACATCATGGACACATTCAATATCAGAATACTGGCTATACAGGAAACGAGATTCTCAGATGAGAATCACTTCGATTCGGGAAGTTACAGAATATACAAGGGGAAACCAGCCATAACTATTCCAGGAAAAAATCTCAAACTCTTCGGAACAGGTTTTGCAGTCCACAACTCAATATTGGACTCTGAAATAGATTTCACCTCAAAATCTGAAAAAATTTCCACACTTACGATACGTTCTGGTAACAAAGCGTATACAATAATCAATGCTCATGCCCCCACAAATAACTACAATTACAAAAATCCACAGATGATAGAAGAATTCTGGGAAGACTTAGAAGAAATCACCAACAAAATCCCCACTAAGCATGTAAAATTATTGCTTGGTGATTTTAATGCACAATTAGGCCGCGAAAGAAAATTCAGAGACACAACAGGAAAACATACAGCGCACCAGAGGACAAACAAGAATGGAGAGAATTTGATAAACTTCTGTAGGAATTTTGACCTCAAAATCATGTCAACACAATTCCAGAAACCCTACAAGAAACTATGGACTTGGAAATCTCCAAACAGCGCCCTCGGAGAATTTCAGATAGACCACGTTGCGATATCTACAAAAACACCAGAGAAGTTATGAATATACGAACGAGAAAAGGATTTTTCGAATCTGATCATCATCTACTACAAATCAAGGCTAAGTTTATACCAAACAGACAAACTAAGAGAACAATCAGAATTTTCAGAACAGACCCAGAGTATTTACAATTAAACAAGAAAGAAATAACACAAGGACTTAAGAAAATTGAGAGTAACAACTGGACGGACATGTCCGAAAATATGAAAGGACTGATAAAAATGGGGCAGCCCCCTAGGAAAAGGAAGCACAGATGGTGGAACGTGACATGTGACAGAGCCATAGAGGATAGAATACAAGCCTGGAAAAAATTTAACAGCCATAGAACACCCGAAAAATGGGAAGAATTCAACAAGATACAAAAAGACTCCTCGAGAATAATCCGCAGAGGAAAAAGAAACTACGATAACAACAGACTCAAGGAGATAGAAGAGGATTTTACCAAAAATAACACACGAAACTTCTATAGAACATTCAGAGAGACTATGACAGGATTTCGACCACCGAGCTTATGCTTCAAAAGACAAGACGGAACACTGGAGACAAACCCGAAAAAGAACTGTACGATACTGGCACAATATTTTGACTCACTGCTTAACTGTGATAAACCAACACACAGATTACAGTTCGAAAAGCCAGAACCTAACATTGATTCCAAACCTCCAACACTTGAAGAAATCGTGAAAATATTAAAATCACTAAAGAACAATAGAGCGCCTGGAGAAGACGGATTGATTTCGGAAATCTGGAAATTAGACCACGAAAATGTTACACCAAAAATACACAAAATCATCGAAAACATCTGGGAAACAGGGAAGGTACCAGAAGAATGGAAGGCAGCTCTAATACACCCCCTCCACAAGAAGGGAGACAAAACGAACCCTAATAATTATAGAGGGATTTCACTATTACCCGTCGCATACAAAACTTTTCCAAAGCCCTGTTAAAACGGATAGAGCCTCAGATAGATCCACAGATAGGAGAATACCAAGGAGGGTTCAGGAAGGGAAGATCGTGCAGTGAGCAGATTTGGTGCCTGAGAACATTACTAGCAACGAGAAAAACCAGGAACACAACAATCACATTCGTCGACTACAAAAAAGCGTACGACTCCATAGATAGAGAAACACTTCTTAACACATTAGAAGAAATGAAGGTCGACAATAAGTCCAGAAAACTAATCCAAGAAACATTAACAAATACAATATCCAAAGTTAAATTCATGGGAGAGATCTCGGAACCCTTCAAAATTAATACAGGAGTGCGACAAGGTGATGGTTTATCACCCATTCTATTCAACTCAGTTTTGGATAAAACAATCAAGACATGGGAAAAAGGAGTCAAAGGCACAAAAATGGCAAAACACCAGAAAAGGACAGTCAACATTAAGTGTCTGGCCTTTGCCGATGATGTAGCGTTTATAACAAATAACAGAAAAGAAGCCAAAGAAGCTCTAGAGACGCTACATGAAATCTCTGCCAAAACAGGGTTACAAATCTCATACGAAAAAACACTGTTCATGGACACAAAATCTACAGACAAGCACCCACTGGAAACCAAGTATGGAAAAATAACACAAGTGGAAAGTTTCAAATATCTAGGAGAGATTATACAGAAAACAGGACTGAACTTGGCATCCAATGAAGACAGGATCGCTAAATTGCAGAAAGCATACCGACTTACATGGAACCACTACAATAAAAAAAGTATTTCCATCAATGCCAAATTACGACACTACCGTACAGTAGTCTTACCAGAGGCCTTATACGAATCAGAAACGACAGCAATCAAGGGGCGAACAAAAATCAAGGAATTAGAAAAACAAGAGAGAAAAATTCTGAGATAGATCTACGGGCCAGTTCAGAAAGAGGGAATATGGATGAAGAGACCGACAATAGAACTGTACAAACAGACAGAGACGATTACAAACAACATAAGGAAAAGAAGGGCAAAATTTTATGGACATATACATAGGATGACCGAAGACAGACTGACCAAGAAAATTTTTAATATAGTTACGAATAGCACACTAAAAACCAATTGGGTAAAGGAAACCGTGGAAGACCTTAAGAAACTAAACATCTCTACAGAAGACATCGCAGACAGGAGCAAATACAGAGAAAAACTTAGACTACAGAAGCTTGAGCAAACTCCCAAAGAGAGACAACCAGCAAAGAGGTGGACAGAAGAGAGAAAGAGGAAACATAGTGTGTATATGAGAGGTTTTAGGGAAAAAAGAAGAAAGGTCCAGAATGAAACATGAAAATTGATTGTGTTGTAACGCTCTCCTTATGGGGAATTAACGAATACATAAATAAATAAATAAATAATAATAATAATAATAATAATAATGATGATGATAATTGTTGATTTAAGGGGCCTAACATCTAGGTTATCGACCCCATATTAGTTTATAAAATCTCAGGTCAATGACCTTACTGTTTTGGATTTTTGGAGTAAATTCATTGGTCATGGGAAAGGGATAACCATTCTAAGTCCTATGACACCTCACTTGACCCTCTCCGATTATTAGTTTTTAAAATCATAGGTCAATGACCTTGCTGTTTTAGGTCTTTTTTGGGTAAATTCGTTGGTCATGGAAAAGGGTTGACCATCCTGAGTCCCATGACACCTCACTTGACCCTCTCTGATTATTAGTTAGCGAGATATTAACAAAAGTGCAGTTAGGCCCTTTTGACAAATACATTAAGAAACAGGATGTCACCCCAAGTCCAACGACCTCTCATACAAGTCCCTAGCCTTATTGGTTCATGAGATATTAGAAGCTGATGACCTATTAGTTTTCGATCTTTTGGTTAATTTTTTTAAAAATAACTCATCTATAAATCTGTATTCAAAAAGCCCGCCCTCTTACAAAAACCCCAAGTGCACATGCGTAAAAACAAAAAACAAACATGTTAATTCATAGTAGCGATCGGCTCCTCGCTTGCGTTTCATGTGGAACAACGTTTAAATTCATCATAGCATTAGGGACCAGACCAAAGGGACCGGTCCAAAGGGATCAGTCAAAAGGGACCCGTCAACAGGGACTCGTCCACAAGGACTTATCAACAAGGACCCGTCAACAATGGCCCGTCAACAATGACCTGTCAAAAATGACCTGTCAACAATGACCTGTCAACAGGGACCAGTCCACAGGGACTCGTCAACAATGACCCGTCAACAATGACCCGTCAACAATGACCCATCCACAGGACCCCATCAACAGGGGCCCATCAAAAGGGACCTGTCAAAAAGGATCCTTCAAAAATGACCCCCAGTCAAAAAGGGCCCGTCTAAGGGGGGGGGTAGTCAATAGGGACCAGTCCAAAGGGACAAATCAACAGAGATCAATCAAAAGGGACCAATCAACAGGGATCCATCAAAAGAGGCTATCACCTCAAGGCCTGACATGTCCCTCTTTGATTATTGGTTTGCCGATCGACAAGCGTCGCTTAAAATACTTTTTGATCACCACTCGTGGGTTGGGTTAGGTTAGGTTACACTACAGCCGCCATCTTTTAAAAATCCCGCCCTCTTACAAAAGCTATGAGTGGGCATGCGTAAAAACAAAACAAAAACAAGCATGTTAATTCATATTGGCTATCCACCGTATACATGTCTCTTGTGTAGAACGACGTTTAATTCCATTTTGGCATTCAAACTCTCACATGTTGCACTTGGAAAGCGAGATTTAAAAAAATACAATTTCACCCCCTAGTAGGGTTTATTTTGGGGTGGAAATATGTTGTCCATTGGAAAGGGGGTATCAGCCCGAGTTCAATGACACCTCATTCGTCAAAATCCGACCATGCGTTCGAGAGATATCGCGCCACCACCATCTTGTGTGGAGGGTGTGGAGGTGGAGGGTGTAGAACCCCTAAAAACCACTACTATACTCCTATCGAGATTATTAAACCCGAATATGTAACGACATATGTTTCACCTTGAGTGGTCGAATGAATTTAAACTATTTTGTCACCAGATCAGAGAGGAGAGACTGGTGGTGGTTATTTCTGGAAATGTGGAAGATTTTAAGAATCTCAGTTCACTGTGTTTGACATAACTGTTAGATCGGAGCTCATCAAGTGTATATAGACGCTACTCATTTGAAAGGACTATAGCTGATGCTATAAGCGTCGTTGTAAATTCATTAAATGTTAACTTTCATTATTTGCCAATCGAGTGTATAAAATGTTAGGCATAGGACGTTTATTGTTTGTTTAACGTAGTGGTTGGAGTATGAATGAATATGTGACTGGATGTGGTTTGTTTCTTGTTCAGTGCGAATGAAATGAACTCCATCGGGACGTCACAATGCGAGAGTGTGAATGGAAGTGTGTATATACGTTTTATGTTAATAGCGTGTAGGATGTGCGTACAGTTCACGTGTTTGTCTGACGTGAATCTGTTTATTTTTAACACAGCTTTTGTTGTTATGGAGAGGTGTATTTATGAGCCAGGCGGGAATAGCGAGGGCTTCTGTAAAACTCGTTTCTAGCCAAGGCCACGGCCAGGTCGCACAAATGGAGAGAGTTGTTGCGAACCGCACGGCTTGCAGTTTTTTTAAATCCAGCCAGCACTGGGAATGTAACGGGTTATGTTATGTCATCAGATGCGTGGCGAAGGTCGCGCGCCCTTAGCGCCCAGATGTTCATTGGAACGCGCCAGAGGAATGTAAATACACAGGGGTGCGTAATTGTTGTACAGCTTGATGTATTGACACAAGCTACCCCAAATTTTGTAATAGCGCAGTGGCGTGAATGTAGAGATGAGAGAATGGGATAGTGTTTTTGTATGAATGTTTAGCCATAGTTTACATGTTTGTTATTAAATCGTTTAGTTTTATTAGAAGCCGCGTCGTTATGATTTATTTTAGATATAAGGAGATGCAACTGTGAAACCCATTATAGGTCCAGAGGCTGACCACGAGATCCCCGAGAATAAGGTAGGTGTTCTACTGCGACCTAAGTGTACTTTTTCTTGTAATTCACAGTTGTGTCGTAATTTCCGCCACGTATATTCGCGAGGGTCTAGTTGGAAGTAGATCCTTGACTAGTATTTTGCGCCGGAGCAGTCAGGGTCTACGAATCCAGCTGTTGCTTCGGATATCCAACCGATCGCCTCTAGAATATACGGGGACAGTACCAAAGGTATTATTTACTCGAAGAACTCTGAAATTGTCCAGGGCTTTATTGATGCTGACTATGGTAATGATTCAGAAAGAAAATCCTACTCTGGATATTTGTTTGATTTTTGTGGGACTGTCTCTTGGAAAAGCAAGAAGCAGCTGTCTGTAGCTTTATCAACCATGGAAGCAGAATATATAGCCTTGAGCGAAGGTTGTAAGGAAGTGTTATTTTTGAGAAAACTGTTATCAGAATCGAAAGGGTTGGAAGAATGTATTCAAATCTATGTTGACAATAAGAGTACGATTCATGTTGCCAATAATTCAGGATATCGTGATAGAGGAAAACACAGACATCATTTTGTGAAGCAAATAATTAAGGATACATTGGTAACGGTAGAGTATATTAAATCAGCTGAAATGAAAGCAGATGGACTCACCAAACCACTTGCTAGCATTTGAAATTTTTGAATGACTTAAATATGTGCATGCATTGATTTCATCCTTATGTAGGCTACTTCTTATGTTCTTATGCATGTTGTGTGCGCTGTACTTTAAATTAAGGGGAAGTGTTGGTGTTTGTAATTTAAAGGTTGGCACTAGTGTGCAGGCACTCTGTAGGTTGTCTACAGCCTGTTGATTGTGGTTTTTTTTCCTGTGTCATATTGCTTCCAACCAATAAGCCTGGAACAGTAGTCCAGCAGTGACAAGATCTGTGTGCACATCATGTTTATTTTTTCCAGCCGTTGCTAACAGATATGTCACTAAGATGCAGCACTATTTATCTATGCAGGTATTACGCAAAGGAAGTTTTCACGTTCGCACCACTCATTTATGGTAAACAATAATGGCTGTCTTATTATATTGGTTGTGTTTTGTGAGCCAGATTTATAATAGATTTTTGCCGTTATGGACGATTTCGTAACTGTATATTATATTCAAGATGGTGTACAAGTGTTGTGTCCCGAGAGGCAGAGGGAATTATGGTAGAGGGTCCAAAGTTACAGTCTTTTCGCTTCCAAGAGACGATCATCAGTCCAAATGGATACATCGGGAAGATTTTCAGTTAGGCCTAACTCAAAATTCAAAGGTAAGCTTATAATTTGGTTATACACTTAATCTATAGAAAGGTAATTACGCAATTAGAACTCTTATTTAACCCTAATTTAAATGGAAGGGTGGAAGGATGGTTTAATGATAAAGAGCAGAATATCAAAGTTACAATTTACCCCACAAAGTTAATACCAAACCACCTCAGAAAAGTACCAGGGTTGATATTGTGTTTTGAATAAAGCACATTATAGCTATTATGTTTTGAATAAAGGATATTATAGCACTTTAATATGCACACACATCTCAATCTACATCTTAACACATTGAGCAAATTACAACTAACATCGTCACAGAGTAAAAGCATATATACATTCCGACCAAGCTCCATAGAGGACATAAACTAGATACATAATAGTCTCCCCCACTTATATAAAACAAATAAAAGGAACTATTCTTATTCATTTGGGCACATAGTCTTGCAGATACTGAGGAGGTCGCCTGTCTCTGGCAGATCTTCTTAAATAATTATCAGCAGGTGGTGGAAGGCTGTTTCGATCAGGACGTCCATCTGGTTGCAGGATGATCTGCCTTGTATCATCTGAAGTGTGGGTTGCAGGAGGAATATCATCATTCTCTAGTCTTGACTGGGTTGGTGTTGGTATATTTGGAACACCCCGCACTGGAGGATTTGTTGGAGCAAAAGTGACATGCTTATCTTTCTTTGGCACTAGAGTCGATAATAACTGGTCAACATGCCGCTTTAAAATTCGT
This sequence comes from Meconema thalassinum, assembly GCA_946902985.2. NCBI lineage: Eukaryota > Metazoa > Arthropoda > Insecta > Orthoptera > Tettigoniidae > Meconema > Meconema thalassinum. The sequence continues at coordinate 445,856,442 of OX336389.2, forward strand.
CCCGAATCCAATTTCACATCATAGTGGCGCTGGCCGAGTTTAGTTTGTATAACACCAAACTGCCAAATATCACGGGGTTTCTGGTGAATCCGGACTTGCACTCTCTCTCCCACTTTGAAAGAGCGAACAGGGGGTGAGAAACTGGATGTAGTCAAGCTCTTTTGGTTTGGATGTAGAGCATCCAACCGGATACGTAGCCGACGTTTCAAATATAGTTCAGCTGGAGACTCTCCACATGCCAATGGCGTTGCTCTGTATTGAAACAAGATGTTCTGTAACTTAGTCGATAATGATGCCGGGTCATTTACAGCAGCACGAAGTCGTCTCTTCAAAGTTTGGATGTTTCTCTCGGCTAGCCCATTGGTTGCTGGGTGCCCTGGTGGAATATATTTCTGAAAAATCCCTCTCTCCTTGCAATAGGATCTGAATACATCACTCGTGAAGATAGTGGCATTATCTGACAAAAGGACATTCGGGTACCCATGAACGGTAAAGATATTGTCAAGCAGACTGATAGCAGTTGCAGTGGATGGAGCGTCTTTCACCATTCGGACTTCGACCCACTTGGATTTCGCGTCAACACACATCAAGAAATGGTGGTTATCAAATGGCCCCGCATAGTCAATATGTATGCGTTCCCAATTCCTTCTGGTTCATCCCAGGGGTGTATTGGAGCTTTTGGTGGATTTGAACGAGTCTGAGCGCACTCTTCACAAGATTTGATAAGCTTCTCAATGTCTGTCTAATTGCGGCCAGTAGACATATCGTCTTGCTAACTTTTTTCGTTTTCACAATGCCGAGGTGTGTTAAATGTAACTCTTCCGAAATTTTTTCTTTGTAGTTTCTTTGGGATAACAATTCGGTCTTGACGGAATAGAATACCATTTTCAACTGTATATTACCGACAGTAGTGGCTACACTGGCTAAAGCGCAGTGTTAGGTCATGGGGCCAAGCTCTCTGCTGACTCGGCAGACGCGTGGGTTCGAGCCCGACCGTCGGCCGTCCTCGAAATGGTTTTCCGTGGTTTCCCATTTTCAACACCAGGCAAATGCTGGGATGGTACCTTCTGACAGGCCACGGCCGCTTCCTTCCACATCCTTCTCCAATTTCATTCACCTTAATCAATTTCATCTCTCATCCCTACGCGCAGGTCGCCCACGGGTGTCGAATAGAAAGACCTGCACTAGGTCTCTGAGGAGACCACACGAAAAAAAACTGTATATTGTTCATCCAAGGATTGAGTTTGAAGACGTTGCAGGGTGGCTCTAATTTCTGGGTCTAACATAGTCCCATCACGGATAGTTTCGTATGTAATGGCTTCAATTGACACTTGAAGAATCGTTTCAGCACAGAGTTGTGAAACTTCTGCATTTATTGATGTTTCAATGTTTGGCGAGGTAGATGCAACAGGGGCTCGGGATAGGCAATCAACATTTTCATTATCTTTCCCTTTTTTCACTCTTACCGTGTAGTCAAACCCGGAGAGAAACGATGCATATCTTAGGAGCCTTGCGGATGTCATTTGTGGCGGGCCCTTGTTATGAAGAAAAATACGAGACAGAGGTTCATTGTCTGTTACAAGAATGACATTTCTTGCAAAATATAGTTGTAAAAGTGTGTTGTGGCGAAAATTATTGCCAGCGCTTCCCAGTCAAGCTGACTGTAATTTCATTCTGCTGGTGATAGGGCACGAGGTGCATAGGCGATGGGTCTTTCTTGGCCATCCATCTCATGACTTAATACTGCTCCAACACCAGTAGGACTGGCATCGGTTGACAAGATGATATGCAGTAATGGATTGAATGGGGTAAGGACACGTTCACTACATAACTCGGACTTGAGATTCAAGAAAGCTGCTTCACAGGCTGCATACCAGAAAAACCGTTCACCTTTCCGCAATAACTGCCGTAATGGGTGGGACTTCGTTGAAAAATTAGGAATGAACTTTGCGTAATAAGTCACCTTACCAAGGAAGCATCTCACTTCTTCATTGTTTTTAGGACGTGATATTTGTGACACAGCTTGAACTTTCTCTGGTGACTTGCGTTTCTCATTATATGATACAATATGCCCTAGATAGTCTATGTTTTCCTTAAAAAATGAGCATTTGCTTTTGTTCAAATGCAGATTATTTTTTGAAAGCCGTTCTAGACAGGCTATTAAGTTCTTGGTGCACTCCTCCTTCGTTGTACCATGTATTATGATGTCGTCAAAATAAGCTTCAGCTTTTGGAAGACCATGAAGGATCTGTGATAATATCCTATTAAATTCTGAGGGGGCAGTTTTGATGCCAAAACTCAGTCGGTGCATCCTGAAGGTTCCTTTGTGAGTGGATATAGTTTGAATCATACTACCTTCTTCATCAACCTTCAGATGTAGATATGCCTTGTATAAGTCTAACTTGCAGAAAAATTTTGAGTTTCTAAGACTATGTAGAACTTCATTAACTGGTCTTATGGGATGGTTTGCAGAAATCAACCTTGAATTTACTCCAAATTTGTAGTCGACACATAACCTAACTCCCCCATCCGGTTTTGGGATAACAACAAGAGGCGATCCCCAATCACTTAAAGCTGTGGGAGAAATAACTCCTTCTGATTCCAACGAAGCGAGTTCCTTTTCGACGCGTTCCCGAAGAGCAAAAGGGACGTCACGTTCACGATTAAAGACAGGTTTCACCCCCTCTCTGAGTTGCAGTTTTACTTCAATATTGGGAACGCATCCAATTTTTTCTTCAAAGATTGTACTGTACTGATGTAAAATATCCTGAATTGACTGCACTGAGTTGACAGATTCAGTGTGAAGTGATTGATTTGTGTCTTTGTCAATTTCCTTCAGATCAAGGCCGAGGCCGCTGATCCAAACACGAACAAGCAATGCGGCATGGCCTTGCGGAACTACAAAAAGATCTTCAACAATTTCTGTTCCTTTGTATGATACTGTGACAACAATTTTTCCTCAGGGTTTGATAACATGATCAGAATATGTTCGAAAACAGACATTTGTTGGCTGCAATGGCAAACCATGACCCAAGGTTGCACATTCGTTCTCTGGGATGAGTGAATATTTTGCTCCCGTAACGACTTCAAATCTTTGTGATTTATTTTTGAGTTTAACAGTGATAAAATATTTATCCGATTCTTGTCCTACTTCAAAGAGATCTTCGATGCATTCCAGTCGTCCTATCCCGAAATTGGTTTCGGGGTGGTCATGCAAGTTGTCATCTATGTTCTCAGTTGCAATGTTGTGTGTATTTGACTGTTGAAGAAGTGTAGTGATACAAACTTTTGCATCATGTCCCACTTTCCTACATGACCTACATTTAAGAGAGTTTCTGTTTGTGCGACAATCTCTTGAACTGTGGTTTGAATTTCCACAATTCAGGCATAATCCATCAATACCTAGTGCTCTATAATTGACAGAACTACGGCGGCCCCTGGACTGTGAACGTGAGTGAGAGCCTGGGCTAGGCTGTTGAAAAAACGTGACTATCACTGCTATATTGATTCATACTTCGGTCATTATATGAACCTGTGGCTTTTGTTATTTTGTTTGTGTCCTCTACAGTGTCTGACGGTGCAGTGAGCTGTTTCGACAACTGATAACTCTCATACCGCGATGCTTCCAAGGCTATAGCCTTCTTCAGGAGATCATCAAATTTCGTGTCATTAGACTGGAGAATTTTCTCTCTGATCCAATTATCTCGCAAGCCACGTATAAATTGTGCACGAAGAAAAACATCCGCGATTGAAATTCTGGCGTCACATGTACACTGAATATAAAAGTCACAGTCTAGTAAGTGGCTTCTAAGAGTGGCAACAAATCCTGCAATATTTTGACTTTCTTTTTGATTGACGTTCAAAAAATAGTGTTGGGAAACCACGGTTGAGACTTGAGGTGACAGTATTTGCTTAAAATGTTTTTCTAGGTCATTATAACCGAGAGACTTGATTGGTTTATCAGGGCCTAAAAATGCAGAGAGATTGTAATAATGAATTGCCCCTATTGATGTACACAAGAGTTGAGCTTTCTTTGTTGGATCGGTGGCATTGTTGAAGTTTGCGTAGTTCTCAAATCGTTCTAAATACGACACAAATTTTTCCTCTTCAGCATCAAAATTTTCAAAAGGTTAGTGGCTTGTGGGGTTGTGACGGACTGGTGAGCTTGATACCTTTCAAGTAACTTCTCTTGAGAATCGGTAAAAATGTTCAGTAATTGTTGAAACTGATTTGAATCCATCTTGACGGAACGTGGAAATAATTTTAAAAATCACTGTTCAAATATAATAAAATGTTTAAAGATAACCGATTGAAAACACAGTGGGCAGTGATCGATGACCGAATATTGTCCTGGGCTTGAGAGAAGAAAAAAACATTGCGTAACCTCATATTTCGAACTGCGATAAATATTATTTTGAATATGTTGCATGCAGGCACACGCAGCTGAATATACGATGAGTTGCTTCGGATCGTTTACAAGTACTCTGTGTAAATTTCATTTCGATTTGCCTGATTCTTGATTTTACCCACGTGGCCGTTGAAACAGACGACGTAAATGCTGTACTTTATTGATATAGGCTATATCTGTACCAGTGAGTCAAGTTCCAATTCCTCGTCGCCAACTATTATGTTTTGAATATAGCACATTATAGCTATTATGTTTTGAATGAAGGATATTATAGCACTTTAATATGCACACACATCTCAATGTACATCTTAACACATTGAGCAAATTACAACTAATATCGTCAAAGAGTAAAAGTATATATACACTCCGACCAAGTTCCATAGAGGACATAAGCTAGATACATAATAGTTGATAACTTATTTTACCACCTTCAATCACTTTTATGTGTCATGCAGCTTCCTTTTGGAGATATTCTAGGCTGTATTTAAGAGCACTCCCTTTCATGACAAGCTATCGCCGTCTAAAATTCTCAAGCCGTGCTGTTGGTAGAATTGGCAACGTTTAGTAGAGTCCGTAAATTCTATAAACACGTAAGACCACATGCTAAGTTTTATTCATAAATATCGTTTATTTTGATATGACAGCATCAAAAAGCAGTTCGTACTAACTATTTCAACTCCCGTGAAATTCCTTGTGGTAAATCAGACCTAATGAAAGTTGTAGAAGCGCTTATTTCCTGTATTAAGTTGTTTGTGTAACCAATGCCTTGTAATGAATTTAACCAACGAATTCTTCACTAATATTTCATTTAACTATTCCAGATGCCTAGGAAGTGTTGTGTGCCTGGTTGTAAGTCAAACTATGGCAGCGCTATTAAAATAACTGGTTATATTACGACGTTTTGATCACTACAGCGATGTGGACTTTCTGTGCCTAGTAGGCCAAATTTAGTTTATTTTCCAGTACATTATGAACTGTACTCACTTGGCAAGTGCTTGTAGGTAGATTTCATTGGAAAGCTACCGTACCTATTTTTAAAATACGGTAAGTGACCAGTGGGACATTATTGTCAGACTGTCATCATTTAGCTAGGAGGCCTATTGTGACTATGATGAGTGCATGTGTGGACAAAAATTGAAGGATTCATCATCAAAGGCAGTCTCTAAGTTATTAAGATCAGTCTTAAATATATTTTCTGAGCGCGTCAATGACGGCAGTGAGCATAGCAGCAAGAAAAGAAAACTTCGGACATTGGGACATTGAGTTATATTACAGCCTTTTATTATTACCTTATCGGGAATCGACAGTACATAGCATGATATCCTTTATTTGTGATATTTGTGTGTAGATTTAGCGGATGTTATGTTCTGTTGTATTTTCGGCAACATTTTGCGTCAAAATGTATGTGTTTACGCAGTGTTAGCAATTACCATGTACTTGCGCTAGGCCTCCCAGATGACAGATGGGCGGTGTTGCCAAACCTTATGACCCTTCTTGAGAATTGCAGACGGCGATGGGCAAACTCAATCTTGGATGGCTTTGGGAAGAGGAGCTGTCTGATTTAACCTTTTCTAGTTTTGTAAACAAGAATCATTGTGAGAAAATTATAAATAGCTATAGGCCTACACAAAATTAAATTTTCTTTCGACCCCATGTGAAGTGGAGGCCTGGTGATTTTTTGCCTTGGAAAGCAATATAATAATAATGATACTATCACACAATTAAGTTAAAACTGAATATGTTATAAACAAGCTGTGGAGATGGGCTATTTAAAGTACTACGCTGACTTTGTAATATTTTTCAGCTTTTAGACAGCTAAAAGAACAGGGTATTGTGCAAATGTAGTTTTAACTTAACTCGCCTCCTTGGATAGAGGTTTTTCAAATGCTATGAAAATAAGTCTTTCGGTCTATGCTGGATGACACATAAGAGTGATTGCAGGGGGTAAACTAAGTTATCATTTATATGTATTCTCCTCACCCCTGGTTCTTTTCTAATTTACACATTTTTAGTCTTTTAATTTATGAAACAAATAGGCTTATGAGATCACCTTTAGCCCGTGTGTATGTTTGTGTGTGCGTTTGTGTGTGTGTTCCCGCTAATGACTTCTAAATGGCTGGAGCGATATCATTGAAAGTCGGTGAGATCATAGCAACATTTTGATCGACCCCGACCGTGCCCATCAAATTTTATTACGTCCCACCAATCCAATATGGCGGCTGTGCGAAATATTTCTCCGGCATTCGGTATCTCCGAAACTATTACCGATATCACCCTGAAATTTTGTACGGTGATAAAAGGCACTACTACAAGTATATCTATGTAATTTTCAAAAACCTATAAAGTACAAAACGAACATGGCGGCCAAGCGAAGTTGAAACATTTTAATAGACTTTTCTTGCGATTTAACCATCCGAGCGCAGTGAAATATTGTACAGTACAAATTACTGACATCTAATTTAGTTCAATTGTTAACATAACCTCAAGATGGTGGCTGTGCGAAATTTTAAAATTAAGTTTTTATTTCTTGTGTCCTCGTCATGCGATCGAAGCGAACGTTTCAATAATAAACCTACGCAATAATCGTCATCTAATAGTGCATAACTCTATGGCCTACGTATATAAAATTCCAACATGGCGACCATCCGATGTATTTAGACGGTTCTCAATATCTATTAATCTATGACAGCAATCAAAATGAAATTTTGTATGTTGATAGGGGAGTTGATGGCTACGGAGAGTTTTAGCCCACTCGACGCCTGGCTTCGCGGAGCGTCCATGTTAAATTTATTGATATCTCGCGAACCAATGGTCGGATTTGGACATATGAGGTATCATAGGACTAGGGGTAACGTCCCCTTTCGTATGGAGAACTTGTTATATTAAAAAAAGAAAAAACAAAAAAGAAAATTTTTGTTTTGGAAAGAAGGGTACATTTTTAAAACTAATATTCATAGAACGTTGTGCAATGGCTTAAACGAAATGTCTTTATACCCGTTATCGTTAAAACAAAACAATATGTTTTTAATTATTTTCCAAAATGGTTTAATTTTGAATGTAGGTTATATTTCCCAAACTAGGAGTTTTACAAAGTTGTGTGCTTGACTTAAATTAAAGGTCTTTATCCTTTTTACCCTTAAAACAAACCCCAGGTCTCTAGGACAAAAACTAGCAGTAGTGAGACAAGGAGAGAGCTGCTCAGAGTCGCATATGTGCCTTAGCTGTGTTGGCTATATGGCCATAAGTTTATATCTGGGTAAGGAATGGTCGGATGTGGACGTGCGACGACTCGTTTTAAGGGTATTTTTTCTAATGTATCTTATGGTGCACTTATTCTTTTAACATGAAGAATTTTTTAAAATGAGGGAAACGGGATTTTGGTGTAAAACATGTGTTTTTTAGAGTTTTGGTTATATTTATGGAAGGAAAGGTTGGATTTGGACTTGCGAGGTATGCTTTTTTTTCAGAGCGTTGCCCTCTTTAACATGGCGCATGAAGATGGTCAAAATTTGAAAACGAGGGAAACGGATTTTTTGGGTAAAAAATTAGTTTTTGATATTTGGTTATATCTTGGGAAGGAATGGTCGTAGGACTATGAGCGATGTATTGAATTTTTCAGCGCTTTTCTGTCTGTAACATGGCGGATGAAGATGGGTTAAATATTTGAAAATGAGGGAAACGGGATAATTTAGGTAAAAATTGTATTTTTAAAATTATTTTTTTAATCTTACGTAAAATAACATTGCCCCACACAACATAATGTGCCTGGCTACAATTTATAACCTGCTGTTCACAAGGTGCTGGTTGCTGTTGTCATTTAGGATGTTGCTGCTGTTAAAGTTAACCTGTGTTTTTGTTTTGTTCGAACATAACCCACGATATTAGTATGATTTTACGGATGACAGCTAGTAGGTTGGCCAACTGAAAGAAAAAATGAGTAGGAAACTGTGAGCACGCTATTGAAAACGGGTAAGACGCATTGAATATTTTACGGAACTCTTTAAAATCACATTAAAATTAACGCGTTGGAGAGAAACTTATATATATTACAACAGAACTTGTATGTGTGTGTGTTTGTGTGTATGTTGTCGATCGAGCGATGAGGCTACGTACAGTAGCAAGCAGGGAATAATTTAGGCGCTGTAATGCGCCACTAACGTAGTGAACAGACTGCGAAAAAGCATACATTATGCTTTAAAAAAATCTGTGCACTTGTGCAACGTTAATAACTTACAATAAAAAGTTTTATTTTAACACACATGGCTTTAATACCTAATATAAGAAGTGGACAAGTGGGTTTACCACCTGGGTTAAATTTAAAATCGGAAGACGATCGTTGGTTGACATTTGAATCTTGGCCTGTACGCTTTCTGTCAGCACATTAACTTGCTGCAGCTGGTTTTTATTATTAGCACCGAGGAGATGTACGGTGCGTGTTTTATAGTGTTGAACTTTCGCACTGGGGAGAAGGGGACGATCCCCTTCGAGACCATTTACGATGGTTTCCTTGTTGTCCTTACATGCTTAGAAAGAAAGTGGGTAACATACCAGTGTATCCATTTTACCGAACCGCAAGTCCATCCTCCACTACTTACTTTGTTCAATCACAAATAAATAATAATAAAATAATGATGTATTACCAGCCAACAATAGTGTTGAGATATGTGGTCCGTATGGAATAGACAGTGTTGAATTGGCATCTGCTTTTAAAAATTGGGAGTTCGAAAGACTAAAGCGATAGCACATCCAGAGTACTGGTCTGTTGAATAACTTTTAGAATCGAATAAAAATGTGTGGCCATTAATATTAAATCACCTTGCAAAATAGCTAAGTGAAGCCGGATTCTTTTATACTGGTGAAGGGGACAAAACAATATGCTTTCATTGTGGATTTGGTTTAAAGGATTGGCAGATGACAGATGACCCTTTTGTGGAACACGCTCGTTGGTTACCTAACTGTAGATACAATGTGTTGCTTAAAGGTCAGGAATTTGTGGACACTATTCGTGAATAAAACGTGATTGAAGCACAAGACATAAAAGTGCCTTCAGAGCTACAACAAGTGGTACAAATACATCAGGCTGAAAAATAAAGACTTGTCTCACCAACAGATACAAAAGTGTGACCAACAATTATGTAAAATTTGTTATGAAGAAGAACTAGGTGTTGCATTCTTGCATTGTGGACACTTGATAGCATGCTTCAAGTGTGCATTAGCACTTAACACTTGTGCTATATGCAGAAAAGTAGTGTCTGCTTCAGTTACGGCATTTCTTGCCCAAATAGTATAATTTATTTACAATACATGGTACAATGAATAATACCTATATCCACATTAGTATTACAAGCTGTTCTAGAGTGCAATAGATGCGCTTTTCTTTTGTTTATAGACTACTACAATGAATGTTCTCAATGCTATGGGGCAAGCATGAGGTTTAGAGAGAAAGAAGCTCAGTGAATTAACAACACATATTCCATTGCGCATTATGAAGATTCAGAAATTTAAAACTGCATATGGTGATCGTGTACTTTGTGTATGTGACAATTTTGAGACATTTCTTCCTACACGGTTTAATGATATGTCGGAGAGTGTTTTTGATGATGTGAATAACGGTATACATCCTGTACACCTAATTTATGAAGGGTTAAAACAACAGGTGTATTGTACGTTTTAACGAAATAAAACACAAATGTCAAATAATAATGAAAATATAAGTGATGACAATAGACTGAAAACAGAAAATATGTGTGTATAAAAGAACAATGTTTTAGTATTTAGTATTGTCTTAAAAAATATTACCATATTACCATAAATAAACAAAAAATGTATATAAAGTTTGTAAATCAATATAAATGATGTTACAATGCTGTTTTAATTCATACAAAGTTAGATATATAACATTGCAGAGTACCGGTATGCATGATTATAGTGTTGTCTTTGGTTTTATGAAAATAGTTACATTATGTTTAACTTTCAAAAAACACAATAATAACATAATAAATAAATAAGCTTTAGGTTAGATAAAGGTAGGTTAGATGGAGTTAGGTTAGATTAGGAGAAGTTAGGTTTGGGTTAGATGAAGTTAGGGTAGGTTAGATGTGCTGAGGTTAGGTTAGATGAAGTTAGGTTAGGTTAGGTTAAGGTAGGTCAGGTTATGGCATGTTACATTAGGTTAGGTGAGCTAAGAGTTTTAGCCATACTACCATTCTTAGGGAATATTTAACACTCTAATGTTTTACTTAGTTTTATATTGTAATTTATTAACTGTCGGGTAGGCCGAGTGGTTATGGCGTTTGACTTATGTTCAAATTTCCAGTATAAGGAAGCAAGGGTTTGAACCCCTTACCCGTCATAACTATTACCTCAACATTGCTTGGCGACACTGTATTATTATTATTATTATTATTATTATTATGATACTCAATATACAAACCGTAGATGAAGTGCATTATTTAAGACTACTCTTTCTGACCATAGCCAGAGACTGTTGCATTAATTGCATTAATAGTCGGACATGGGGATGACAATACACATACAATATTTATTTATTTAATTTAAGTACTTTTAAAATAGGTACATACAAAATATAACTCTTTCTTTTTATGATAGCTTGTTATAGTTTTAAAACACAAGGCTTGTTTTAGATTCTTTTATAACTATGTCCAATCACTGTTGTTCTTAAAAACTGGGGAAGCCGCAATGGTTTTAAAGGCGTAAAAACCTCATCCTCTTCTTTTTCATCATAATCATGATGATTATTATCATAATCATTATAGACATTGTCATCATCATCATCATTATTATCACTATTACTATCTGATCCTTTTTCGTACTTTTGCAATACCCCTTCTTGCAAAGTCTGTGTTGCTTTTGATAGTGTCAAGGGTATTTTAAACGTTGTCAACTGTCCTAACATGACTTTTTGAGGAGATGATAAATCCTTTTCAACAATCAATGCACTATCTTCACGAGCAATATCATTTTCTTGAACTCGCTTTTTAGCATTATGATGATTTCTTGTCGACAGCAACCATGTTTCATCTAGTACACCACATTGATGATCACTGACACTTAAAAGCTCACTATTTTAACTTTCTAGGTGAACTCGACCTGTTTTCAACGTTGTTTTGTACAACGCCAAATAACAGTTCCTTATGTATTGGTTCGTTTTACAATATATGAATATACTTTAGGTATGCATATGGCTTACCATACCTGGTCGTTGGTACTTCCATATCAACTGTCAAGCATAAACTAATCTCTAGTAAAGTTAACTCGGTACTTAAAATAATAGTTTAATGTGGGAGCAAATATGGGAGCAGAGAGTGAGGGTAAAAGTGGGAGCAAAGAGTGGGGGTAAAAGTTGGAGCAAATATGGGAGCAAATATGGGAGCAAAAGTGGGAGCAAAAGTGGGAGCAAGTATGGGCGCAAACGTGTAAGCAAATATGGGAGCAAAAGTGGGAGTATATGTGGGAGCAAATATGGAAGCAAAAGTGGGAGCAAATGTGTCAGCACAAGTGGGAGCAAAAGTGGAAGCAAATATGGGAGCAAAAATGGGAGCATATATGGGAGAAAATATGGAAGCAAATATGGGAGCAAACGAGGGAGCAAATATGGGAGCAAACGTCGGTGAAAATATGGGAGCAAAAGTGGAGACAATTATTGGGAGCAAAAAGTGGGAGCAAATATGGGAGAAAAAGTGTGAACAAAAGTGGATACAGTTTAAAGTGTAAGCAAAAGTGTGAGCAAATATGGAGGGGCAGTTTAAAGTGGGAGCAAAAGTCAATACACAAGTGAAGCTTAAGTGTAAGAAAATATGGAAGCAAATGTGAGAGCAAAAGTGGTATTTTACTAAATCAACTGGGAATAAAAAACTCAGTTATAACCTATCCTAACCTAACCTAACCCAACCCAACCTAACTTCACCTAACCAATCCTAATCTAACTTCACCTAACATAACCTAACCTAACTTCACCTAACCTAAGCTAACCTAACCTAATTTCAGCTAACCTAACCTAACCTCACCTAACCTAACCTAACTTTACCTAACTTAACCTCAGCTCACCTAACATAACTTAACTTCACCTAATCTAACATAACGTATCCTCTACTTACCTAACCTAACCTAATATCACCTAACGTCGGCAGCATAATTCCTACTGCCATGTTTGCAAGCAAGCAACAACAACAACAACAACAACAACAACAACAACAACAACAACAACAACACACCAAGATACCAAGAATTCTAGAGTACTTTAAGGTTAATGATTGACTAGGAGTGAGATAGAGCTAGCTAACCTACCTTCACCTAACTTAACCTCAGCTCACCTCCGATATCACAAAGTTACAGTGTCCATGTTTACACCAAGTACTTATGTGATTATGTAATGTGTCTCGAATATATCTTCATTTAAGAGTACATAACTCTAAGGTCTATACATAAAAATCCAACAAGGTGACCATCCGAAATATTTAGACGGTTCTTAATATCTAAGAATCTATTACAGCAATAAAATTGAAAATTTGTATGTTGATAGACGCTATAATCATAAGTAGGATATATGGAAATAGGCTATATAGTTCTTCACTGAACTACTTGTTTTAAAACTTATTCGAGCGCTGTACACAACTAAAAAACATTTTATATGGCGATTCCTTTCAGTTCATAGGCAAGGGATAATAAGAATGAGGTTTTACTAAATTTTATTCTTAAGGGGTGAAAACAAGTGGCCGAAAAAATAGGTCTTTTCCGAGACAACCCGAGCTACGACCATTAAACTTCACACGAGCGCTGTTTGATATAATTGAATTTCTGGATTTATATGTTTTAAGGGTACAAGTGAGTGTTTAAAAATTACTTAGAACTGCGGACAGGATATTTATGATTAGAGTATGCATAAAATGCAATAGCGAAATTTCGCAGATTGCTCTTAGTTTTCAAAAAGCTGACTGACAAAGAAATCTTCCAAAAATACCACTTGCGGGTAAAATGTACATTAAGAAAATTTACTTGCGAGGGAGAAGAGCAAAATACAGGCCAGTGAGATGAGGTTCTTGAGAAGCACTATTGGAGCTACAAAGATGGACAGAATAAGAAATGAGAGGGCCAGAGAATTAATGAAGGAGGAACCATTACAGGATGGTATAGAGAAATCTAGACTTAGATGGTATGGACATGTAAAACGAATGGAGGAGAAGAGGATACCCAGGAGGATACACGAGACGAAGTGGGAAGGAAAGAGACCGAGAGGAAGACCGAGAGACAGGTGGCTGAAGGGGGTGGAAGAAAGCGTGAAGAAGAGAGGAGAAGACTGGACAAGGGTAGAGGCTGAGAGATGGAGGGAAGACAGAAGACGTTGGAGAGGCTTGTGTTCCAAACAGACCCGGCCAGTGGCTGGAAACTGTGCAAGATGATGATGATGATGACTTGCAATTCATTGATGAGACAATTGTTCCCATAGGAGGTTGCGTGTGCGCGGAGCACGTCTGATTACTCCCAACCCACCATGTATTAAGCACCTCCTGCGTACGTTTCTTTAGACCTTTCAAACAAATTACCGCGGCTGAAGAAGGCTGGTCTTGGTAATACTGGCAATAATTTGTCGTCCTGTCTCAAACTATACTATGGGATATCAATGGAATGTCTACACAATTATGGGATTTGCTACGAATGCGTACCCATAGCGGTGCCACGTAACTTTCCTAAACATACAGTTTACTCCACCGATATTTGCCCTGTCTTTGAGAGCTCGCAGATTGAAGCAAGTCTAGCAGACTAGTATTGCCCTGGAGCATGCGTTGCTGGTTATCAACAGAGCACATAGCACGATAATGATAGAGCAAAGCTCTCTGCGCGACTGGCAGTACGTGTAAATGGGCATGTGCCAGAATTTGAGTCTCGTAGGGTGTCTGATATCCCAGCAAGCACCGGCAGAGCGAACTGTATTCAGTATCATGCTCCTTCAAATAAAGTGGAAGTTCTCCGCTGTGTTGTTTGGGCATTAATGATTGTTCCAGAATCTTGGAATTGCATTTGTGCAAAAAGTGTACTACGGTCATTATCCTTAAAGGCGGACCCCCTTCTGTGGTCTCGGGGTACGTGTTGAGGCTCCGGATCCAGAGGCGCTGGGTTCGATTCTCGGTTCTGCCAAGACATTTAGTTCTGGTCTGAGGGCGAGAACGGGGTACGCTCAGCTCCGTGAGGCAAAATTGGGAAGAGAATAGTTTAATACCCGACTCAGTTGTCCTAGAAGTGGCTTTCTGTGGTTTCCCACTTCTTCTCCAGACAAATGCCGAGATGGTTCCCAACTTAAAGCTGGGAGCACACTGCCTCCGTTCCGTTCAGTTCGCTTCGGTTCGGTTTCTCTCGTATCCGTTCGGATCAGTTCGCCAGCCGCACATTGCGTCATTCTCCGTCCGTCCAGTTTGAAACACACCACTGTGAGAATAGCAATATCGAGTTCTTCCGGTGATGAGAGGGAAATTATAGCTATAGATTTAGCCTGTGAAGATGCCGAGAAAAAGGAAAGAAGGTTTTGGGTTCATGATATCAATTGAAAAAGGGAACAATGCGGTGAATATTACCTTCTCTTTCCGGACTTGTTACGTGATGATGACAAGTTTTTTAAGTATTTCAGGATGTCAAGCTCCAAGTTTTTTGAATTGCTGAGTGTCCTAATCCTCCAGAAAAAGGAAACAAATTTCAGAAAACCAATATCACCTGGTGAACGATTAGCAGTAACAATGAAGTAAGTATTGTTTGTTCAATTATTATTATTATTATTATTAAGTTATTTATTAAGAATATCTGTATTACAGTACATGTGAAATAACAATGAAAACCCCTATGATAAGTGACATAATGCTTAAATCAAACTATTGTTCAATCAGTGGACTCAGTCAAATTTCTTAGTTCATATTCTGACACAAGAGTATGTATTTTAGATTTAATTTCAACCTGTAGAATGAGACTAAATGATCGAACAGTTTCTTCCATGGCTTCAAAAAACTTCCTTAAGGAATCCGTGGGCTTTTTATCTACTCTTGGGTATTTAGTTTTTAAAAAATTGTCCAACACATCGGCCACAGAGGTATTTGACCTCTTTCGCTGCACAAAGTCTGCGGAAGGAGTTCCTATCTCACCACCATTGTTTCCTGTTGATACACCGTCAACACTCAATATCGGCGATGCCTCAACAACATTCTCCTCATCGGCTTCCTGAGTTACCGTAGGCATGTTCGATTGCTGTGGTCTCTCGGCAAAAAAGGGAAATAGAAAACTCATAGAATCGTGGTGTTTCCATTGTTTGCTGCTTGTTGCAGCCTGACCGGTTCTTGTACCCTGTTTTTTCACACTTTTCCTATGATTGTCTCGCAAAGAATTCCATTTTTTCTTGCACTCGACAGCTGAAATTCAAAAGAAAAAAATAGGTATTTTACTTGCAGGACTAAGACATTGAATACATTGCATTCAAACAATTTGAGAACACACTGTAACGTGTTTTTCGAGGGAATTTTACGCCACTGGCATAAGTCAGTAGGAAGCCATTCTATATTTATTTACGTGGCAAATTGTTCAGCCAAGAGAAGTTTTCATGTTAATTTATTATTATTATTCTTAACTTATTATTATTATTATTAAGGTATTTTTTGGAGCATTTTTATAAAATTATAAGCATACAGATAGGTTTTCTATGTCATAGAAAACACTATCAAGCAAATTATTACGAACAACATTATCATAGAAAATTATATGATTACTGAATTTTACGGAGTTTTGTCAGTTAGGGTATTTTGAGAGAGATGATTCACTGGGAATTCGGCTACAGGCTTAATCTTGTCGAGTAGCATGACGCAAGCTGGGTTGCTGCTTCAAGAAAAGGCGAAATAGTCTTGAACGGTAATCGACATCATCCTCGCGCCGAGTGTAATGACCCTGAGGAGAGGGGTAGCGCGTGGTGGCCCAGCCAATCAGAGGAGAGCGGGCGAGAAGAAGCCGGGTCCAGGGAGGGGAAGCGACGAGTGCATATATGGTTTGCGCGCCGTGGAGGCAAGGCGACTATCTTTGTAAAACTTAACCAGTGTGGTTGTACGTGTGGTTGGTTCCGATATTCGGACCATAAGTTATCATATCTACAAGTATATCATCAACTAACGAAGAAGATGACGACGTACAGGAGGCTGTGGGAAGCTCACTTCAACATCCAGTGCGAGGGAAATGCTACGGCAATTTCCAGTGGTAAGCGCGAATGACTCAGAACTACGCAATCTCTTGTCTCTTTGTTTTATATTCAGTATTTCAGTAACTTCATAGCTTGGGAATAAGAGTAAAATCAGTAATTTATCCGAATCCGTTTTCACCTAATTTTCTAGCGGTAATATTCAAATCGCAACGCTCCAATTTAAATTCAAAACTTATTATTATTGTTAATTTTGCAATATTTGTTTTATATAATAAATTCATTTCTTTTAACCATGCAATCTTTGCTTTCAGTAGGTAGCATTAGATATAGACCAATTCCTTCTCCTGATACAATTGTTTGTTGGGTTAATGATCAAATCATACCACGATCTGAGTGAATAGATTCTTGAAGGTGTTCTACCAGAGCTAGGTGTTGTTAAATATAAATTTAGATTTCAACATAGCGTTGAGGTCATGGCGCCCATTAAAACAACATATCTTAGCCAGAGTAAATATATCAAAGTGCAAGGCAGGGCCAGTAGAACCGTTTCACTTGTCCGCTCAACGTGGAGCAAAGAAAACCGTTTCACTTGTCATCCCAACGTGGAGAACCGTTACATTTGGCGCCCAACGTGGAGCAAAGTAAGAACAAGTTACAATTGTTGCTACCAACTTGGGGCTGAAAACCTAATAACATTTGTGGAAGGAGAAGGGTATATATTTCTGTGCCTGTATTTTGTTTTTTTTTCATTTATCGGTGTGTATCAGCATGGGTAGTGCTGAGGAAGAGATGAAGTTGCGTAGTGGTCACCAGTTGGATAGTGAAGATACGAGCAGTATGGCTAGTCTTGGAAATGAAAGCAGTACAGGGATGTCGGAGGTAAATCCCAATACTGAGGGGGGTAATCAAAACAGTCAAGCAGGGTTAGAGAGTTTGCTTCTTCAGTTTATGCAACAAAATAAAATAAGTACAGACGCTTTAAATGCTAAACTTGAACAAAATAGTAGGGAAAATAAAGAGAGTACTGAAACTTTAAACGCTAAACTCGAACAAAATAATGCTAAACTTGAACAAAATAGTAGGGAAAATAAAGAGAGTAATAGGGAATTGAGCGATAGTTTAAATGCTAAACTTGAACAAAACAGTAGGGAAAATAAAGCGAGTACAGAGGCTCTAAACGCTAAATTGGAACAGAGCAGTAAGGAAGTGAGCAATAAATTAAATGAAAAATTTAAGAGAACAATCTAAAATTAGATAAGAAATTTGAGCAGATTAGAGGAGAAATCAGAGGGGTGATGGAAGAGAAAGCTAAAGAGATTATTGCAGATGTAGACAGAAAATTAGGAAAGTACAGGAGGAGTTAGAAATTAGAATCAGTACACAGGGTGAGAATTTAAAAGAACTAGTGCAACGTGAAACACAGCAGGTCAAAAAGCAATTGGGGGGAGAAATTGACAAAATTCAGGTAGCAACTAAAGAGGTTAAAGAACAGCTGGGGGAAGAATTGATAAAGTACATGCAGAAATAATCACTGAATTTAATACTTTAAGGGAGAGGAATAAGGAAAGCATTAATGAGATTAGTGAGAAACAAGCTAAATTAAGTGGTAAAGTAGAAGCATCTGAAGGGAGCATTAGGTTAATTGTAACTAATATTGAATGAAAAGCTGAGGAGAAAATTGCTGAATTAGAACAGAAGTTGAAAGCTAGAATTAGGCAGGAAAATAGTCAGAGTAGGCCTGTTTATGTGAATAGCACACACAGGGAAATAGAACTAGGCAAATTTAGTAATCGTCAGGGTTGTCCAATGGAGTTCATGAATACAATATAAAATAAATTCGGGGAGAGGTTGGAAGATGGTAGTGTTGAGTGGTGTCAGGTAGTTGAAATTTTAGAGCAAGCGTTTGTAGGGCAGACAAGAAACTGGTTTGCTGTCTACAGAGACAATTTCGAGAATATTTCAGATTTTAAAGTTAAATTTTGTGAGAAATTTTGGAATGAGGTCATTCAGTCTCAGCATCGTGAGGGAATTGTGTGTGGGAAATATAACCCGAGAGGCAACTACACTATGACCGAGTACTTTTTAGGACAGGTATTAACGTGCAAATATCTGGATGGTTTGAAGGAGGAAAGTGATGTAGTCAGGCTATTACTAAGACATTTTCCATATAGAATCAAGGAAGCTGCCTGTATCCAAAATGTTAAATCTATTTCACAAGTGGAGAATTTATTGGGTACATTCGATGCTTTGGGAAGAGGTGGTTACGAGGAGAATTTCGGTAGGAATCAGGGTAACAGTAATAACAGGCCTAATGAGAATAGGAGCCAGGAATTTCAAGGGAACAGTGGCGAAGGGGCCAGCGTTCAAAATAGGGGGAACCAAAATAATAATAATAATAATAATCAGCAAAACCAGTACAGAGGAAATGGGTATGGTACGAACTACCAAGGTAGAAATAATGATTTCAGGGGAAATCAAGGTCGAAATAATGATTTCAGGGGTAACCAAGGGAGGTATAATAATAATAATAACCAGAACAGGGGTCAAGGAGGGAATCAGCCCAATGGTAATAACGGACAACCCAGAACAACCAGACCAGTGCAGTAGTGAGTAGTACTACACCAAGCGGTAACAATGCTTTAAACACGAACCAGGCTGCGATGTAAGGTCAGAATCTCAGTCTGTAACATGCCCTGTCCATACACTTATACAGGAACCCTATGACCTAAATGTAAGAAATGAATTATTACGTGAACTAAATGATGAAGGTATTATTCAGGAGGTGGTCAGTAAGAGCCCCATAGTTAAATTTAACGTGTCCGAGGCGTACACAGATGTTTTAATTGATAGTGGTTGTATGAAGAGTTGCATAAGTAGTGCATTTTATGATAAAATGAAAGGAACTGGAGTACATTTTGAGGAGATGCCAATTAAAAGCACTTTTGTTATCACAGCTGTTGGGAAGAGGTCTAAAGTAATTTCTAAGCAAGTTTTAGTAGACATTATAATTTTTTTTTTAACGTATGGCTTTTAGTGCCGGGAGTGTCCGAGGACATGTTCGGCTCGCCAGTTTTGTAGCTGCTTCGAGACGGACACCCAATGGGTGAGCTACAAGTACCGTTGGGGAGGGAAGGAGGGAAGTTGGAAGGTAGCGGCTGTGGCCTATAGTTAGGGACCAACCCCGGCATTTGCATGGAAGGAAGATGGGAAACCACAGAAGACCATCTTCAAGGTTGCCGGCGGGGGGATTCGAACCTCCTCGCCTCCCGGATGTGAGCGACTGCCATCAGTCATGCCGTAACCACCACGGCTAACTCACCCGGTGACATTAAAATTAATAATCATATAGAAAAGCAGATTTGTCTTGTAATTCCAAATTTAGTATTCAGTGTTATCTTGGGTTCAGAGTGGCTAAGTAGAGTGTCTGGTAACTTATGTTATGATGTAGGGAGTTTGAAATTTAAATGGGGAGATTCTGAAGTAGAAGTAGCGTTCAATGACCATATTCAGAGAAGTAGTGTTGTAGGTGTGATTTGTACTTTAAATGAGATATCGCCAGCCGTAGAACGGGGTTCTTCATGTTTTGTGGGCAGTGTGATTACGAACGGTAGTCTAGAGGACTCGTTACGTGATGCTGCATTTCAGGGAAATATAGAGGATGAACAGTGTGTTCGGCTCTATGATGTGTTATTGTGTAATAGGAGAGTTTTTGAGGATCGCATCGGTATGGCCAATTGCTATACACATTCATTTAACGTTATTGATAGGTCAGTATTCACAGGACATAGATATCCTGTACCTTTCGCTTATCAGAGTGCAGTTGAGGCACAAATTAACCAGATGCTTGAAGATGGGATTATAGAGCACTCTAACAGTCCATAAGTTAATTCTTTGATCACGGTACCCAAGGCCGACGGCACAGTTCGTATTTGTTTAGACGCTCGTGTGGTTAACAGTAGAATTGGTTCAGATCAGCTGAAATCTATGTCAATAGAGGAATTAATGCAAACATTTGAGGGGAAGAAGTATTTCACTTGTGTAGATTTGAGTTCCAGTTTTTGGCAAGTGCCACTTATGTACGAGGATAGACCATTTACAGCTTTTAGTCATAAATATAACCTTTATCAATTTTGTAGAACACCTTATGGGTTAAAGAGTAGTTCAGCAGCTTTAATTAGGGCTTTAAACATCGCATTAGGGGATGACACAGGAGAGTTTGTAACCATTTACATTGATGATATGGTAATTAGTTCACGCAGTTTTGAGGAGCATCTACGTCATTTAGATATAGTTTTTCAGAAGTTAGATAAGGCAGGGTTCACTTTGAAGCTGTCTAAGTCGTCATTCTGTCAGTCAGAAGTGACATTTTTAGGTCATAGAGTGTCGAGTAGAGGTGTGACACCAGAGGAAAGTAGGGTTAATAAGATACTTAACGCAGAGGTTCCACAGAATGTTAAACGGTTAAAAACATACCTGGGAATTTGCAACTTTTTCAGGAGGTTCGTTCTTAAATACTCAGGGTTGGTAGAACCATTCAGGGAATTGCTTAAAAGTGGGACTCGGTGGAGTTGGGAGTCCAAGCATGATCAGGCTTTTAGAGCGCTGAAGGAAGGTTTTGAGAAAGCTGTAGTGCTGAAATATCCTTTAAAAGATAAGGAATATGTGGTTATGACAGATGCTTCACATATAGGCATTGCTGGAGTATTATGTCAGAAAGATGATGGGGATAATCTGTGCATTGTGTCTTTAGCCTAGCAAGGACTGACAGCAGCAGAGAAAAGATACACGATTACTGAGTTCGAGCTTTTAGGTATTGTTTTCAGTTTAGGGAAATTTAGAATGTATTTAGTAGGGGGGAAATTTGAGATCCATACAGATCACCATGCATTACTGTATATGAGGACTTGTAAACTCAGTTCTAACAGAGTTAGTAGGTGGATTCTTGCTCTGCAGGAATACGAATTCACAGTGTATGTCTACCCCTTATTATTCCCGTTTTTCCAACGGGGTCGGGGATGAGATGCGATGGAAGTCTTAGTGGCGATGGTTTTTACGGCCGGATGCCCTTCCTGACGCCAACCTCATGAGAGGAGTTAATGAGAGATGAAATGAATGATGGTGAATGAAACTGGGCAAGGATGTGGAAGGATTGCCTGGTGTTGAAAAGGGGAAACCACGGAAAACCATTTCAAGGACAGCCGACGGTGGGGCTCGAACCCACGCGTCTACCGAGTCAGCAGAGAGCTTGGCCCCTTGACCTAACGCAGCGCTTTAGCCCGCGTAGCCACTACTGTCGGTAATTCACAGTAAAATATATTAAAGGTAAAGATAACATTCTTGCAGACATGTTATCTAGGGACACTAATTTATGTAGGGATTATCCTGTGGTTAAAGCAGAGGACGGTATTTTAATATGTGCATTTGTGGACAGTAGCAACAGGGCATCGTTACAGACACTGAGAAATATGCTAGTGGAGCAACGTGATGACATTAAGTATGTGTCATAAAGTAAGTGTGTTTAGCTGGCGAGCCAGCCTATCAAATGAGTAAGCGTGGTATTTGGTGCGTGGAAGATATGGTCTTCCAGGCAGGCGTATCAGAAGTCACACAGGGGGGTAGTATGTAAGTAAATGAGAGTTTTTAAGGTACAGGGAAATATGACGGGATTGTCGGATGCTCTTGAGCACTAAAATGTCTCGATACACCAAGGCCAGAATTTGGTAGCGCTGGTGAATTCCCATTTGTCTCCAAGAGATGGGTGAGCGCATGAACAGGGTATTTTTGCTTAAGGCGTCCACGAGGCAAAAGATGGGCCATCAGAAGGCGAGACAGTCCTTCATGAAACTCATACATAACAGCACACGTGATTTCCGTTTACAGCCTAGCCATGTAAGATTTGTAAGTGTGTAATTTAAGGTAATTTGTACAAGGGTATTATTTGTGTGAGGAGAACTGGTCTGTGTTGAGAACTAGTATTAAGTAGAATATGGTCTACAGGAACTTAAGAAGACAGGGCGATTACGGCACAGAAATATTTGGTGTTATATGTAATGCGCATTTACTGTTTTTTTTTTCAGAAGTCAATATTAATTTCGTCTGTTATAAAGAGAGATTAAGTATTATGGTCACGATGCGCTGCCACAATAGTGTGATCGTGTGCTCAGTGATCAGTGAGATTAAATTTCACAATAAGGAAGGGACCTCCAGTGAAATTAGGAAGTTCTGTGGAAATACATATATCAGAACACCTTGATGCGTGTGATGTGACATCATAAATACACAGTGCTCACACATTATTTATGTCTATTTTCCCAACATAGAGAAATTTGAGAGGCGGAAATATCCGTGGAACATTATTCTATATGAAAAACATTGGACTGGTTGCAAAGTGCAATCCATAGTGACAACAAACTTTGACGCAAAGTGCGTAAAGAAAAGTTATGAGTGTATATATATATATAATTTAGGGTGATTTAATTTATGTAATATGTATTTTGGATGGGGATTTATTAACGTGTCTGGGATAATCGGATAATGGACCGTCGTCACGGTAAATCATCCGATGATCCGAGGCGAATATGGAACGTGATTTTCGAGGGGATTTTACGCCACTGGCATAAGTCAGTAGGAAGCCATTCTATATTTCTTTAGGCGGTAAATTGTTCAGCCAAGAGAAGTTTTCATGTTAATTTATTATTATTATTCTTAACTTATTATTATTATTATTAAGGTATTTTTTGGAGCATTTTTATAAAATTATAAGCATACAGATAGGTTTTCTTTGTCATAGAAAACACTATCAAGCAAATTATTACGAACAACATTATCATAGAAAATTATATGATTACTGAATTTTACGGAGTTTTGTCAGTTAGGGTATTTTGAGAGAGGTGATTCACTGGGAATTCGGCTACAGGCTTAATCTTGTTGAGTAGCATGACGCAAGCTGGGTTGCTGCTTCAAGAAAAGGCGAAATAGTCTGGAACGGTAATCGACATCATCCTCGCGCCGAGTGTAATGACCCTGAGGAGAGGGGTAGCGCGTGGTGGCCCAGCCAATCAGAGGAGAGCGGGCGAGAAGAAGCCGGGTTCAGGGAGGGGAAGCGACGAGTGCATATATGGTTTGTGCGCCGTGGAGGCAAGGCGACTATCTTTGTAAAACTTAACCAGTGTGGTTGTACGTGTGGTTGGTTCCGATATTCGGACCATAAGTTATCATATCTACAAGTATATCATCAACTAACGAAGAAGATGACGACGCCCAGGAGGCTGTGGAAAGCTCACTTCAACATCCAGTACGAGGGAAATGCTACGGCAATTTCCAGTGGTAAGCGCGAATGTCTCAGAACTACGCAATCTCTCGTCTCTTTGTTTTATATTCAGTATTTCAAGTATTTCAGTAACTTCATAGCTTGGGAATAAGAGTAAAATCAGTAATTTATCCGAATCTGTTTTCACGTAATTTTCTAGCGGTAATATTCAAATCGCAACGCTCCAATTTAAATTCAAAACTTATTATTATTATTGTTAATTTTGCAATATTTGTTTTACATAATAAATTCATTTCTTTTAACCATGCAATCTTTGCTTTCAGTAGGTAGCATTAGATATAGACCAATTCCTTCTCCTGATACAATTGTTTGTTGGGTTAATGATCAAATCATACCACGATCTGAGTGAATAGATTCTTGAAGGTGTTCTACCAGAGCTAGGTGTTGTTAAATATAAATTTAGATTTCAACATAGCGTTGAGGTCTTGGCGCCCATTAAAACAACATATCTTAGCCAGAGTAAATATATCAAAGTGCAAGGCAGGGCCAGTAGAACCGTTTCACTTGTACGCTCAACGTGGAGCAAAGAAAACCGTTTCACTTGTCATCCCAACGTGGAGAAC
Organism: Meconema thalassinum; assembly: GCA_946902985.2. Classification (NCBI taxonomy): domain Eukaryota; kingdom Metazoa; phylum Arthropoda; class Insecta; order Orthoptera; family Tettigoniidae; genus Meconema; species Meconema thalassinum. The sequence continues at coordinate 445,880,930 of OX336389.2, forward strand.
CGTTACAACACGTTCTTTTAATTACAGGTTTCTCGGTTATGGAGATTCTTTCGCCAGTATCTCGTTCAGCTATAGACTGGGCGAGTCAACAGTTCGCAAAATCGTGTATGAGACTTGCAAAATTATCTGGCATACCCTGATTAAGGACTTCATGCCGGTACCAACAAAAGAACACTGGGAAAATATCGAGAGAAAATATGCAACTTTATGGCAATATCCAAATTGTCAGGTCATGGCATTTCACTTAGAAAATCTCACATGAATTGGCCGGGATCTATTTATTTTAAAAGAGTTGTACCACTATGAAACAATAAAATAAGACCTTCAATTGAATATCAGTGATTGATAAAGTCGTTACATTCCAAGAAATTATTAAGACGAAATGTATGATTATTACTTTGTGTTCAATAATGTGTATATAACTTGTTTCCATAATTTAATAAAAGCTGTTGTCTTCCGTAATATGTATTTATTATTACTATTTAACACAATAGAATGCAACTTTAGAAACACGCATTTGCCCTTTTATGAAAGTAAAGAATGGTTAAATAAATAATACACAAACCTGGGCAGTTTACGACCTCGCTAATCATATCCCACGTATTCCTAGTCATTGTCAGATCGTGATAATTTTTATCACTCAGATCATAAAGAACAGGATGTCGTTTTACCATTTCAATAAGAAGTTCCTCATTTATCGCACTCATTTCACAACGATATGTAACAAAGCACTATTAGTACAATGGGAACCTGCCTTCCGTCTTCCGTCAACTTTGCTTGTCTGGGCAAACTTGACTGACCGGATGGTGGGGGAAGGGGCTGATGGGTAATGAACTGATGCAGTGTGCGGCTGGACACTAGGTTGCATTGCCAGCAAGTCATCCAAGGTCAACTGAACGGAACAGAACGGAGGCAGTGTGCTCCCAGCTTAAGGCTACGTCCGCCTCCTTCCCAATCCCAGCCTCAATTACAATATGCACGCTACTACAGACATCACTGGTTATTCCACACACACACCCAAGTACACGGGTATGCAAGACCAGAATGTCGAAAAGCCCCTAAATGAATCAACAACAACTTAAAGGCTATTCTATTTGCGGGATCAGCCTTTCAGAAAAAAAAAATCCGTTGCGGCACACCGGGAGGCGGAGGTAGATTTCACCGGGCAAAGAAAAATATTTCGAATTCAATATATTTTCCAATTGTTGTGTACTGTACCCGTTTCCCCGACGTCACGTAGGCCCGGCGATTTCAACGTGAAACCGAAGAAAGGACACAGGCGAAAAAAAAAAGTCATGGAAATATTTGTCCCTACAAAAAAAAATCGAAAATCGTCCTTGGACAGGCAAGAGAACGATTATCTCAGGTCAGTTAAATGGATAGGCATGTAACGATTAACAAGACAAATATCTCGCAATATGAAAATAAGAAAATATTACTGATTCGGGGGAGGTTCCAAAACTACAGGAATAATATGAGAGACTTAAAATCAATGTTCTTAATTTATTTTGGAGCAGACAGACACAAAAAAATTACACTCCTATCACCCAATGAATATCATTAGGTTGGGATCATAAAAATCCATAATGTCCATCTAAGTCATTGAGCTTCCCTCTTTGACATAATCTGGGAAGAACTCGCAAAGGAAATTATGAGAGTTCAAGTGTTGGATGATTAGCTGAAATAAAAAGAAATACACTTCACTTTCAGGTTCTAGAAGAAAAAATTGAATTAAATTCACTATACATTTTTCCTTCCCATGAATGTTAACTGAATTAATAATTTACACATAGATTTCACACATTTTTAATATTTACAAACATACGATTGTCAATGATGACTGTCAATCATTTAATTTGACTAAATTAACTTGTGGAAAGAAATTATTATTATAAATAATTATCAAAATAATTTAAAGTTTCCTTATGGAAATTATATCAGCTATAAATAACAATAACGTATTATAGCCACACAATAACTGTATTTAAATGACATCCTAATCCCTCATATCATTCTCAAATTATTAGCTGAGTTTATTATATCCTTATGGCAGGGGTAGGCAACCACAAAGCCTTCACGATCTACTGTTTCATACCACCGTATCAAAGTGATCTACTTCCTTTAAAAATATAGTATTTGCTACATTTTTAGCCTATTTTAATTCATGAAAAAATAGGCTTATGAGATCACCTTTTGTCCGTGTGTCTGTCTAAGTGTGCGTGTGTGATGGTCTAAACGGCTGAAGCGATTTCAATGAAAGTTGGTAAGTTCATAGCATGAGACCTAATTTTGTTCACTATCTTCACAACAGTTTTCATGGTTTCATTTAAATTTAAAAACTTTCCACACAGAGACTGCTGGTGTGAAATACAGTGAAAAGTTAAAAAATTGTGGAAAACTTTCATCTCTTTGGCACAGAGCAAGAAAACCATTTTAGAACCTCTTAAAGCTGGGGCTCCATCTGTGGTAATGTTTACAAGCTTTTGGATAGGTATTTTCTCTGACAAGATGAGTTGTTTCACAGCAAAAAATACATCTTCTCCTCTTGTATGGCCTTTCAAAGAACTTACTTTTAAAATTTCTTCTTTGACAGTAAAGTTATTAAAACCATCCTTACAAAAACTGCCAACTGTGCAGTACCTGTTGCATCAATGGATTCGTCTAACTGCAATGAAAAATAACAACATTCCTCCAAGTCTGTTTTCAATTGAGAGAAAACATCACGAGACATTGTTTCAGCTCTTCTTGTGACCGTTCTTGACGAAAGTTGAAGCGATTCGATGGCAGTCACTATTTCAGACTTGTTCTTGAAATTATTAAACAACTCATCAGCAGCTTCTCGAAATGCTTCTTTTATGAATTCGCTGTCTTCAAAGGGTTTCTTCCGTTTCGCCAATACATTCGAAACACGATACGAAGCAAGGGTGACAGCAACACTTCTCTCCACTGGTTTAGTGAACATATATCGCTGAACACTTTACTGATTTTTTAGTTTCTTGATTTTTTTCTTTCCTCATTTCACAGCTTAAAGGAAACTCTGCATTCACACATGGGTGCATAGTTTTGAAGTGTCTCACGATGTTTGTCTTTTTCACGAATGCAATTGTAGCTTGACACAACAAACAAATACATGTGCCATTTCTTTCCGCTACGAAAAACTCGTGTTCCCATTCGTAATGAAAATTATAAACTTAACGTTTTTTCAATACGCTACTCATTATGCGTAAAGTGTCGTTGCACTACGTACGCAATTAAGTTCTTGATACAAGATCATGTTCGAATATAGTCACAAGCTATCTCGTCCACACACTATAAAAACACGAAAGTTAGCAGTTCAGAGTAACGACATCAAAGAAGTTAATATTGTAACCACAATAAACAGCACGAGGCACGAAACTCACCGCCTGTTAATTTGGAAGAAGCTTTCTTTCAAATTACACACCGCCTTCTCCAGACTCGTACCGAACCAATACAACACATTGCACAAAGATAAATGAAACAGTGTAGAGACAAGTGGCGCGCATGTAGCGGCTGTTTGAACTAATGCGAGAAAAACAATCTGAGGTTCAAGGTAGATGTTGTTACTAGTTCTACAAACTTGTTTCGAACGAACACGCATTTTCTCTGCTACGAGAAACAATTGTCCATTTTATTCAATAATTTTTCTCCTGCACTCTCATTACTCACGCGATCTACTAAATAAGCATTCGCGATCTACCGGTAGATCGCGATTGACGTGTTGCCGACCCGTGCCTTATGGGATCAATTTAATTATTCAGATTGCGATATTATAATTTTAGCATATATTAAATTAGAATACAAATAATTCACCTGTGATCTGCAGGAATGATTAATTTTAAATTGACCAGCTCATGTAACTCTGTTAACATTGTGCATATATTATGACGATTAATTGAACACTAATGCAGTAACTGCCATTGCACTGTTTTCCACCATTGGAAAAACTTAATATAATTACAAATATGAAGCACATTCTAATTCCATTGAACCTAGGAATGCATAAGCCCCTATACATCCTGGCATAATCATAATCATCTACTATACCCTCGAAGAAATTTATTAATTAATTTACTGAAAATGAAAATCCACAGCCTGCTTACAGTCTCCGACCGGGTCAGGAATGGAATGAATGAAGCCCCCATATAGCGGCGAGGATATGAACTGTGCCGGCTGCCGAGGCCTGACGCATTCCTCTGGGACAATGATTAAATGAATGACAGATGAAAAGAAATGATAGTGGAGAGTGTTGCTGGAATTGAATTCTGACAGGGAAAACCGGAGTACCCGGAGAAAAACCTGTCTGCCTCCGTTTTGTCCAGCACAGATCTCACATGGAGTGACCGGGATTTGAACCACAGACCCAGCGGTGAGAGGCCGGCATGCTGCCGCCTAAGCCACGGAGGCTTACAATTACTAGTCGTATTAATAAGTTGGAATGGTATTTCTCATGTCCAACATTAGCCACCATAAGACCACTATAAAGTGTCTACAACTCATAATTCATTGTGCTTATAATCAAAGGGCAGTTCCAAATCCGTGCGACATAATGCCAAATAATCCTCAAATTATTATAAACTCTCTTAATCTGCATTCCTAAATCTGGTCAAAAATTTCCCTAATGTGGATGATCATCATAAGGCTTTGTATTCTTGTGCAATCTGAATTAAATTCCTGTAATGTCTAGGATCATAGATCATGAATCATAATTATAATTACAGTGCCATAAGTTAATCAATAGGCTACAATCAATAGCGCTGCAAAAAGTCAAACGTTCCGTTCGCAATCACCTTCATGGTAATAATCGCCATGAGGGGAAAAAATCATAAGTTTAGAATGATTAAATATTATAAAACAAAATAATTATTAATTATCGGCATTTATGTGTGTGAAAGATCTCAATATCTTAAAAATAATTTGCTCTCATAGTTTGAAAATTCATTCGAAATATATTTTAGCCACCTGGAAGAAAGAACATAATTAAATCATGGTGTTGGTTTGCCAAAAGTGTTCAGAGGGGTGTGGTCTGAATATATGCCCAAGTTGACGATAAATGTGTTTCCCATATTTTCCCATGACGAATTAATCTTTATTCTGTTCTCTAATTTGCAAGATCGACGTTTAAGAAAATCGTTTAACACCAACATAATTGTGATGCCTGGTCTACAGTGTATTCAGCCTCTCCGAATCCCGGATTCGTCCTCACCATCAAGTTTCCATATTAAATGCTTAATCCATTATCTTGAAGTATATGAAAAGTTCCATAAATAATCCCATATTCTTATTCTTGAGTGAAAATATCACAGTAGATGACGTCAAACACCCCCTAAAAAGAATTAGGTGGACGCCACTGTCGAAGAAATGTTCCATGTATTTCGCTGATTTGGAATGTGTGGTGTTATTTCGAAACTGTTCATAATTTATTTATGTTCTTGCTGGCAATTCAATTATTTTTTGAATGTATTTTGTTGAATGAAATGCAATTAGCTATTGTAAAAATGTTTAACATTGACTGACTATATGACGGGTTTCATTGCACGACAAAGTCTGCCATTATATCGTGTGCTTTAACATGTTGCATATTAATGTCTCCTTATTCTGGCGTTCCACGGTGAATCTGTCAAGTCCGATTTGTAGCTGTGTTAATGTGTTCACTTGATAAATGTACAGTTGCTACTTACACCAGCCTCTTGGATAAATCACTGATTTTAATTTTACCTGTCACTCGTAAATAAGTTATAACAAGTACCGGTATTTCACAAGCAAATTGTAATGCTAATATCATAGTGCGGACACACGCTTCCCGAACGTATAATGATTGTCTCCACGCACATGTGTGTTAAATCAGCAATAGAACAGACTAGAATGGAATGGACTCTCTCCATGTGTTACATAGAGCACACACCTGCTGCTCTGGTCACCTGATCAGTAGAAGTGAGTGAGGAAGTTATCATCCTTTATTGGCTGTGTCATGACACGGTCAAAGACATTGGTAGCGCCTTACCTTCAAAGATGTTCGACTTCCTTCTGCGATATATATTAGATCAATTGTCAAATGATAATTTCTGTTATCTTAGCTTGACTAAATACGAAGAATATTCCCATAACTCAGGGTCTTTTATAAAATATGTTTGCTATAATACCTCTCAATATGCTGCTTAGATCAAATGTTTACAAGGTTGCTCTGAGGTAAATACTAGACTCCTGGCTCGCGAATCTCGGTAACTAAATCATCCACAATCGGCGTATCCGAGCAACATGGTGGATTTCGGTCACAGTACCTGAAAACGTTACACATAAAGCTCCATCTTCTTATAATATAGTATAGTCTACTGCTATTTATCTTTCACTAGCACAACTGCCGACCATCCGGACAGTAGTTGGATATAACGCTATCTTTGGCTCGTCTGTATAACGACATGGCTGTCAAAATAACACCAATATTGATTTGCTGACATCCGCAGTACAGTCAGCAATAATTTGCGACACCTATCATCGGCTTAGAACTTCCCTCATCAACTAGGTATCTTCCAGGGACCCGGAACAGAACTGAAATGCGTTACGTACCGCTGTGTTCCACGTTACGTTATGTATACCATACCGCGGCCCGAGTTGGCTTGCGGTATCGTTCCGTCTACTGTAACTTGGAGCTCGGTACGAGAATGTGGAACCTACAGCGCTAGAACGGTACAGAAAGATCTCGACTCCGAAATAACTGAGCATCAAAGTACGTGTTAGCGGACCTTCCCGTCTGAAATGGTACATGACTGGAACGATTCCTCAGCGTTACCAGTTGACAAGTTAGGCCCTACTCTGCGTACCGTTCTTGGTTCTCGAAATAGAATAACGTTTCCACCAGTCAGCCGGTTACACTGTGTTCAGTTCCAGGTTCTACCAACCAGTCATCTGGTTTCTATGCGTATCGTTCCGGGCTCTCAGATAAATACATGTTCCAACGAAACGTGGAACGGTACAGAGCTGGAACAGTACAGCAGCATTTCCCAAAATCTGTGTACAGACCATTACAGAACTATTACACAGTTATTACACAGGCTATTACAACCATTACGGCCTATTTCACTGAATTTTATACGTAGACAATTACGGCTATTACACAGTCTATAACGTTACCATGGCAATTGTACTAAAGCGTTTATTACGCTGTTACGCTGGTTATTACAAACTGTCACATAATAGCCTAATTACACAATAATTACATAAAATTACATACCTGTTATCTTATTTAGGGGCATTTCTTTCAGGATATCCCAATACTCTATCTAGCCTAAGTATATTTTTCAGTATCTACTCTACTACCTAGAACCTTGATACAACTACTTTTTTCCGCGTCAAAAACTACCCCAATTTCAACGATTCTGGGCCATAAGTGGAAGCAACCATGTTCTTTGATCTGTTTTAAAAATTGTAATTTGGAATACTTCTCGCCATTGCAGCGTGCGTCAATTCATCTTAGAAGCAACCAATTTTAAGATAGAATAAAGAAAACCGCATTTTCTCTCTGTATACGCAAAGGAGAAAAAATATATGAATAGTATATATTGTGCCCGTCAGAGGATCTATCAGGGTTGCCAACAACCGAAATGACTTCCCCGTCACCTGACCTGTCGGACCCATGTGCCGAGAGGATCAAGTGAATTTCTTATAGGCCAGAGCGGCACGAGAAACTATGATCCAGGGGATCTGTGGTAACATGGTGGCTAAGGTCATAGACGGCCCAAGAAAGTACACCTTAAAGAACTAGACTGACAAAGGAAACATCCAGACTTATGTAAAACTTCTGAAAACATTTATTATAAAATATGCAAACACCTATCCTAGTTCGGAGGGTTTATATCTGCTAATCAGCAAACTAATAAACAAAGAAAAATAAAGAACAGGACCCTACCTGTAGACTAAGGTAAACCCTCGCGAATGATCTAATTTACAAAGAGAAGCAACAACAGCAACGCTAGGAAAATGGTACGAAAAGAAACCCTAATTCAAGTTACAAATATTAAGTTATTAGCAGAATTTACATTTAACAGGGTGGCAAAAACAAATCTAAGTTACGATGATACCATTTCCTTATTTACATTTAACGTTAATCAATTTAGCTAAGTCCTGACAATTAATACAAAATTTACGGCGATGACGTCTGTAAATCAAAAACAATTGCATCAAAAGCTACATGACAAGCCATCCAAAAAATGTTAAATACACTCTTATCAACTATGTGCTCATCAGCACAAACAAGGTAAACATTGGGATTTACACACATCGTAATAATAAATAAAACACAAGACCAAATTCATATTATATTCCTGCCTGCACCTTGGAATACTCTTTGTAACCAATGTCATCTAAGTGAGTGTTATTTAAGTTGGCAATGGCGTAGTTATAACTACGACTTATATCGCATGAGTGTCAAGCTCCACCAGCTACGAACTAACGGTTAAGCAACACTCCGTAGATCAAAAATAGTGTCATCTGTCCTAGGTTATTTCCATCAGGAAATGTAAAACATCAACAGGGTGTCGGTCAGCAGGTCCAAAATGCATGTGTTTCAAGTTTAATAGCAATAAACAATTAGTTATCAGCTTGTTTAGAATAATTATGCGCTTGATTATTATTTTCGTAGGTTTAATTCATTGTCGGATTATGGCGATATTGCTGACGTTCCTAGACATCTGGGCTCAGCAGCAGCGTCTCGTGCGAGATCAATTATCTGCTGTCACATCGACATAAAAGTAGGAAATACCTTCCTCGAGCTCCCATCGCTTGGACAAACAATAACGCAAGTTATCAGTGGCTCGCGGCTCACTTGGATAACCTCGGGTAGGTCTCGGAAACACATCAGTCACCTCCCGTAAATAACAAGTCCACAGAACAAAGTCTTGACATACGTGCATTACTAGCACTGAATACATGAATAGCCTCTAACAAGGGTGTCTATCACTAGCCTCACAACAAAGAATAAACCTTAACAGAATATAAATGTACACTCTCTAACAGTGCCAAAAGGTAGTCGCTGCATTAGCAATCAAGCGTGTGGCGTTTGCCAATAATTCATAATAACATAAAACATCTGATCAACACAAAATGGCTGCCTAGACCTTGACCTATAAATGAAATACAAAACCTAACAGTAAAGAATGCTATAAGCATTTGTCAAAGGTCTGGGTAAGTCTGTCTCCCATCTGAGTGCGCTCGGTGTATGCTGGGGAATCTCATCACCTGTCCGTGACATTGAGCTCGTAACTTGCTGTCACATCGGACGGCTATAACAAACACACTAGATTTGATTGAAGGCAGCAGCTCTCTTTAACGAAAGTCCTATGAGAAACTGGCCTTGTAAATTATCCCAATATGACATTTAAATCACAATATAGTAATGCGTAAAAGCACGCCATAAAAATATACACAATAAGACGTAGCATGTCTTTCCAAACAAAGAATAGTAAAAGATAGCAATGTTACTTGACCTGAATGTCTTTGACATTGGCAGATATGTTACTTCATAAATGCCTAGTATTTAATAATCAACAAAAACACGTGTCTGATCACTTGACACAAATAAACATAGAAAAAGGCACAAAATCTCACATCCGCTGAGTTTGCTAATGATACGTTGAGTACAGGGTTCGATGCTCTACTGCATAGAAGTTAATATTCCCTGACTGTGTTCTTCACTGAGAAATGGATGGCTTCAAAGCTCATCTGAATGAAATATTACAGCTTAATAACAAAATTGATGGTTACAGTCGACCATCTACTGATACGGTATGATCTAAAGAAATCAATGGCGTGACATACAGTTAAAATAAAAGGGTGTCATGAAAATAACACTGACAATGACAGCAAATCGTCATGTCAAAAAAAATATACACAAAAATCACCCATACCAGGGTTAAACAAAGTAGTACAAAAGACTACAGTCACGTTTAGTAAGCGACAAGACTTGACATCTTTTGACGTCCAATAGAATGCACCTGATTGAATTGAGTTCAATCACAGGGTGTCTCACAATCACTGTAAGTTAAGTGAAAGACAAAAATGAGTGCTAAAAATACTAAATCCTACCTAATGGCTGTCACGAAAGTTCGGTTGATTCTACGAAACTACTCTATTCTACCACAGAAAGAATCGTACAAGAAGAGTGTTGACTGACTCACAAGATTAGGGCATCTACACCTCGTTCTTTCCAACGAACTGAGGGGTACAATTTATCCTCTGGCTTCCGGACAAGGGTTGTCCAAACTAAGCCTCCATCATAGGCCTTATCCATGACCAGGGTCTTGATGCGTCCCCGTCGTTGACGTAGTGATGTCGTCTGCTTCTCTCCCATCGTGGTAGTGGTCATTATTCTTGATCCGGCACGTTCATCTCTCTCTCGTGCGGTAATCCTGGATCTTCCGTCATGTTGTAGCTCCTTAGAACGGCTCCTTAACATCATGGGGGCCCTTTACATCATCATCCCCATTGAAGATAAGTAGTTTAACATGTCGAACACGTGGTCAGTAGAATGATGCATAGTTGAAGATAAATATTCACTTGAAAAATATGTGATTGTTGTTTGAGCCTTCAGTCTTTTGCTGGTTTGATGCAGCTCTCCATGCCTCCCTGTCCTGAGCTAATCATTTCATCTCTACATAGCTACCACACCCTACATGCGAGGCAATCTGTTTAACAATTCTAACCTTGGTCTACCCCTACAGTTCTTGTCCTCGACCCTTCCTTCCATAAATAAGCTTGCTATTCCTGGGTGCCTTAATATGTGTCCTACTAACCTATCTCTTCTCTTCATTAGCAGTCGCCAGAAACACCTCTCCTCTCCCACTCGTCTTAATACCTCTTCGTTTGTAGCCCTATCTACCCATCTGATCTTCATAATTTTCCTGTAACACCACATTTCAAATGCTTCAATTATCCTCTTTTCTGCTGCACCAATAGTCCAAGTTTCACTTCCATAGAGCGCCACGCTCCAGACAAAGGCTTTCAAAAATGACTTCCTAACACCTAAATCTATATTTGATGTCAACAGATTCCTTTTTCGAAGAAATGCTTTCCTTGCCTGAGGAAACCTACTTTTTTATATCCTCTTTGCTTCGTCCATCACTGGTTATTTTGCTTCCTAAGTAACAGAAGTCTCCTACTTCCTTCAGCTTTTCACATGCCAATTTGATGTCCATAGAGGTTTCTGATTTATTTCGGCTGCATTCTAGTATTTTTGTTTTACAATTATTAATTTTCGTCATGTATTCTTTCGGTAAGATGGAGTCCATACCATTCAAAAACTCATTCAAATCCTCAGGCTTGTCGGCCAAGATGACGATGCCATCAGCAAATCTCAGAGTTGAAATTATTTCTCCTTGAATTTTCACTCCCACTTTAAATGTTTCTCTAATTTCCTTCATAGCTTGTTCAATGTAATGATTGAAAAGTATGGGTGATAAGTTGCAGCCTTGCCTAACACCTTTCTGAATATCAGCTTCTCTCTCTTGTCCTTCAGCTCGAATGACTGCTGTCTGTTTTCTGTATAGATTGTAGATCACCCTCCTATCCCTGTACTTTATTCCAATAGATTTCAAAATGTCAAACAATTTAATCCAATCAACGTTATCAAAAGCCTTTTCTAAGTCTACAAATGCCATGAACGTTCTCTTATCTTTCCTTATTCTACCTTCCAAAATCAGCCTAAGACTTAGTACAGCTTCCCTTGCTCCTACATTTCTCCTGAAACCAAACTGGTCTTCACCTAACTCCCTATCTGGCTTTCAATCCTCTTGTAAATTATTCTAGACAGGATCTTTGAAGCATGAGTGATCAAGCTGATTGTACGGTAATCTTCACATCTGTCAGCTCCCACTTTCCTTGGTATAGGGATGATTACATTCTTCTTGAAATCAGGGGGTACCTCACCTGTCTCATAAATCCTACACACCAAGTGAAATAACCTGATCAGACCTTCATCTCCTATGCAGCGTAGCAACTCAATCGGTATATCATCTATGCCTGGTGCTTTGTTCCTGCTTAAGTCTTCCAAAGCTCTATCAAATTCTGATCTCAATATTAAATCTCCTTTCTCATCCTCATCAATTTCCTCCTCCCTTTCCATTACATGATTCTCAATCTCCTTTCCCTTATACAAACTCTCTATGTAAGCTTCCCATCTCTCAACCTTTTCTTCCCTATCTGTTAGTGGCTTTCAATTTGTGTCCTTAATATTACAGCACTTAGTCTTCTTTTCCCCAAAAGTATTCTTAATCCTTCGATAAGCTGTGTCTACTTTTCCTAATTTCAGACAATTTTCTATACCTGCAAATTTCTCTTTCAACCATTCTTCTTTCGCTTCCTTGCACTTCTTGTTGACCTCATTTCTCAGACGTCTGTATTCTGCTTTCCCCTTTTCATCTGTTACATTCTTGTGTTTCCGCCTTCCATCCGTCAATTCTAGTATATCCTGAGTGATCCACGTTTTTTTACCTATTCTTTCTTTCCTACCAATGTTTTCTTCTGCGGATTTTGTTATTTCATTCATCAAAAGTGCCCATGCGTCTGCAATTGAAGTTTGTTTAGGGTTTTTCATTAGTCCTTCCTTTATACTCTTCTTGAATATTTCGTTTACATCCTTTACATTCAGTCTGTCTATTGCCCACCTTTTTGGCTTTTGACTTTTCTTCAGTTTCTTCAACTTTAATCTGCATTTCATTACAACCAGATTGTGGTCAGAGTTTATGTCAGAACCAGGATATGTTTTACAATCCAAAATCTGGTTTCGAAACCTCTGCTTGACCATAATGAAGAAGATTTTGTAACGCCCTGTATCTCCTGGTCTCATCCATGTGTATATTCTTCTATTGTGGTTATTGAATAAGGTGTTAGCTATTACCAACTCATGCTCGGTGCAGAATTCCATCAGCCTGCTTCCTCGATCATTCCTTTCACCTAATCCGAACTCTCCTACTATCTTCCCTTCTCTCCCCTTTCCTACCACAGCATTCCAATCTCCCATTACTATAACATTTTCATCACCCTTGATATGCCTCAGAATATCGTCTATTTCTTCGTAGACCTTTTCAACATCCTCATCATCAGCTTGACTGGTAGGCATATAGACTTGTACCATTGTGGTGCACGTGCGTTTAGTATTGATTTTTGCTACAATAATCCGTTCACTGTATTGCTCATAATATTCCACCCGCTGTCCAAGTTTCCTACTCAATATGAGACCAACCCCTGCTTGGCCATTGTTTAATTTATTGCTAATGACCCTATAGTCTCCTGACCAAAAGTCCTATTCTTCCTGCCAGCGCATTTCACTAATCCCAACCAAATCCAACCTTAACCTATCCATTTCCCTTTCTAAGTTTTCTAATCTTCCACTTCCTAACAGACTTCTAACATTCCACGCTCCGATCCGTAGAATGTCAGATTTCCTCTTTGTCACTTCTGTGATGTTAACCCCCTCTCGAGTAGTCCCCACCCGGAGATCCGAACGGGGGACTAGTTTACCTCCGGATTGAAATTTTACAAGGGAGGAGGCCATCATCACATGTAATTATGCATAGAGAGGTGCATATCCTCGGGAATAGCATTACGGCTGTAGTTTCCCTTTGCTTTCAGCCGTGCAGCAGGACGCAGTGTAGCCATTATTTGGCTTATATTATCAATATCTTAACCGTCCATAAGTCTAGTAAAGAATTGATTTTCTTCTGAAAGGCTGCTACACCCTTTCTGAATAAGTAAAGAGCAATTCTACTAACAAAAATACTAACCTTCTACTAACAATTAAATACCAAAATTCTACTAACGAGGAAAAAAAACTTAAATTCCACCAACAACAAATACTACCACTAAAACAGTCTGTCACCAGGCACACTCACATGCACCCTCACCCATCACAGTCTACTGAAACAATGAACTATAACTAATAAACAATGCAACTGCTACCAGACACACTCACACACCAGAGTCTAATAGAACAATGACCTATATCTAATAAAGAAACTAACTACATACTTGCAACTAAAACTAACTACATACTTACTGTACTGTAATTTGAATTGACAATATTTAGAAAATAACACCATGAAATTTTGTACGGTGAAAGGGCACTACTAGAATTTCCTAAAACGAATATCTTTGATATTTGGTCTTTCCTAGTGTTTGAGCAGAGTTTGAGGTTAGGTACAGTGCTTTTGTTGATTAAATTTACCAAAATGTGTACGGTGTATATGATTTCTTGTCTAAATCTCCCTTAACATGACGACCATTGGTGCATTTACCTTAATCAAGTTACGACAGTTCCCACTTTAAAGGTTCAAAACACTACCTAAGATGTCTCTGAAAAAAATATTTCAAAAACATCAAATATACAACACATTAAGTCCGACAATCCCAGACACTACTGATTATGACACAGCTATCCACTGAAGCTAATATTATTGGTAGAAATGAATTCACAGCTTCTACACAGCGCGGATGTTATCAAAATTGCCCATGCACTATCTGCTTTTCACTTCACAGATTTTACAATCACTGAATCTCGTGGCATCTAAATAATCCACGATTGAATTTGCTCGCATTTGCGGCTATAATAATTTTCACAACTCGTAGCGTTGAAATAATGCACTTGAACAATTATTAATTCACAGTTAATAACATATTTCGTGTCCCTCGTGGACATAGAATTTTCATCAAGCATGTGGTAAAAATGTGGTGTTCCACGGCGCAAAAATATTCACTGTTTCTAATAAATTCACAGAAATTATCACTGAAGCACACACAGGCTTCAATTTCCACTCGATTGGCACACAAATAAATGCTCGATTATACTCGATGCACGTTGATTATATTCCTCGCCTACTGGCGGACTGTTCCCTCGTCTAACAAGACGGACTATTCCGCACGTCCTATATGGACGGTAAACCATACTCGAGTGCCTAGAGCGTTGTTCCTCGTTGTGGGATCTAGCAAATACTTGAGTCGTTCAGCGACTAATTCCTTACGGTTCGCGTGTCTGCGATGATAATACCTTACCGTAAAAATAAAAATACATTCACCAGAATGTATAGATTATGCAGAATGACGAAATGCGATGATCTGAGCCTTGTAGAAAGTTGAGACATGTTAATAAGGACTCAGATAAAAATATAGTGGATTTCTTCAAAGTCAAAAGTGCAACCATAATTATCTCCAAGTATGACAGCAGCATGGCTGGTCTTTTGGTGCGTTTTAGGATGATGCAACCCATTAACAAAATACGTTGAAATGAAAAATATCACTGACCATGAGCTCAGCGGGCTCAATATGTATATTCAGGCACTTTGTGATTTATTTTAAAAATCGTACTTAGGTACATTTTAGCCTATTTTCATCTTATGAAATATATGCTTAAGCAAATAGATCACAATTGGTCTGTGTGTGTGCGTGTCCTTAATAATTTTTGATTGGCTTGAGCGAAGTCAATAAAGTTTGGTACGGAATTGGTACTACCCCGTCTGACCTTGACCGTGCCTTTCAAATGTTGATGTGATAAATGTCACCAATTCAACATGATGGCCTCGCGAAGTATTTCACTTAATCTCGATATCCGAAACTATGATACCAATCAAACTGAAATATTGTGTGGAGGTAAATAGGGTTGCCAGATTTCAAGAATGTAAACACGGAACAAACGTCCCAAAACATTTTTTTTATCGAGGATGTTAAATGCAGTAATAAATAATACACATGTGTATAAAATAAATATTACAAAATCAAATACACAAAATAAAAACTAGATATTGCTGACATATTATATGGGCCTATGCCACCAGCAACTTACAAATACTTTTTATTTGAACGACCCTTTAGAAGGATTCTTTTTATCTGTAAGTATCTTCTGATAAAATTCACTACAATTTTCGTCACAATTGAAATATGTGAACAATTCTTGTTTTATCAAACTAATGGAGCTTCTGTTTCAATCATCTCTCCATTTGATATTCATGACAGAAGAAACTCTCCGTATAATCATTGGAAAGGAAAATGCTGAGTATGAACTTCACAAGAACTAAGATATCATGTTCTAATAATGGTATTAGAAATCATCAATTTCACTTATTACAAGGGAGTGTAAGTAAGCAACTTATCTTATCCGGTAGTTAAAATATGTAACAAAATATAGTGGGCTAAGCAAGAGTCTATCTGGCGGAATGTGTAGAGCGCTAGACTGTTGTACGAGGAAACCAGGGAGCGAACCCCACGTATTGCACCCTTTCTTTTACTTCGTAAGTTTCAATTTTCTTTGCTCGGGCAGTGGTTGTTTGGAACGTCATCATCATTCATTTCATTATAATTATTCATAATTAAATATTAATGTGTCGCATCCGTTGCGTACTGATGAGCTTGCTTAGCTGCCACCTCGGAGGTCCGAGGTTCGATTCCCGGTTCTGCCACGAAATTTGAATTCTGGTATGAGGACTGGAACGGGGTCTACTCAGCCTCGGGTGGTCCAAATGAGTAGAGGGACTTCGAATCCTACCTCAGCCACCCTCGAAGTGGTTTTTCTTGGTTTCCCACTTCGTCCTCGGGCAAATGCCGGCATGATACTGCACCCGTATCCACTTGGTCTTACCTGATGAAATCCAAAAGAAAAAGCAGGATCGTAGAATCTGGAAGCCCCGGCTGAAAATAACTCCCAAGACACCATCACCAAGGATAGACCATGGATAGGAATACCACAAAAATTAAAAAGAATGTGATAAGAAGATGCCAGTGGTCTATAAAAAAATGAAAAATAGCCCAAAGTGAGCTGCCAAGACACTTAAAGATAATTAAATTAATCTAATCTCGGGCGCGTTAAAAAGCATCCTAGCTAATGACCCACTGGTTCTCGAAGCACATTCTAATTCGAATAGAAATCACTAAGTCATTTGTATGAATTTTAAAATTTAACAAAAGTTTATTAACTGAAACCGCAGTGTCGTGTAGTAAAACTCCACTGAACAAAAGTTTATAACCTTATGCCTCTGCCGAAGCATGAAAAAAAAATTAAGAAACAATCGCCTTAATTAGGCCACACAAACTGCCTATCGTCTCATCATCATGAACGAAGTTCCAAAAAAAAAATATATATATATATTACATACAAAATATTCTGGTATTATCGTAAACCCTTTTTGATATATTTATAAAAATATTCTATTCAATCGTAGCAATTAATATATACATATTTTACATACCGGTAATTACATTTTATTTCTGAGATTTAGTTGCGCCTAGAATTATTCATCACGTTAATTTCATGTATTCATATAAACTTATTTGGTTTCAATTTTCAAGTCCGTGCCGTCCTAAATGACAAACAATTAAGCTAATCGGACGTTGTATTGTTAATTATATTGATTATATTTCATTTCACTTTCTCACAGATATTAGATTTTCTATCACTCAATATTTTAGTTATAAATATCTCAAGTTTATACAAGTATTAATATTACAATCTTTCCAATTAAACTCTATTCCAAAAACAATTGTTACTAAAACTTAACAAATATTAACGATGTTGTTACAATACTTGGTTTCTTAAATATCGGATTCAAAATTGTACATTAGCTTTCCACTAGCTAAAATAGTGACTCAATTTCCCGTTCAAAATAATACACCGTAGTGCACTCAGCAATAGCTCTAAAGCTAATTCAGTGCTGGAAAAATTGATATTGACTATCCACATATGTCAAATATCTCCTAACTTGCAATCCAAATACGCATACAAAATTCCATTATTACCATATCATGTCTAAACAGTTCTTAATAAATTCCAAACATTACGAATATTACACAAGTTTTTATAAAATCATGGATAAATATGTTGCTTCAAATTAGCCAAAAGTTAAAGTGTCGAGAATAATCTTTATCAGAACAATGATAAAATATTGTATTCACAAGTCCAAATAACTGTGTGAGAATTCGAAGTCTGTCACCTCGATTATGACTTACATATATTTTAAACATTTCTCTCTTTACATTACATATCATTACTAATTAAATTTTCTCAAACAAAGTATTTCTTTCGTATATATCAACCGACCATTGTGAAAAGAACGATTCAGTATTCGCATAATTGAAAATAATTCCACTGGAGATTCTCCTCAAAGGAAAACACGTCAAAACTACAGCATGGGAAAGAGCCTATCTTGAGAAGGTACAAATTAACCATTAGATTTGAACGCTAAACCAAGTTGGAGTTTCCCACAAGAATCCACAAAAATTTAAAAACTGAACGAGCTCACAAAGGGAGTCAAAATTAAAAGAATTTCAAAAAATCTGGATTACCAGAAATAAATTCGCACAATCGCAAAGAATCATACTAGAAATCACAATGTTCCATGTCTATGCTCAATCTGCCAAAAATATAGACCTGAATGTCTATCTAATAACTTGCATGAACTTTCAAAAATATATTCGAAGTCAAATTCAAAAAGTCCAGAGAATTTGTTCAAAGTCGAATTCACGTATACGACGGATTATGGGACATCTGCTTGAGTTAGAATTATTCTTATATAATTTTAACGTCGTCTTCTCCCTATAATTTTTCTCTTGTTGTCTTCCCAACAAACTATATTCTTCTATCTTATTCCCAAATTACATCTTAATGAAAGCAAGGTAATGTTCAAAATAACACTACAATAACTACTAAATTGAACTACAAAGAGAATTACATACTCGGACAGAAATGATTAAAGAATCACCCTAGCCCTCGTCTGTAATTCTTAACTACTCTAATGAAAATTGGTGAAAAGGAACATTCAAAAGCATGACAAATTCATACTGTCTACTAAAAGAAAAACTTCCAGCTACCTTGTTGAAGTTCTAGTTGAATGAAGTGAGAATGTTATAACACATACTCCTGCCTGGGATCGAACCATATCTGCTCAGCTGTACCAATCACGAAACGACTGGATATCAAGTAGACCCGATTACCGTTCGCGATACGGGACGAAGCTAACAGATGTTTATTTGATAAAGTTCATAGTTCTTTCACTCGCTAGAGAACATGACAACATTGATGTAGTAAGCCAAGCCAGTTTCATTATGTAGCAGTACAAATTGTCATTCAGACTTTCATAGTCTCTTCAATCTTCTCTTATAAAGTCTCATACTATAGTTGCTCATATTGGAATCAAGTAATCATCCTGAGTATTCAACGCTGCTATGTGTTACATTTCTTGCCTGTGTTTAGCCCATATTCTGCATCTTCATAACGTAGCAATATCTCTCTCTCTTTATATCATCTATGACAATCATGGCTAAAGCTGTTTATTCTGTACTGCAATGTAGAACACGATGTTGTACCATTGGCGTAATAAGAACTTGTCATACGTGACTGCAAGTTCGCTGTGCTTGAATTGAAGGTTAACACTGTCTGAAACTATAATGAGATCAGACGAAAATCCTATCACGTTATATTGTAACACGTATATATATCGGTTCAACTCCACGATTACCGAACCAACACGTCTTCACGGCAACGCACGAACAAGTCTTAGACCAGAGAGCTCTACGACCCTCCTCTCTGACGTTGTATTCACTAATCAACTGTACGTTTGCTCTCGCAGATCATAATGTATCCAGGTGATCCACAATGCACCTTGTTCTCTGATCGACAGTAACTAACGATACATGTATCATTGCCGAGTTCGATAATCACATGTTATAATACTGTATGCATTTATACTCATATAAAAGTTCTCAGTTATATTCCTTTATCCACAGGATGCGTTTCCCATTTTTTGTTTCATACTGCATTGTGTACCACGATGTTCAAAATAACGACAGTGGTGCTGTGTCCATCTTGTATTCAATACAAGTATTAAAATATCCAACATGTGGTCGTCGGCATGTACGGCGGGTTGCTGACAGCTCCTGACCTCGCCACAGTACTACCGCATACCTGCATTCCAACGGAATTTCGCAGTGCTGCCATCAGTGTTATTGCCAACTTAACCTATATCCAACTAAATACAAAATACGGTCTCATCTCTCTCCCAACGCAACAAATAAAAGTGTGACAATACTTTTATTTCATCTTTCTAGATATTCTTAATATGAGCAGTATTTTGTCATCGCCCTACCTTTCTATGGTATTTCCTAAGCGTCATGAATTACATTGTTAAACGGAGATGAATAATCATTTACTTCCTCTTGGAATCTAAAATTGGCGTTTTTTTTTCCATCGGGACGCCTGTCTTGCCTCTCAGCTTGTTGGCTTGTCCCTGGTTCTTGATCACTTTCCGTGTCTCTTCGTTTGTTGTTTCGCTCTTCCCTCTTTTCTCTGTCTTTTCTAGACTGTTGTTTTTCTTCTTGGGTCTGATAATCCTTATTACGATAGTTCTTGTACCGTGAGTAACCCTGCTGGTTATTTTGTTGCCTTTGGAAATAGCCCTGTCTATCTTCATTGACATGTGATCTACCGTCATTATTCTGGTTTCGGTATCTATTATTTCTCTGTTGATTCTGTTCTCTGTCAGAATATCTGTTGTTGAATCGTTCATTCCTTTCCCTATCCTGATAAGGTCTGTATCTATCTTGGTCTCTATTATACTGATATGACCTTTGTTGACCTCGATAGTAGTTAGACTGGTAATTCCTATATGGCTCTTGATTATTCCTATAATCCCTCTGTTGGTCATAATACCTATTGTTCCTCTTGTGACCTGTCCATTTTGACTCGTTTTGACCTGTCCTTTCGGTTTGTTGAGGCCTGTCCATAACCACGGCCTTCACGGTTTTACTCTCCATCCTTCCGCTTTTTATAATTGTTGGTGAAATGGATGTATGATCCAGCCTACGAAGTAGATCGTCCATCGTGGCTAAATCGGCTACTCCAGACGAAACAATGTTACGCCTGACCACTACCGGTAACTGACCCGAAATGGTCACTGGAATTTCTTCCTGGGTCAAAGGTGGGTCAAGAAAACGGAGTCTGGCCAACTGAGATGTAAAGAATTCCGAGTAGCTAGTAGGACCAGTACTACTATACTTCCTCGAGTAAATCTCAGCTCTCACAGCATGTTGAGTTTCGATTGAACAAAATCGCTTAATGAATGATTCTGAAAACTGCTCGAAGTTGTCAAACGCGTAAGGAAATGCGCTGAACCAATTTAAAGTACCATCTGTTAAATGCCTCTCCACTATCCGTAGTTCCCTGTCTCTTGCTACATGATGTTCGACAAAATAGTCTTGCAAATTTCGTATGAATTCGATCGGAGTTAAGCTTTCTGAATTAGAAAACTTTTTAATTTTCTCATCATAACTTCTCACAATTGTGACATTAGACCTATCGTTGGGTGTCGATGTTCTAAAGTCTCTAGGAGCATACTCGTGAGAACTCGTATTGGGATCCTCTATCCTTTGTCTAGGCTGTTCTACAGCTCCTGTCCCATCCGAACGAGCTATGAAGTTCCTTGCTGGGGACGTAGTATCTAACCCCTCACTAGGATTCTGAACTCTACCTGCCCTATCGGAATTCATAGTGCTTTTTAGTGACTCGAATTGTGCCTTAAACTCGCTTCTTAAAGCATTAACGTCTACATGTTCACTTAAGTTGAATTTGGATAACTCCTGCCTGATTTTATTCAACTCTGATGTCTTTTTTTCTCTCTCCGAATTTACATCTAACCTGATCTGATCTAATTTGAGAGTGACGTTTTTAACCTGAGATTCAAGATTTTCCCTGAGGTAATTTATGCTATCGGTAGTCGATAACTGAACTGAATCGCTCCTTTTCTCAGCGTCTTCTCTTGCCTGAGAAATATCCTGGTTTAACCTAATTTCGACCTTAGCAACTTTTATTTCTAATTCAGATTTGACATTATTAATGACATCTTCATTAATCTTTTTGATTTCACCTCTTATTATTGTGACCTGTTCACTAGCAATGGCCTTGAGATCGATTTCAAGATCCTTTCTCAAAACCTTGTTATGATCATCAACTTTTCCCCTCAAAGAAACCATATCACCCTCTAATTTTGATAAGGTCCTTTGTGTGGTGATCGCCTCGTTAGAAAATTGTAACTGAAGGGCATCTAAGCTAGTTTTATTCTCCTTCTGATTGTTTTCCAGTTCCAGTCTAACATTTCTGACGTCCTCCTTTATGCCAGAAATATTTGACTGCATGCTGGTTACAAGTGTTTCTGTATTTAAAATTTTAGCCTCAGTGCTAATTATCTTTTCCTGAGTGCTAGTCACCTTTTCCTGAGTGGCATCAAGCTTAGCCTCAGTGCTAATTATCTTTTCCTGAGTAGCATCAAGCTTAGCCTCAGTGCTAATTATCCTTCCTGAGTAGCATCAAGCTTAGCCTCAGTACTGATTAATTTATTTTTGGTGTCGGTTATATCACTTTGTGCTAAATCAAGTTTAGCCTCCGCAGTAGCTACACTAGAGCGTACATGGCTAACCTCTACATTAACATTGCTTATATCTAATTGTACAAGGCTTACATCTCCTTGAACACCATCTACACTAGTTTCTACATCATTTATTTTTTCCTTAATTTCTTTGGATCTTTCGGAAATTTTGCGGTTACTATCCTGTAAACGCTTAAGGGATAAATGAAGATGGGACATGTCAGTCTGGACTGAGTTTGTATTTTTAGTCACTGTTTCGTTTAAAGTGTCCAGGTTAGCTTGAGCATTTGACTTAATATCGGCTAAGTCCTGCTCCTGCTTGTTTTGATTTTCCTGTATGGCCAGTAACAATGCCACGACATCGTCCATAGTCGCAGCCCCTGACATTTTACAACACTAAATGGAGAAATACAGAAATGCAACACATGTATAGCAGAATTGACATACCCAGAATGACCCTTTTCACCAATATGAACAATATAGTATGTTTTGCAGCTATACTTATTAACTAATTTAAATCTATTGACGTCAGAAAATTTGGATGGCGCAGCCATGCGGCAGAATGCTGAAGCTGTAACATTGTGACTGGTGAGGTTTATTTAGATTGTGAAGCATTGACGTCATGATGGAAACAGAAAGAAATTTGTCAAATTCGAGGAAGTACTGCTTGCTCTGTATACGGTTGCAAATCGTATAAAACGGGTACGAAATATCTTCACTACTTTCCTGTACAAAAAGTTCAGAGAGAAAATGGGCTTCGGTGCTGTCAATTGGAAAACGTGTTACATGTTACATGACAGTGTGCAGTCTGCATTTTTGTGAAGACGACTTCTTTCCACCGGTACTGTTGATTATTGATAGTTTTTGTCTCTAATTTGTATTCACATGGATTTAGCTACATCAAAAGTACTGATAAACTTATAGCCTATTACTTCTGTGCCGTACAAAGAATGTAATCCGCTCTTCGTAAACTTATTTTAGGGGTTCTTCCGATTGACAATAGCCGAATGGTTAGAAAACTTAAGAAAAATGCTGTTCCTAGCCTTAATTTGCCAGAGAATTTATATTCTTGCCTTTGAACAGCAAGTATGTAGGTCATTGAAGTATGATTTGGCTTAGATTGTTTTTTTTGGCTATGATCTCCCTACTGTTGAATTTAGTTAGTTAAAATGTAAAATCTTAGTTTTAAGTACCGGTTTGGTGACCCATCATCCCAGGCAGGCCGGCAACACCTATACTACTCAGGCAGATAGGTCACTTAGCCGTAATTTTGAAGTTATAGTGATGTTAAGTATACATATGCGGTAATGTAGCAGGAGACCGGATCGGCCTAGGCTATTCTAACTTTAATTAGTTCCCATTTCAGGGTTTTTCAGTTTTGAGTGCGAATAGTTGGTTTGAAAGTTGTACAACAGTAAGGAGAGTATGTTTAATATAGGATTTAATTGGTATTATGGTTTATGTCGAGCTGAGGAGTGAATTTGGTTTGGCTTAAAGTGTAGTTTTTGATCTGTTCCGTTTGCTTATGACAAGTTCAAATGGAGACTCCAGCTTTGTTAAACATCTGTATTTTAAATATTTAATTAAATATATTGATAAAGAGGATGTCCCCATTTTAACTTGCCAGTGGCAAGAGATTAATAAATTAATATTCTTGCCTTTGAACAGCAAGTATATAGGTCAATATTTGCAATATTGAAGTATGATTTGAGCATCCCATGTAACGCTTCTTTGAACCCAAAACATTCATGCAAATTCAGGATTGCATGATTCAATTTATTATCAGGGAGTCGTCCTTTGTGTTATGTGAGATATACTGTATATATTGTGAAATTAATAAAAACATCGATACCGCTAGGCTCCCAAGTACAGGCTTCATATATGTAACAGCGGACAGTAAATTAACTATCTACATGTGGGTAATATTTTTAACTGGTAGTAATTAGGCACTGCATTTAAATTGATTATAAAAGTATTTCTATCAATGAAAGAAAATATGTAGTATTTTGCCATCATAAATTAGAAGCCATAACAAACGCACACCCAATTACTTCACGTCACTATATCGCCGCCATATTGCAAACAGCTGACCGTAAGCTCCTCCCCCGTTTTGGACGTCAATAAGAAAATAAGAGGTATATGCGCATAGTGATTCATATTAGAACTAATTAAAGTTATAATCGCAATTCTAGCTTATTGAATTGATTGTTAAATAGAAATGAATTTAATATGACTGATGATCTTCCAATTATCATCGCCGGTAACAGGCATAAAATGGCCGACAAGCAAGGAGTGAAAAACGATCCCCATATGCTGCCCCATATGACCACGTTGATCTATAAAAGTTTCCAAGGCATGTCTCTTATGATCAAACTGTAATCATTTACAATTACATTTAAAGCAAAGCAAAGATATCTAATGAATTTAAATTAAATGACGATACTTCTATCTGTATACCAGGTAGATTGAGTAAACTCAAGTTCACGTTTCTAAGAAACGCGAATTCCCAATGAATTCTATAATCGTAGCAGTGCCAAAGACAAATGCTGACGACTAGAAATTCGAACAAGTCAACTCGTTAACCGCATGAAAAATGGGTTCTTTTACGAAGATGACTATCCATTTGAGTGCTCGAGGATGCCAACCCGAATGTCACAATGATTGGGTCTCCAACTTAATGTGCCCATCCACTACGACACTCGAATTAAAACAATTCGATCGCCCCAATAGGTGGGTTGCCATATTAATGTGCACCCGTATCCACGTGGTCTTACCTGATGAAATCCAAAAGAAAAAGCAGGATCGTAGAATCTGGAAGCCCCGGCTGAAAATAACCCCCAAGACACCACCACCAAGGATAGACCATGGATAGGAATACTACAAAAATTAAAAACAATGTGATAAGAAGATGCCAGTGGTCTATAAAAAATGAAAAATAGCCCAAAGGGAGCTACCAAGACTCTTAAAGATAATTAAATTAATCTAATCTCGGGCGCGTTAAAAAGCATCCTAGCTAATGACCCACTGGTTCTCGAAGCACATTCTAATACGAATAGAAATCACTAAGTATGAATTTTAAAATGTAACAAAAGTTTATTAACTGAAACCGCAGTGTCGTGAAGTAAAACTCCTCTGAACAAAAGTTTATAAACTTATGCCTCTGCCGAAGCATGAAAAAAAAGAAACAAACGCCTTAATTAGGCCACACAAACTGCCTATCGTCTCATCATCATGAACGAAGTTCAAAAAAAAAAAAAATATATATATATATATTACATACAAAATATTCTGGTATTATCGTAAACCCTTTTTGATATATTTATAAAAATATTCTATTCAATCGTAGCAATTAATATATACATATTTTACATACCGGTAATTACATTTTATTTCTGAGATTTAGTTGCGCCTAGAATTATTCATCACGTTAATTTCATGTATTCATATAAACTTATTTGGTTTCAATTTTCAAGTCCGTGCCGTCCTAAATGACAAACAATTAAGCTAATCGGACGTTGTATTGTTAATTATATTGATTATATTTCATTTCACTTTCTCACAGATATTAGATTTTCTATCACTCAATATTTTAGTTATAAATATCTCAAGTTTATACAAGTATTAATATTACAATCTTTCCAATTAAACTCTATTCCAAAAACAATTGTTACTAAAACTTAACAAATATTAACGATGTTGTTACAATACTTGGTTTCTTAAATATCGGATTCAAAATTGTACATTAGCTTTCCACTAGCTAAAATCGTGACTCATTTTCACGTTCAAAATAATACACCGTAGTGCACTCAGCAATAGCTCTAAAGCTAATTCAGTGCTGGAAAAATTGATATTGACTATCCACATATGTCAAATATCTCCTAAATTGCAATCCAAATATGCATACAAAATTCCATTATTACCATATCATCGCTAAACAGTTCTTAATAAATTCCAAACATTACGAATATTACACAAGTTTTTATACAATCATGGATAAATATGTTGCTTCAAATTAGCCAAAAGTTAAAGTGTCGAGAATAATCTTTATCAGAACAATGATAAAATATTGTATTCACAAGTCCAAATAACTGTGTGAGAATTCGAAGTCTGTCACCTCGATTATGACTTACATATATTTTAAACATTTCTCTCTTTACATTACATATCATTACTAATTAAATTTTCTCAAACAAAGTATTTCTTTCGTATATATCAACCGACCATTGTGAAAAGAACGATTCAGTATTCGCATAATTGAAAATAATTCCACTGGAGATTCTCCTCAAAGGAAAACACGTCAAAACTACAGCATGGGAAAGAGCCTATCTTGAGAAGGTACAAATTAACCATTAGATTTGAACGCTAAACCAAGTTGGAGTTTCCCACAAGAATCCACAAAAATTTAAAAACTGAACGAGCTCACAAAGGGAGTCAAAATTAAAAGAATTTCAAAAAATCTGGATTACCAGAAATAAATTCGCACAATCGCAAAGAATCATACTAGAAATCACAATGTTCCATGTCTATGCTCAATCTGCCAAAAATATAGACCTGAATGTCTATCTAATAACTAGCATGAGCTTTCAAAAATATATTCGAAGTCAAATTCAAAAAGTCCAGAGAATTTGTTCAAAGTCGAATTCACGTATACGACGGATTATGGGACATCTGCTTGTGTTAGAATTATTCTTATATAATTTTAACGTCGTCTTCTCCCTATAATATTTCTCATGTTGTCTTCCCAACAAACTATATTCTTCTATCTTATTCCCAAATTACATCTTAATGAAAGCAAGGTAATGTTCAAAGTAACACTACAATAACTACTAAATTGAACTACAAAGAGAATTACATACTCGGACAGAAATGATTAAAGAATCCCCCTAGCCCTCGTCTGTAATTCTTAACTACTCTAATGAAAATTGGTGAAAAGGAACATTCAAAAGCATGACAAATTCATATTGTCTACTAAAAGAAAACTTCCAGCTACCTTGTTGAAGTTCTAGTTGAATGAAGTGAGAATGTTATAACACATACTCCTGCCTGGGATCGAACCATATCTGCTCAGCTGTACCGATCACGAAACGACTGGATATCAAGTAGACCCGATTACCGTTCGCGATACGAGGCGAAGCTAACAGATGTTTATTTGATAAAGTTCATAGTTCTTTCACTCGCTAGAGAACATGACAACATTGATGTAGTAAGCCAAGCCAGTTTCATTATGTAGCAGTACAAATTGTCATTCAGACTTTCATAGTCTCTTCAATCTTCTCTTATAAATTCTCATACTATAGTTGCTCATATTGGAATCAAGTAATCATCCTGAGTATTCAACGCTGCTATGTGTTACATTTCTTGCCTGTGTTTAGCCCATATTCTGCATCTTCATAACGTAGCAATATCTCTCTCTTTATATCATCTATGCCAATCATGGCTAAAGCTGTTTATTCTGTACTGCAATGTAGAACACGATGTTGTACCATTGGCTTAATAAGAAGTTGTCATACGTGACTGCAAGTTCGCTGTGCTTGAATTGAAGGTTAACACTGTCTGAAATTATAATAAGATCAGACGAAAATCCTATCACGTTATACTGTAACACGTATATATATCGGTTCAACTCCACGATTACCGAACCAACACGTCTTCACGGCAACGCACGAACAAGTCTTAGACCAGAGAGCTCTACGACCCACCTCTCTGAAGTTGTATTCACTAATCAACTGTACGTTTGCTCTCGCAAATCATAATGTATCCAGGTGATCCACAATGCACCTTGTTCTCTGATCGACAGCAACTAACGATACATGTATCATTGCCGAGATCGATAATCACATGTTATAATACTGTATGCATTTATACTCATATAAAAGTTCTCAGTTATATTCCTTTATCCACAGGATGCGTTTCCCATTTTTTGTTTCATACTGCATTGTGTATATTGCTCTACCACGATGTTCAAAATAACGACAGTGGTGCTGTGTCCATCTTGTATTCAATACAAGTATTAAAATATCCAACATGTGGTCGTCGGCATGTACGGCGGTTTGCTGACAGCTCCTGACCTCACCACAGTACTACCGCATACCTGCATTCCAACGGAATTTCGCAGTGCTGCCATCAGTGTTATTGCCAACTTAACCTATATCCAACTAAATACAAAATACGGTCTCATCTCTCTCCCAACGCAACAAATAAAAGTGTGACAATACTTTTATTTCATCTTTCTAGATATTCTTAATATGAGCAGTATTTTGTCATCGCCCTACCTTTCTATGGTATTTCCTAAGCGTCATGAATTACATTGTTAAACGGAGATGAATAATCATTTACTTCCTCTTGGAATCTAAAATTGGCGTTTTTTTTTCCATCGGGACGCCTGTCTTGCCTCTCAGCTTGTTGGCTTGTCCCTGGTTCTTGATCACTTTCCGTGTCTCTTCGTTTGTTGTTTCGCTCTTCCCTCTTTTCTCTGTCTTTTCTAGACTGTTGTTTTTCTTCTTGGGTCTGATAATCCTTATCACGATAGTTCTTGTACCGTGAGTAACCCTGCTGGTTATTTTGTTGCCTTTGGAAATAGCCCTGTCTATCTTCATTGACATGTGGTCTACCGTCATTATTCTGGTTTCGGTATCTATTATTTCTCTGTTGATTCTGTTCTCTGTCAGAATATCTGTTGTTGAATCGTTCATTCCTTTCCCTATCCTGATAAGGTCTGTATCTATCTTGGTCTCTATTATACTGATATGACCTTTGTTGACCTCGATAGTAGTTAGACTGGTAATTCCTATATGGCTCTTGATTATTCCTATAATCTCTCTGTTGGTCATAATACCTATTGTTCCTCTTGTGACCTGTCCATTTTGACTCGTTTTGACCTGTCCTTTCGGTTTGTTGAGGCCTGTCCATAACCACGGCGTTCACGGTTTTACTCTCCGTCCTTCCGCTTTTTATAATTGTTGGTGAAATGGATGTATGATCCAGCCTACGAAGTAGATCGTCCATCGTGGCTAAATCGGCTACTCCAGACGAAACAATGTTACGCCTGACCACTACCGGTAACTGACCCGAAATGGTCACTGGAATTTCTTACTGGGTCAAAGGTGGGTCAAGAAAACGGTGTCTGGCCAACTGAGATGTAAAGAATTCCGAGTAGCTAGTAGGACCAGTACTACTATACTTCCTCGAGTAAATCTCAGCTCTCACAGCATGTTGAGTTTCGATTGAACAAAATCGCTTAATGAATGATTCTGAAAACTGCTCGAAGTTGTCAAACGCGTAACGAAATGCGCTGAACCAATTTAAAGGACCTTCTGTTAAATGCCTCTCCACTATCCGTAGTTCCCTGTCTCTTGCTACATGATGTTCGACAAAATAGTCTTGCAAATTTCGTATGAATTCGATCGGAGTTAAGCTTTCTGAATTAGAAAACTTTTTAATTTTCTCATCATAACTTCTCACAATTGTGACATTAGACCTATCGTTGGGTGTCGATGTTCTAAAGTCTCTAGGAGCATACTCGTGAGAACTCGTATTGGGATCCTCTATCCTTTGTCTAGGCTGTTCTACAGCTCCTGTCCCATTCGAACGAGCTATGAAGTTCCTTGCTGGGGACGTAGTATCTAACCCCTCACTAGGATTCTGAACTATACCTGCCCTATCGGAATTCATAGTGCTTTCTAGTGACTCGAATTGTGCCTTAAACTCGCTTCTTAAAGCATTAACGTCTACATGTTCACTTAAGTTGAATTTGGATAACTCCTGCCTGATTTTATTCAACTCTGATGTCTTTTTTTCTCTCTCCGAATTTACATCTAAACTGACCTCATCTAATTTGAGAGTGACGTTTTTAACCTGAGATTCAAGATTTTCCCTGAGGTAATTTATGCTATCGGTAGTCGATAACTGAACTGAATCGCTCCTTTTCTCAGCGTCTTCTCTTGCCTGAGAAATATCCTGGTTTAACCTAATTTCGACCTTAGCAACTTTTATTTCTAATTCAGATTTGACATTATTAATGACATCTTCATTAATCTTTTTGATTTCACCTCTTATTATTGTGACCTGTTCACTAGCAATGGCCTTGAGATCGATTTCAAGATCCTTTCTCAAAACCTTGTTATGATCATCAACTTTTCCCCTCAAAGAAACCATATCACCCTCTAATTTTGATAAGGTCCTTTGTGTGGTGATCGCCTCGTTAGAAAATTGTAACTGAAGGGCATCTAAGCTAGTTTTATTCTCCTTCTGATTGTTTTCCAGTTACAGTCTAACATTTCTGACGTCCTCCTTTATGCCAGAAATATTTGACTGCATGCTGGTTACAAGTGTTTCTGTATTTAAAATTTTAGCCTGAGTGCTAATTATCTTTTCCTGAGTGCTAGTCACCTTTTCCTGAGTGGCATCAAGCTTAGCCTCAGTGCTAATTATCTTTTCCTGAGTAGCATCAAGCTTAGCCTCAGTGCTAATTATCCTTCCTGAGTAGCATCAAGCTTAGCCTCAGTACTGATTAATTTATTTTTGGTGTCGGTTATATCACTTTGTGCTAAATCAAGTTTAGCCTCCGCAGTAGCTACACTAGAGCGTACATGGCTAACCTCTACATTAACATTGCTTATATCTAATTGTACAAGGCTTACATCTCCTTGAACACCATCTACACTAGTTTCTACATCATTTATTTTTTCCTTAATTTCTTTGGATCTTTCGGAAATTTTGCGGTTACTATCCTGTAAACGCTTAAGGGATAAATGAAGATGGGACATGTCAGTCTGGACTGAGTTTGTATTTTTAGTCACTGTTTCGTTTAAAGTGTCCAGGTTAGCTTGAGCATTTGACTTAATATCGGCTAAGTCCTGCTCCTGCTTGTTTTGATTTTCCTGTATGGCCAGTAACAATGCCACGACATCGTCCATAGTCGCAGCCCCTGACATTTTACAACACTAAATGGAGAAATACAGAAATGCAACACATGTATAGCAGAATTGACATACCCAGAATGACCCTTTTCACCAATATGAACAATATAGTATGTTTTGCAGCTATACTTATTAACTAATTTAAATCTATTGACGTCAGAAAATTTGGATGGCGCAGCCATGCGGCAGAATGCTGAAGCTGTAACATTGTGACTGGTGAGGTTTATTAAGATTGTGAAGCATTGACGTCATGATGGAAACAGAAAGAAATTTGTCAAATTCGAGGAAGTACTGCTTGCTCTGTATACGGTTGCAAATCGTATAAAACGGGTACGAAATATCTTCACTACTTTCCTGTACAAAAAGTTCAGAGAGAAAATGGGCTTCGGCGCTGTCAATTGGAAAACGTGTTACATGTTACATGACAGTGTGCAGTCTGCATTTTTGTGAAGACGACTTCTTTCCACCGGTACTGTTGATTATTGATAGTTTTTGTCTCTAATTTGTATTCACATGGATTTAGCTACATCAAAAGTACTGATAAACTTATAGCCTATTACTTCTGTGCCGTACAAAGAATGTAATCCGCTCTTCGTAAACTTATTTTAGGGGTTCTTCCGATTGACAATAGCCGAATGGTTAGAAAACTTAAGAAAAATGCTGTTCCTAGCCTTAATTTGCCAGAGAATTTATATTCTTGCCTTTGAACAGCAAGTATGTAGGTCATTGAAGTATGATTTGGCTTAGATTGTTTTTTTTTTGGCTATGATCTCCCTACTGTTGAATTTAGTTAGTTAAAATGTAAAATCTTAGTTTTAAGTACCGGTTTGGTGACCCATCATCCCAGGCAGGCCGGCAACACCTATACTACTCAGGCAGATAGGTCACTTAGCCGTAATTTTGAAGTTATAGTGATGTTAAGTATACATATGCGGTAATGTAGCAGGAGACCGGATCGGCCTAGGCTATTCTAACTTTAATTAGTTCCCATTTCAGGGTTTTTCAGTTTTGAGTGCGAATAGTTGGTTTGAAAGTTGTACAACAGTAAGGAGAGTATGTTTAATATAGGTTTTAATTGGTATTATGGTTTATGTCGAGCTGAGGAGTGAATTTGGTTTGGCTTAAAGTGTAGTTTTTGATCTGTTCCGTTTGCTTATGACAAGTTCAAACGGAGACTCCAGCTTTGTTAAACATCTGTATTTTAAATATTTAATTAAATATATTGATAAAGAGGATGTCCCCATTTTAACTTGCCTGTGGCAAGAGATTAATAAATTAATATTCTTGCCTTTGAACAGCAAGTATGTAGGTCAATATTTGCAATATTGAAGTATGATTTGAGCATCCCAAGTAACGCTTCTTTGAACCCAAAACATTCATGCAAATTCAGGGTTGCATGATTCAATTTATTATCAGGGAGTCGTCCTTTGTGTTAAGTGAGATATACTGTATATATTGTGAAATTAATAAAAACATCGATACCGCTAGGCTCCCAAGTACAGGCTTCATATATGTAACAGTGGACAGTAAATTAACTATCTACATGTGGGTAATATTTTTAACTGGTAGTAATTAGGCACTGCATTTAAATTGATTATAAAAGTATTTCTATCAATGAAAGAAAATATGTAGTATTTTGCCATCATAAATTAGAAGCCATAACAAACGCACACCCGATTACTTCACGTCACTATATCGCCGCCATATTGCAAACAGCTGACCGTAAGCTCCTCCCCCGTTTCGGACGTCAATAAGAAAATAAGAGGTATATGCGCATAGTGATTCATATTAGAACTAATTAAAGTTATAATCGCAATTCTAGCTTATTGAATTGATTGTTAAATAGAAATGAATTTAATATGACTGATGATCTTCCAATTATCATCGCCGGTAACAAGCATAAAATGGCCGACAAGCATGGAGTGAAAAACGATCCCCATATGCT
Organism: Meconema thalassinum; assembly: GCA_946902985.2. Classification (NCBI taxonomy): domain Eukaryota; kingdom Metazoa; phylum Arthropoda; class Insecta; order Orthoptera; family Tettigoniidae; genus Meconema; species Meconema thalassinum. Next base: position 445,914,202 of record OX336389.2, read on the forward strand.
GCCCCATATGACCACGTTGATCTATAAAAGTTTCCAAGGCATGTCTTTTATGATCAAATTGTAATCATTTGCAATTACATTTAAAGCAAAGCAAAGATATCTAATGGATTTAAATTAAATGACGATACTTCTATCTGTATACCAGGTAGATTGAGTAAACTCAAGTTCACGTTTCTAAGAAACGCGAATTCCCAATGAATTCTATAATCGTAGCAGTGCCAAAGACAAATGCTGACGACTAGAAATTCGAACAAGTCAACTCGTTAACCGCATGAAAAATGGGTTCTTTTACGAAGATGACTATCCATTTGAGTGCTCGAGGATGACAACCCGAATGTCACAATGATTGGGTCTCCAACTTAATGTGCCCATCCACTACGACACTCGAATTAAAACAATTCGATCGCCCCAATAAGTGGGTTGCCATATTAATGTGCACCCGTATCCACGTGGTCTTACCTGATGAAATCCAAAAGAAAAAGCAGGATCGTAGAATCTGGAAGCCCCGGCTGAAAATAACCACCAAGACACCACCACCAAGGATAGACCATGGATAGGAATACTACAAAAATTAAAAACAATGTGATAAGAAGATGCCAGTGGTCTATAAATAATGAAAAATAGCCCAAAGTGAGCTACCAAGACTCTTAAAGATAATTAAATTAATCTAATCTCGGGCGCGTTAAAAAATCATCCTAGCTAATGACCCACTGGTTCTCGAAGCACATTCTAATACGAATAGAAATCACTAAGTATGAATTTTAAAATGTAACAAAAGTTTATTAACTGAAACCGCAGTGTCGTGAAGTAAAACTCCACTGAACAAAAGTTTATAACCTTATGCCTCTGCCGAAGCATAAAAAAAGAAACAATCGCCTTAATTAGGCCACACAAACTGCCTATCGTCTCATCATCATGAACGAAGTTCCAAAAAAAAAAAAAATATATATTACATACAAAATATTCTGGTATTATCGTAAACCCTTTTTGATATATTTATAAAAATATTCTATTCAATCGTAGCAATTAATATATACATATTTTACATACCGGTAATTACATTTTATTTCTGAGATTTAGTTGCGCCTAGAATTATTCATCACGTTAATTTCATGTATTCATATAAACTTATTTGGTTTCAATTTTCAATTCCGTGCCGTCCTAAATGACAAACAATTAAGCTAATCGGACGTTGTATTGTTAATTATATTGATTATATTTCTTTTCACTTTCTCACAGATATTCGATTTTATATCTCTCAATATTTTAGTTATAAATAGCTCAAGTTTATACAAGTATTAATATTACAGTCCTTCCAATTAAACTCTATTCCAAAAACAATTGTTACTAAAACTTAACAAATATTAACGATGTTGTTACAATACTTGGTTTCTTAAATATCGGATTCAAAATTGTACATTAGCTTTCCACTAGCTAAAATCGTGACTCATTTTCACGTTCAAAATAATACACCGTAGTGCACTCAGCAATAGCTCTAAAGCTAATTCAGTGCTGGAAAAATTGATATTGACTATCCACATATGTCAAATATCTCCTAAATTGCAATCCAAATATGCATACAAAATTCCATTATTACCATATCATCGCTAAACAGTTCTTAATAAATTCCAAACATTACGAATATTACACAAGTTTTTATACAATCATGGATAAATATGTTGCTTCAAATTAGCCAAAAGTTAAAGTGTCGAGAATAATCTTTATCAGAACAATGATAAAATATTGTATTCACAAGTCCAAATAACTGTGTGAGAATTCGAAGTCTGTCACCTCGATTGTGACTTACATATATTTTAAACATTTCTCTCTTTACATTACATATCATTACTAATTAAATTTTCTCAAACAAAGTATTTCTTTCGTATGTATCAACCGACCATTGTGAAAAGAACGATTCAGTATTCGCATAATTGAAAATAATTCCACTGGAGATTCTCCTCAAAGGAAAACACGTCAAAACTACAGCATGGGAAAGAGCCTATCTTGAGAAGGTACAAATTAACCATTAGATTTGAACGCTAAACCAAGTTGGAGTTTCCCACAAGAATCCACAAAAATTTAAAAACTGAACGAGCTCACAAAGGGAGTCAAAATTAAAAGAATTTCAAAAAATCTGGATTACCAGAAATAAATTCGCACAATCGCAAAGAATCATACTAGAAATCACAATGTTCCATGTCTATGCTCAATCTGCCAAACATATAGACCAGAATGTCTATCTAGTAACTTGCATGAGCTTTCAAAAATATATTCGAAGTCAAATTCAAAAAGTCCAGAGAATTTGTTCAAAGTCGAATTCACGTATACGACGGATTATGGGACATCTGCTTGAGTTAGAATTATTCTTATATAATTTTAACGTCGTCTTCTCCCTATAATTTTTCTCATGTTGTCTTCCCAACAAACTATATTCTTCTATCTTATTCCCAAATTACATCTTAATGAAAGCAAGGTAATGTTCAAAGTAACACTACAATAACAACTAAATTGAACTACAAAGAGAATTACATACTCGGACAGAAATGATTAAAGAATCACCCTAGCCCTCGTCTGTAATTCTTAACTACTCTAATGAAAATTGGTGAAAAGGAACATTCAAAAGCATGACAAATTCATACTGTCTACTAAAAGAAAACTTCCAGCTACCTTGTTGAAGTTCTAGTTGAATGAAGTGAGAATGTTATAACACATACTCCTGCCTGGGATCGAACCATATCTGCTCAGCTGTACCGATCACGAAACGACTGGATATCAAGTAGACCCGATTACCGTTCGCGAAACGAGACGAAGCTAACAGATGTTTATTTGATAAAGTTCATAGTTCTTTCACTTGCTAGAGAACATGACAACGTTGATGTAGTAAGCCAAGCCAGTTTCATTATGTAGCAGTACAAATTGTCATTCAGGTTTTCATAGTCTCTTCAATCTTCTCTTATAAAGTCTCATACTATAGTTGCTCATATTGGAATCAAGTAATCATCCTGAGTAGATGCCTCCGTGGCTTAGGCGGCAGCACGCCGGCCTCTCACCGCTGGGTCCGCGGTTTAAATCCCGGTCACACCATGTGAGATCTGTGCTGGACAAAACGGAGGTAGACAGGTTTTTCTCCGGGTACTCCGGTTTTCCCTGTCAAAATTTCATTCCAGCAACACTCTCCACTATCATTTCATTTCATCTGTCATTCATTTAATCATTGCCCCCGAGGAGTGCGTCAGGCTTCGGCAGCCGGCACAATTCATATCCTCGCCGCTAGTTGGGGGCTTCATTCATTCCATTCCTGACCCGGTCGGAGACTGGAAGCAGGCTGTGGATTTTCATTTCAATCATCCTGAGTATTCAACGCTGCTATGTGTTACATTTCTTGCCTGTGTTTAGCCCATATTTTTCATCTTCATGACGTAGCAATATCTCTCTCTCTTTATATCATCTATGCCAATCATGGCTAAAGCTGTTTATTCTGTACTGCAATGTAGAACACGATGTTGTACCATTGGCTTAATAAGAAGTTGTCATACGTGACTGCAAGTTCGCTGTGCTTGAATTGAAGGTTAACACTGTCTGAAACTATAATAAGATCAGACGATAATCCTATCACGTTATACTGTAAGAGGTATATATATCGGTTCAACTCCACGATTACCGAACCAACACGTCTTCACGGCAACGCACGAACAAGTCTTAGACCAGAGAGCTCTACGACCCTCCTCTCTGACGTTGTATTCACTAATCAACTCAACGTTTGCTCTAGCAAATCATACTGTCTCCAGGTGATCCACAATGCACCTTGTTCTCTGATCGACAGCAACTATCGATATATGTATCATTGCCGAGTTCGATAATCACATGTTATAATACTGTATGCATTTATACTCATATAAAAGTTCTCAGTTATATTCCTTTATCCACAGGATGCGTTTCCCATTCTTTGTTTCATACTGCATTGTGTATATTGCTCTACCACGATGTTCAAAATAACGACAGTGGTGCTGTGTCCATCTTGTATTCAATACAAGTATTAAAATATCCAACACGGGTCGTCGGCATGTACGGCGGGTTGCTGACAGCTGCTGACCTCGCCACAGTACTACCGCGCACCTGCATTCCAACGGAATTTCGCAGTGCTGCCATCAGTGTTATTGCCAACTTAACCTATATCCAACTAAATACAAAATACAGTCTCAGTACTGAGGCCGAATTTGGCTTATTTTATGATGAATTTTGAGGCCAGTATCAACTCAATAGTATTGGAAATGCATGAGATTGTAGGTGCTGGATTGGTGAAAGAAAACGAGATTTCAGCTCAGTTGCAAGTCTGTGATGCATTATGGTTCGTCCTAGCAAGTTTAATTTACCTCGGCGACGTTGTGATACCGCGCCTATGTTAGAATGAATACGGTATCCACGAGCTAAATGTCCAAACACTGATAGCCAATCATGTTGGAAGACTCTGGGATCATAACTGGGATAGTTATCTATTCTCTTTTAGACCGTATGAAGAAGGTATTATTACATGAGAGTATGTCAAATTTAAGTATTGACAATGGTAAAATGATATTACAGAGATTATGGACTTCAGAAAGAAGTAATAAGCATTATTGTGTGCTCACGTGATCCGTCCCCCACTCCTAAAAAATGGCGAAATATCATTCTGATGGAAGGCAGAGCACAGTGAAGAGGGTTCATTACCGGTTACAGATTCAGCGAGGTGCGATCGTGGAGAATAGCAAATTAGCGCTCCAAGGCCAAGTGGGCCCGCGATTGAGGCAAGTCCGGTAGCATGGAGGAGGCTTCGACTGGCTCATATCACCCGTGCTATGGGAGAGCAAGTTCTGAACGCAGTAATTCATTAATATTACTTGCGTGTGCGATATTACGAAGTCAGCATATATTTGAAGCTAGAATACGCTTGTGCATTGTGCCAGTATTACAGGCAAGCTTTTGTAATGGATTTATGTTATCCAGTTTACGAGATTCGACAGTTTTAGTGTACGTGAATCTAGCGCTTGAGAAAAGTGATTATCTCGCTATCGAAACGACGTGTATTCTACGCAGCGAAGGCAATCCAGTTAGCGTGTGCGTTGATGAAACATTTGGAACAGCAGTGATGAACTATAGACATTCACAAGGCTCCGTGCATTATTGTATTAGTGAGGCTGCATTTTTAGTACAGTGGGATATCGATTCTACAGATATTCACTATGATCTCAACTCAACATTTTTAATAATGCAGTTAAGTGTTGCAATGTTAGCTGTGATGAGTGAGTAAATTATGCGCCTGGGATATACAGAATAGAAGCATAGTGACTTCACAGAACAACCTTCAACATGAATTTAGAGCAGTATGAAATTATGTCCAGCTACATCGTGAGATTATGCAACCAAGTGACTTCATAACATTTATCGAAGTAATATGTGGTTTTCAAATACGAACTTTTTCAACGCTATTGCTCATTCTCAACTGAATTCTACAAGAGTCGTCTAAAGAAGATTTAAGAAGACGCTTTCTGATGGAAGAAGATGGCGGTTCGAGCAGAATGAGAGTGGCAATTCGAGTCCAGTCTGCAGCAGTGGGTGTATTTAGGTAACGCGAGTTCGATGTCCGAGAAGACTGTTCGTGGATCGTGGGGAACTACAGTTCGATCCTCTCCTGGAACAGAATTACCATTCCATCTGGGCAATTCCTATACGCTACAATTCAACCAGAACTTCTTTGAAGGTACAGCGAAAACATACTCCATTAAGTAGTTTTGAGTAGATTGATAGCATGTTTGAGCACCTATTTACTACAGTAGTACGGTATAGTTATTTTGTCATCGATTGGATTTTAATTCTTCATATGAACTTCAGTGTTGGATATTTTCTTCTGCCAATCCAACATTTTTTTTCATTCGGCATTTTTGATCTTTTAGATAGTCTTATGGAATTTATTTCCATATTTTGGATATTCTTCGATTTTCATTTAATCCTATTTCCATGGATTTTATTCGTGGAGTCATATTCAGGTTTTCGTCTTCAACGAATTTTACTGTTCGTTCTAGAGGATTAGCCTTGGGTATTTTTCTGCGAGAAGATATTTTAGGGGAAGCTGTCTTCGAATGATGATACCATTTAAATGAGATTTGAGATAATCTTACCGACGTTTGATTATCCCGGCAAGAACAGTATTGACGATTTCATCGATTTGCCAAGTGTATTTAAGCTACAGAGACTTTGATAATGCATTGATATCCATTAATATCTGATGACTATTTTATTTTGGGATAGCATTGGTCTATCGTTAACGAATTCTTTTGAAGACATAAATCTCATTGGAAGATTTTAATTATTCATTGGTCGATGATTTATATAGACGTCACGATCCAATCTTGAACCCAGATATGTGGAACATTTGTATGACAACGAATTGATTAAAGAATGTTGTAACGTCATAGACAATTGTGGTCTTGACTTTATGACATTGTTTGAGTTTACGTCAGTACGGAACGATATGTTCGTATTATTATTAAATATTTTGAGACATTTAATTGATTCCAGATTTACTCTGCGTAGTAAACTTGCAGGGAGAGTCAATCCTACACACATTTCAACGATAAATATTATACTGAAACATCTGGTAAACAACACTTGAGGTTGTAATGATAAATAAGTTTGCAATGCAACATTGTAACAGTTAATTGAGTTAGTAAACATATGAATTTATAGTTGGGAATACGATGGTAAATTCCGTATTAGTGTATTTATTGTAACCAATGCTAAGGTTAATGCAGCATTGTGATGATATTGGTAATAGTATACGATGGTGTAATTCCGTATAACTCTGCTGAAGTGAGGGTCTGCGATGAAATAATTTAAGTGTGGAAATACGAAGATGTATACCGTATTGTTTAAGAAACTTATTAACTTGTTGCTGTAATGTTATATCATGCTATTTGTAGCATTTGTATGTAATGAATCTGAGTTGGTTGTAACTCAGAGTTATTTTAATGAAAGTGTTAGATGGATTAGACGATTAGAAGGAGGCATGCGGAAAAGCAAGGTGATCTGCTGTGTTGATTTATGTTTCTAAATTAATTATTAAACCCTTATTAAGATTTTGGACTAATAATCATATGAGGTGTCTTAAATGAATGATCATATTAAACCGGATTTAACAGAAACCTAAACCACGACATTAATAGTCAGTGTTACAGTTGAGTGAACTTAAATAATAAATATTACGTGAGGTATTTTTTTTTGGTCACTCAGAATAAAGTGATCTGATAGGAAGGAAGCCTAATCTACGCTTTAAACGTTTAATACTTCTCTTGGAGAAGCCTAATAATAATAATACTATATTATTTCGACATGGTGGGACAGTTTAAAATTATATTTGTACAACTAGTCCGATGTAAATACTTTTAACATTTTTAATATGCTTTTAATTATTTTTCTTCAACTTTGTTTAAGTGGTATTTAATAATAACTCATTTTTTGAGGTTAATAATGTAGTATTAAGCTACCATCATACGTGTTTTTGTTTTTGTATGGAGAAACACTTGTATGCAACACAAAGTGAGTGAGAGATTGCATTATATGATTTATGTGTGTGATATTTTGTGGGATTACGATTGTAATGGAGACGCGTGATGTACTCCAAGTATATTATAAAGATTAATGAAGGGAATAGTGTACTAAAAGGGATGTTTTCAATGTATGTTAGTGAGAGAGTGTTTGATGACTGAGGGATTAGTCATTTGCATACATGAATCCCGGTAGAGGAGGAAACAGCGGAATGCGTTTAGCAATGGCATCGATCTGTAAACAGCTGATTGACATTTCATGTAGTCCAGCTGATTGTTTTGAAATAGATGATGATGATAATTGTTGTTTTAAGGGGCCTAACATTTTGAAATAGAAAGGGAGTTTCTGTTGTATAGAGTAAAACGTAGTATTGTACAAATTTTAATTTTTTTTAATGAAGATAATTTTTTGGGAAAGCTTTTGGCATATTTAAATTTTATTTAAATAATTTCTTTTCAATATTTAAACTCCAGTTGAGGGAGGCAAAGTAAATGTGAGTTTGTGGGCGTTTTCTGCTCTGCTGTTTTGAGAGTGTGTGTGTTAAGTTTGTTATGGATGAGTGATTGTGTTTTATATACCATATTTTATATTTAGGAAAGGATCTCAAGCTCCCAAAGTAGTTTGCATCCTTGTCCAGTGTAGTTAGTCCATAACACTTCCACTACGACTGTGTGGTTATCATAGAAGTGCTTGTCGGAAGGACATTTCAGGTTTTTAGCCGGGACATTCAAGATTCTTCGATCCACTCTTCATTCTAGGATTTCGACAAGTCAGCTTCATGATAATTACGGGTACAGTACTGTGCCCGAATTATTATGGACAGAACTTGTTGAATCCGATGAAACAGCTGGATCGTAGAACCTGGAAATCCCCGGCTAGAAAAGCCCCAAAATCCTACCAACAATTCCTACTAGAAATGGGAATACACACAGCAACAAGAATGCGTTAAGGAAAGACCAATGGAAACACAATCAGTTAACTCGAGAATCAAAAAGAAAAATCTCGAAGTCTAAGACCTACATTGGGAAAACATCAAACACTGGCCTTCCTAACACATCCATCCATCAATATAAATCACATCGTCAAAATATACTTAAAATAAATCACAAGTTTATTAATCGAAGACGACACAAGTAAAAATAAAAAATAAAAATTCAAGAAATATAGAACACGTCGGATATCACTGTATTCGTGATGCCAACTTGCATCTGAAGTTCAAAATATCAGTGTGTAAATTACACAAAATTACGTAATATTATACAAATCACCCTATTTTATACACATTCGGATGATATATTCTAAATCATGTCTTTGAAAATCACGAAACTATCAATCAAAATATGTACAACTATATACACGTATATACCCTTACTTATATCTTAATTCATCAAAGATTCACGTCATCCTGTTGTATTCTATGTCAATTATGCCTAATCTTTGTTAATTCTTTGTCATATCATGGGCAATTTGACGAGCAATGAAGCTAAGCAAATGTAAATTACACCTTCGTGGTTAATAATAAATACTAATAATCAAGAGTATCATTCTTAGCTTCGCTTATGATTCAATTAGAATTCAATATGATCCATTTTCTAACAATAAATTCATTCAATTCAAATTTCAAATTTCAGCACTCTATTGAGGTATAAAAATATTCCTACATATTTCTTTCATCAATTATATACGTGCTCACTCACGACAAAAATTCCTACTTCATAATTAATTAATAAACTTTTAGTATACTCGTATTATAATTCAATAAATTCATTAGTAACATCTTCGTCCCTACTGTACTAAATACGACTTCAAATAATTTCACCACTTCTTATAACATTCAACGAAGTTGTATTACCACTCTAATGTACAATTCAAATACAGGTTGATTCACCTCGATAAGTTAAATACTCAATATAAATACGTTGTAAATTCTTATACCATTCAAATAGATTTCAAACATCAATTCTGTACTGTTCCCGTTTCCCCGATGTCACGTTGTCCTGACGATTTCAACGTTATATCAAAGAAAGGATACATGCGATAAAAATAAATTGAAGTCCCGGAAATATTTGTCCCACAAAAAATCAGAATCATTAGCTCGGGCAGGCTAGAGATCTATTATCTCGGGGCGGTTAAAGGGATAAGCGCGATAGGTTGAACTGGACAAATATTTCCCGACATAAAAATTGGATAATATCATTACCCCGGGAGAAGTTCAACTACAGGAATAATTAGGAGAGTTTAAAATCAATGTCCTCATTTATTTTTGGGCAGACGGACAAGAAAATAAATTAACACTCCTACTACTCAATGGAATTCATAATGTTAGGATTCTAAAATCCATAATGTCCTTATCTGCCATTGAGTTGCCATATTTGATATCTCTGGGAAGTACTCGCAAAATAAAAAAGAAATAGAGTTCGAGTGTTCGATGGTAAGCTGAATTCTAAAAAGAAACACACTTCACTGTCACTTTCAGCTTCGTAGAAAAATATTAAATTCATTATACAATTTTCCTTCCCACAAATGCTAACTAAATATGGATATTTACACTTAAATTTCACACATTCATATAATTTACGGAAATTAATTTAGCAATAATCACAGTCAATCATCTGATTGGAATTAAATGAATTGTGATGAAAAAAGTATTGTTATTGAAAATGAAAATCCACAGCCTGCTTCCAGTCTCCGACCGGGTCAGGAATGGAATGAATGAAGCCCCCATCTAGCGGCAAGGATATGAACTGTGCCGGCTGCCGAGGCCTGACGCACTCCTCTGGGGCAATGATTAAATGAATGACAGATGAAATGAAATGACAGTGGAGAGTGTTGCTGGAATGAAATTTTGACAGGGAAAACCGGAGTACCCGGAGAAAAACCTGTCTGCCTGTCTGCCTCCGTTTTGTCCAGCACAGATCTCACATGGAGTGACCGGGATTTGAACCACGGACCCAGCGGTGAGAGGCCGGCGTGCTGCCGCCTAAGCCACGGAGGCTTCTATTGTTATTATTATTTACAAAATTATTTAACATTTCCCTATGGAAATAATATCAAAGCTCAATTGTAAATTGCAATGTCCTTTTATAGTTCCACAATAATTAGCTTTCTATGAAATCCTAATCCTTTAAACATCCTCAAATCATGAATTGGTTTTCTTTCTCATTATGAGATCAAACAAATTATTCAGATTGCGATCGTAAATTTGTACTTTTTTAAAATTAAAATAATAACTGGTCACCTGCGAACTGTAGGAATTATTAATCCTAAATTAACCAGCTTTTATGCTGACAATTAATTATTTGATATTTCTTGACGATTATTTGAACTGTAATTAATTAACTGCCATTGCACTAGCATTAACAAACGTTAATTCTTAATTTTATCACAAATATAAAGCACATTCTAATTCTTAAAACCTTGGACTGCGTAAACCCCTGCACATCCCTACACATAATCATAATCATCATTTATATCATCGAAGTAATTAATTAGTTAATTAATTAGTCATTAGCTGCTACTATAAGACCCGTCTACAGTGTCTACAACTCTTACGTAATTGTGCTTATATCCATAGCGCAGTTCAAAATCCTATGACATGATGCCAAATAATCCTCAATAATTTATAAATGTTATTAATCTGCATTCAATAGACTGGCTAATTCAAAAGTTCATAATGTGAATGATCATCATTTGCTAACTGTATTCTGCGCTACCTGGATTATATTACCGTAGCATCTTGATTCACAGATCATGATAATAATCATCAATAAATCTTAAATATAGTAATTACAATGCCATTGGATTAATCAATCAGATTCAAACATTAGCGCTGCAATAAGTTAATTGTTCCGTTCGCAATCGCCTTCACTGTAAAATATCATAGTGAGAGAAATACCATAATTTTATAATAATGATTAATCATCGACAAAAGAATTTAAGGAATATCAGGCAAAAATATTAAATAAATCGTTGATTATGTGTGTGAAATAATCTCAAAGCCTTATAATTAATTTTCTCTTATTGTTTGGAAATTCATTAGAAATATATTTTAGCCATCAGGAATAAAGAAAATCATTATATCATGGTAATGGTTTGCCAAAGTGTTCCGATGGGTTTTGTCTGTCACGCCCCTGGTTTACGATGAATAAGTCTTCCATGTGTTCCCACGGCGTATAAATCTTGATTCTATTCTTTAGTTTGCAAGATCGTCGCATTAGAAAAATGTGAAACGCCATCATCATCGTGATGCCTGGTCTATAGTGTAGTCAGTCTCCCTGAGTCCCGAACTCAACTTCACCACCAAGTTTTCATTTTAATAGCTTAGGCCATCATTTTAAAGTGTATGAAAATTTTTCCCATATTCCTTCTATTGAGTGAAAGTTGCATTGTGAATGACGTCACGAACCCCTCAAATTGAATTGGGTGTTCGCCACTGATGAAGAAATGTTCCATGTATTTCATTGATTGGAATGTGTGGTGTATTTACGATGCTGTTCATTATATAGTATTCTTCTCGTTAGCAATTCCGTTAATTGTTGACTGAAACTGAATGTGTTTATATTCCTATAACTGTGGAAATGTTTTGTATTGACTAACAGAATGTCTGGTTTCGAAGCACGACAAAGGTCTGCCATTTTAACGTGTGCTGTCAACCTGTTGCATAGTGTCCCCTGTGCTTGCATCGCACCGTGAACTTGACAAGTCCAATATGTTGTGGTTTTTCTGTGTGCACTGAGAATAGTTCAATTCTTACTTACATCTGCCACTTGTAGAAACACTCATGATCACTGAATTTATCTTTACCTGTCACGCAGAAATTATAACAAACATCTCACAAGCAATTCTAATGCTGTCTTCACATCGTCAGAACGCACACCTTACGAGCGTATAATGGTACTCACGCGCACGACCGTATTATACAAAGTATCGGCAGTCATCAGAACGTCTTTCACTCTCCACTAGCTGCCCTCGTCACATGGTCAGTAGGGGGGTGGTTGGAGAAATGGTCATACCTCAATCGTTGCGTCACGGACATGGTCAAAGGGGCTAGTAATGCTTTCCCCTCAAAGATATTCGATTCTCTTCTGCATTAAACTAGATCTTTTGTCCATTGATAATTTCTGTTATCTTTGTTTGACTGTTAATGAAGAATATTTCCCTCACACGAGGTCTTTAACAAAATATGCTTGCTAGATTGCGTCGCAATGGAGTCGCTTAATTCATATGTTTCCAAGGTCGCTCTGAGGCTAATAACTGACTGGTGGCTCGCGAATCTCGGCAACTGAATCATCCACAAATGGCGTAGCCGAATAAAATGGTGGATTTCGGTCATAGTATTTCGAATTATCATTAATTGCATGTTCATGCTCATATTTTGTTGAATACAAGTCGCTATGCTCCTCTATAACATTCTCAATTATATTGTAATAAATATATAATTATTTAGAAAATTGACGATCAGAAATTATGAGTATTGGAAAGATTCAAACAAATTAAAATCTCAATCCGAAATATACCAAACTTCAATAGAATTCGATCAATCCTACACCATGGAGATTATGTCAAATATTAATTGAATTAAACACAAACCATTAGAATAGATCGGTTAAATAAATGACTGACAATGATCCTGGCTTAATAAAAAACGAAAAACTGTTATGATCGTAAACCATGAAATCATGACTGCAATCGTCATTCGAGAAGCTTGAAGACATTTCAAAAAGGGAATAGTAAAAATATTAGTTCAAAATTCAAAGTCTCATCAAGTTCAAATCTAAATTCAAATTGACGTAATATTTCATGTATCACAAATTCTTCAAGTTCATCGTAGCTTGTACTGAACAAATATTCAAAATTATTCATAAATATTCACGTAGAATGTTCATCAAATTCAATTCAAGAATATGTTCTTCTTATACACGCAATTCTTCTTTAAAAATCCTAATATCGTATTACCAAAGTTAAATATTCGAAATCCTAAAATATTAAATTAAAAAATAGCAAAAATACCAAACTAAAAGCGAAAGATGCATTCGTAATCGAATCAAAAACTCAGTAGAACAAGTAGCTAAATATGAAAGAACATCATATCTAAAACTACCGTTCACTTCAACATATAAGAAAATATGGTGAAAAGGTTACTCCATAGACACCTCTAAATCTACCGTCTACATAATGAAAGTCTTCCCTGCTACCTTATGATGGCTTCTCGAAGAACGTGCATATTGGAATACGCACAACCATACCAGCTCCAAACGACACTTTGGTTCCAAAATGCCGCTTACTCTCCAGGCATCGAACAGGGGAACACGAACTCCTTCTCTCCGCTCGTCCTTCCTTGGATAATCAACAGCATCTTGTATGGACAACCCTGGATCTCGTTCGTAGTGATTGTTGACTCCTGCTCTCTTCTCTGGAGATCATTCAATGTGTAACAGCATTTCATCTCAGAGTGATATCAATAGATTTGCCTTCGATTCCTTCGTGGTATTGGAATGTATAATTATAATACAGTACATGTTAACGTAGCTAGTTACTCATGATATTCCTTTCCACTCTGTATTGAGCCCGATATCACATCTGAGACATGACCTCTATGGATGAACTGAGGACTCCAAAGCAGCAATGTTTTCTATTTGGGAGTAACCCTCACTTGACGCACCACAAGTTGCCGCGCCACTGATATTTATTTTCGTTATTTTATTTGAAGACTGTGTTTATTAATGGATATTTGTACATTGATGGATGCACTGGAGGATTCCACGATTTTCGTTTACGACTGTAAAGAAAGGTATAACCACGCAAAGTATGCGATGGACATTGATAGTTGCACCCTTGCAGTCGATGCTTCCGGCATGTTGCCGAGGACACTCACTTTTCAGGCGAGGTCCTGACCGGGCGTGATTTTTGTCGCTGTTGAAATCTACAAATATTGCTTTTAGAAACTATCATCGCAGGGTGTATAGTGCAAAATTAAACGCAGCAAAGCTGCCAGTATCATTTAGAGCGTGTATTTGGCTCAAAAGTGCGACATTTGTTAATTGGGTCGAAATTCTTGAACCCAGAACCCAGCACATGGCTGCCCGTGAACATTGAAATTTTGTGGATTAATAATTATTCTTCGTGTAAAATTTTATAATAAGTGTTTCTCGAACTGTATAAAAGTGAACTGAACGCTAAAGTACTTTTTGTGTGACCGGATTATTCAGATATCGGCTGATGACGTGTGTAAGAAATATTACAGTTTTCAGTGTGCCCATTATCACACAAGTCTGTGAGAGGATGAATACATGGTCATTTTTGCAATAAACCGCTACCAGTGTGGGCGCAGTGTATTTTGAAAGTAAAGCACGATTCATTTAAATTCAGTGAGAACGACAAATTTATGATTGAAATGGAGCTAACACCAATAATCCAACACCACGTGGACGCTATGATCCTTATTCTGATGGAGGCTGTTATGTGGTAGAGCCCAGTATGAGGGGTTTAGCAATGGTTGATACGCACTGAAGGATGGAAGACGGAATGGCAACACCAACCATGCCATCGCATTTGCCCATAGCACCCGGCGAAGCATACCCACTCGAGACACTCAAAATGGTCACGTGAGTCCGGCCGTAAGGTCGCAATCTTTTTATGTACGGTCACGACGCGGGAGGATTAATTATAGAGGCCTTACGACAGCACATTCTTTAGACAGGGTACATGTCTTTATTTTCTACAGTTTATTAAGGTTATACCAGTTCGTATCGTTTGTGAGAGCCTGAGGGACAAGCTCTTGCCATTATTATTGTAAATACGTTTTTCATGGTTAAAGACCAGTGCAGTACAACGAGCCCAGTTACGTAAGACGGTCATCTGTTATACTGTCACAACTGCATTCCACTGAATACTGTTAGCCCAGTGAGCAGATGTATTGAAGGCCGAAGCCTGGCATGTCATTTCTTTAATCCAGTTATTGCGAGCGCGAAGCGCTGTATTTGTGAATGAGTTTAGAAGGCAGTGAACCATTGCGCGGCCGACCAGCGCCACATAAACTTGTATCTGACGCTACAGAGACACATGGGAGTGTTCTTTTGTGTTGTTATTATATAAGTTGACATTCAGACGACTATGAAGGAATGCTAATGTTATTCATGATGAATTTAGCAAGCAGTCGTAGGTTCGACATGAAGGGGACATTTCATAACGATTAGGGAGCCCCAGAAATCATTGTAACACAAACCTAAATGAATTAGTAGGCAGTATTATTAAACATGATACAAACCCTAAACGTAACGAAACTTTGTTGACCAGTGAGTAGATATTGCTCTACTTTGACTTCTTAGATACAACTATGGGTATTCCCAGTTGAGAGACGACGGTCGGTTAACTACATGTTTAAACATGGTAGTTTACTCGACAATGCAAAGTTAGTCGTGATCTACTTCACGCTGTTGCCAACATAATTTTTACTCTCCCACCATACTCTGATTACCATGCTTCCAAACAGTGGAGGTGGGTGTAGGCAGGTCAGTGGCGCCATTTGCCCAATTTTGAAGGGTTATTTTGTTACACATTTGTGCTGCAAATTAGTTTAGTTTTTTCTGTAATGATAGGAACAGAATGTGCTTAGCTCTTGTTTTTGAATCAAATTTTGGATTAAACGCTTCTCGTTTATATCGTTGCTAAACTTAATGTCAACTAGGGATAAGCTTAAATTACTGTAACGTTAAATGTTATTGATGGCACCATCATAGCATCGCCTTTAACCTTATTGTGCTGTAAATGTAACTAAACCATTGCATTGTAAGCAAGTAAATATCTTCCTTTGCTGTAAATTCGTGCCTGCATTATTACTATTATTGCAATCTCCAAAGTAATTGTGTAGGGATGAATTACGTGTCATTCAATTAGACTTGATTGTCGATTTCTTTATTCGTTAGTAGGACTTCGAGAGGTTTAATTTTTAGGATATTTTGCACGGAGATGAGCAAATTCAGATTAGGATTAATTAGCACGGACTAGCAGTTTTTCACATCTCCGAAGTAGGTTAGGGGTCTGATACTTTTTGAATAAAATGAGTGCGATTTAAATGTAAGCCTGGCTTCTTTATTGTATTTTTGAGTTTGTATTCCCCTTGACTGGTAGTTTTGATCCCTCATTATACCCGAAACCCCCGAGTTAAGTTTCCTTGTGCATCCCCAGTCCATGAATACATTCCGCCCCGTCCTATATGTCTTCTCGTTGGAGGAGGATTCGGGGGGGGGGTCATTTAAGGCCAACGGCTCCCCGAAATCCTCGTCAAACGGGCACAGTATGTTACATTCTTTTGATGATTTAGCAATTCATAATGGCAGATTTATGAAACTGCATGGTTATTCCTCCTGACTTCGGTCTCGATAACATGTTGCATAAACGTAGAATATTGTCTGTATCAAAACGCTTTTCACTGCGATATAATAATTACGAAATTCCACTGTAGATATTAGTAGTTGCAATTCTCGCAATTCTAGAACGAAGAACAACTCTCCTGTTTACTATGCAGTTGTAGTGTTACGAACACTAAGGTCCTTCACGTAGCTTTGCCATGCATAGATATTGTACTGCACTGAACGCACCTCACTGTTTATAGAATATAGCACCATCCAAATGTACTTGACTAGACGAGTGTAAGAATCAATCTGCTGTGTCTGCTCGGGTCACAAACCTGCAACTGTCTCAGATTACCCCCTCTCCTCCGGTGATATATCGATGTAAATCGCAGTCGAACATAAAACTGCATCCCATGCAACTCACAGCCTTATATGGAGTAAAAACTCAATAGAAATAGCTTCACATGAAAGCAAGTTAATTTTCAGTACAATTCAACATAGTTTCTCCCCTGTGTATTCTCTGTAATTTTATAAGATCGCCTTCTGCCTGTATATTTCGATAAGAGTCGCTTACTGCTGTCTATAGAGGGTTGACCTTGCCTGACATCGGCAAGCGCGTGACGCGTCTGAAACCTTGAATCGAACATATGGTGTCTTGCGGGTTAGTCTCCGCTCTCCTAAATCCGCTGGAGTTACATTTACGTAACAACTCTCTCGTGAATATAAACAAATGAAATCGCTATAATTCCATCAGGAAAATACTGGCACATCTTCCTCTTGACTTCTAAATAAAAGTGTGGCCAATACATTTATTCTCATCATTCCAGATATTCACAACATAATGTCTAGTATTTTTCTGTCATCAAACCTACTTTTTCAAGGTATCTTCTTAGGTTTTTAGCGTTGTAATTTCCAATTTCTTCAGTACTATTAATGTTCAGTATTTTGTAGCAGTTGATTCCACAAACCTTGCCTACTTTATAAAGTCCGTAGAATAAATATGCGAATTTTGTATACACATTCCTGGCAACTTCAGCTTTAATGGGCTTCTGAATGATTACAAGTTCATCCTTTTTCAAAGGCTGGCTGTAATGCTTTCCTTCGACACCCTTCTGTCCTTTTTCTGCTGCGTTCATCAGACTTTCTTGGGCATTATCCACCCTTTCCTGCCGTGATGCTTCAGTATCCTTCGGAACAAATTCTGTAATCTTTGCCCACGGTATCTCTGATTTCTTATTAAGGTGAACTAGCATTGGATTGTCTGCTAAGCTTTCGCGGAATGTTGAGATTAAACATGTTTCCATTAGTGGGACGAAATTCAAGTTCCTTCTAATACTTCATTGATAGAGATATCAAACGGAGACGATGAATCAAACATGTTTAATATCGATTTAAAATCGGTGATTTTTTTCTTGAACCCTTTCTTGATTCCTCCCTTGCTGACTAGTACTCGGTTCCTGGTATATAATGGAGTTATCTCTCCTATCAATTTGTTCTCCACGATTCTGATTACGTCAGTAGATGAGCAGTGGCGGTTCTGCGCCAATTCAGAACCATCCTAACCTTACTACTACGCCTCAGCCAGATAATATTTGTGAAATCTCGCGAAGCCATGGTTGGATTTGGACATATGAGGTGTTGTAGGACTCGGGTAGACGTCCCCCTTCCTACGGACGAGTCGCTATATTTAAAAAAATGATTTTTTTTGTTGAAAGTAGGCTATATTTCTAAAACTATTCTTCGCAGAATGTTGTGCAATAGCTCAAACTAAAGGTCTCTATATATTTTATCGTTAGAACAAGACTTTATATTTTTAACATTTTTCAAAAAAGTTCAATTTTGAACAATGTCTATATTTCCGAAATTTGGAATTTTACAAAGTCGTGTGTTTGACTCGCAAAACCAGATCCAAAATCAAGTGTTATGTAGCACTCTCTTCACCCCTAGCTCCAAAAACATGTCCTAGATCTCTAGGAATGAAGTAACAGTAGTGAGGGAATGGGGTTTTTGCTTATAATCGCATGTGTGCTTGAATACTGATGGCTATGAAGCAAATGGCTATGTTGGGAAGGAATAGTTGGAGAGGGTCATGTGAGGACTCGTATTAAGGGTATTTGTTTAGGAACAAGTGTGAAACTGTTCGCCAGGCCTCTACTCGCCTTTGTGGAGAGTCCCACTATTTCCACTGGTCGTGAGGGATGTGCTACCTGCCCTATCCCGCGCCCAAGTACCGTACATTCCTTCGCCAGTGTCATTATTGTGCTCAAGCAAGTCACCTCCGTGGGTGAGAGCGAGGCACACGTGCCGCCATGCACTATCGTGGAACATTATATCGAAAGAGTGACAGTGTATTAATTGTATCAACATGTATTGTATAGAACTATGTAATATAATACAATTATTAAAATGTTCCACAGATGTCCAGTGATTTCAAATCTCAGCGCGATAAATTACAGTCCACCAGAGTATATTCTTCACATTTATTATCAAACTTCCTTCATGGTCCTACCGGCCGGACTTCTGTGGAACAACGGACGCGTGTTCTGAGTTCGTGCATCATTTCATATTGACGCCTCGTATTGTGCATTTTAACGGTAGCCTCTACGCGAAATATGAGCGGGAATCGTGTGTTTCTCCTTGAATGCAAGCTACTTCGATGATTCGTATAAACTACAGCAGTGGCGCAGATTGAACCTCGAGACATTACACATGGAAGGAATTCAACTTTAAGCAGCTTCGGTAAGTACATGCTCAGTTCTGGTTACCAGTATTCCTGTATGCTATTCCGATTATGGATCCTAAATTGAAAGCACTTCTCGTAAAGACTAGGGGCCTCACAAAGGCAAATATTACAGGTTTGCATAACTTCGTCAAGAGCTTCCATCCAGGGTCAAGTATTAACGCAATAAAGGCAAGGTTAGATGATCTACCAAAATTAAGGCAGAAGTATGAAGACGCGCAGGAGAGATTAGAATTAGAAGACGAATCCGAGGACCACAGCGAAGATATGAATACTTTTGAGACTATGTATTATGATCTCGTGGATAAAATGACCACGTTGATTGAAGATAGCGTAGACTTACTATCAAAACTGAACAATTCATCGAGTACTAAAAGTGATGGTCAGTCTAGTTCCGGCAAGAGAGAGCTGACATATTCTACAATTAAATTACCTTCTGAACTCTTGTAAAAAGAGGGGTATCGAGACTCAATTTCGGGTAATGTTTCGGTCCATGATAGCCGTGCAGTTAAATTTTGCTTCTCATAGATTACAAGGATACATAGGGCAAATACAATAATTAAAGAAAAGAGGTAAACCAGTATACTAAATAACAAGTTTAATAACCAAAAATAACAACAATAAAAAAATCTCGAATTTACTCCCACACTTCTAATTAGATCACAACTGCAAATCATAAACTGTGTCTGCATTAATCAAGTGGCAATGAAATATCCGCAGGTTTACCATTTAAAATAAATATCTCAGAAGAGATTATTAATAAAAAGACCTTTGAAATACTACGTCTACTTCAAATCTATACTTGTGCACGCGTGACGATGTTTCGACTATACGAAGGAAATAAGTACGGTTACGTGATCCATTACCATCTGGTTTCCCGTCAAGCAACGAATCCGTAATTCTGCGTAAATTAGATTAGCTTAGGGAACACACAACAAGACACTTAAGAATTATCCGACACCCGCTACCCTTATATAATATAAAATAGATCTCCGAACGAGATTTTGACAACGTGCCAAAACACGTCTAATTGCCCAAACGGGTCTTGGTAAAATCAACACAAGCGTACGTGACTACAACAAAATACACGAGGACATGACCGAACGTCATTCTACTATTTACAATAACCACCACAATCCAAAATGGATTATATCAAAATAACAAGAACAACACTATGCCCAATAGCATCTAATTAACACACAAACAAATATCAATTCAACTTAATGCATGAAAATTATGGTCTGAGTATGGGGAGCTACCCTTTAAATCAAGATATAGAATACAGGCTCATCTCACTTTAAGAGAAGAGGACACGGTATCCCGGCCTCAAACCTAATTAGTGTTATCTTAAATCTGTCCGTCCCTTATGAAGCAATTATATCTTTCACCCATGCGTCCCATAATAATATCGGAAGCTTGCTCACAGCAGCTCTCGAACCTAGAAGTACCTTGTATTTCCTGAAAACATGTGTGTATAAAATACCTATATTGTCCCAATAATTCTCTCAGGAATTATAAGACACGACGAATCAGCCGGTAGCCTCCTTGGAGTTCATACCGCCGTTAATTATATTTTGCTGCAGACAGGAATCGTGGGCTGATTACTACGATGTTCCCCGCGCATGTAGACACACATCATCACACATAACCAAATAACGCACACCTGGGTAATGACTTCACCTCGCTTCTCTCCGCCTGAAATACGTCCAGATTTAGGATTCCACGGAAAGACATAAATTGCTTTCCCAAAGATCAAATAAAATCATTACTACATTAGTTTTACATTTTACTAAGAGAACTATGGTTCCCTGCAAATAAAATTGATCTAGGCAAGTCACAATAAAAACGCCTGTTTATCAATCACAAGGTTAAATGTTACCCCCCAAATTCTAAGTTTATCGTTAATGTTAAAATTACAACAGCGCCATTTATCGCTCAAACCATAAATTCCGCTCAAGCGATATGAACAATACACTGTGCACGCATTGTACATTTACAAGTTACATTACAATCAATTAAATCAGAACAATAAAATAGTCACCCACGACTTTACAATCGAGTGTCGGTACACAGAATAAAATCAAAATACAATACAAATATACAAGAAAATTATTTACATTTCCCCAGCTTATCTAACTACGACTAAAATTGAATAATCAATACGTTGTACTTATTCCTTCGCCAAAACACCTCAGCTCACTTCGCCACACATAACCCAGCAGTTATTTAGCCGGACTTGGACATAGTCGCTGGTGTGTCCGTGGTCATCCTTCCAACTGTTGGCCTCGTTCCAGACATCTTGGTTTTCTTAGGATAGAAAATGTTCAGTTAAATCACAGTACTACAATTACTACTAAAATTGCTAAATGAGCTGATAATATCCACTCAAAGTCCTGAGCAATTTATTCGAAGAAAAACTTTCCCTAAATATTTATAAGCCTGAAGCTTCTACCATTCACACGGAAATTATACACATTTAAATACTTGAAGAACTCGTCAGAGTGTAGAAGTTAATAATTCGTCTACACAAGTGTCACCTCGGACACATCCAAATAAAGTCTAGTGTCACTTGCGACACCTCAGAATAAAGTCAAGTGTCCCTCACGACACCTCAAAATAAAGTCAGTTCAACCACCAGCTTGGCTACATTTACACATAACACAGCAAATTGACAGTAGTGGGGACGAATTTTAAAAATAATTCGGAGTTTGTAAGTTACGGACTTGCGACTAATTTCATTGAGCTTCTCTCATTGCACAGGTTAAGAATCTGATCGGCGGAGTCATAAATGATCATGGGTTTTATTAAATTATCACTTTTTCGCAAAATCAAAGGTACGCTAGTTTTTTGCGGGCCTGAAGCGTGCCTTGCTTCATTCGTTGATTCAAATTCATCTCGGAGAGTTTGACCTAGTGACTCCTCCCCAATTATGACGTACAAGCATCTTCTTCCTGTCAGATTCTAGTACCCCTACTCCTGCTGGCGTAAATCGGTAGCAACCGTCTCATGGCCTGCTAACTGAAGCCACGCATATTGGACGTTGACCTCATCTGTTCCAGGAATTATGGCACACTTTTCCTTGTCTCAAAAGCTTGGTTTAAATATACTTGTCTCATCGTCTAACTCCCAATAGTTGCATCATTTTTCTCAACTCGAATCCACTGCTGCTTGTATGAATACCCTCTTTCAAATATAATAAATAAAAATATGAATCATTATTATATCACATGATATCATAAGGGTTCATTACCCTATTTCTTAAGAAAATTCGAGCTACAATGCAATTTGAGTCGAATTTGCAAATCCCACTTCTCAAGTTTTTCAAAACATAAATTTTTCAAGTTCATTTCCTAAACAAAATATTTGTGTCGCATCTTCTGTGCTGTCTGTATTAAACATCTCAGTTCGCTAATTGCTTCTTCGCGTAGACCTCGGACTTTGGACTCGGCTCTCAGCTCGCCCCTGCTAATCTCTTAGCCATCTCCTCTCTCTCTCGTACAAGGTTGACCTGCCTCGGCTCCCTCTTGTTTGTAAACAACTTCAGCTGGTGACTCCTCACTACCCTCCCAGTAGCCACGTATCTTTGAGTGTGATTTCTCAAAATACTTCAAATTTACATTTTATAACAATGTCAGTCTTCTTTACAGTTCCAAGGTTCCCTTCTTCTTCTTCTTCTTCTTCTTCTTCTCCCGTCTTCTTCTTCAGCTCCTGTCTTCTTCTCCGGTTCCCGAATCTCTCCTGCTGTTTTTTCTGTTTCTGCTTGTCGGCTAATCTCTTCTCCATGCAGATCCTCCAGATACCTTTGTGTTTCTATGTGCATGGCCTCCAAGGTTGGATTTGTTCCACTTTCCGTGTTGTAGGTGTCGGGATTTTTGCGGTCCTTCATCGCTCGTTCCCATTTTTCGCGTTCTGACTCATCGCCAGCGTTATGCTCCTGTACGTTTTTCTGAGGTTCCTCGTATCGTTCATCCCAGTTTCTCCTGTAATCCCTAGGATCGCCTTGTCCGTTATTCCTTTGTTCTCTAGGATCGCCATGCCCATTGTTCCTCCTGTCCTTCCAGTTTTGATTTCCCCGCGGGTTATTATTATTATTCCGCTGGTATGGTGAATCATGCCTTTGGTTACCCCACCAATTGGAATATTCGCGCTGGTCTCCCCTCTGGTGTGAGTAATTATTCCTGTAGTTATTATTATTATTATTATTATTATTATTATTGTTGTACTGGTAATTACGATCCTCGTAGCGTTCCCTATTATCGTAAAACTCTTGCCTTCTCGGTGTTACTTGTGGGTTCGTGGCTTGTGACCTAGTATTTGTTTTACTAGCCTTTACGATTTCTGCCGTGTTCACATGTTCTACTTGCCTCTGTCTGTATTGCTGGGTTACCATAGATGTTTCATCTAAATGCCTTAAGATTTCTTCGGCCTGTATAGCGGTTTTAATGTTTGCTGCTACGAGAAACTGTTGAACGTTCACCGGAAGCTGTTTCCCGATAGTGAGAACTAGATTTTCCTCACTAGGCGGTTCATCTAAATCTTTCAGTCTTAACATTTGTTGGACAAAGAACTCTGAATATTTCGTGGGGTTGGTACTATGGTATTTACGTGAATATAATTCCATTCTTAAGCTTTTCTGGTACGAGGGACTCCATAACCTCCTTAAACACGCTTCCTTGAATTTGTCCATTGTTTCAAACGTGTATTTAAAACTTTGAAACCAGACAAGGCTTCCACCTTGTAAAAATCTCTCGACCATCCTGAGCTGTTTTACAGGACTAATCTGCTCATCCTGAAAATAGTCGTCTAATTCCCGCAGGAAGGCTTTGGTAGTACTCCCCACCCCGTCATTGTATTTTCCAGGACGAAAATCATTGCCCCTGATGACCTGAATGATTTGAGCTTGACTTACATTCGGCTGTGGAGTTGAGGCCTCACCCCTATATTTATTGAAAGCTTCCGTGTTACAGTCAGTCCTTGGACTCTGGACCTGACTCATTCCCCCAGTCTCGTGAGTTAATCCTAGACTGTGAATACTTTCCGGTTTTTCCGTTTGCCTCTCGGTTGTAAATAGTGTCATATTTTCTAATGACCTAAGTTCATTCTTTACGATTTTCACTTCGTGCTCTTGGAATCTCGCTTTAATATTTTCTTCGAGAGCCTGAATCCTCAGATCGTTATCCCCCAGTCTCTTAATTATCGACTCCTTCTCCCCTTTACTTTGTTCTGACACCTGTTTCCAATCTTTCCTGATTCAGTCATTAATGGCTTGATATCTTTCTTCTGTTTGTTCATTGTTATCAATTTGTCTTAATTCAATTCGATCTAGGCGTTCTTCTATCCTTTTCTTCGTCTCCCGCATATTCTGCTTGATATGATTTTGGTCTGCCTCTAAAGTCTCCCACCTATCGGTCGACTGAAGATACATTTTCTCCATATCTTTAACTAAACCCATGACGTTGCTATCTATAGATTCGATCTGTCCTTGCATACTGTTGTTCTTCTTCTTCTCCATCCCTTCTAACCTGCTTTGCAATTTCTCCTGTGCGACTTTAATCTCAGCTGTATTAGTGACGCAAGCCCGTTCTATTTGTTCAAGTTTTGCTGCCACCATCTCATCCAACTGAATTAATTTTTTGTCAAATTTCCCCTCGATGTTCTGTATTTGTGTTTTGATTTGGTTATTTTGAATAACTGCCTGTTCCGCTATTTGTGTGTTTATATAGGATTTTAAGTTTATGATCTGTTCTGCCATCTTATTATTAATTTCGGCTTTTACTTCGGCTAGTTGAACGCTATTACTGTCTTTCAACTCCGCTAACTGTACACTACTACTGTCTTTTATCTCCGCCTCCATTTCATTTAATTGTACACTACTACTGTCTTTTATCTCCGCCTTCATTTCATTTAATTGTACACTACTACTGTCTTTTATCTCCGCCTTCATTTCATTTAATTGCACACTCAACTTCTCCTGGTTTCTTGCCATCGCAAGTTCAATCAAAGCACTTATTTCTTCCACCATCGCCATTGCAAATACACAATGCACTATTAGAGAACTAGGGTCATGCATATGGTGACATCATCTGCGCACGCTCACACGTATAGTTTGACATTTAAATGGTTTTTAAAATACTCAAGTCATTTATCTTTACCTTAATAAAACCCCAACAAAACATACATCATTGAGTATTATCTATCTTTACATTCAATTTAAAACCCCTTAATTTTGGTTATTAACTTTTCTGACGTTACTGATTTTACTTGAAATATATTTTAATTAACCAACTGCTAATTAAAATTTTAAGGTATCACCTTCCTGACTTTAAATTATACTGAGTTCATTGTTTAACCAATCATAATTTAATTTAACAGGGCGCCAGAAACACATCTCAACTCAATAGCAAATATCTCATACAATTGTGTTTCAAATTTTTTACTTTTAAAGGAACTCATTGATTTTATTTTTTTTAGCACTTGGCGGTACAACTTCGCCACACTTTACTGAATCTACTCATTAATTAGCCACCGTTGGCGTACGTCCCACATTCAAGCCTTGTTTATCTCTAAACTGGTAACGAATGTACACCTTAGGACTCGGTTTACCATAAAACAACTGCTAACCCCACGTTGGGCTTGACAAGTTTACTCTATGAACCCTTGTAAAAAGAAGCGTATCGAGACTCAATTTCGGGTAATGTTTCGGTCCATGATAGCCGTGCAGTTAAATTTTGCTTCTCATAGATTACAAGGATACATAGGGCAAATACAATAATTAAAGAAAGGAGGTAAACCAGTATACTAAATAACAAGTTTAATAACCAAAAATAACAACAATAAAAAAATCTCGAATTTACTCCCACACTTCTAATTAGATTACGACTGCAAATCCTAAGTTGTGTCTGCATTAATCAAGTGGCATTCAAATATCCAGAGTTTACCATTTAAAATAAATATCTCAGAAGAGATTATTAATAATAAGACGTTTGAAATACTACGTCTACTTCAAATCTATACTTGTGCACGCGTGACGATGTTTTGACTATATGAAGGAAATAAGTACGGTTACGTGATCCGTTACCATCTGGTTTCCCGTCAAGCAACGAATCCGTAATTCTGCGTAAATTAGATTAGCTTAGGGAACACTCAACAAGACACTTAAGAATTATCCGACACCCACTACCCTTACATAATCTCCGAACGAGATTTTGACAACGTGCCAAAACACGTCTAATTGCCCAAACGGGTCTTGGTAAAATCAACACAAGCGTACGTGACTACAACAAAATACACGAGGACATGACCGAACGTCATTCTATTATTTACAATAACCACCACAATAGAAAATAGATTATGTCAAAATAACAAGAACAACATTATGCCCAATGGCATCTAATTAACACACAAACAAATATCAATTCAACTTAATGTATGAAAATTATGGTCTGAGTAAGGCGAGCTACCCTTTAAATCAAGATATAGAATACAGGCTCATCTCACTTTAAGAGAAGAGGAACGGTACCCCGGCCTCAAACCTAATTAGTGTTATCTTAAATCTGTCCATCCCTTATGAAGCCATTATATCTTTCACCCAGTGCGTCGCATAATAATATCGGAAGCTTGCTCACAGCAGCTCTCGAACCTAGAAGTACCTTGTATTTCCTGAAAAATGTGTGTATAAAATACCTACATTGTCCCAATAATTCTTTCAGGATTTATAGGACACGACGACTCAGCCGGTAGCCTCCTTGGAGTTCACACCGCCGTTAATTATATTTTGCTGCAGACAGGAATCGTGGGCTGGTTACTACGATGTTCCCCGCGCATGTAGACACACATCATCACACACAACCAAATAATGCACACCTGGTTAATGACTTCACCTCACATCTCTCCACCTGAAATACGTCCAGATTTAGGATTCCACGGAAATACTTAAATTGCTATCCCAAAGATCAAATAAAATCATTACTTCATTAGTTTTACATTTTACTAAGAGAACTATGGTTCCCTGCAAATAAAATTGCTCTAGGCAAGTCACAATAAAAACGCCTGTTTATCAAACATAAGGTTAAATGTTACCCCCCAAATTCTAAGTTTATCGTTAATGTTAATACTACATCAGCGCCATTTATCGCTCAAACCATAAATTCCGCTCAAGCGATATGAACAATACACTGTACACGCATTGTACATTTACAAGTTACATTACAATCAATTAAATCAGAACAATAAAATAGTCACCCACGACATTACAATCGAGTGTCGGTACACAGAATAAAATCAAACTACAAAAAAAATATACAAGAAAATTATTTACATTTCCCCAGCTTATCTAACTACGACTAAAATTGAATAATCAATACATTGAACTTATTCCTTCGCCAAACACCTCAGCTCACGTCGCCACACATAACCCAGCAGTTATTTAGACGGACTTCGACATAGTCGCTGGTGTGTCCGTGGTCATCCTTCCAACCGTTGGCCTCGTTCCAGACATCTTGGTTTTCTTAGGATAGAAAATGTTCAGTTATTTCACAGTACTAAAATTACTACTAAAATTGCTAAATGAGCTGATAATATCCACTCAAAGTCCTGAGCAATTTATTCGAAGAAAAACTTTCCCTAAATATTTATAAGCCTGAAGCTTCTACCATTCACACGCAAATTATACACATTTAAATACTGGAAGAACTCGTCAGAGTCTAGAAGTTAATATTTCGTCTACACAAGTGTCACCTCGGACACATCAAAATAAAGTCTACTATCGGATTTTTTAATTATGGATACTCGAGTTTAGGCCTTAATTACAACCAAACCAACAGACCTATTGAAAAACGAGTTATATAGCAATATTTTCTTTGTTTAATTCTGCGTTAGACTATATAAGACAATTATTTTCAAGTTTATTAATAATTTATTTATTTGTGGTTGTATGAAAAATTGTCCGTGTTTTTGACGTCTTTTCTAGGAATCGCTCACTTAAAACTATATACATGGAAAACTACTTGGCTGAGGGTAATTACATTTTTATATGTGATAGGCACAAGTATTGGTAGTGCAAATCTCAAGTTTCAATTTTTTCAACTACCCAATAAAAAGTTCTTATACTTTTTCTGACGTAACGTTTTCTCAGCCCAGGATAAACGTACATCCGGCAACTTGGTCTCATTTTGAAGCTCTCATTCGTGATTATCAGCAACTACGACCACTGTAAACGTACAGTGTGTTAGCGAATTTATGAAGAGTAATATTAATGGTAGGTTTTGCGTTTTCCGGTCCGTGCGAGTAAAAGCGAGCGAGCCGGTGAATTCGAGTGCAGCGTTGCCGGGCAGTTGTGTAATGGAATGCGACTGACCTGGCTATGTCCACATGCTATTTTCAGTCTTCCTGTTTACTACTTATATGCCACATTACATCACATCACATCCAAATGCCTCAGAGACCACCATTGTCTGAGGGCGAACTTGCGATAACGTATTACAAAATGGTAGATGTATGGAAGCAATGAATATTTTATGCCGAGAAGCCTTGCTTACCGTTGCTCCTGAACTATGGAAACAATGTATTAAACACGCTAAAAGAATTGAAGACCACTACTGGGAGATAAATGGCCTGTCTGAAAATGTCCCTCATTTCGAGCAGGTCATATTTAACATGAATGCCAGCAGTTCTGATTAATCGGAACAGAGCCATTCTTCAGACGAAAAATACCGACTGAATTACATATTGTGAAGATATTATGTAAATAATGCAGATAGCCCATGTAAACATTGTGTAGTCTGACATTTCCAAATTAGGAAGACAAACCTCTTCTAAACCTGCCATTGAAGGTCTAAAGCCCTTGTGTGAAGAAGGGGATGGAAAATTAAATGTGTACGAGGAAAGAAAATAAAAGGTTGAAAGGAAACTTAAAGCAGTGTTCGTTCGTAGCGAGCCGCAACGACTGCAACTTAATGCGGCAACGCTGCACCGGATTTCACAAGTCCGCTCGCTTTTACACACAAGGGCCGGAACGCACAAAACCTCCCATTAATATTACTCTCCATAAATTCGTCATCACACTGTGCGTTTACAGAGGTCGTAGTTTCCGATAATCACAAATGAGAGCTTCAAAATGAGACCAAGTTGCCTGCTGTACGTTTATCCTGGGCTGAGAAAACGTTACGTCAGAAAACGTATAAGAACTTTTTATCGGGTAGTTGAAAAAAAATTGAAACTTAAGATTTGTACTACCAATACTTTTGCCTATCACATATAAAAATTGCATTACCCTCAGCCAAGTAGTTTTCCATGTATATAGTGTTAAGTGAGCGGTTCCAAGGAAAGACGTCAAAAACACGGACAATTTTTCATACAACCACAAATAAATAAGTAATTAATAAACTTGAAAATAATTGGCTTATATATTCTAACGCAGAATTAAACAAGCAAAATATAGGTATAACTCGTTTTTCAATAGGTCTGTTGGTTTGGTTGTAATTAAGGCCTAAACTCGAGTATCCATAATAAAAAATCCGATAGTGGTGTCACTCGCGACACCTCAGAATAATGTCAAGTGTCCCTCACGACACCTCAAAATAAAGTCAGTTCAACCACCAGCTTGGCTATATTTATACATAACACAGAAAATTGACAGTAGTGGGGACGAATTTTAAAAATAATTCGGAGTTTTTAAGTTACGGACTTGCGACTAATTTCATTGAGCTTCTCTCATTGCATAGGTTAAGAATATGATCGGCGGAGTTATAAATGATCATGGGTTTTATTAATATTCATTTTTGCGCCAAATCAAAGGTACGCTAGTTTTTCGCGGGCCTGAAGCGTGCCTTGCTTCATTCGTTGATTCAAATTCATCTCGGAGAGTTTGACCTAGAGACTCCTCCCCAATTATGACGTACTAGCATCTTCTTCCTGTCAGATTCTGGTTCCCCTACTTCTGCTTGCGTAAATCGGTAGCAACCGTCTCATGGCCTGCTAACTGAAGCCACGTATATTGGACGTTGACCTCATCAGTTCCAGGAATTATGGCACACTTTTCCTTGTCTCAAAAGCTTGGTTTAAATATACTTGTCTCATCGTCTAACTCCCAATAGTTGCTACATTTTTCCTCAACTCGAATCCACTGCTGCTTGTATGAATACCCTCTTTCAAATATAATAAATAAAAATATGAATCATTATTATATTACATGATATCATAAGGGTTCACTTCCTTCGGGGGACAGGTCACTGAATTCCGTCATTTTTGTGACACATTTACTAGCCTGGTAATGAACAATCAAGCAATTGACGATATATAACGATAACACTATTTGTTATATTCACTAACGGGCGAAGCACATGGCCAAATTAAGAACCTTCCCAAAACAGGTACAAATTTTAAAATTGCTTGGCAAACTGTCTGTCTGAGATACAAAAATCCTAGATTAATTGCCACAGCACATATGAACAACTTGCTGAACCTTCCACGTGTACATAAGGAATCACCCACAGAGTTGCGAGCACTGCTAAATCAGGTAACAAGTAACTTAAATGCACATTAAGCACTTGAACTTGAAATCCCTCTTCACGAAATCCTTTTAGCGCAGGTATTTCTTGAAAGGACTGATGACGTCAGCAGAAAACAGTGGTAGCTGACGTCATCAAATTCACAATTCCCAAGACTGGAAGTGCTAAGAAAATTCTTAGAGGACATATTGTGCCCATTTGAGGAGATCATCTGGTTACAACCAACCGCGTATGGCCTCCCAGATGATATCTTCCTCCGAACACATACCGACGATGAGGATAGGAGTGCAAACCAAAAGGGCTCGCCGGCTGTGAGACTCCCCTGTCCCAAGGATCAGGTTTCCATCATGATTTGCAATGTCAAAGACTCCTCCCCCCCCCCCCAAAAAAACGAAAGAAAGTAGTCCAGTCTTAAATAAAGATCGTTGGAAATGTTTATTGATAAAATCCAACCCCTAACCTAGTATCTGAGGGCATTAAATCGGCGAATCTGCTATCTAATCAAATACAAACAAAGAAAGAAAACTAACCCCTAAACTATAAAATTAAACCCTCGTGATCAGTTCTAATGACAATCAAAAATCTCGCAAAACTGGGGAAAATGGTACAAAACCATATTTAAATTTACAATAGAAAAGGTAACGATGTCCCAGGAAGAATCATCGTGCCATGAATAAATAGTCAAACATGACTACAAAAATCTAAATGATGCTCAAAACCATCCTGCATTTACATTTAATATTTATCTGTCTAAGATAAACCTTGAATTACAGAAACATCGGATCCAAACATCCGTATATAAATTAAACAAAACTAGTATAACAGTCATTTCATAACAATCATACACATAACAAAGAATTATACAATAATGCTACAAAAATAAACAACAGTAGGGTTCAGATAGGGAAAATACACTGAAATAAAATAAGAAAACACAGTAATTCTTGTTATTACCCTACCTACTTCGAAATGGAGACTGTTTGTTACATCCGTCATCTAAAGTGTATGTGAATTCAGACAATGTATGCTTTTAAAGCATGTCAAAACAAACATGTGGTACACGACCCACTAGTTGCTGACTACCTTCAGTCAGCAAACTGATTCCTGTTAAGTCTAATCATGTATTTCTAAAGTTCCCTCCCTGGGATATCCTGTCTCAAGCACGTTGCATTGGTCCACGTTGAAACAATCGTGATCAAAGTTAAACAGTTGATTAAGATTTAATTGAAGTTTTAACCCACGTCGGTTTAATAATAATTATCTTTCATGATTTAGGTTTCTGATTGTTACTATCATTGTTTAAGAGTGTCTTAATTATAGAATGACCAATATGCAAGGCTAATGGACTGAAAGCTAAACACAACAGAATGCACGTGGCATCTGTTTGTCAACAATAACACAAGTTATAAATTATAGTCGTAAGTCTTCTACAGATCCTTACGAGGTGCATGATCCGAATAATCATAGAGACCTTGAGCATTAAGCGGCTGCAATATCATAGAAATATGATCTAGTCCACACTAACACATTTCCAGATGGGCAAGAAATGCTCCATCTAAATACCATTCTAAAAAATATCTAAACGCGTCCTCCACTGGATCACGAAGAGCATTGACATCAGCAGTCATCCCTATGAATCTGCTGGCATAATAAACGAACGGGAAACGACCCCACAAATCAACGTGTCAAAACACGGAAACAATCAATCACCTTCAGTGAGAAAATAAGCCTTCAAAAATAAGCAAAAGTTTGGCTCCATTCTATAAGAGATACTCTGATAGTATAAAAGATAAGGTCCTTCATCTATTCGCTTACAACACTTGCGAATTCAATTAAACATTGAGAATGTAACTCCTTAATAGCCCTATACTCAAACAATTGCAATGATACAAATGTATATTCCAACTGAGCTCCAAGAACAGCTCGATAAAATTAATCTGTCTAGCAGAAACAAAGTAGGCTATCGTGCGTCAACTGTCTCACTTGAGAATCCAGTCTGCTGCTCTGCAGGTTACAGTAAATAACCTTGAGTGCCGTGAGCTGTCATACTCACGAAACTCGAGTGTTATCCATCACGCTTCACTGCGTATCAAATTCTATCAAAGCATGTATGCAAACTAGTGTAATGCATTCGAAGAATGTCTATTGTTTGCATCTCTTACACCTTATAATACAATGTCATTATTATCTGGACAGCGAGGCCTCGTAACTCGCCTTGAAAAATGAAGTTTAAACATAGGCTGGATCACAGCTTGGCAAAGCATAGCAAAAGAAAGATGTGTCACTTTGCAAAGACATTAAGAAGATACGCCACAGTGTCCCAAAAGAAAAGAATTCTCCAAAAATAAAGCATGCAGTGCACTCAAAATAACTAAATGTTCTTAATAACACCATTCTCCTGGCTTTTAATTGTAAATGTTACGGTTAACTGTTGAATGGTCGGTTGACGAGTGCTTTGGCCACAGACACTCCCATTCTTTGACACGATTCTCCTTGAATCCAGGTTCTAAGACCTTCAAAATGTATTTACATGAAAATGGTAGATGCGTAACCCTTACAGCATCGAAATGATACGACCGACTATCAGTGGCGTATTCATATATTTAAACAATGGGGCCTCAAAGTTACCAAAAAGGAATTAAAATACTTTGAGCTGCTTAAATCAAATAAATCATTGCTCCTTCAAAGCAGACGTCCATTCTAGAGACAATACAACAATTATGCCATATTATGCACCCCTCTGAGGTGGCTAACTCTGGGCATAAGCTTTCTACCAAAAATAAGGAAGCCTATGACAAGTGAAACGTATGCCTTCAGCGGCATCTACAAGAAAATGCAAACGCTACCTAAATGACTGTTATATCTAAACGGTTGGCTACAACTAATCCACCCCCGAGACCATAACCAAATACAAGTAGAAATTAGCGAAAACCCACGGCACCATGTTTCACACAGGGAAACATCCCAGGCTTCAATTTAATGGGTAAATCCTCATGTTCCCAGTCTGCAGTAGTATTTTCCTTGGCCATGATTTGCTTAATTCTCGTATCGGCTTCCATATTGCTGGTGTTAGATGATCAATGGCTCCTCCATTAGGATATTTACGTCATCATATCGTTCCTCGTGGTACAGGTGTGAATTAGCATATCGTCCCAGTCACACATTTTTGACATTCTACTTGCAATGATGAATAAGTTACAAAAACACTGCTTTTATCACTGATTTATCTGGCAGCACTGGCTTTAAACTGTGCAGGCTTTAAAGAATAAATGGCCATGTGACTGCTTTTCTGAAGCTATCATTCACAGATTCGTTGGCACATGTGATAACACAATCACTGGAATATTTGGGTGAGATTCGCCTTTGCACGGCGTATTTCTCTGACATTAATACAACTTTCACAGCACTCAATAGTGTTAAATAATGCTATAATTTTTCACTTTGATGAAATTTTACGGCCCACATTCCACCATGTGGTGTCGCGTTGCAAATGTACCGTACGTACAAGAACAAAATCACTAAATCACTGCTTTTATAAATATCACCTTATCGTGATTATTTTTCCATCGAACACGATTTCACAAGCACTGCGGTGCTGATAAAGATTAGGATGCTTTGTCAATCCTTAGATGAGACTTACTTAGTCTTCTCACTACCAAAATATTCCTCGGTCACTCGACCGGACTTATTCGAATACACTTCCATGCGGCTCAAGCGCACATGGGATTGTCCTTCCTCCCTGCATGGCGTGTTCTGGCTTCGAATACTACCGAAGTCATTTAGCTTCTACTTCCTTCTTCCTCGCGTTTCTTCGATGCAAATACCTTTAATTACCCATAATATTGCCATGCTGACGTTGGTGGAAATGCAGAATTACTGATAATGATATTTCTCAAAGATGCACATCGTAGATAAACATCTGCGATCATGATTAATCCTTCACAAGCTTCCGAACGAAGTCAAAAATTCTCCTGAAGATGATACAAGGTTCCGGAGTGCGTTCAGTGATTTCACGGTTGGAGTATTCTCTGTTACAACTAAAAATCATCACCAGCATGAGATCAAGCGGTCTCATTTGCCGCTCCATGGTTTTAAATAAAAAATGCAGGACAGGCATTTTTATTTACCAAGGCAATCTGATTATTCCAGGTGATATTTTTTCCAAACTGGCTGCATTTTCTTCAATATCCAAACATATCCAGACATCCGTCTTCTTCATCTGAGTCGATTCCAATCTGGTAAAGATCAGCTCCATCGGAGTCATCCTCATCGTCAGAATCTTCTGAATCAAATTCATCCTTCTCTGGAATCAAAGGTCCAAAGATGTGGTTGACCCCTCTCTTCTCTCTCAGCAAACGTCGATCTCTGGCAGCATTCTGTCTTTCTAACATCTTCCTGAAGTCCTCGAGAGACATTGGCTCAATCTTCTCGATCTCGTTCACTTCTGCCACAGCAGTCTCGCTTTCTTCTTCCTTCCCAGGTTTCTCCCTCGACGTTGAAGCTGAATCTGTTTTCTCCGGCTCTTTAACTGTTTCTATCATCATCTGGTTCTCGGTCTCTATTACTTCCTTGAAAAGTTACTCAAGTTGATGTCTCCTGGCTCTGGCTAATCATCCGAATCAAGTCCTTCTTCTTCTTCTTCTTCTTCTGAATTCCAAATTTCTTCCAGATGATCATTCCTTCTCTTCAGGCGTTCATTGCTCTCTAAATCCATTCTGGATGTGATTTCTTTGAACTTCTCCACAAACATGCGGGGTTCAGTCTCAAGTTGATGAACTTCTGCAGTGACTGTAGAACAGTTCCCTTTCGGAGATTCATCCCTCGAAGTAGGATATTCCTTGCTCGTTTCCTGTCTTCTTTGGCGTTCTCGGAGATATGCCTTACTCTCCAGCGCTCGTCCTCACCAATCACTGTCTGGTTCAGCACCTCGATAACAGATTACGCGATTGTGGCGATCTGGATCGGCTCTGCATTCTTCCTGGATGCTTTCTAAATCGTCCTCTTCCTGGATTTCATGAATTGTTGCCTCCTCGGTGTTCAGATCTTCTTCCTCTCCAGTTGTCATCATCATGTGGTCGAAACTGGATGGTGTTCTTTCCCATGTCAATGATCCCCTCGTGCGTGGTCTTAAAGTCTGCACCTAAGATCGCTTGATGTTTCAAACCTTCCATGACAACAAATCCATGGACAAAATCATGACTTCCAATGCGAAGTGTGCATAGGATTTGCACCTTGCATTTCACCGTCTTATCTGGAATAATTCCTGTGACATTTATGTTACTCGTTTCAGGAGGATTTAGGAGTAAGTTCAGAGCTTTCAACCCGGTGTACTAATATTCTGACAAGACACTGATCATCGCTCCTGTATCAATCATCAATGTGATCCAATGCCCATTGATCTGACCCGAAATTCTTGGTAATGATGTTCGTCGTACGTCAGTCGTCGTTTGTCTCTGATATTCTCGGACCTCTTGGAGTGGCTCCCTGAATAGGATGACAGCCGTTACTGACCTGTCTCCTCATTCCTTACTGCGAATTTGGCGTTTTTTCCTTTACTCGTTGAAGTACTCGGCTGTTCATGATCCGAGGGTACTTCATTCGGAATTTCTCCTCGTTCCCTCGGTGATCGAGCTCTCTCTCTCTCTTCAGTATCCCGAAGTTGACGAATATATCCCTTGCATTCCTGGGCACGTCCCCTCCAATCGCGGTCAGTCCCATATCGTGGATCACGATCTCTGCTATAACCGCCGGAGTATCGATAGTCTGTCCTCATCCGATTTCCATAGTTTTGACGGTCATCTTGATTTTGATTTTGTTGTATTCTTTCATTATTGGGCCAACCACTGAAGGGATGAGCCTACTTACCTTGTTCTCAGAGGTCCGCTCGCAACTGCAACTCACCGACAGATGACATACCCCAGCAGACAGACACCTACAGATGAAGGAAGGAGGGGAAGAGGAATCCCACAGGCCAGTCCACAGATACCCTCCCAATAACCCATAGAAATGCCACCGGAGAAATAATGCCACGACAATTAGCTTAGCTTAAGAAAAACATTTAATCCAAAAAGTGAAGCAAGAACACATGTTAACATGAAAAGACAGGGGATACAGTCAACATTAACAAACATAACATAATACGCTTAAACAAACCTAAATTCTTACAAGGGGTCTTAAAAACTTATGGCTCGAGCCAAACAAACAATCACCCACAGGTGAAGTAAAGAAAAAAAATACATGTAGTTTGAGGAGCGAAGGAAGAAAAAATTAAATAAACAAAATTCAAGAAAAATCGGAGCCCACAAGGATTAGATTAGCACTTACTAAATGAAGCGATTTAATGAACCACAAACACTGAAAATTATGCTCGACATTCAGTCAACCGTACCATGCCAAAAATCAAGGAGCAAAATAAAAAAATAAAGAGACCAGAATAACAAAAACAAATTAAAATTACTGCGGCACACGCAGGGAAACTTAAAACAGAAGTTAGCACTAAACCAAAAATCAGCATGACTAAAAA
Source organism: Meconema thalassinum (assembly GCA_946902985.2). Classification (NCBI taxonomy): domain Eukaryota; kingdom Metazoa; phylum Arthropoda; class Insecta; order Orthoptera; family Tettigoniidae; genus Meconema; species Meconema thalassinum. The sequence goes on from OX336389.2 coordinate 445,951,906, forward strand.
CAAGAACAAAAAATCAAGAACTACGACATCACGTTTGAGAGTCGCGCCACACGCCAAAAGACTCTTACCTAAGACCACAATGCATCATGAAAAAAACTACAATGGCCGCGAAAGAGATTACTGAATATCATGCCCAATTACGCCAAAGAAGAATTTAAGAAATAACATTCGGCCAGAAAGAAATGACAAAAAGAGAAAAATATTACCATTAAACAAAAATACGAACAATAAAAACAGAAATAGGAAGCGACGGATCAAAAAACTAAAGACCCCCAAAAATATGTCAACCCCAACTTACGACAAGAAAATAAAATGAATAAATAATAAATTACAATGAGAGATAAACTTGAAACGTGTCTCCGGAAGGTGCAAACGAGAACAACAAATTTACATATCAGGTAATATTAACAAAACAGAAAATTTTAGGTCTAGAATGCGAAATAAAATACAGTATTTAAACATCCATATAAGGCCAATATCGGAGCTCCCATAACAAGTAATATATATTATATAATAAAACGTACCTTAAAATCCTTCTTTAGTGGAGACACAATAATAACAAAAAACTTAACACATTTTAAATAATTTTAAAAGATACATAATTTGCCTCAAAATGGCTACGCGAGCACACACACCGTTTCGATCACCCATGAGGCTTCTCCTTGGAGCCAGTTAAAATAAATATACCACACTTCATCTTCAAGACGAAATCACGAATTTATAGCCTTCAGAGCACAGGCTTTCCCTTTTTATAGAATGGGCCGATTACCTCGATCTAAGGCCCCTTAAAACAACAATTATCATCATCATAATTTTTATAGAATACATCCATATTTCGTGGAGGCTAGGGGCCAAGCCCCCAGCCTCACGGAGATACCCTTTTTCACGACCTCCTAATTCAAACAGTCCAGACAACAGCCGAGCGAAGATGCCAACATGGCGGAGACCACAGTTATAGGCTGCAGTGCATTAATGTTAATCGAAATTGTCCAATCACCGATTGACTCAAAATGTAACAAAGTGCATATTATATAATCAATTTGGCGGAATATTTTATAGGTATAGTCCTTTGTTTTAATGACGAAGATTTAATTGAACATTTCACTTACATATTTAGACGATGCTGCTCTCTGGGAGGAAGTACTTCAACCTCACCACTTAAAACAGAAGCCAGAAGGAGCTGCCATCTCGAGTTCATTACCCAAAGCAAGACATCTTAGCGGGCGCTTTAAATGGTAGGGTATACATATACGTCGAAGAGATGCATAATAATGTCTAGAGACAGGCTTACATGGCTCATTCTCCCTCCCTTAAGCGTGAACACCGTTCACGAACAAGCCTAGACATAGGAAGTACACCACAACTAGTCGATTCACAAAATAATGGTATGTCCAAAGTTTCCAGAAGATAATGTTCACCAGTTAACTCCAATTGATGGATTAAACCGCATCGTTTTGGTTAGGAAGAGTGCAGGGTCAGATTATCAGGGAAGAGATAATTGGTCACCTCGGAATCCACTTAGTTAACATCTTCACTGTGTCCAAAATTCTTCAGAAACGCATTACACCAGCACTTGCATGGCTTACAGAGTCCCTGACGCGTTAGGTAAATTTTCAATAAGTCCTATGTTATTAGCTTTCGAAGAAGTAGGTGAATGCAATGTGGAATATACCATGTGACGAGTGGGTAGCCATTTACAATACATTCGTTAATCTTATTTCAAAAATAAAAGTTTACAGAAATTACTAATTCTTAATATATTTTACATATGAGAAACAAGTTTGAATTTATATGAAGAAAATCCTGACCATGCCCTAGATCCGTGCTCACAATAGTTCATCAAACAAACAAGATTTACAGAAGTAAAGTTCATTACCAAGGTTAAGTTTTTACAGACTAGTTAGACTTTTCTAGAGTACACGAGTTGAACGACCATACATTCAAAAGGAGTTACCGTAGAGGAATGGCCACTCGAATTCCCAAGGAAACAGTTATACAAGACCACCATGAGTTAGGTCTCCCACCGAGTCTTACTTACATGCAAGCATCTTCAACGTGAAACATCGAAATCAGTTACAATTTTACAAAGGGTATTACACGATGCTAAAATATTACCATTAAATGAGAATTACCCAACAGTTACAAGCTGTACCCCAGTAGAGTTTGCAAATATAATTCAAAATTCCAGAAGGAACAGATGCCTGTAGGCTTCAATGAAGGTTTGGGATACTCTACAATATACAAAATATCAGTTTACGAATTTATGGTACAATTTCTTCATTACAAATCTCTCCACCTCGTTTTATGTGCGACAGATGCACTCTGGATATTTTATTGGCCTTAGGGTTTCGAATAAGAAGAGTAATAGGAATCAAGAATGCCTCTACATAACAGGGACCTTTGAAGCGATGGGTCAACTTACTAGATACCAGATTACTAACGCCCTTGGGCTCGAAATTGCGGACGAACACAACATCCCCAATTTCCAAATCAGTTGGCTTGCGACAGGCATTGTATCGCTTGGCAAGTTGGTCATGTGAGATCTTTATACACTCTCTAGCCTTGTCGAATTTCGCCCTCATATCCTCGGGCGTGAAACTGTCTGGGAGGAGATCGTGCAGGTTCCACAGATTAGACAACGGAAAATTTGCCATAACCGAAAACATTAATGAAAAAGGGGTGGCTTGCGTGCTCTCATACACGGCGGTGTTGAAAGCGAAATTGAGCCAATGCAAATTAGAATCCCACTTGGAATGGTCTTCGTGGTGGAAAGCGATCAGAGCAGAACGGAGATTACGATTGACTCGCTCAGCGAGAGGCGGGTTAGGAAAATAGGGAGTAGTGGTTACATGCGAAATAGCATAATCAAATAAGAATTGACGGAACTGATGTGATACAAAGCACTTGGCATTATCTGATACAAGGAACTGACATGGCCCAAAAGATGAAAAGATGGAATTAAGACACTTTATGACGGAACTGGTCGTAGCCTGTCTGGTGGGGAATATCCAACTAAACCGGGTGAAAACATCAGTGCAAAGAAGCACAAATTGGTTTCCCCGACCAGAACGAGGGAACGAGCCAACATGGTCGATAAAAAGCCTCTCCATGGATGCTGGTTCAGAAGACAACAACCCAACCTTTGTTGAAACGGGAGGTTTGCTAATATTACATGAAGCACAATTTCTAATGAATTTCCTGATGTCGCCATCCATACTTCGCCAAATGAAAAACGGTCTGATCTTAACCCGGGTTTTGAATACTCCTAGGTGGCCACCAATAGGAGATTCGTGATAGTAACGAAAGATTTCCGGAATGAGGACCGACGGGAGCACAATTTTAGGTAGACGGACATGACGAGATGAACTGCACAATACACCATCCTTTAGAGAGTAGGGCTTGATCACTTCCCCAGAATTGATTCGGTCAATTAGGCTAGATAAGGAGGGATCTTCTTTCTGGAATCTCCTCACATCTTCAAAAAGCATAGGGGAATTGCTGAGAACAGCATTGACACAATTTACAGGTGATACAAAGTTTACGGGTTCACAATTTTGAATTTCCTCTTCGGATGTTTCCTCATACATGCTGCTTAATGAATCAGTTACCGCATTTTCAGATCCACGAATATGATTGACCGTGAACTGGAATGACAGGATCCTAGTCGCCCATCTAGCAATGCTACCAATTTTACGGGGTTTCCCTAACACCCAGCTCAAGGCTTGATTATCAGTCTCGAGAAGAAACTTAGTGTGCTCAAGATACATTCGGAATTTTTCCAGGGCGAACAACACTGCTAAACCTTCGAGTTCGTAGATGGAATACTTCCTCTCTGCGTCCGTTAAGGTACGAGAAGCGTATGCAATGGGTTGCCTACCAAGATCAGACTCTTGCAGTAGGACACAACCAACACCACGACCAGACGCATCAGTTTGCACGATGAACTGCTTCCCAAAATCCGGAATGGCTAATACAGGGTCGTTAGAGACCCCAAGCTTTAGATCTTCAAAGGCTGCTTGCTGAGAGGGACCCCACTCAAACTTCACAGCCTTTTTACGTAAGGGATTTAGAGGAGCAGCACGGTCGGCAAAGTTATTGATGAACTTACGAAAGAAGTTCACCATCCCAATATAACGAGCAACACCCTTGGCATTCTTGGGCGGTTTAAAATCTCTGATGGCCTGAGTACGAGACTGGTCCACGGATATGCCAGATTCGGAAACAATATGTCCCAAGAAGGAAATTTTGGGCTTAGCAAAGGAAACCTTGGATAATTTGACGGTAAGGCCAGCGTCACGCAACCGATCAAGTACAACCTTCAGATGATCAACGTGATCCTCGAAGGACTCAGAATAGATCACCACATCATCAAGATAGTGGTACACAAATTTGAATTTAATTTCAGAAAACACCTTGTCCAGGAGTCTGCTCAACACAGCGGCTCCGGTGGATAGGCCAAATGGCACACGGGCATACTAAAACAAGTTCCAGTCAGTGGAAAAAGCAGTAACATGCCTGGATTCCGGAGAGAGGGAAATTTGGAAGTAAGAAGAATTTAAATCGTGGATCGTGAACACCTTCGCGTTGCGAAACCAACTAAAGCATGTGTGAAGATCTGGCAAAGGGATGAATTGTAAAACAACCTTTTGAATAAGAGCCCTATAGTAGACCACCGGCCGAAAACCTCCGTTAGGTTTTGGCACAAGAAAAACCGGGGATGAGTAGGCAGAGATAGAAGGTTGGATTACACCTTCTTCCAACATATTGTCAATAATCTTCCGAAGTTCGGCCATCTTGGGCGGGGCAAGGCGATACGGGCTGGAACGCACCGGCACAGAATCGGTTAGCTCAATCTTGTACTCCATCAAATGGGTTACACCCAACTTGTCAGTAAAGACATCACTATACTCCTGACATAACCTCTTAATGGCATCCTTTTGAGGACTCGTTAAGTTTTCCAGGACAAGATCCTCAACAGTCACAGGTTCACTAACTGAATTGACAGCAGGAGAAGATAAAACCGGGTTAAACGATAATTTAATTTGCGGATTAAACTTAAACCATAAGTTGCGAGCACCAAAATCAAGAAGCATACCAACATGGGACATGAAATTGGCTCCAATGACCACAGAACAAGAAAGATATCTTGCAACAAAAAAGTTAAACTTTCAAGAAAAATTTAGAATATGGATTTTGACTGTCATACTACCCAAAATATTTAAGTTTGAACAATTTGCCGAAATAAAAGATTCATTGTTGGGCTCTAACTCAGGTAGGCTGCAAACACTCTTCATAGCTAAAGACCAGCCCTCGCTTATAAAGGAGGCAACACTACCAGAATCAAGCAATGCAGAAACGGGCTCGTCATTAACACAAATTTCAATAAACGGGGATATTCCCTTAACCACAGGAGAAATTCCAAAATGAGTATTCACTCTAAAACGATTACAATTAGATGACGAGGTCACCCGCACCACAGGTTTCACATTAGGTTTAGAATTAGGATGACTTGCCGCGACATTGCTCACAGACAGGTTAGGTTGGTCAGAGACATTAGCAGTGCTAGTACGTGATGATTTAGTTTTCATAGGATTATCAAGATTTTCATTAGTAGGGCGACCAGAAACTTTACACGGTTTTCCCAAACTCTCAGACCATAGAAGTAACTCCCGAATTGGTCTCCAAAGTATCCCGTCATTGGCGATACCCAACATGGTTACTCGGACACACTTTCTTAACATGTCCAACGCCACCACACATGTGGCACTTAACATTAGGTCTAGGATGAAACATAACCTTAGGAGGGGGACGAGCCATCAAAGAAGGAGGAGGAACATTAGCTTCACGAAGGGAATCTGTACGTTTCACAGCCATAGCCTCTATAACCACTTGTTTTAGCTCGACAAATGACGAAGGCCTGGTACACATAGTCATGTATGACCTATATTCTGGCGAAAACCCATTTACAATTGACGACACAATTTGTCGTTCAGTAAAAGGGGATGCAAACACCTGGGAATATACCTTAATGTCACTGACATAGTCGCTAAGTGACTCGTCCAACCTTTGGACACGATATAAGAACTTTTGCTCGAGAGTACTAATGGCACCCGCAGGGATAAAAACCCACAACACTTCCCTAATGAACATGGCTAAGGACATACGGAGGTGGATAGCTTCAATCAGCTTGTCGCGCAGCATACCGGATGCAACAGGATACAACAGTTGGAAATCTGATTTTCCGACATTCCAAAAATCGAGGCATGGTTGCCCAATTCGACCACTTGCTTTAAAAATAAGACCACCTGGGTAACGTCATCTAGGTTGAAATTCTTCAACTTAGTTAAAAAACTAGAAATAGGGTGATGAATCGACCCATAAATAACGGTAGGAGTGCGCGTAGCATTCGGAAATGAGACATTATTACCAGGGTAGCTTCCTCGCACACCCTCTACAGGAGACAAAACATTTACATTGCCAGAGAAGAATCTGGGATGCAATGGGTCGGCTGGACCCAGTAAGTCATTAGGTGACCTAACATGAGAAGAATAACCGTATCCAGGGGTAACTGGTCTGGACGAACCAGGACCAGGCAACAGAGGGGCAGGCAAACCACTAGCAGTAATCGATCCTAAAAACCTCAGACCTAGTAAACAGATCTGACTCACGTTCAACCCCAGAAGAACGCTCCAAATTCACAAGGTTATCTCTTAAGTCAATCAGATCAAAAGCATTATTATTGTCGGCCATTTGGAAAACACAGAACACAGGCAGACAATACAGAAAGAAATAAAGTTTAGGAATTACGAGGACAGTCTACAATTTCACAACAATACAATAAACTACCAATAAACAACACCATAGATTAGGTTGACACTCGAACACTGCCACAATACTATACAAAATCGTGCACAATGCTGCCCAGGACTGCAGACCTCATCCTTTGCTTGGCTCCAGAACAGGAAGCTAAAATACAACAAATTGCTACAATATAGACGTTACAAACCACAGGGCAAACAGCTTCAGACAGGTCTCCTCGATGGCTTCACTCGCAGCATGTAGGCTATCAGCATATCAAAAACCCACATTTCCCAAGCCAAGAATCATTGCGAACACATACCAATTTCTTCTTCATTAGGAATGCTGCATAATTAATAGGACATAATTCACAACAGAGACTTCGCTTGGAACAGTTCACTTCCATATATCACCACATGGATTTTTTGAGGCATACATGAACTCAAACCAAACGACAAGGATTAACATCAAATAATATTAAGCACACTGACATGGCACATTCCACCAGTAACCGCCCTACAAGCACCAGAATGGTCCATAAACAAGCCTGCGGGAAGGGGGTAACGATAGCTGCAGGAGCAATAGTCGAGCAAGGTCTGCTACCACTGGGCGAACCACGGAAGGGATGAGCCTACTTACCTTGTTCTCAGAGGTCCGCTCGCAACTGCAACTCACCGACAGATGACATACCCCAGCAGACAGACACCTACAGATGAAGGAAGGAGGGGAAAAGGAATCCCACAGGCCAGTCCACAGATACCTTCCCAATAACCCATAGAAATGCCACCGGCGAAATAATGCCACGACAATTAGCTTAGCTTAAGAAAAACATTAAAACCAAAAAGTGAAGCAAGAACACATGTTAACATGAAAAGACAGGGGATTCGGTCAACATTAACAGACATAACATAATACGCTTAAACAAACCTAAATTCTTGCAAGGGGTCTTAAAAACTTATGGCTCGAGCCAAACAAACAATCACCCACAGGTGAAGTAAAGAAAAAAAATATATGTAGCTTGAGGAGCGAAAAAAGAAAAAAATAAATAAACAAAATTCAAGAAAACTCGGAGCCCACAAGGATTAGATTAGCACTTACTAAATGAAGCGGTTTAATGAACCACAAACACTGAAAATTATGCTCGACATTCAGTCAACCGTACCATGCCAAAAATCAAGGAGCAAAATAAAAAATAAAGAGACCAGAATAACTAAAACAAATTAAAATTACTGCGGCACACGCAGGGAAACTTAAAATAGAAGTTAGCACTAAACCAAAAATCAGCATGACTAAAAACAAGAACAAAAAAATCAAGAACTGCGACATCACGTTTGAGAGTCGCACCACACGCCGAAAGACTCTTACCTAAGACCACAATGCATCATGAAAAATGAACTACAATAGCCGCGAAACAGATGACTGAATATCATGCCCAATTACGCCAAACAAAGAATTTAAGAATTAACATTCGGCCAGAGAGAAATGACAAAAAGAGGAAAATATTACTAATAAACAAAAATACGAACAATAAAAAACAGAAATAGGAAGCGACGGATAAAAAAAAACTAAAGACCCCAAAAAAATATGTCAACCCCAAATTACGAGAAGAAATTTACCCCTCAAGAAAATAAAATAAACAAATAATAAATTACAATATAAGATAAACTTGAAACGTGTCTCCGGAAGGTGCAAAAGAAAACAACAAATTTACATATCAGGTAATATTAACAAAACAGAAAATTTTAGGCCTAGAATGCGAAATAAAATACAGTATTAAAACATCCATATAAGGCCAATATCGGAGTTCCCATAACAAATAATACAGTATATATTATATAATAAAACGTACCTTAAAATCCTTCTTTAGTGGAGACACAATAATAACATAAAACTAAACACATTTTAAATAATTTTAAAAGATACATAATTTGCCTCAAAATGGCTACGCGAGCACACACACCGTTTCGATCACCCATGAAGCTTCTCCTTGGAGCCAGTTAAAATAAATAGACCACACTTCATCTTCAAGACGAAATCACGAATTTATAGCCTTCAGAGCACAGGCTTTTCCTTTTTATAGAATGGGCCGGGAACCTCGATGTAAGGCCCCTTAAAGCAACAATTATCATCATCATAATTTTTATAGAATACATCCATATTTCGTGGAGGCTAGGGGCCAAGCCCCCAGCCTCACGGAGATACACTTTTTCACGACCTCCTAGTTCAAACAGTCCAGACAACAGCCGAGCGAAGATGCCAACATGGCGGAGACCCAGTTATAGGCCGCAGTGCATTAATGTTAATCGAAATTGTCCAATCACTGATTGACACACAATGTAACAATGTGCATATTATATAATCAATTTGGAGGAATATTTTATATATAGTCCTTTGTTTTAATGACGAAGATTTAATTGAACATTTCACTTACATATTTAGATGATGCTGCTCTCTGGGAGGAAGTACTTCAACCTCACCACTTAAAACAGAAGCCAGAAGGAGCTGCCATCTCGAGTTCATTACCCAAAGCAAGACATCTTTGCGGGTGCTTTAAATGGTAGGGGATACATATACGTCGAAGAGATGCATAATAATGTCTAGAGACAGACTTACATGGCTCAATTATTATTGCGCTGGTCATTCAGCTCTCTTCCTGACTGACGTCTCCAATATGGCTGTCTGTTGTCCGAACGATTTTGTTCATATGGTGGCCTGTTCCATGACCTTCTGTCTGGTCCACCTTCTCGACGTTCGTACTGATTATTTATTACTGGTTTCGGTGTGTAATTCTGGCTCACTGTATCCACCGTGGTCAGATTACGATTCTTCACCTCATTCGTCTGTGCTCCCCTGGATCTAGGTGATGTGAACTGCTCGTTACTGGTGTCTAATCTTCGCAGAATTTGGTTACACTGTGCGAAAGGTGTGGCGTCAGCCGCAATTAATACGCGCTTGACGTCACTTGGGTATTGGCGTATAAGGGTTTGTATTAGGTCGGCTTCAGCCAATGGGGGTTGCAGACAACGAAGTTTGGCCAATTCCGAGGCGAAGTAATTCACATAACGCGAAGGCTGTGTAGAGCTGTATCTCTTTGTATACATTTCAGCTCTAATGCCTAGCTGTATCTCGCTGGACCAATATGTCCGTAATAGGGCCTCTGTGAAGTCTCTAAATCCCGGAAAAGATTAACGAAACGCCCTTAACCAGGTACAGGCTTGACCTTCAAGCAAGCGTTCCACGACTCTCAGTTCACGCTCAGGTGTTACGAATGTGTCTCTTAGATAATATTCCACATTATTCAGGAATTCGACCCGAGTAATTCCGCTTCCTGTGCCGGTTGTTCCTCCCTCGACCTGATGATCATTACATTCGGATTGTGATTCTGTCTCATCGGTGAAAACTCTGGAGCGTTATAGTTCAAATAACTAGGTTGCTCAAATGGTGTAGTATAACATGGACCTAGGGTTGACGTGACATTCGTCGCTGTGGCTGGTACCGGAATATTACTCATAGTTCCTGGTACTCTAAATGGATTCGTTCTCTCGGTGGAAGTTGGTACAGTTGTATTTGACCATGGGTATGACCTGCTCGGTTGCTCGTAAGTGGTAACTGAAAATACTGGAGCAGTCATCATCCTCGGTGTGTTCATAGAAGAGGTAGGATCATTTTCCTTAGGAGTAGAAAAGGAAATAGTCCTAGCTTGTGTCTCTAGTTTTTCTAGCAATCTGCGTTCTACCTGTTCGAGATCTTCGCTATTGGTTGTGTTGCTCGTGGCTGACAGATGAGTCATTTGCAACTCCAAACGTTCGAGTTTCCCTCGAAGACATTCGTCCACCTCCTGGACCGTCTTCTTGTACGCTCTCGAAACTTCTACTAATCGTCCCTCCATTAGTGTTTGGTGTTTTGTGAATTGGGCCTTAACTCCTGTGAATTCTTCCCTGACTTCTGCAAAATGTCCCTCGATTCTTGAAACATCATCTCGAACTTCCTTAACAGTAGTTTCAATGGTCGTCTGGTGCTCTTTCAGACGGCTCTCGACTGTAGTTTTATGTTTATTCATGTCTTCCTTGACGCTAATGATTTCCCTTGTCAATTCGGCCTGATTAGCGTGCAATTGATGAGTAAGATCCTCTACGTTCAGTGTTAAAGTAGCTACAAGCTGAGTACTACTGGTCAGCTCATCCCGAAAACGTACCATGTCCTTCGCGATGGTTTTCACGTTCCCACGAACGGCTATAGCTACGCCTCTCATTATGCGCATGCTTGTGCTAACCAATCCTACTTCTCTTCTGATTCCATCATGAAAAGTCTGGTTTTCGTCCAGTCGTCCCTCGATGGCTGCTACTCTAAGGCCTAGTTGATCTTTAATCGTAGCAATCTGCAATTGCAACTCACTCTTGCCCTCTAACATTTTCAGACTATTTTCCTCAAGGCTTTCTTCTATCGCCTCTAACCGTGTTTCCGTTTATTTTCTACCCTTGACTAGGTCAATGCGAAGATCAGCAAACCCCTTAAGTTAATTAGCATTAGTTTCCGCACGATTGGTTTCTAGATCTCGCCTAAGGTTAGCTAAAGATTGGGTGTTAACAGCCAAAGTGGCGTTAGCACCATCAATCTCACCTCTTACATCACTAAGAGAAGTATTTAAATTTGCTACATCAGCTGTGAGGTCACCCCTAACAGTATCTATGGAGGCATTAATAGTGGCTACATTTTCATTTATGGAGGCATTAATAGTGGCTACATTTTCACTTATGGAGGCATTAATAGTGGCTACATTTTCAGTTATGGAGGCATTAATAGTGGCTACATTATCAGTCATATCACCTCTCAAGGTGGCTACATTTTCAGAGATGGAGGCATTAAGGGTAGCTACATTTTCATTTATGGAGGCATGAAGGGTGGCTACATTTTCAGTCATGTCACCCCTTAAGGTGGCTACATTAGTAGTCATGTCACCTTTTATTAAACTAGTATTTTCCTGACAGTCACCCTTAACAGTGTCTAGGGAGGCATTAATAGTGGCTAAGTTAGCATTCATATTTCTTAGCATCCCGTCCAACAGGATCGTCAATCTCTCCTCATCCATAACGTAGATACAAATTTGAGATGTAGGAGGAGTCATCTTACATCTAACTACAAAAATGGAAATGGTCCGGGGTGGAAAGTTGGTTTTCATCAAATAAACACCCACGACTACTGCTGGACTTTCGAAGACAACTGATTCTACATTTACTTTAACAACAATAGGCAAGCAAGCAAAAGACAAGTTACATTTACTCACGACGAAGTACGGGCAAAATATAAGTCCCATCCTAAATTTTAAATATAGTTGTACTTCGCCCATGGTCTGACATCTTAAAAGAAAGCCATGTGACCTATTGCACTGCCGGACGACGTCTAGAGTTCGTCCAAGTCCACACAAATTGTCAATAACCAATAAAATATTATCCTCCTCAAAACGACATGAAGCTGATGACCTTCATGTCCCTAAAATCGTTCCCACGTTGGGCGCCAAAGGAATAAATATAAGTGGTATGTGCCCGTTTGAGGAGATCATCTGGTTACCACCAACCGAGTATGGCCTCCCAGATGACCTCTTCCCCCGAACACATACCGACGAAGAGGATAAGAGTGCAAACCAAAAGGGCTCGCCAGCTGTGAGACTCCCCTGTCCCAAGGATCAGGTTCCCATCATGATTTGCAATGTCAAAGACACCCTGGTAATACACTCCTAACAAAAAAACTACGAAAGATAGTAGTCCAGTCTTAAATAAATATCGTTGGAAATGTTTATTGATAAAATCCAACCCCTAACCTAGTATCTGAGGGCATTAAATCGGCGAATCTGCTATCTAATCAAATACAAACAAAGAAAGAAAACTAACCCCTAAACTACAAAATTAAACCCTCGTGATCAGTTCTAATGACAATCAAAAATCTCGCAAAACTGGGGAAAATGGTAAAAACCATATTTAAATTTACAATAGAAAAGGTAACGATGTCCTAGGAAGAATCATCGTGCCATGAATAAATAGTCAAACATGACTACAAAAATCTAAATGATGCTAAAAACCATCCCGCATTTACATTTAATATTTATCTGTCTAAGATAAACCTTGAATTACAGAAACATCGGATCCAAACGTCCGTGTATAAATTAAACAAAACTAGTATAACAGTCATTTCATAACAATCATACACATAACAAAGAATTATACAATAATGCTACAAAAAATAAACAACAGTAGGGTTCAGATCGGGAAAATACACTGAAACAAAATAAGAAAACACAGTAATTCTTGTTATTACCCTACCTACTTCGAAATGGAGACTGTTTGTTCCATCCGTCATCTAAAGTGTATGTGAATTCAGACAAGGTATGCTTTTAAAGCATGTCAAAACAAACATGTGGTACACGACCCACTAGTTGCTGACTACCTTCAGTCAGCAAACTGATTCCTGTTAAGTCTAATCATGTATTTCTAAAGTTCCCTCCCTGGGATATCCTGTCTCAAGCACGTTGCATTGGTCCACGTTGAAACAATCGTGATCAAAGTTAAACAGTTGATTAAGATTTAATTGAAGTTTTAACCCACGTCGGTTTAATAATAATTATCTTTCATGATTTAGGTTTCTGATTGTTACTATCTTTGTTTAAGAGTTTCTTAATTATTGAATGACCGATATGCAAGGCTAATGGACTGAAAACTAAACAAAAAAGGAAGATTGTAGTTTTACGTGACCGTGAATCTTGTGATTATGAGCCACGGGACCTCCTTTTTACGTGAAATCCGAACCACAGGACATGGCATTTCACTTCGAAAATCTCACATGCATTGACCGGGAATCGAACCCGGACCGCCTTGGTGAGAGGCATACAGCTAGACCGCTGAGCCACCACGCCCCCTGAAAACTAAACACAACAGAATGCACGTGGCATCTGTTTGTCAACAATAACACAAGTTATAAATTATAGTCGTAAGTCTTCTACAGATCCTTAGGAGATGCATGATCCGAATAATCATAGAGACCTTGAGCACTAAGCGGCTCCAATATCATAGAAATATGTTCTAGTCCACACTAACAAATTTCCAGACGGGCAAGCAATGCTCCATCTAAATACCATTCTAAAATTATCTAAACGTGTCCTCCACTGGATCACGAAGAGCATTCACCTCAGCAGTCATCCCTATGAATCTGCTGGCAAAACAAACGAACGGGAAACCACCCCACAAATCAATGTGTCAAAACACGGAAACAATCAATCACCTTAAGTGAGAAAATGAGCCTTCAAAAATAAGCAAAAGTTTGGCTCCATTCTATAAGAGTTACTCTGATAGTATAAAAGATAAGGTCCTTCATCTATTTGCTTACAACACTTGCGAATTCAATTAAACATTGAGAATGTAACTCCTTAATCGCCCTATACTTAAACAATTACAATGATACAATTGTACATTCCAACTGAGCTCCAAGAACGGCTCGATAAAAATAATCTGGCTAGCAGAAACAAAGTAGGCTATCGTGCGTCAACTGTCTCACTTGAGAATCCAGTCTGCTGCTCTGCAGGCTACAGTAAATGAGGCGCCTAGAATCAAAACCCGCCAAATCCATATTTTATGAAAATTGAGATAAGCATTGTTTCATATAGCTTTTGCTGCGCTGAATTCAGTAAAACTATTATTTTGTTACAAAACCCGCTACATCCTACTGTAAAACGAAGTCAAAGTTGAGGCTTAGTTGCAATATCCGCCAAGTCCAACGACAGTTTCGCCATTTTTGGCCACAAAACCCGCCACATCCACATCAGCCAATAGGAGCACCCAGATCCGCCATCTTACCTTCCATGATGCTTTGCGAAGTGTGTACTCTTTACCTACGTGCATTAGTCGGAGAATGTACCCCTGCCTGACGTGATTAGAATGTTTTATGTAGTTGTACTTTCTGATAATAATTTGTTTTGGATAATTTTGACAAAGAACGAGAAGAACAATAACATTCTGGTCTGGGTGATGTTTTCCACAGAACTGACATTTGCGAACACAAACTTGTCACGAAACCTGATTTTGATATGACTCACGTAAAGCCAGAAGCCATAAACAGAGGGATTGTCCTTCAGGCACAAGAAGTGAAAGATGTTTCGAGACTGCTTTCGAAGCATTCTGGAGAAAGATGGAGGGAAAATGTAGAGCTGCAGTTTTTTTGCAATCTGCAAAGTCGTGGCGAACACGAAGAGAATGATGATGATTGAGAAACTACTATTGAGGATGAGGTAGAAACAGAAATTGTGTAGCTATAACTTCCAGTAAAGAATGTGATTTAATAGTTGAATGACGATAGTTTTGTTTCTTAAGGCCTGGACCATAGTAATTGAATATTAATTTAATTTGACGCTTTTCCTTATTATTGTTCAGTACTGTAGGCTACAGTATTGCCGGCCCCGTGGTGTTGGGGTAGCGCGCCTGCCTCTCACCCGGAGGCCCCGGGTTCGATTCCCGGCTCCGTCAGTGATTTTTGGAAACTGACGTGAGGGCTGGATCGGAGTGCACTCAGCCTCGTGAGGACAATTGAGTAACTGACAGTGAGGCAGCGCATCACGAAAACCAAGATTAACGGCCGAGGGGACCCGATGCGCTGGTCATGCGGCACCCCAATATCTGCAGGCCAAATGGCTGGGGATTAGGCCCTTCACGGGCTGTAGTGCCAGGGGTTATTTATTGTACAGTATTATTACCCTTTCAGGAATTGATTGCCGGCGGTGGAGATGGGAACTACTCTTCATGTAATTGTGTCACACGTCAGCTTGCTTCGTTGACAGGTACAGTTACGCGTGTAGGATATGACTCAGCTCCAGTTTTGGATTTAACTGTCCATGGCGACATGAGCTCCTGTGACGCTTATCTGACGCAATGCAGCGTGACCTATCTGCAGATTGCACTCTGTCATCGCTATGTCCTCCGCTTCGCCCCGCAGAGCTCATGCTACAAAAAACATAAACTCTGGCACAGCCACACTCAGCGGCAATCAAATGTTGAATGGGTAATATGAGTTTTGATCTTTTTCTGTTTATTCTAATGAAACACAACCGCCCCTTAAAACAACAATAACAACAACAACAACAACAAATCACGAAAATTATACGATTTTTTTAATTTTATAACCTATATTTAGTTAACTTTTATTCAAATATTAATTTCTGAATAAAGCTTACGCAGTTTCTACAATCTCTTCTCAACTTAAAATGTATTAGGGCTCTTTGGTATCAAAACCTGCCAAATCCAAATCTTAGTAACAAACCCCCACAAATCCGAATTATTGCTTTATATTTTTCTACATAAATTTTTAACTATATCGGGGATCAGCTTCGTACTTCGTCACTGTTTTTAAAAATAATTCATTCATTTTTTAGTGAAAAAAGTATTTCGTTTTGGGTATTGGTTCGTTTGTGACAGTTTTTGCCACTTTGCCGAAAAAGTGAAGGAATGGATTTGGCGGGTTTTGATTCTAGGCACCTCAAACAACCTTGAGTGCCGTGAGCTGTCATCCTCACGAAACTCGAGTGTTATCCATCACGCTTCACTGCGTATCAAATTCTATCAAAGCATGTATGCAAACTAGTGTAATGCATTCGAAGAATGTCTATTGTTTGCATCTCTTACACCTTATAATACAATGTCATTATTATCTGGACAGCGAGGCCTCGTAACTCGCCTTGAAAAATGAAGTTTAAACATAGGCTGGATCACAGCTTGGCAAAGCATAGCAAAAGAAAGATGTGTCACTTTGCAAAGACATTAAAAAGATACGCCACTGTGTCCCAAAAGAAAAGAATTCTCCAAAAATAAAGCACGCAGTGCACTCAAAGCGACAAAATGTTCTTAATAACACCATTCTCCTGGCTTTTAATTGTAAATGTTACGGTTAACTGTTGAATGGTCGGTTGACGAGTGCTTTGGCCACAGACACTCCCATTCTTTGACACGATTCTCCTTGAATCCAGGTTCTAAGACCTTCAAAATGTATTTACATGAAAATGGTAGATGCGTAACCCTTACAGCATCGAAATGATACGACCGACTAACAGTGGCGTATTCATATATTTAAACAATGGGGCCTCAAAGTTACCAAAAAGGAATAAAAATAATTTGAGCTGCTTAAATCAAATAAATAATTGCTCCTTCAAAGCAGACGTCCATTCCAGGGACAATACAACAATTATGACATATTATGCACCCCTCTGAGGTGGCTAACTCTGGGCATAAGCTTTCTACCAAAAATGTGGAAGCCTATGACAAGTGAAAGGTATGCCTTCAGCGGCATCTACAAGAAAATACAAACGCTACCTAAATGACTGTTATATCTAAACGGTTGGCTACAACTAATCCACCCCCGAGACCATAACCAAATACAAGTAGAAATTAGCGAAAACCCACGGCACCATGTTTCACACAGGGAAACATTCCAGGCTTCAATTTAATGGGTAAATCCTCATGTTCCCAGTCTGCAGTAGTATTTTCCTTGGCCATGATTTGCGTAATTCTCGTATCGGCTTCCATATTGCTGGTGTTAGATGATCAATGGCTCCTCCATTAAGATATTTACGTCATCATATCGTTCCTCGTGGTACAGGTGTGAATTAGCATATCGTCGCAGTCACACATTTTTGACATTCTTCTTGCAGTGATGAATAAGTTACAAAAACACTGCTTTTATCACTGATTTATCTAGCAACACTGGCTTTAAACTGTGCAGGCTTTAAAGAATAAATGGCCATTTGCCTGCTTCACTGAAGCTATCACACACAGATTCGTTGGCACATGTGATAACACAATCACTGGAATATTTGGGTGAGATTCGCCTTTGCACGGCGTATTTCTCTGACATTAATACAACTTTCACAGCACTCAATAGTGTTAAATAATGCTATAATTTTTCACTTTGATGACATTTTACGACCCACATTCCACCATGAGGTGTCGCGTTGCACATGTACCGGACGTACAAGAACAAAATCACTAAATCACTGCTTTTATAAATATCACCTTATCGTGATTATTTTTCCGTCGAACACGATTTCACAAGCACTGCGGTGCTGATAAACTTTAGGATGCTTTGTCAATCCTTAGATGAGACTTACTTAGTCTTCTCACAACCAAAATGTTCCTCGGTCACTCGACCGGACTTATTCGAATACACTTCCATGCGGCTCAAGCGCACATGGGATTGTCCTTCCTCCCTGCATGGCGTGTTCCGGCTTCGAATACTACCGAAGTCATTTAGCTTCTACTTGCTTCTTCCTCACGTTTCTGCGATGCAAATACCTTTAATTACCCATAATATTGCCATGCTGACGTTGGTGGAAATGCAGAATTACTGATAATGATATTTCTCAAAGATGCACATCGTAGATAAACATCTGCGATCATGATTAATCCTTCACAAGCTTCCAAACGAAGTCAAAAATTCTCCTGAAGATGATACAAGGTTCCGGAGTGCGTTCAGTGATTTCAGGTTGGAGTATTCTCTGTTACAACTAAAAATCATCACCAGCATGAGATCAATCGGTCTCAATATGTGAAGCTCAAGAATTAATCAATGGTAACCGAATTCCTACCCCAGTTGTGAATTCTACCACTCAAAACATCACTAGAAAGAAGCTCACGAACCAAGAGAGACAAGTGTATGTTTCATGTAACAATAATTGTTTATTTTCTACTGGCGTGCATCCTCTTTATAAATGTCAAGACTTTTCCAATGTTAGTGTTGCACAACGAACAGATTTTTCCAAACAGTATAGATTGTGTACAAATTGTTTGAGATATGGTCACATTGTTGGTGATTGTTCTTCAGGTTCTTGCTATTCTTGTGGTTTGAAGCATCTCACACTACTTCACTGCAACCGAGGAACTGGTCGTTCTCCTACCCCAAGGCCACCTGATGACACGCATGGTAGGCAACAGGCAAGACTACCACCGGACGGTCACTCAATGATATCCTCAGGGTTGGGCCGACAATCCAGCAGGATATCTGGTCCATTATCACCAAATTTCGCACTCACCAAATATGCTTTACGGCAGACATTCGACAGATGTACCGGCAGATAAGGGTTGATAGCCATGACCGCAGACTTCAGAGAATCGTGTGGCGATCATCCCCAGATAATCCAGTTAAACATTACCAGCTGAACACCGTCACCTACGGCACAGCGTCAGCACCCTTCCTCGGCACAGCTCGCGATGGAAGAATCAGACGGCTTTCCTAAGGCAGCGAAGATTTTACAGAGAGACTTCTACATTGACGACTGTATGTCTGGAAGCGCGACCGTCGAGGACGCGTTAGACGCTCAAAATCAACTCATCAACCTTCTACCCCCGACTACTTGAAGCAGTTCCTTCGGAGTGGCGAGAAACCCACCTCCCACTTCAACTAGATAATGGGGAAAAATTAAGACATTAGGCTTGCTTTGGCATCCTGCTAGTGACCAACTGCAAATCGTAAACGGCAACTTACAACTACGCAACCCAGTAACAAAACGGAAGGTACTATCAACCATAGCTTCAATCTACGACCCACTTGGGCTAGTGAGTCCAATCATCATCTCCTGCAAGTTCTTCTTGCAGCAACTGTGGCAGCTACGTCTAGGGTGGTATGATATTATACCACCAGAGCATCTTCATCGTTGGCAGAAGTTGTGCGGCGAACTTCCACTTCTCAACCAAATTCGGATCGACAGACTTGTAGTGGCAAATGGAACTCCGTTGAACACACAACTGCATGGTTTTTCGGATGCATCTGAGAAGGCATATGGTTGTTGCATTGATCTTAGATCTGAAACTCAAGATGGAGGCTGCGTTACGAAACTGTTGAGTTCTAAATCGAGAGTTGCACCATTGAAGCGCGTTTCTCTACCCCGTCTAGAGTTGTGTGGAGCCCTACTTTTATCTCGTCTGATTAAGAAGGGCAACCCAATCCCAAACCTGAATATCATTAGCGTTTTTCTCTGGACAGAATCGACAATAGGTTTTGCATGGATTGCCGCGTCTCCCAACCGCTGAAAGACGTTCATTGCCAATCGAGTTGCGGAAATTCAGCAAAACACATCGATTAGGGAGTGGAAAGACGTTGCCTCATCTGATAATCCTGCTGACATGATTTCTCGGTGGGTCACTCCAGAAACTCTCATTTCCAACGCCTTGTGGTGGAACGGACCATCGTGGCTTATGTTGCATTCGGCATCCTGGCCTATATCAGCCCCTTTATTAATATCTCAGGACGTCCCAGAACAGAAACAACTTGTCGTTAGCCTGATAGCAGCTCAACCTCAAGATGATTTCATGAAGAGATTCTCCATATTGTATCAGATTTGCCGCAAATGCCAGACGTCCTCGCAATCAAAGAAAAACGGGTGAATTGGAATTCCAAGAACTGCGTGTTGCATTACATGCATGCATCAAAATAGCTCAAGCTTCAAAATATGGTCCAGAAATTCACGATCTTCGGATGACAAGGGCCATTAGTAAAGGAAACAAGTTAGTACCTCTGAATCCTTTCCTCTGTTAGCAAACACGCCTTCCAGTAGGTGGTCGACTACAAAAATCTGATCTTCCGTTTAACCAGAAACATCAGATCATTTTACCGCCAAGGCATCACATAACTAAACTGATCATTGAAAATGAACATCTACGCCTGCTTCATGCTGGATGTCAACTACTACTGTCGTCGCTACGTGAGCAGTACTGGATACCTAATGGCAAGAGTACGATTCGTCACATCATTCATTTTTGTATTGTCTGCCACAAACTTACGGCAAAGAAAACGCTGAACAACTAATGGGTCAACTGCCGAATTTCAGAGTAACTCCAGACAATCCATTTATCCACTGCGGAATCAACTACGCGGGACCACTCTACATAAAGGCAGGCTCTTGCAAAACCAGATCCAAAACCAAGTGTTATGTAGCACTCTCCGTATGCCTTTCTACTAGGGCAGTGAATCTAGAGATTGTGAACAGTATGACTACCCAGGCCTACATTGCTTCTCTAAGGCGTTACATATCCCGTAGAGGCAGGCCAGCCCATGTGTTTTCTGATAACGGCAGAAATTTTGTTGGAGCCAATATGGAACTGGAGGAGATAAGAAGATTATTCAACGAGGGACAGCATCAACGTGATCTATCAACCTTTGCAAGCAGCGAAGGAATTCAGTGGCATTTTATTCCTCCTCAAGCTCCGCACTTTGGAGAAATTTGGGAGGCAGGTGTAAAATCATTTAAACACCATCTTCGGTGAGTGATGGGCACCGCATACCTTACCTTCGAGGAATTGTCAACACTCACAACCCAGATCGAAGGATGTCTCAATTCGAGGCCTCTAGTCCCGGCATCCGATGATCCCCACGACATAGTTGTCCTTACCCCTAGTCACTTTCTCATTGGCCGACCAATCACTGCACTACCCCACCAGATCTGAGTAATGTGCGTGTAAGCTTGCTTTCCAGTTGGCAGCAAATCCAAAGAAAGTTCCAAAGATTCTGGAAGGCCTGGTCAACCGACTACTTGTCCCATCTACAACAGAGAGTAAAATGGAAGAAGGAAGGGCGCAACGTCCGGGCAGGCACGCTAGTGATTGTGAAAGAAGACAAACATCCCCCACTGTGCTGGAAGCTTGCAGTGGTTGATCAGGTCCACCCTGGAGCTGATGGACTCGTACTTGTTGCCACTATACGTACCTCGTCTGGTACATTCAAGAGACCCATTACAAAACTTTGCCCACTTCCCATGCCAGACAGAGGCATTTGTGAAGGTGGTGTTTTGACTAACTATGTTCAGTGCTTTGTGTTAATATGTTTGATGGTGTTATATTTCAGGTGACTGTTGAAAAAGGTGTTAAACTCTTTTTTGGCGTGCGGCATGTTTAGGAACAAGTGTGAAACTGTTCGCCAGGCCTCTACTCGCCTTTGTGGCGTTTCCCGTTATTTCTACTGGTCGTGAGGGATGTGCTACCTGCCCTACCCCGCGCCCAAGTACCGTACATTCCTTCGCCAGAGTCATTATTGTGCTCAAGCAAGTCACTTCCGTGGGTGAGAGCGAGGCAGACGTGCCGACATGCACTATCGTGGAACATTATATCGAACGAGTGACAGTGTATTAATTGTATCAACATGTATTGTATAGAACTGTGTAATATAATATAATTACTAAAATGTTCCACAGAAGTCCAGTGATTTCAAATCCCAGCGCGATAAATTACAGTGCACCAGAGTATATTCTTCACACTTATTATCAAACTTCCTTCAGTATTGTTTGTGATCTATCTTAGGGCGCACGTATTTTTTAACATATTGAATTTTTGAAAATGTGGGAAACAGATTTTGGGGTAAAACATGTATTTTAGGCTGTTTGTTATATCTAGCGAACCAATAAAGCTAGAGACTTGTACAAGGTGTCAAATGACTTGGGGGTGACGCCCACTTTTTGAATGTATTATTTAGTGTTTGAAATTTTGACAAATGGCGTAACGATTCATTTTAAAATGTTGATTTTCTTTTTGACCCTATAAATTTTTTTAAATATTGAGAGTAGAGAGAGACAGTACCGGTTGTGGTTAAAAGAGCCTGTCGTCGGTCACGGTGGCTGTGCTCAATAGATCAATCGATATTTCCCAAACCATTGATCGGAGAGGGTGATGCGACAACTCGTTTTAAAGGTACTTTTCCCATCTTTCCTATGGCGCACTCATTTACTCAAATATCCCAAAACTTCAAGGTCATTGACTTTTGTTTTCCTTGATAGGACGCAAACCCAAAATCGTACATGAGCATGCTAGGTATTCTATTGTTCCGCACGTTTCCCTCTTTGACATGACTCATAAATATGGGCAATATTTTTGAAAATGATGGAAACAGAATTTATTTTTATGGAAAAAATATTCTTTAGATTTTTTTGTTTTGTTACGTTTGATAAAATAATGTTTTAACGTGACGCGTGAAGAGTAGTAAGATTTTTGCCCCTAAGGGGATGTTTAACCTGCTAGTAAATGTACTAACACAGCTCTGTGGCATTGACACATGCTCATAGACCAGCAGACTGTTCTAGGATAATAATAATAATAATAATAATAATAATAATAATAATAATAATAATGCATTTTATTAATCCCTTAACGAGTCAAGGACTCATATACAAAGGAATCGTACAGTTTTATCTTGTTGGCGACAAATTACAATTCAATGTTTAGTTTACAAGTTTTCAGTATGAAAATATATACAACATTTTGTAGCTTTCATAAGTTTTTGTACACAATGTAGTCTTCTTTTGTCTTCTCAGATTTTAGAATTTCTTAAACTGACATTATATAATCATTCCACATAAACTGTTTTAGCCTCCTTTTAAAGATTGGTAGGCTAGGTGCAATTTTTATATTTTCTGGTAGTCTATTGAACTTTACAAAAGCACTATACTTCATGCTATTACTGCCATATTGTTTGGAATTGATATGGAAAAGTGATATGTCATCTGCATGTCTAGTTTTGTAAGCGTGTAAATCAGATTGTTTAGTGAAGTTTAAATTTCTGTGGATACCTTTGTGTAGGATTTGGTACATCAGGACATTTGATTTGATTTCTGCATTTAGGGCTACTGGTTGAATTTTACTCGTAATATAAAGGTGTTTGGTAGGTGTTAAAAAGGGTAGTTATACATATTTCTTATGGCACTATTCTGAATTACCTCAATTTCCTTTTTTAGGTAATTTGAGCATTTTATCCAAATTGTATTCAAATATTGTAAGTGGCTATGGATTAAGGAAAACTACACTTTCCTGAGTAGATATCTTGGGATATAGTAGCTCAATTTTTTAATCATCCCAGCAGCAGGTGATATTTTTTTTACTAATGCATCAATGTGCTTTTCCCAGGAGAGATTTTCATCTATTATCAGGCCTAAGTATTTGACAGATGAGACCTTTTTACTGCCTTTCCATTCAGCATTATATTCTGAGTGATGTCTAACTTTGTTCTACGCTTAGATAATATTAAATAATTTGTTTTACCTTCATTTATTGTTAATTTATTTGACTGGGTCCAGCCAAGTATTGTATTCATGTCCTCCTGCATGTGTGTAATCAGCGTGTTGGTGGTGTACGCATTGTAAAAGATGCTTAAGTCATCTGCAAACAACGTTATATTACCATGAAAACTGAGTGTTGCTATGTCATTAATATATAATAAGAAGAGGGAAGGACCCAGTATTGATCCTTGGGGCACACCATGGGTAATATTTACCTCCTCACTCCTGTAGCCATTTATTTCAACATACTGCTTGCGATTAGACAGGTAATTTTTAAACCATGTCCAAGCTACTCCTCGGATACCTGCTTTATCAAGTTTCCCTAAAAGAATTTCATGGTCAACAGTATCAAACGCCTTTTTCAGGTCTATGAAAAGGCCACTTATTGTCTATGACATCCTGCAAGTTAGAGATTATATCAATTGTGGCTATTTCTGTGCTTGAGTTTTCTCGGAATCCATACTGCCCTTTGTAGAAGTAATCATTTTTATTTAAAAAATTAACAATTCTGTTTTTACTACTGTTTCGAGTACCTTGGATATGGGTGGGAGGATGGAAATGGGTCTGTAATTGTCTGGATTGCTTTTGTCACCTCCTTTATAGACTGGTATGACTCGTGCTATTTTTAGATCGTCAGGTACCAGGCCAGTCTCTAACGATAAATTAATTAAAGTAGTTAGTGGGCTACTTAGTATGTCAATGGAGTTTTTTAACAATTTTACTGACATACCATCTTTGTCTTGGCTACTTTTCATTTTAAGGCTTAATATAATATTGCGAATTTCCATCTCATTAGTCGGGGTCATAAATATGGAATCTGTGTTGACATTAATTTCATTAACTTTCTTCCCTGGAAGGATGTTTTTGGCTAACTTGTGTGCTATGTTTATAAAGTGAGTGTTTAGAGCATTGCAAATATTTTCTTTTCTTGTGAAAGATTTACCGTCAATTATTATCTCACTGGGACCATCTTTGTTTTCAGTTGTGCAGTTGTAGATCATTTCATTGATTACTTTCCAAGTATATTTTATGCTATTGGCGTTCAATGTTAATTTATGTTCATAGTATGAGGATTTCAGTTTCCGTTTTAAAGCTGTCACTTTGTTCCTACATATTATGTGCTCTTCCTTTAAGAGGTTGTTGTTTCTGTGAATGTTAGTTTTAAGTTTAGCATGTAGTAGGTCCCTTCGTTTTATTAGCTGAATTAATTCAGTTGTTATCCATGGGTTATTGTGGTTCTGGTGTATTTCCTTCAAAGGTGTATCAGTGTTCTCTTTGTTGGGTGTCTGTGTCAAGATTTTGTGTTTCATGGCGATGTAAGTTTCATTTACATCATCTAAACAGTCTATTTGATTGAGATCATTGGAGAATATGTTTTTGTTCAGGTACCGGTTATTTTTATTTACGTTTTTTGAACTAGACCTTTGCTTGTTGGTGGGGTATTTAAATGTCATGTTCGAGATTGGGTTTTTGCCTGGATAATAGTTTGACCAGAAAATCTCAGTTACAAGAATATTATGATCACTAATATCACTATTTATATCGCTTATCCTATAGGTATATTTACAGTTATTAGTGGCTACCTGATCAAGGAGCGTACTTGTTGATTCACATATTCTTGTTGGATACCGAGTATTGCATTATGTGAAACCATAGCTTGATAGTAGATTGAGGTATGATTTGGTTACATTATTTTTGTTTAGTAAGTTAATATTTGTATCACCAATGCATAAGCAAAGATTGGCATTATTTTTCGAAAGAATGTGCTCTAGAGATAGCATGAAATTTGTTGCGTTATTTATGTTAGGATTATATACTGCAATTATATTAATAGTATGCAGGTTATTGAAACGAACAATATCACTTCTTATAAGCTCTAACTGGATCAAGCTATGGTTACTCTCAATTAGGATAAGAACTATTATATTCCATTTTTTGTGGACATAAACTCCCACACCTCCACCGTCTGTGTACAAAAGCAACAGAATAGTTGTTTAGGTTGAAGTATTTAGCTTCATTACTTTTTACCCTAGTCTCGGTTACCACTATGACATCTAGATTTTCAACAATATGAATTAGTATCTCGATATCTTCTAGTTTATTTTTGATGCTTCTGCTATTCAGGTAAAGACACTTGATTTGGCTAACCTCATTTTTAGTGTCTGATACGTAGTCGTGGATACAGTCATATTTACGCTCATCAATTGATGAGTGTAAGTCAACATCAACTAGTAGGTCCATGTATTGATTCATTATTATTTCTGCGAATGGGATGGCTGAGCCTTGTTGATGGAAGAGTCTCTTACTAGCCTTTCAATGTCTTCCGGTGAGCTGATCCTGACAGCCTTGTCACTATCTGATTTACGGACGAATATTTTGCAGTACCGGGTCCAGACGTATTTAAAACCTAATTTACAGAGGTCTCTTGCCTGTTTGTGGAGTACTTTATTAGCTGGCGTCAAATGCTCGTTTATGTTGATAGGCCTAGCCCTTGCATTGATACCAGCATCACTTGAGTTCAGGTTGGGTTTGGACCTTTTGCCTTTTAAAATTGCCTCTTTTTTAGCCGGCTGCAGAATTTGACTAGTAAAGAAGGTGGAAGACCTTCTCTGCTTTGTGGTAGCCGATGGCAGGCGTCAATATCGGACTCAACAACTGTGACACCCAGTTGGTCAGCGATAGTCTGGACAATCTGAACGGTGTTTTCGTTTGAAGTGTGCGGCACATCATGAAGCTCTAGGTTGTTTCGCCGAACGTACTGTTGAAGCTCGAGATTCTCTTGCTTTAACATTTTAACCTCACTGCAAGCGATATCCTTTTCTTTCTCTAACTCACAAACTCTTTGGCTGAGCTTTGTAATTTCTGACAAGGCTTGCTTCAGAGTTTGTGTGGCAGTTGAAATGTCACTTTTCATACTATCGAAACAATCAGAAAAGTATGTCACGGACTTGAGCATGTCATTCTGAGTCTTTTCAATGTTTTCGAGTTTTATCAGTCGCTGGTTGATTTCACAAACAAGATCTTCTAAATCAGGTTTACTTACATTCTCGTCTGGCGAATTCTTTACCGTTGTTGACCTACTTACTGCACTGCACTCGACACAATGCCACTGCTTGGCTTTGTCGGACAAAAGCCAGTTAAAAACTTTCTTTTTCATGTTTACACAGGTTCTGTGGTATGATTTACCACATTCCCCATCACAAATTATGTAGTCTTCGTTATCAGTTACAAATTTTTCACACTGACCGCACTTGGTTGATTTGTCACTTGTCGCCATCTTTGTACATGATATGAACCTATAACGTTCGGTCGACCATTCGATGTGAATGGACGCAAGAAATTAGCGTAAATGTAAATTATAATTCTGTGATGATACCAATGAGCTGAATATGTCTCTCTCTCTCTATCTATACATATATATTACAACGGAACTTGTATGTGTGTTGTTGATGAAGCGAGGACAGACTATGTACAGTAGCAGGCAGATAATGATTTCGTGTGATGTCTGTGAATCTCATCAGCTTGAAGCATGAAAGATGATACGACTTCTGGCTAGCGTGAGAGAGAGGACATTTGAAGGTCAAACCCTGAGTCAGTAGAAAAAGTACAAAGCACGTGTAGGAATGACGTAACCGACAGTGTAGGGAGGGTGATAGGGGTGGTGAGAGAGAGAGAGAGAGAGAGAGACCTGTTGATGATAAGGCATGTGGCGTAAGAAAAAAGTCTACTCTCACTTATATCATTACTTGGCAAGACGCTACAGTGTGAACACTTGCTCTCGTTAAACAGTTTCTTTTTACGTGTTGGTGGAAAATACTTGAACTAGTTGTAAGGTAGGTATTTATTTATATATTTATTAATTTATTTATTTACTGACAATTATTGATTGATTGATTAATTGATGAGGTGATTAATGAATTTTATTTATTTGTTTACTTAAAATTGGTATACCTGGTGTGTTTAAGGTGACCAGATTCCTATAACTGACCCATTTAGTGGTGACATTTGATAAATGATTTTGTGGTAAGTACTTTATTAATGGTCTTTGGTTTTCGTAATGGTAATGGATGCTTATAATTATTGAATAATTGAAATTTATTGATTGATTGTTTTATTTTATTTTAGATAATCTGTGTCTATGATACCCTGCAGTGAGGGAGAGAGAAGGAGAGAAAAAGATAGAGAGAGACCATTTTACACTCGTCCACAAGAAGGGCAAAGCGAAGCTTAACAAGACAAGATGAGATTTCTTTTTATATAACCTGTTTGATTTTTTGTTTAATACCATATTTTATTTATTAAATGCATGTATTAATTTGAATTTAGTACTTATGGTAGTTTATTTCGTTTCATTTTTAGATATTTGGGAAAAGCACTAACGCTTATTGCAGCTAATAACAGAGAGACGCTCAAGTGGAACCATTGCCGTGCAGTCATCTATTGAAAACTCAGGTAAGACTAACTTACAATGATGTGTCATTCTGGCGCTGCTAATAGATTAACCTGGCAACCCCTAAATGCTTGTTTTAAATTCCGCGTTTGCTCGGGTTGTGTACTAAATATTACGGAAAATTTGATACCAAATGAATTTTTGGAATCTTGCTTTTTAATTTTTAGTGATTTAATTTGTACAGCTCAAAGGTTGCACACGGTTTTAGAAGTAAATACGGAACTCGTGTGCGATTTCGTAAACAAAATGAATAACGTGGAACATAAAGAGAAATTTTGTATTTGCAGCAAAATGCGAGAGCTTTTCATAGCCAACAATTTGGAACAGTGGTGAGTGCCTGGCTTGCTAAATTTGATAAACTGCATGAAGGACCAAGTGTCTTGCCTTATATAAAATTCATCACCTGTTACTCAACATTTGCAAATTTATCCCTTTCAATGCCGGGTCTAGCTTTATTCGGACACCACAGGCAATAGCTGTGAAAAAGGCCGTGGTCAACATTGAAAACCGAAACGATAAATGCTTTCTTTGGACCATGGCTGCGTTTTTGCAACCAGTGCATGATCGTCATGTTAACAGATCGGGAAAGTACAAGGCCATGTTTGAGCAATTCAAACAAAATTTAAATTTAACGTGTCGTTCCCTATGGACTTAACCAACATCCACAGGTTTGAACATGATAATCCTGAATATTCGTTTATGGTTTATGGCCTTGATGGTGATGAAATTATGGGTCCTCTTAATGCCATGAAAGAACCAAAACGACACCGCATTCATCTCTTATATTTGTCTGTAGGAGAGGTGAATCACTTTTTCCTGATTAAAAGCCTTAGTAGATTGGTAGACAGTCAACTGTCCAAACATGAATCTAAAGAGCATATTTATGAATCGTTGCCTGCAATATTTTTTAACCCTACCTCTTCTGAACGGCATAGGGAAGATTGTATATCCCAAGAGGCAGTGAGACTGGTATTGCCAAAAGAGGAGGAGGCTTTATTAAACTATAAGAACATCCACAAACGTGATACAGTGCCGATTTTGAAGCTCATACCACAACAATGGCGGGATGTGAACCAGATCCCACCATCAGGTCAACCACACCCATTCAAAAGCATGAACCCTTTGCTATAGGATTTAACATTGTGTGTGCCTATGACCCCACAAAGTCCTATTTTAAATCCTATCAGGGACCAAATTGTGCTAAATAGTTTCAGAACGAACTTGTCGAGTTGGCTAACAATGAACGGGAGTTACTGGACCACCCAGTGCCTATGAGCCTAACTCGAGAGCAGAAGCAACAGTATGAGCATGCATCCAAATGCCATATTTGTGAAAAGCCGCTGGTGAGTGCTGAAGACACTGTCAGAGAGGAGTTACGGGGGAGTTTCGTGGAGCCACCCACAGGGTGTGTAATGTGAAGTAACCAGCACCACGATTTATTAGTGTGTTTTTCCACAATCTGGTGAATTATGATATTCAGTTTCTGATTCGTGAATTGGGTCATGTCGGCAAGGGGACTTTTTATATTATTCCCCAAAACCTTGAACGTTTCACAGCCTTGACATGGTGGTTGGGCAAATTTTGCATTCGATTTCTAGATTCCTTCAAGTTTATGGCCTCATCCCTAGACAGCCTAGTCAACGGCTTGGATGAAAATGAATTTAAATACACCAGGAAGCATTTTGAAAATCCTGAGCATTTTAAATTGTGCATTCGGAAAGTTATTTTCCCATATGAATTCTTTAACAGCTGGGACGTGTTAAATCAGAAAACTCTGCCACCGCAAGAGAAATTTTACTCTATGCTTACACGCTGTACTGTTTCCGATGAAGTCTATGCACATGCATGCCAAGTTTGGCGAGTGTTCAATATAAACACTATAGGGGATTATGCTATGCATTACCTAAAACTCGATGTATTTCTGCTCACGGATGTGTTTGAATAATTCCGTGAGTTGTGTAAGCTTATCTATGGACTTGACCCGGCTCACTATTTTACGATCCCCGGACTGTCCTTTGATGCGGCTTTGAAATACCCCAATGTGGAATTGGATTTACTCGCTGATGTAGACCCTTACGGGTAAAGTGAAAATTGAAAAATTGATGGTCACGCTTTACAACAAACATCGGTATGTGCTACATATCCAAATGTTGTTGCAATGCCTAGCCCAAGGTCTAGTGTTAAAGAAAATCCACAGGGGGTATATCCTTTGCCCAAAAAGCAAGGCTCCAGCCATACATGGAACTGAACACCCAGCACCGACAAATGGCAACACAGCAGTTTGAAATCAACTTTTTTAAATTTGTGAACAACTGTATTTATGGCAAGAGCATGGAAAATGTACGCAAATACCGCGACATTAAATTAGTCAATGACTGGGAAGGACGTTACGGTACCCGGCAGTACATTGCCGAGCCAAATTTCAAATCGATTAAAATTATCGATGAGAATTTAGTGACCATTCAGATGAGTAAGACCAGTGTGACCATAAATGAACCCATCTACTCGGGTCAAGTGATTTTAGACTTTTCCAAATTGGTCATGTATAAGTTCCAATACGAGTTTTCCAAACAGCATTTCGGTGACGTGTCTCTGTTGTATATAGATATGGACTCGTTTATATATCACATTCGCCACTGCAACGCCTCTGTCGTGATGAGGCAACACAGTGACTGGTTCGACACCTCTTCCTATAGTGCTAACAACGTTTTCCAGCTACCAATGAAAAACAAGAAGACAATGGGTGTTTTAAAAGATGAACGCGGTGATTCCATTATAACGGAATTCGTAGGTCTGGTTTCTAAAATGTATGCTTATCGCACACTAGACTATAAGGAAGCTAAGAGATCAAAAGGCGTATGTAGATCAGTCGTAAAATCGCTACGTGTGGATGACTACCTAGAGGTTTTACGAACTGGGAAAGCTATGTCCCATAAACAGTGCAGGATACAATCCAGCAACCATAATTTGTATCTTTTGGAACAGAGGAAACACACACTCACCTCGATGGATAACAAACATGTGTGGACTGATGACCTGCTCACCAGCCTGGCATGGGGTTATCACAACGAGGGGGACGTGTGATTTTTCTGTTTTATCGTTTAGGAAAGAGCATTTTGTAAATAGTAGTTGATTTAGTATTTTTGCTTTGTTAATGATGGTCATTGTAAATAGTAATTTTTTAAATTGTAAATATATACATTTTTGTAAATAGTAGAAACAACCTAGGCCCTTTTTTCTTTAAAGCCCTCCACAACCATATTTTGTATTTTGTTTTTAATTTGACTGTGTTGGAAATTGTAAATATTTGTTTTTAATTTTAAGACTGTACAAATGTGTTATTTGTTTTTTAGTATATTAAATGTGTAGTATTTTCTTTTTTGTAATGGTAAATGTTAAATGGTTAACTAAAAGTTCTTTGGGATGGTGTGCATGTGAAGG
This sequence comes from Meconema thalassinum, assembly GCA_946902985.2. Classification (NCBI taxonomy): domain Eukaryota; kingdom Metazoa; phylum Arthropoda; class Insecta; order Orthoptera; family Tettigoniidae; genus Meconema; species Meconema thalassinum. The sequence goes on from OX336389.2 coordinate 445,983,663, forward strand.
ATGTTCTTTGGGAATAAATATGGTGGTTGTGTTTGTTCCCAAAGACATGTATGTATGTGTGTATGTATGACTACAGAGAGAAAGAGAGAGAGATAACATGAATATGTAACATGTGTTGTTCGGCCATAGCAAACATGGTGAGGGAAGGTGAGGGAAAATTAACGCTTATATTAATTGTAAATAGTATATTTTCTTTTTTCCTTTTTTTCTTTCAATGCCGTGATAGATAGGCTTTTTTTTGAAAGGCAGTCTTACCTGTAGTAGTATGCCTCTACGTTTCTGCGAACACATAGAGAGACTGCATCATCGCCATAGCCAAGCACTCGCATGAAGACAATTTCAAAACACAAAATTAAAATTGTGTTTCTGAAATATCAACTTTCTACATGGGCGAAATGAAAAGGGGTGTTGACAGTGAAATGAAAAATGAACTTTTCAATATCGGCAATGTGCAAAACTCGAAAATGAATTTTTTTAAATATGCAAATTGCAAATTGGAAAATATCAATGTGTCAAAAATGAAAATAAAAAATGGCTATCCACATTTTAAAAAGATAAAAGACATCGTGCTCTGGTAATACTGTTTTATTTCACAACCAATAGGGCTTTACAAAAACAGAGAATACAAAATACCAATTCCTCAATCCTTTTTTTTTATATATTCATGTCCACTCATTAACTTTCCTTTCATAGCACTAATCACAATCAGGGCTGCCAACCTCTCTCCCACTGAGGTATCACAGAATGTCAAACGTTGTTTAGCTTTTTTCAACAATATTTTATCTGCCACACGTCTTAATGCAGGATGACTATGGCGATAAGAAATGTCATGTTCTTTGCATGCTTGATCCAAAGGATTAATAAGTACATCGCCACGCTGCAAACGTAGATTCAGATTTGTTCCAGGACCGCAGTAGTGATACCCAGGTAAGTGCATTTCGAAAGGTAATATATTAATGACTTTGTCAATGACGCCACGACCAGTATTAGTCCGGCATTAACATTTCAATCGGCGACGAAAAGGTTTGATCTTCCTCCTCTGTTGAGGATGTTGTTGTTGTTGTTGCCTTTTTCTTGCTATCACGCCCGTGGAATGAGGCAACAAAGTCTTTGATTAAGGTTTTATGACCGTGATATGGTTTGACCAGCTGTCAAGTAGCACACTGTCGCATAGATGGTATTTTTGCCATGGCCAATTGCTTATGGTGATCGTAATCGTTGCACGGTTGCAATTCACTCAACACACTTGATTCCACGATTTCGGTACATGTTGCCAGATTTCTTTCACTGTATTAGCCGCCACATAAAAAATAAAAGATTTTGGAAGCGGCAATAATTCCTCTTTGGCAAAACTGTCCAGTTTCTTTTTGCAAGCAAAGAATTTGCCAATGGCCTTATCTGTAGCACTCCCCTCCAACCTATGACGATGAAGATGTTTACACGTCGCTTGTAGGAATCTCAATGCTGTCACCAACGGGTAATACTTGAGTTTTAATGTTATTTAACATGTCCCAGCATGCATTGGTGGTTAACCAATGAAACAGATGCCACGCAGGCGCCAGGGCTTTATTGGTAATGTTGCCACAGGGGCATCAGTTGCCATCAGTGTTTGTAGTGTAGGGCACCCTAAATCCATGAGATCGATACATTGACAGTAAGAAGCAAAAAACTCTTGTATCCATTGTCGCTTTTCACCATCTCTCACAAATACCATATTGGCTGATGACAAATGCGCCTTCATCACCATGTCCAGGTATTTATAAGAAATTGTTCCCTGAGTCCATTGTAGTTGCAAATGATTTTCAATTCATTGGGTTTGTTTTCTATCTTTTTCTTACAACAAATCAAAAGCATAGGGCGGTTTAAATACAAGATGGGTTGGTTGTGAAATCCAAAACGTGGAGCAGTCAATAATGGCCACCTCTTTAAATACAAATTTGTTATCACCAATTTTAAACCCTTGACAACCCACAATCAGTGTACGCAGCATGTTTACACTTGCCTGGACCAAGCTCAACTGACGACTGACTAGCCGCTATTAAGGTTTAGAAATAATAACAACATATTTTTATTACATTATTTTATTGGCATAAAAATCATAACAAGCTTTACATTGTTTTGTCATTCTGGGATAAGGAGGTACCAACTCATACAACAATAAAGTCTTTTGTGTTTGTAGCGTCCATGACACCTGTGATGTCCCAATGTCTCTCAACTTGGCATTTTCGACTCTGTACTGCTAACCGAAGCACCGTTGACGCCATAAGGTCCACACGTATCATAACTTTTTTAATCACTGAGGTGCACTAGTGAGGGGTACCTTGAATGGCATAGTGTATTACCCACATCCATTCTAAAGAGGTAAGGGCAGCTGGTGACGAGCGCTGATGTTCTTGCATAGGTTCATCACTCTCTTCCCACTGGTCTACGGCCATTGAACAAAACACACATTTTACTTCCTCTCCTGTTTTAAATAACAGAAACCAGCCGCTGCCAAGACTTTAAGGTTAATGAAAGAGGATGTGGTAATTATGGACAAAAACGGAAATGAGGTACACAACAAAGAGACACTCAAGACAGTGTGGAAAGAGTACTTTGAGGATTTGCTGAATCCAAATGGTCATAGGGAGGAAGACAATGTATTGGAAGATGGAGAAGACAACACAGGAATGGAAAAGGACCTGACTTGGAGAGAACTGGAAATGGCTATAGACAAGATGAAAGGAGGAAGGGCACCCGGTGTGGATGAAGTGAGTGTTGAAATGGTGAAGGCAGCAGGGGAGGTTGGGAAACAGTGGCTGTACCGTGTGATGAGGGTGATATGGAAGGAGAAAAAGACCCCAGAAGATTGGAAGAAAGGATTAATTGTCCCAATATTTAAGAAAGGAAGCAGAAAGGAGTGCAGAAATTACAGGGGTGTCACACTCATACCTCACTGTGCCAAGATATATGAAAAGATATTAGAAAGTAGAATACGAGCCAAAGTGGAGAGAAAATTGAGAGAGGAACAGTATGGATTCAGACCTGGGAGATCAACAGTGGATCTCATATTTTCAGTGAGACAGCTCCAGGAACACCACTACGAATTTGGAGAGGATCTGTTGATTGCCTTCCTGGACATCGAAAAGGCCTATGATAGTGTGTGTAGGGAGAAGGTTTGGAAAGCAATGGAAAACATGGGAGTGGAAAAAGAGACTGTAGGCAGAGTGAAGGAGATGTATTGTGGAAGTGTGAGTTGTGTGAAAGTTGGAGGGGAAAGAACAGACTGGTTCAGACAAATGAGTGGCCTGAAACAGGGTAGTGCGCTGTCACCCCTTCTCTTTATTGTGGTTATGGACGAGGTAATGACACGGATAGCAGGAAAGATAGGAGAAGATAAGATGAAAGCAATGGTGTTTGCAGATGATCTCATGGTCTGGGGAAACAAGGAGGAGGAAATTCAGGAGCAACTGAAGGCTTGGGAAGAAACAGTGGGAGAGTACGGATGGAAGTTCAACATCAGTAAATGTGAGATCCTGTTAACGACCAGGAAAAAGGACAGACAAATGAGTGGGATAACACTTGGAGGTGGACAGCTGAAGAAGGTGGAAAGTCTCAAGTACTTGGGAAGTATAGTGGAGGAAAATGGGAGAAATGACAAAGAGATTACGGAACGTGGCAGACAGGCAGAAGCATTTCTGAGAAGCATTAGGAGCTTAGTGTGGAATAAAGATGTCCCACAAAAAAGCAAGGAAGTGTTATACAGAAGCTACTATATCCCGATACTGACCTATGCTTCAGAAACGTGGACAATGAAGAAACGAGATATAAGCAGAATACAGGCAGGTGAAATGAAGTTCCCGCGAAGCAGGATCGGAATAACAAGAAGAGACAGGGTGAGGAATGAAAAGGTCAGGGAAATGGTGAAAGAGGAGCCCTTGCAAGGTAGGATTGAGACATCAAGACTGAGGTGGTATGGACACTTAAAGAGAATGGATGAGAAGAAGATTCCCAAGAGGATACATGAGATGCAGATGCAGAAGAAACGACCAAGGGGAAGACCAAGAGATAGATGGCTGAAAGGAGTGGAGGAATGTGTCAAGAAGAGAGGCGAGGACTGGACCAGAGTGACAGCGGAGAGGTGGTGGGAAGAAAGAACTAAGTGGCGAGGCTTATGTTCCAAACAGACCCAGCCTGGGGCTGGAAACTGTACAAGATGATGATGATGAAAGGCACAGGCCACTTCGCAAATGTCTTGAAACATTGTTCCTCAGATTTTAAATTCATTGGTGTAACACCTCTTGTGGCTTTAAAGCGATCCATGACTGAGATGCTTGACGTTGGTTTGCGTGTTATTTATACACTAGTCACTTGGTTGGACAGAGGATAATTGTTGACTTGTTTGTGATGAATAATGAGACAATAAGCCGTGGTGTTTGGCGGGACATTGTCATGAGCTTCAAAATCTAGTCGGATGTCAATATTGGATGCCTTGACAGACTCTTCCAAGTAGGAACAGTCAAAGACCACCAGTGGTGCCCTTGTTTTAAACTCTTGGGGTGTCAACATGGGGTAATTCTCTTTTTGATAATACGACCATCTAAATTTCGAAAACAAGTCGCAGAGTGGGCCAAACTTATTTTTTGAAAAATCCAAATCAAGTCCTTCATAGGGAAAACAGCTCCTTTCGGGAAAAGACGTATGTTTCTCAATTGTAGGTGATCAAATTGAGCGACATCTTTGGTTTGTTGATACATGCAATTCGTTTGAAACCCCACTATAATGTAGAGAGGTGTCTCTGTATAGCTTGCTGTTTTCACAAACCAACAGTGAGTGTTGGTGGTTGGCAATCGTGGGTACTCATATAGCGCCCAGCTTCTAAATTCCATGGGTAGAGGCATATCCTTTCCCACAATCTTGAGCATCTTCAGTTTTCTGCTATCAGAAAGGGTAACGTGTGGTACTTTCCATAGAATCCGTTGTAGTTGAATCTTTGAATCCATGACTTCATCATTGGCTCCCTTGAGTGCATTAATATCGCTCCTGTCTCTGACAAGATAAAGCACTTGCCTTGCGTTTACCACAATACGCTGGTGATCTTCGGCAAAGCCTAAAATTAGTTTAAGTGGTAAAAATTCACTAAAGGCGCCATCCATGTGAACTAAAGTGTTTACCTTCTTCCACACTATAAGAGGGGTATAGTTTCATGACACTTGTGATGCCAACATTTCGAGTGCTAACCACCACACTATCATTACTCACATAGCGCACCTCAGAAAACAGAAATGTGAAAGCATGGTTGGCTAACTTGGATGTCGTGGGTGTAGTGCCATCCGCTTTTGTGGGCCGACCTTCAATCTGAATAACACTTTCATGTGGTAGGGAGTAAATATCTTGGTTGTTGATAACAAATTGAATTTCATCATTGTTATTTGATCCAGGTGTTTGTGCTTGATAGGAATGCTGATCAATTCTTAGAATGCCATCTTGGTCCTCGATGCGGTTCACCACCTCTAGGATCGAATTCATCATGTAGGCTTAGGTTGTAACACAGATGCTGTAAAATCTGCTTGTCCTTATGTGTTAACGTGTATTCACGTGACAAACAACTAACACCATTGCTAAACGGTGTTGTTTCTTTATACACCAACTTTATGGTGGCTTTAGAACCAATTTATAAGTCAAATGTGTCGGAGAACCTAGTTGAATGAGTTGGTGATCTATATTTACCAGTCATAAAGTTATATTACTAAAATGATCAACACCCACAGAATGAAAAAGCACCACTGGAGAGTTTTCACGAATAATACAGCCATTGGATGATGGCACAATAAAATCGTAGAGCGTATGAGATGGCTCTTGATTCGTGTACACGTTGCTAATAATATTGCACGTCACCGACACGTAATGGTCCTCAATCAATCTCACTTCGTGGTCCGAATCATGTCTTTTCTTGGATTCCAACACTTGTGGTAGAAACCTCAGTAAAGGGCCAATGGAATCTGGTTGTGTTTTAAAATCAATCTTAAACGAAGATAAAATACTGCAGCGATGAGTGATGGTAAGACCGACAAGTTCAAACTTGCGTATTCAATCAAGAAATGACTTTAAACCATATTGCTTTACCAGCACCAAGTAAATGTGTTCATAAATATCGTGTTTGGTATATCCACCCGGGGCTAGGGATAGCATGGAATCATTATAGTAGAACTAGTTGTTGACATTTTGACATATTTTGTAAATTCTATTGTACGTTTCAAGAGAAACAAGCCCTAATACATAAGGTCTTTCACTCAATTCAATAGGAGGAAAAAGTCTAGGCTGACTTCAGGTCCACGTCCATGCAGTGTAAACGTCTTACTTTCTGCTGACGTACTGTTTACGTTTTTGCTTACGCTGTGTGTTATATAGAAACATGACACTTAAGCGTCCGCACTCTTGGGTGTTGAACGTTTGCTGTCGTTTGACATTATAGTATATCTTTGTCCTGTTTCCAAAACCCTTGTATAGTTCAATGGGCGGAGGGAGATTGCCAAAACTGTCAAAGTACCACACATTGGAATCATCTTTGACATAGGCTACATAATGGGTTCCTGGTCCTCTGTGATCACCTAGATTAATGATGGCACATTCCTGTTTCCATGGTCGTGGGGGTAATGTTGTTTGTATGAGTCTTCAGTCTTTTGACTGGTTTGATATAGCTCTCCATGCCTCCCTGTCCTGGCACATTCCTGTATCCATGGTCGTGGGGGTAATGTTGTTTGTTTGAGTCTTCAGTCTTTTGACTGGTTTGATATAACTCTCCATGCCTCCCTGTCCTGAGCCAATCGTTTCGTCTCTACATAGCTACCACAACGTACGTCCGAGGCAATCTGTTTAACATATTCTAACCTTGGTCTATCCCTACAGTTATTGTCCTCGACCCTTCTTTCCATAAATAAGCTTGCTATTCCTGGGTGTCTTAGTATGTGTCCTACCAGCAGTCGCCAGAAACATCTCCTCTCCCAATAGTCTTAATACCTCTTGGTTTGTAACCCTATCTACCCATCTGATCGTCATCATTCTCCTGTAACACCACATTTCAAACGCTTCAATTCTCCTCTTTTCTGCTGCACCAATAGTCTAAGTTTCACTTCCTTTACTGTAGAAATGCCTTCCTTGCCTGAGCTAACCTACTTTTTATATCCTCTTTGCTTCGTCCATCACTGGTTATTTTGCTTCCTAAGTAACAGAAGTCTCCTACTTCCTTTAGCTTTTCACCTGCTAATTTGATGTCCATAGAGGATTCTGATTTATTTTGGCTGCATGCCAATATTTTTGTTTTATATTTATTAATTTTCATCATGAATTCTTTCCTCAAGATGGAGTCCATACCATTCAAAAACTCATCCAAATCCTCAGGCGTGTCGGCCAAGATGACTATGTCATCGGCAAATCTCAGAGTTGAAATTATTTCTCCTTGAATCTTCACTCCCACTTTAATTTTCTCTCCAATTTCCTTCATTACTTGTTCAATGTAAAGATTGAAAAGTATGGGTGATAAGTTGCAGCCTTGCCTCACACCTTTCTGAATTCCAGCTTCTCTCGCATGTCCGTCAGCTCGAATGACTGCTGTCTAGTTTCTGTATAGATTGTAGATCACCCTCCTATCCCTGTACTTCATTACAAAATTATGTCAAACAATTTAGTCCAATCATCGTTATAAAAAGTCTTTTCAAAGTCTACAAATGCCATTAACGTTCTCTTATCTTTCCTTATTCTACCTTCCAAAATCGGCCTGAGACTTAGTACAGCTTCTCTTGTTCCTATATTTCTCCTGAAACCAAACTGGTCTTCACCCAACTCCGTTTCTATCTGGCTTTCCACCCTCTTGTAAATTATTCTTGACAGGATCTTTGAAGCATGAGTAATCAAGCTGATTGTACTTTAATCTTCACATCTGTCAGCTCCTACTTTCTTCGGTATAGGGATGATAACATTCTTCTTGAAATCAGAGGGTACCTCACCTGTCTCATAAAACCTTCACACCAAGTGAATTATCCTGATCAGACCTTCACCTCCTATGCAGCGTAGCAACTCAATCAGTATATCATCTATGCCTGGTGCTTTGGTCCTGCTTAAGTCTTCCAATACTCTGTCAAATTATGATCTCAAAATTAAATCTCCTTTTGCATCCTCATCAATTTCCTCCACCCTTTCCATTACATGATTCTCAATCTCCTTTCCCTTATACAAACACACTATGTAAGCTTTCCATCTCTCAACCTTTTCTTCCCTATCTGTTAGAGGCTTTCCATCTGTGTCCTTAATATTACAGCACTTAGTCTTCTTTTCCCCAAAAGTATTCTTAATCCTTCGATAAGCTGTGTCTACTTTTCCTAATTTCAGGCAATTTTCTATACCTGCTCATTTCTCTTTCAACCATTCTTCTTTAGCTTCCTTGCACTTCTTGTTAACCTCATTTCTCAGACGTCTGTATTCTGCTTTCCCCTTTTCATCTGTTACATTCATGTGTTTCCGCCTTTCGTCCATCAATTCTAGTGTATCCTGAGTGATCAACAGTTTTCTACCTATTCCTTCTTTCCTACCAATGTTTTCTTCCGCGGATTTTGTTATTTCATTCTTCCAAAGTTTCCATTCGTCTGCAATTGAAGTTTGTTTAGGGGTTTTCTTCCTTTATACTCTTCTTGAAACCTTTCATGTATATCCTTCTCTTTCAGTCTATCGATTGCCCAACGTTTTGGCTTTTGACTTTTCTTCAGTTTCTTCAAATTTAATCTGCATTTCAAACAACCAGATTGTGGTCAGAGTTTATGTCAGCACCGGGATATGTTTTACAAACCAAAATCTGGTTTCGAAACCTCTGCTTGACCATAATGAAGTCGATTTGGTAACGCCCTGTATCTCCTGGTCTCATCCATGTGTATATTTTTCTATTGTGGTTATTGAATAAGGTGTTAGCTATGACCAACTCATCATCGGTGCAGAATTACATCAGCCTGCTTCCGCGATCCTTCCTTTCACCTAATCCGAAATCTCCTACTATCTTCCCTTCTCTTCCTTTTTCTACTACAGCATTCCAATCACCCATTACTATAAAATTTTCATCACCCTTGATATACCTCAGTTTCATCTATTTCTTCGTAGACATTTTCAACATCTTCATCAACAGCTTGACTGGTAGGCATATAGACTTGTACCACTGAGGTGCACGTAGGTTTTGTATTGATTTTTGCTACAATAATCCGTTTAGTTTATTGCTCATAATATTCCACCCGTTGTCCAAGTTTCCTATTCAATATGAGACCAACCCCTGCTTGCCCATTGTCTGATTTAGTGCTAATGACGCTATAGTCTCCTGACCAAATGTCCTGTTCTTCCTGCCAGCACACTTCACTAATCCCAACCAAATCCAACCTCAACCTGTCCATTTCCCTTTCTAATTTTTCTAACCTTCCACTTCCCAGCAGACTTCTAACATTCCACGCTCCAATCCGTGGATTCCCTCTTTGTCACTTGTGTGATGTTAACCCCCTATCGACTAGTCCGCACCCGGAGATCCGAACGGGTGACTAGTTTACCTCCGGACTGGAATTTTACAAGGGAGGCGGCCATCATCACATGTAATTATGTATAGAGAGGTGCATATCCTCAGGAAGAGCAGAACGCAGTATAGCCATTAGATGGCTTATATTATCAATATCTTTACCGTCTATAAGACAAGCAAAGAATTGATTTATTCTGAAAGGCTGCTACTGCCTTTCAGAATAAGTAATATAACAATTCTAACCTTCTACTAACAATTAATTACCCAATTCTACTAACGAAAAATACTTAAGTTCCACCAAGAACAAAATACTACCACTAACACAGTCTGTCACCAGGCACACTCACATGCACCCTCACACATCACTGTCTAATGAAACAATGAGATATATCTAATAAACAATGCAATTGCCACTAGACACACACACCACAGTCTAATGGAACAATGCACTATATCTAATAAACAAACTAACTACATACTTACAGCTAAAACCAACCACACACCCACATTCAATAATAGGAAACGGAAAACAGAAATAAGAGTAAGGGAAACAAAAGACAGGGAGAAAAGAAATGCCCTCAACCCTCAAAGAATGATGATTAAGGGACCCGGGAGAAAGGAGAGCCAGGAAAGTCAGAAAGGAAAGGTAAGAAGGAGAGGGACTCTCCCAAAGGCAATGGAAGGAGCATAAAGACCCGACCCAGCTCAGGAAACCCTCGGGTTGCACATAAACACGCCTCGAAAATGGTAAATCATTAGTTGTTTTGCATAGCTTTTGACTTCTTCATGGGCCAGGGCATGTCATGGTATGGCTGTTGTTATTTTTTTTGGTGACAGGTAAATACCAAGTCCTTGTTGATAGACGGCTGGCTTTAAATTTGCGTTTCTAGCCTCCATAACAATGGTTTCCATCGTTTCATTGTGTCGTTGACCCTCTTTCAATTGTTGCTTGCCCTGTTCTACAGATTTTACCGTTTTTGGCAACAGCACTAGCACCACCCAAAAGTGAACCCAGGGCTGCGAGACCGGCAAACAAAGCCGGTAAAAATCCTGCTCGTTTTGAAATAGGAATCACTCGGCCTTGTTTTGAAACCTGTCGTCTACTCTTCAGATTGAAACGTCGCTCTGCTGCTCGGAGTGCATTCTTGATAGTCAACACTTTATTTTTTATTTTTATAAATCGCAAGGACTTGTCAACAAGTGCTGTTACCCCATTCCTTTGCGATGACTTGGTCTTCCTTTTAGTATTTTTCACCACGTATCTTTGTTTCAACATGATGATGGACAACTTTTCACAAGAAAGTTTGGGTGACAACTAACGTGTGGTGATTATTTCATGGCTGTATATTCAAGTTCCACATAAAGCAAGAAATCGTTATCGTGTTTCCTGTTTGTTTTTCCTCTAAGGTTAGAACCAAATGGAAATATAGTATATCACCCACGCTGACTGTATAGTCACTAAGTAGTGACATGGCACTATGGTTTAATCGTATCGATAAATGTCTTACATCTGGTGTATAGTCCATAATACGAATACGTCCATCATGCGGTAAACGATAACTCGTTGAACCTGAAGGTAAAACATAGGTAAGATCTTGAGTGTCTTTTACAAAACCTCGATGAGTGATGGTCATAAGAAATACATGAGGGTGTGGTTTTATCATGGAGGATACATAGTCTTCCACAAATTGTTTGGTTGCCACCTTATGAGGCTCTATGGGGTGTAAAATGTCGGCTAGTCGTCTTCGCTTCATGTGTAAACTCTTCTCTTTAACTTCACATCTATTGTTCATTTCCAAAGTTAAAAACTGTTTGGTACAGACAACTTTCGGGTTCACAGGGTCGTCCACATGAATAATACGGTTATGATTAGCCGTATAGCCATCGGCAGTGAGCTTGGGCACTTTGTCATATAACTCTCGCACCTTGTTATCCACATACTTTTTTTTCGTGGCATCAGTAGAAACTTTAGAATATTTTACATAGGTTAACCGCTTTCCATTTAAAGTCATAATCTCCCTATTTAGTGCGTGCCACCACTGACCTAACCACATAGTGTTTATTGGCAGGGTCTGTCTCTTGTATAGGACCATTTAATGGGACAGTCTTGGCCTGCCCATTAACGAACGTCCAAAGACATCCATCGTCACACTGTAGTACTGACGTACTGTTCCTGTCACAAGGCTTGGTTCCATGTATATAGACAGCCTGCTAGCCTCTTTTACCATTAGTTGATATGCAGATTATTAAGCAGCAAGAGTCATTACCCGTGGGGGACATGGTTTCCCATCTCTATCCTACATCACGTGAACAACGCCACGGTTCACCGTTTCCGCCTTCCATTCGCTGCATCATGGTGAGACCTTCAGGATGTGGAAAGACCAATCTTTTGCTCACGCTCTTCACAGCCCCAAGTGGTCTGCGTATTCAAAATATTTATATTTTTGAAAAATCTCTCTACCAACCACTCTACGAGTTCCTGGATCAGGTTATGTCTGAATTACGGACCGAGAATATCGGTTATTATACGATTTCCATGCGAGAAAATGTTATCGCCCAGGATGCTGTGAGGCCTGATTCGCTCATGATTTCCGATGATGTATCCACCGAACGACAAGCCGTCATTCAAAGCTATTTCAGCATGGGTCGTCACAAATATATCGATTGCTTTTATCTCGGACAAACTTATTCTAAAATGTCTAAACAACTTATTCCCGACAATGCCAATGTCATTGTTTTATTTCGCCAGGATGAGCGGAATAGTCGCCACATTTAAAACGAACATGTTAATCCAGATGACTTTTCAAACTTTTAGTGAATTGTGTGTCAAGTGCTCGTACACGCAACGCCATACCTATCTTGTTATTGACAAACAAAGTGAACTTGACCATGGACGTTATCGCTTAGGGTTTTATCATTTTATTGCTATTTAAGGGATTGTCTCATTTTCCCTTAGGTCATTTGTCGAGACACCATGGCAACAGCAGAGAGTCAATTGAAAAGCATATTATTAAAGCAAAAAATAATATTTGTCAAAAGTTTCGTCAATTGAAACGATCACGTGCGGATAATGCTTTGTTTATTCAACAACATTTAGCACCTCCTCTAAATGCCATGTTTAAACCATCTTACAAGCCATCTGAAAAGCTATCCACAATTTCACAAGCAATGCAGACTCTACAAGGGGTCCCTGTAGAAAAGGAGCAAAAGGAATTGGATAGTTATAGTCATGATGAGGATGATCAAGTGTTTACTCCTCAAAAATATCACCTCTTCCAGAGTTTTTAAAGACATCTATCATTGCTGAAACACCTTCCACTTCCAGAAAGCCTACGTTGTCAGAACTCTTGTCCACGCCTCAAAATAAGGAAGAATTAAAAAAAACATTTTAATAACACATTATGGACAGCAGCTGGCACCCTACCTACAAGATCTATTTACTGGAATGTCAGATACTCTCTGTGGTGTTCGATATGAAAATTATTGTTTTAAAATTGGTGATTCATCCATTAAATTTAGTTGTTCTGGTGTTACCATTAAAAAAATAAAGTACAAATTAACTCCAGGTCTGTTAAACCTGTTATTTTCCCGTACACCATCTTCAGACGATTATACGCTCGACGACCGTGACAAATATAAATCCATTTTAATAGCCACCCATGGTTATAGGTGAGGATATAAACAGTCTCAAAAAGTTAACGCAAATATATATAAAAATATAAAACCATCATTTCAAACCTGTTACCAACCACTGAAAGGGTTCGTCGTACAGCGTCAACTTCCAGAGTGCCATTCAAGCCATTAAAACCCCTTGTGAATGTTACCTACAGGCATAATCCCAGGAAACAAGTCCAGCGGCTACAGCTCTTGCATGCTTCACGTCAAACTGGGCACACCGGTCACGATTGGGAAATCAAAGAAATTGAACAAGAACTTCGAAATGCCAAAATTATTGTTTAAACTATCGCCCATCAAAGTGGAAATAGCTCGCGAGTTGCACCACCCTGCCAGGCGTAACTATCAGCGACTCAAGGTTATTTCACGGGGTGTGGATGAACTTTGGCAGGCTGATTTAGTGGAAATGATTCCCTATGCTAGCGTTAACTATGGTGTACGCTCTATGCTTACCGTCATCGATTTTTATTCCAAAATGGACTTTGTTCAACCTGTGAGTCGCAAGTCAGGTCCTCTAGTGACACCTGCATTCAAGAGTATTATTCAACAATCCAAACGTCAACCCTGGCTTCTACAAACAGACCATGGAAAAGGGTGTTTCAACAAGAAATTCTCCAGTTTTCTCAAATCTTTGGATATTCGCCATTAAACCACGTACAGCAATCAAAAAGCCAGTGTCGTTGAGCGGTTTAATCGCACGCTAAAAACCAATATGTGGAAAGAGTTTACAGCTCGGGGGTCCTATCGCTGGATCGACTTAATACCAGAGCTAGTGTCACGTTACAATGATACCAAACACATAACTATTGGGACAAAGCCACGACTGGTTACAAAAATATTCCGCAGATGCATATTAAACTCTTTAACCCCATCAATACTGTTGATCCTAAACGTCACCACCTTAAAATTGGCGACCATGTCCGTGTGAGCAAATTCAAGTTTGTCTTCGACAAGGGCTATACATCGAATTGGGGGACAGAACTCTTTCGTATTCGTCAAGTCAACCTGGACACCCCAATCACCTATTTACTAGAGGACCTCAACCATCAACGAGTAAAAACCAGGTTTTATCTCAAAGAACTCCAAAAGACAGGTTTCCAAAACATTACCTTGTGGAACACGTGTTAAAACAAAAGGAAACAAAATGTATGTTAAATGGTTGGGATTTACGTCAGCCTTCAATTCTTGGATCAATAAATCAGATTTTGTAAGAACCGTGTGTCTTTTATTTATTTATTATTTTAATTACTCATGCTTACAACCTATACTCCAACTGTACTGCAGTCAGGTCTGGAAAAAAGTTCCAATGGTCAAATACTTGTAAGTAAGGGTAACTGTCATCTGCAACAAATCTCTCTCTCACCACCCCTCTCACCTTCCCTACACTGCCAGTTACGTAATTCCTACACGTGCATTGTACTGTTTTAATGGATCAGTGTTTGACCTTCAACTGTCCTCTCTTTCACGCTAGCCAGGAGTCGTATCGTTTTTCATGCTTCAAGCAGATAAGATTTGCAAACAACACACGAAATCATTCCCTGCTTGCTACTCTACATAGCCTGTCCTCGCTTCATCAACAACACACATACAAGTTCCGTTGCAATATAAATCAATATATATATATATACAGGGGCGCACCCAGGGGGGGGCTTTGGGGGCTTAAGCCCCCCCCAAAACCTGGGAACACTTTAAAAACATTTATGATATCTTTCAAGAAAATTGATTGCATAACGGGTTCCAGAATGTTTAGTGTTGGAACATTTTGCGATTTTCTACTGTTTAAAATAGAATTATGTTAGGCCTATATTTAAGCAACACTTGAGTGATAATCATATATAGGCCTATATTATTTCAGTAGGCCTAGTATATATCCCTCCTGCAGCGCTCACAAGCGACCGATTGTGAAAATGAGCATTCAAATGAAAGAGAATAGACATTAGCAATGACGAATTGCACTCTAATTCCATAAATATCAATAATTTCTTAAAAAAATGTACGAAGTGTGCGATTTGCAGCTACTGTTGATGTATGAAAATACGCTCCATAATTGCTGTTTACTTCACATTATGGTCGCTGTGACACCCGTTTCATGTCATTTTAACATTGAGGTCTTTGCTTTATAATTTTGCATGGATTTCAGAAACAGTTGCCTAAATCAAAGGAATAAGTACACAAATAGTATGGTTTCATAAATATCGAATAACCAATGAGTGTTACAGCACACTCAATCAGTGACAAATTGCATTCTAAATTTCTTAAATATCAATCTTTGTAAGAAGTGTTCGATTTGCAAAACCTATTGGGAAAAGTGTGGTTTATGAACATGCGAGATTTCTCGCACGGGTCCGCTAGTAATATATATTGTAAACACAACACGATCGGATATTTCCGTCCGTTGTCGTAACTATGCTCGGAGCAAGATGCGCGTGGGACAGCGGTGAAAATTTCTCTCCCCAAGGTATTGTGCTGTGCTCTGTGTCAGGCGTCAAGTCAGTAGTGGTGTTTGTAAAAGTTGATTCGATGATTGTTATTGTGTTTGTATTTTCTATTGGATATTGGTGTTCGTAGTGTGTCCAATTGGACTAGTCGTAATGGGAGACAAAAGAAAGTCAAACATCCAAAACTATTTTAAACCGTTAAAAATCAATAAATATGATGCGGTTAGTGTTAGTGAATGTGGCGATCCTTCAACGAGTAAGGAACTGTTAACGAGGACTGCAAGCATAGAAAAACAGCCAAGTTGTTCGTCAGAGGAGAGCTCAGAGGCAAATGTGAGCAGGCCTAAGGCCGTTGTAAGTAAACATAACATGGATTTGGACATTGGTTTATTTAAAAACAAAGTGTTGACGGACAATGAAAAGTTCAAAGTTTTGAATGACAGATGGGTTCCTCAGAGCAACTTTAACTTTTCTTTTAGATCGCATGGGAACCAACAACGAAAATTTTCGTTTCCATGGCTAAAGAAATATACCTGGCTTTCGTATTGTGGAATTGAAGACTCTGCATACTGTGTCCATTGTATGCTTTTTTCACAAAAAGAAGTCGGTAGGAGTAACGCTCAACATACTGGACAACTTGTTGAAGAAGGTTTTTGTAACTGGAAAAAAGCACTAGAAAAGTTTGAAAAACATGCAAACTCGCAGTATCATAAAGACTCATGTGTAAGCGCAGCTGACTTTAAAAGAGTTATGGACTGCCGAATTAAACCGATTGACAAATCTCTTGATAAAGGAAAAGACGTCCAAGCCCAAAATAATGTGAAAAGAATAATTCCTATAATAGAAACTGTTATTTTGTGTGGCAGGCAAAATATCGCCCTTAGGGGCCATAGACATTATGGTCAGTTTCAAATCGACAGCAAACCATTTGAAAATGAGGGGAACTTAAGAGCTTTGCTCAGAGCTAGAATTGAAGCAGGTGACAACAATTTGAAAGATCACTTTGGGACATGTGGCAAAAATGCGACCTATATAAGTTGGAATTTTCAAAATCAAGTCATCGATGCTTGTAACCAAATAATAACTGAAAAAATAGCAAGTAAAGTAAAAGAAGCTAAGTTTTTTAGTGTTCTCGCAGATGAAACATCTGATATTTCAACTGTTGAACAGTTTTCTTTGTGTTTACGTTATGTAACCCCAAATACTTTAAATGGTTATGAAATATGTGAGCAATTTTTGAAGTTCATGCCTCTAACCTCTACTACGGGTAGCGTATTGGCAAAAACATTGATTAAAGGTCTTGAAGACAGTAATATAGACATAAATAACCTACGTGGCCAGGGGTACGATGGGGCGGCTGCCATGAGTGCAAAGTTTAAAGGAGCTCAAGCGTGCATCCAAGAAGCTCACCCCACAGCAATATACGTGCATTGCGCTTCTCATAGCCCTAACCTGGCATTGTCGACCGCGTCTGAGGTTGTATCAATCAGGAACTGCTTTGGAATAGTGGAGAAGTTGTGGGATTTTTTTAACACTCCTAAAAGACAAGCAGTTTTAAAACAGTGCATTGAATCTGAGGTAAATCTTGAAACCAACAAGAAAAAACTCCTGCAGCTTTGTCCAACGAGATGGGTACAAAGGCACGATGCTATTTTTGTTATGAAAGGACTGCTGCAACCTCTTGAAGTAGCGTTAGAGGAGATTAAAAACTGGAATGATAGGGAATCTTCTTCAGGAGCTCTAATACTACTAAACTCCTTAAGTCAGGGTGAATTTATAATTTCTCTCATGGCATCAGAAAATCTGCTTGGTTACACAGTAAACCTAAGCAAAAAGCTTCAGGGAACTGATTTAGATTTATCATCTGCAATTACTCACGCTGAAACTGTGATTGAAAGCTTAAAATCTCTAAGAAAAAATGCAGATCAAGAATTTCACTCGTTGTTTGAAGAAGCTACCAAAATTGCTAATAACTGCGGTTCAATAATTTCGATGCCTCGAACAGTTGGAAGACAACTGAACAGAAGCAACATACCGGCAGAAACTCCAGAATTATACTATAAAAGATCTGTTTTCATCCCTTGGATTGACTCTTTCATTATTTCATTGGAATCTCGATTCATCAAGCATAAAGACTTATTAAAGAGTTTTGAGTGCTTACTGCCATCAGCCAATGCATCACATACACATAAAGAAACCTTCCAAGAAAAAATGCAACCTGATTTCTTACAGCTGTGTAATTTTTATAAGAAGGACATAATTGAAAGTGGAGGAAACAACAAAGGCCTGCTTATGGCTGAGTTTGAACTGTGGCACAAGAGCTTCAAGACCTACGCTAATATCCCTAAAAACGCAATCGATGTGTTGAATCTATGTGACAAGGACTTGTTTCCTAATATTCACACATTGTTGAGAATTTTGTGTACCATCCCTGTGACTACAAGCACTGCTGAGAGGTCATTTTCTACACTACGTCGGCTGAAAACATATCTTAGGAATACCATGGGTGCAGACAGGCTGACTGGACTAGCAGCACTGGATATTCACCGAGAAATTGAAGTCACCAGTACAGAGGTAGTTTCCGTTTTGAAAAAATCTGCTAGGCGGCTGGATTTTGTTGTGTGCAATTTGAGTTTCCACTTTATTCAAACAATGTTAATGTTAATTCATTAATACATGATTTGTATTCAACTATCTGTTTAAACTTGCATTCAGTCTGTGTAAATAAATTCAACTTGAAATTCTAGAAATGTTCAAGTTTTTTATTATAATGTTAGTTATTAAGGAAAATTTAAATAACTTATATATTTTCTCGTTCAGTACATAAAATATTTGTTACAATCCATAACACTATGGTATACAATTACATCTCGTAACTTTTAAAATGTAATTTTTAGTTCCAATTAAATTTACGTATTCAAAATCAAAATGTTATTAATAATTTCCTAAAACCTATACCGTACTAGTTCTTGGTATAAACAACTCAAAACTTAGTAAATGATTGCAGATAATTGATGTTACACATCAATCTGACGATCCTGGTAGCTGGATATATAGTTATAATAGTGAGCAGAGCAATCCAGTCGTTATCACTCTGATCGTGATCAAAAGTTAATTCTTGATAAAAATCATGCTGTTCCTTTTTATTACTTGCATAACCTTAGCTCAATGGTACTGTAACTAAAATTTGTATAAAACCAATGCACATTTTGTTTAAATAATCTCCAGTCTAATAGCATCTTTTGTATTGGTTTTAACAGAGCATTCTACAGTATGTTTGATCTTATAGAATATCTTTTTATGCATATGGTCTCATATATACATATTTACATATAAGACTAATAATGGACACATTCACTTTCCATAGCTGAAATCATGTTATTGAGGAAAGCCCCCTCCAAACCAAAAGTCTGGGTGCGCCCCTGTATATATATATATATATATATATATATATATATATAGAGAGAGAGAGAGAGAGAGAGAGAGAGAGAGCCATCTTCAACTCATTCGTATCATTACAGAATTATAATTTACATTTTCGCTAATTTCTTGCGTTCATTCACATAGCTTGGTCGACCGAACGTTGTAGGTTCATATCCTAGAAGTCTGCTGGTCTATGAGCATGTGTCAATCCCACAGAGCTGTGTTAGTACATTTACTAGCACGTTAAACATCCCCTTCGGGGCAAAAAACTTACCACTCTTCACGCGTCACGTTAAAACATTATTTTATCAAACGGAACAAAACCAAAACAAAAAATCTAAAAAAAATCATAAAAATAAATGCTGTGTCCATCATTTTAAAAAAATTTGCCCATAGTTATGAGTCATGTCAAAGAGGGCAACGTGCTAATAAATAGAATACCTAGCATGTTCATGTACGATTATCAGTTTGCGACCTATCAAGGAAAACAAAAGTCAATGATCTTGTCGTATTGGGATATTTGGGTAAATGAGTGCGCCATAGGAAAATAGGAAAAATTCCCCTAAACTAGTTGTCGCATCACCCTCTCCGATCAATGGTTTGCGAAATATCGATTGATCTATTGAGCACAGCCACCGTTGCCAGCGACATGCTCGTTTAAAGACAACCTGTACTGTCTTTATCTACTACCAATATTGAAATAGATTTAAAAGTCAAAAAGAAAATCAAAATTTTCAAAATGAATCGTTATGCCCTGTTCCAAATTTCAAAAAATAAATAATACATTCAAAAAGGGAGCATCACCCCGAGACATTTGACACCTTGTACAAGTATCTCGCATTATAGGTTCGCAAGATATAACAAAAAGTCTAAAAAGCATGTTTTTACCCCAATATCAGTTTCCCACATTTTCAAAAGTTCAACATGTTAAAATATCCGTGCGCCATAAGATAGATCAGGAAAAATAACCTTAAGACGAGTCCTCACATGACCCTCCCCAACCATTCCTTCCCAACATAGCCCTTTGTTACATAGCCATCAGTATTTAAGCACTCGTGCGATTATAAACAAAAACCCCATTCTCTCACTACTGCTACCTTTTTGTCCTGGAAACCTGGGACTTGTTGTGGGGCTAGAGGGGGTAAAGACCTTAATTTAAGTCAAACACACGACTTTGTAAAATTCGTAATTTCGGAAATATAGCCAATGTTCAAAATTGAACTTTTTTGGGAAAATGTAAGAGATGTGAAGTTTGGTTATAACGATAAAGGACATAGAGACCTTTCGTTTGAGCCATTGCACAACATTCTGCGATGAATGGTATTACGAAATAAAGCCTATTAAATATATATATATATATATATATATATATATATAACGAGTCGTCCATAGGAAAGGGGGCGTCAACCCGAGTCCTACAACCCCTCATATGTCCAAATCCAACCATGGGTTCGCGAGATATCACAAATAGTACATGGCTGAGGCGTAGTAGTTTGGTTAGGATGGTTGTGAATTGCGCAGAACAGCCACTTCTCATCTACTTACGTCCTTTATCTTGCTCCTTTCTGAGCCTTTCATTTTCACGTTGTTTTTGGAACTCAGCATCTCTATAGTTTTTATACTGAACCCATGCGAGAAGCTTTTTTTATGAGACTCTTCTTCGGAGAGTGTACGGTCCATATCGAAGTTGTTGTAATACGCTTCTATCAAGGTGAAGGTAACATAGCTTAAATATATGGCAGAAATGAATAGGAGAAGGCCAAAATAAACAATAAAAGTTTATTTTCAGAACGAAAATAACAAATAAAACACAAACTCGAGGGAACACCCTCTTAACATTACACCCAAAAGTTACCATACTAAACAAAAATAATCTCACCAGAGATTTTCAAACAAAATAACATGACCCTAAAAATGGCCTGTTTAGCTGCAATTCATCTGTGGACGTGATGTGACGAAGCATGCAAATATGTGTGAGTACTCGATACGTGATTTGTTGCCATCCCGCGAATGCCTTCAGACAACAAATCCGCATCTGAGATATTCTAGCGATGGGAAAAAATAACTACAATTAATGCAAATATTATTACCGACACTCGCTAAACTTAAATATTTACAACACAATGATTTTCGCTGAAATCTAGACCAATGTGCACACAGCACAACAAATACCTCAACACAGGACTTCCATATCAACACAAGAATAAGTAAACGTGACCTAGAAAATACACAACAATACAAATGACCGCATGTAATTTTTATAATGAAATACGCAACAAGGCGCCAACAAGAATTTACATAATCTAAATGAAACACAGATGCTCAACAGCAAACAATTTTATTACAGGACAACATTTCACTTGAACGTGACCGCGCGGGTGTGGCGAACTCATCCCTTAATATCATATCACTTTAAAATAACAAGTCAGCAATATTTAACAACTGGGTCAGCCAATTACTAATTACTGGCTAGAAATACCCAAGACCTGCGCTCGTGTGGTCCGTCGCTATCATGTGTCAAATCACCCACTTGTGTGTCACATCTCAGGCCCGCATAAAGCTTGGCTCCCAAGATCACGAAGAACAGGTGTCAACTCAGCTCAAAATGTATGTGTGTCACCAAATAATTATCTCATCAATTCCCCTTGGAATTGCAAGACCAAATTGGACTGGTTGAGGTCTCCTCGGAGCTTCACTCACCATCCGTAATAAATTTCAGCCGACAGAGGTTTGGCCCAAGCCATCCTCCCGCTAATTCACACATACCACACATTAGACACACAGACACACTAATATCACACGTTGGGCTTTGACTATCACCTGAAATAAAATACTCAATATTCTCCACACACAGCGCGCGCCTGGTCTCAGTATTCTGACCGAAGAAAAACAATCTAATTATCAAATGCAAATAAAATGAAATGAAAGAACAGACGGCTCTTTCCAACTTCATGTCGCAACAACTCAAAATTAATTACTTGTTCATTCAAAATGTGGCAAACACGAACACTTGTTTTCCCCCCTTGCTATCTTTATCGTTAATCTAACACAGCACCACGTATCACCCTGGCCGTTTCATGTGTACGTCAAATCAAATCTCCACATGTACGATTACATGGATTACAAAATTACACAAAAATATACAAATCGACATAGGGTCAGGCGTCCTCACGCATTTATAAATTTGAGTGACGGGACACTATATTACTATAAAAAAAATGAAACAAGAAAAATCACAAGAAAAATTATATACAAGGTTCCCATGTCAAAATATATATAAAAAGAATAAATCAATATTTGTATTCAACACATACCGGCTCGTCACGTCAGCGGACATCACTTTCCATGGTCCACCGTGGTATTTACACAACCATGATGATCGTCTTCGAAGAGAGCCTGATCAACATCCCATCGGTCGACCCATAGTTCATCATCTTGCTGTCTTCTTATAAGATGAAAAATACAAATCTCAAATTAATAAATCTATTTCTACTATAATTGCAGATAGAGCTACTCAATCACTCTAAAGTCCTAGGCAATTAATTCGAAGTCACTTTCCCTAAATAAGCACATGCTAGTTTCACACGCAAAAACATAATTACTATTCACTGAAAATGTTATTTTAAAATGTTAATCAATTCACTTGAGATCGTGTTCAAAGTACTTTAACAAATGTATAAGAGCTCTCGGCTCTGACAAATTACGAGCATAAAGTATCAAAAAGTTCACAAGTCCATAATGGGCTATCAAATATCACGACGTGTAGTAACGTGAAGTAGGCCTCAGCCACCTCAAAGTAAGACGAATGATAGCACTCGGCTACCTCAAAATAAGAACAAGTTCGTTAGCACAGACTCTCAATTTATACAAAACTGGACCATGGCACTATGGAGGGGACTGTAAATTGTCAATTAATCGAAGGAGTCGTCGTACAATCTTGCGAGTGGTATCAAACCTCATCATTTTTATGCAGGTTCCAACACTGTTCCGCGGATCAAAATGCATCGTGGATTAATCAGATATGGTCTTGCCGCGCTTTCTCACGGCGATCAGCTTTCGCGCCAAAATGAGCTTGGGCCCGCATGATCCGTGAGTTCATACGAGAATTCGTTGCGGCGACCACCTAGCTCCTCCCTTCTCAACGTTATCAGATGTACCTTCTTCTCATAGGCCCGCTCAACTCGCTCTCTCTCTTGTCCCGTAGAAAAAGGTTTCTGGGGCGTAGGTACGCTTGGCCTTGACGTTCAGTGACCCTCTTCCAAGAATTATCCAAATATAACTGGCGTCTCAACACAGCCAACGTCTTGCAACACAACTGTGCTCCCAACTTATAACTGACTGCGGACATCATGCAGTAATAATACATGAACAATTATTCTATGATCAATTGAATAAGGGTTCAATACCTAACATACCCTTGTTGAGGGCTATTGTTCCGTCTGTACTGATTCTCTCTGTGATTCTCTCTGTGATATTCTCTGACATTTTCTATACAACTCTCTCTAGGGTGATAGTTCTCCCTATAGTTATTTCTATCTCCATTATTGTTATACCTCTGTTGATATTGCCTGTACTGATCTCTCCTATAACGAGTCTCATATCTCCTGTCGGCAGATAATTGTTTCTAATGGGACATGGAATTATCATACTACCACTGACTGTATATTTGACTGGCTAAAAACTTCGTCAAGTCAATTTATACTAGTGGACTGGACATATATGTCGAACTGTGAAGTAGTAATGAATAAATGCTATGTCAAGGACTTATAAAATGTCACGATCAACTCGTGAGGAATTCTGTGCTTAATATAGGCCAGGCATATAATATCACACAGACACTTGGAATTATTAACGAAATATTGCAGTAAACCAGAGACAGTCAAATTTATAATTTATTAAAGAATTGTGGACTATACCTTCAAAATGCCGGACGTGCATAAGCATATGTGGACCAGCCAAGGACGACTTGATAGGAGTCTGACGTCATTACCCAGCTGTTCGAACGTGATGGTCAGCTAGGAGAGGCCCCAGGCGGGATGAACGAGACCAAGATTCCATGATGGAGGACCGGGAGCAGTGCATTTTCCGTGCACGCTGCTGTGAACGAGGATACAGCATTAAGGCGAATGCTGGGATACTACCCTTCCCTAGGATGGAACCATCACGGGTCTGTGGTGCCAGGTTGCAACCCGCACCGAGGGATGATCCTCCGCCACAGAACATCTAAGTTAGAAGCCTTCCGACATAATATGTGAATCTTATTTTCGAGCCATGCATTTCCTTGCATTCCGTTGAACTTCCCAAAACATCGTTGACTTTGTTAATTTATTTGAATTCTGTCTATTTTGTCAGGCTAACGCTTTAACTTCAATTTATACTTGTAAGTGAGGTAGATCCTGTAATTTCTTTCTTTCAATATAATCTAGTAGGCTGGGATGTCTTACCCATACTTATTAAGGGGCAGCAGGATTATTGACACCTTAAAACATTGACACTGTTTAAAACACACCTGCTATAATAATAATAATAAAATAATTTTTTCAATAATAATAATAATAATAATAATAATAATAATAATAATAATACGTGATGATAATGATTGAACACGGTATTATATTGAACCATAATCATTTGCTAGGTTCCTTGTCGAAATGGTAATGATCTTCCACAAACAATAATGGTATTTGTTATAAATAAATTGTGTAAAATTATGAGATCTCATGATCTTAAGTTATTATTGGATATTATAAATGAAGCATAATGGTTCTACTTGTAAGTGGAAAGTGATGGCATTGGGAGAAGTATGAAATCTCCTATTCACTATGGTTATTTGCTGAGTGTAGCTCAGATGTTTTGAGGGTTTGTCCTCTGAGAAAATGGGAATTAATGCGGGAGTAATTATCCTGTCACATGATTTATATTAATTGCTTCAGATGTTTAAATATGTCAATCCAATAACATAAAAATACACATCCATTGAACTTTATAATGATTATCAAATTTATCTAGAAAATATAATGAAGTCATGTCAAATTATTTTTTGCCAATTATTGTGATGGCTGATTGTGAAGAGTGTTTTGTGTTCTTTATCCGATAAATCTAGTGTTGAGTTATAGAAAGTGCAGACAGGTGTTTTGGATTGCATTAGGAAGTGCATAAAATATTATTACTATTATTTTCTAATTTACTATTCATCGAAAACGTGTGTACATGTAATAACTGGTAGTGTCAAGTGTCACCCCCGGAAAATTTTGATATTTTATATCAATTAGTGGCATTCCTAAAAATCAATTATGAATCTTCGAACTAATGATAATTACGTCATAATAATATACATCGAACTGTGTGTGAAACTATTTCGAACTTTGTAATAATGTAAATATTAGAATAGGAAAGTCATACGAAGCATCTATCAGTGATATTTTTCATATCGTTATATTTTTGGTCAATCTAGCCTGTGTAGGGTAAAAATTATTGTTGTTCATCGTCTACCATAGTCAACCAAATGAACTATATCAAGAAAGGACTATGTTTTCAGTTATTGATGTGCACAATCACGAGTCCCATTGCTAGCACCGCTGAGCATTGAATCCATAAGCACAGGTCAGGTATTATTAGGATTATCGTGTTTTTCATTTGTTGTTGGAATGAAGTGTTTTTGATAATAAATTGATAATAAAAGGATTTTATCTTATGCTTGTGTTCTCACTTCATGTTTGTGTGTATGTTGTTCCTATATCCATTACGGTGAACATGAGGGCAGTATGTAGTAATCCAGCCAAGCCCAGGACGCCCGAGACCTATTTCGTGCTTACACTGTAATCATGCTTCCTCGCATGTGATCGCCTGTCTTCCCAGGTGGACAATTGGGCAAAATAGGGACAATCTGAGATCTCTCCACAGGCATAGCCATTCTAAAGTCTCTAATGTTGGTATCGATTACGGGCGTACTATGTTCCTCCTGTCTGTGCTTGGCGCATTTCACCTGCCCCATTTCCTCGTGATGCTCCTTCTAACGTAACAAGCCTAAAGCTACTGGAGTCTCTCTCCTCCCTACTCCTTTGCTCAAATGCACCTAACGTGACTTTCAAATCATTAACTTGACTTTTGAATTCCTCCCTAAGTGCTTCTACATTAACGTGATCGCTAAGATTAATATTGCCAAATCTTTTCCTAAGATCGTTCAATTCTGATGTTTTCTTTTCTCTCTCAGCATTCAATTCGATTCTACATTGATCTACTTTAACCCCTACGTCTTTGATCTTATCACCGAATTCTATACGAAAGTCAGCCATACCCTGGACCTGAGAATTCTGAATTGCGTTGATTCTTTAACATAAATTCTCTCTTACATTAGTAACATCCCTATTAACCTTTATTTCATTATTGATCAGTTTCTTCTCAAATTCGTCGTTAATCATAACAATTTCCTGACTCAAAATAACAACCTGATCATTTACAATAGTTTTAAGGTCTATCTCTTTTCTTAGTATACTAGTGTGATCTTTGACCTGATTCTGTAAAATAGCAATATCTCCCCTTAATTGATTTAAAGTGTCTTGAGTATTTGTTGAATCATTGGTAAATTGCAGTTGTAGGGCATCGAAATTATCCCTATTCTCCCTTTTTGTAGCGCCAAGTTCTAATCTAATATTTTTAACATCATCCTGTATGTTAGTAACATTTGACTGCATATTGTTGACATTGGACTGCATACTATTAACATTTGATTCTACATTGTCCAATTTTCCCTGCATGTTATTGACATATAACTGTATACCGTTGACATTTGACTCAACGTTATCTAATTTTCCCTGCATGTTATTGGCATTAGAGTGTATTCTGTTGTCGTCAGACTACATGTTTTTGACATTAGACTGCACACCATTAACATTGGTTTGCACATTATGGACATCCACTTGTACATTATTGACGTCTAATTGCACCTTTTTAATGTCTTCTTGGACATCATCTACACTAAGATCAACATTGCCTATTTTAGTTTCAACTATTTTGGAACTATCCTGTAACCCCTCAAGAGAAGTCTGCATTAAGTCAATCTCTCCTCTTATACACTCAACAACATTGTCTTTAATTAATCTCTTATTCTGGTCAACAGTTTCATTAATATTGTCAAAACTATTCTTAGTAAACGTGCGGATATTTTTAAAGCCCTGGTTGAGATATTCCATTTTACCCTGAATGAGTTGGAAGAT
Source organism: Meconema thalassinum (assembly GCA_946902985.2). Lineage (NCBI taxonomy): Eukaryota > Metazoa > Arthropoda > Insecta > Orthoptera > Tettigoniidae > Meconema > Meconema thalassinum. The sequence continues at coordinate 446,010,941 of OX336389.2, forward strand.
TTCATGCACATCATCAACAGTTAATGATGTCGGCGTAGACTTTATCAAAAAACACAATAAACAAACAGGAATATAACACATCAGAGTAGAAGTAGAATACCATGGAGTAACCAATTTCATCCAAATGAAGATTTATTGTTTGGCAATAAACCTTATAATTAACTTATTCTAACTATTGCTAGTCTTCGAGTACCAATACGATATGACCGCAGTGATTTATATTAATAATCCTAATTATTATTAACTACAGAATCTACACTGAATAAAATGGTTCCACCTTAATGATGATTTCCTAATTATCATCAGCTGGTTTCAAGCAAAAATCGAACGACTTGAACGAAGCTCGCAAATGAACCCAATTAAGTGTTCCACTCGACTGGACAAGTCAATAAAAGTTTCCAGTGAATTGTTTTCATTGCTCTCACCCCAATCGCTAACAGATCAAATTAAAATAAATGGCAGCAATTCCATATGCATACCATACAGATTGATTAAACTCACATTTTGCATCATTCAAACACGAGAATTCCCAACGAATTCGAACCTATACTGAGCCCGCTGAGCTCATGCTCGGTGATATTTTCTTTGGAGCATACTTGTAAACGCCGTGCATTATCACAGAACGCACCCGGAGACCAGCACATGGCTGGACATGATAGAGGAAGTGATCTTGACTTCGAAGAAATCTCCGAAATTTTTATCTGAGTACTTATTAATATGTTTCTCAACTTCACAAGGCTCAGATCTTACCACAATGTAATTCTTTATAATTTGAACATTCTGGTGAATGGATTTTATTCTGAGGTAAAGGTATTTAACATCGCGGATATGCGAAGTGGAAGGAATTAGTTGCTCAACGACTCAAGTACGCACTTGGACCCAGCAGAGAGAATCGACTTTCGCCAAACCGAGTTTGGAAGCCATCCACACTGGACGTGCAATATAGTCCGTCCGCAGCGACGAGGTACAAGTCCGCCCATGAGGCGATGGAAACTATTATCTGAGTGCATCGTACATATTTAAGGCACCTTGTAGTGTGCAGTCTACTTGAAATACACGCCATTAATCGTGTAGTGAAGATTATTGTCAAATTATGAAAATCTACGTATTATTTTCACCATATTTTCGACATCGTGGAACACCAAATTTCAGACCACGAGGCCGACATATTCTGAGTCCGCGAGGGACCTGAAAATATTGAACTTTATTCAACTGAAACCATACAACGTGGATGATTTAGACGCCACCGTCACAGAGAACATTATCGCCTGTAGTGCGAATATTCCTCGACACCTGATTGACACGATAAGTTGTGATTTTCAAAGTATTAGATTCTGTGTGATCACGCCATGTGGGTGTATTAGAATCAGTGCCAAGCAGACAGTGAAGGGCCATTTTATTACAAGTCTGCGACATCGTGTAGAATCTGTATACTATTTGCTATCTGACAACTGGGTAAAACTAGGATTTGTGAATTTGACCACGTGTGAATCTAGTAAAAAAAGTATAATTCGACCGACCACGTGAGTGATACTATTCGACATCTATCTACCGTGGGTGTTATGTAATTAAACCCCCACAATGTGAAGGAGCCGTTCTGAGGAGGAGTTTCAGCATGATGGACGAACCAGCCGACCTCGAGGAGCTGAGGAGCGTGTTTCGAGCCTGGATAAGAACCTCCAACATGAAGAAGAAACCATCTGTAAGTCGACCACAAGGACGCATCAAATACCTGGAGATGGATGAGGCTTGGAATGGAAGCCTAGCTTGGGAACCCCATATCTCGAACCCAGAGGATATTTTACCCCTCAATTCCAGAGCGAATGAGGTGATGATGCTCTAGTCTGTGAGTCTGTTACTTCATTCATGTTCGGGTCTTATTGTGGCAGAGGTAGTTAATCAAACCAACCAAACTCATCTTGACAGCCAAATAGGTAGGGAATTTTAGTAGTTTTGCACTCATCTTTGTTATTTACTTCAGAGATAGTTAGCCGCCATTTTGATTGAACATGGTTCAATCGGTGCATTCTTTTGGACGTCATAAGGCGTCGAGGTCTACTGCTTACTAAACATGACTGTAGTTGCTAAGCTACTTTGGTCAACCCTAGTTGAGGTTATTCTTTGAGGAGATGGACAGCCATCCCTTTAGTTATTTTGTGTTGTGACGCCTCATTTTTGTAATTCTCACGTCACGCCACTGACTTGCTTAGACATGTCGTATCGGTTGATGGCCGGCAGTATTGTCCGAGCGTTGTGAGCTCGTGGAAGGTGTTCCGACTTTATGTCGATGTTATTTTAAGTGAATGATCTCGCAGAAGACGTCACTGCTTAGCCCAGGTGTCAAGGATCGTAAGCATTATCGTCCTAAACCTACAATAAACTTAAACCTACGTTTTAATAATCATGAAAGTAATTATAATAAATGGAACAGATAATTAATTAATCGTTTTGCTATAACCTTGGAATCCACATGCTGTGCTTGCTGACCGACACCTTGTGATTTGAATCATTTCCTGACGGGAATGACTTAGGACAGAATACACTACCTTGAGACGACGGAGTGCGCTTTAACCTTTAGTTCGTACTCAGTGGAGCGCGACACTCAAGTAATGTAAGTCGTAGTTTTTACTACGCCATTACCACCGTAACAAACACTCAGATAGATGACTATGGATACAAACAGTATTCCAAAACATGTAGGCAGGCTTGAATAAGATGATGCTGTTGTCTATTGCTTCATTTATTTATTTATTTATTTATTTATTTATTTATTTATTTATTTATTTATCGATGTTTATAATCCTTATGTACCTTTCTCTGTGTTGATGAACACATAGCTGTAAGAGTGATTATAATGTGTTTTTTCTTGGCTGCCATGTAGATCTGAATGTAAATGTTTTGCTTACGGACGTCACCGCCGTAATTTTTGTATTCATTGTTAGTACTTAAATAAATTAATTAACCATAAATGTAAATAAGGAATTGGTACCATCATAACCTAGATTTTGCTTCGCTTCTCTGTTAAATGTAAATTCTGATATCTAAGTATTTGTTTGTAATTGAGTAGGGTTTCCTTTCATACCATATTCCTAGCTTTGTTGTTGTTGCTTAACCTTTTGAATGTTAGATCTTTCGAGAGGGTTTTAACTTAGCTTCAGTTAGGGCCTGGGTCTTTTCTTTTCTTTTTATTAGCTTGGGGATTAGCTGATACAAACTCTCCGAAGTAGGATAGGGGTGTGTCGAATTTTTAAAAAAAAAGTGTTCACGAGATTTACTTAAGACTGGATGTTCTCATTTATTAGTTTTGTTTTTTGGGTGTACCTGTTGGGTCGTCTATGACTATTGCCATCATGTATGATCCAGATCCCTTGGATCAAGTTTCTGGTGTTACTCTGGCCTATAAGAAGTGCATCCGATCCTCTCGGCACATGTGGCACAGGTGTCTGGGAAGTCATTTCGGTTCTTGGCAACCCTGACATCACCTCTGACGGGCTGAATACGTTGGTGCGCTATTTTTACCTTGTGTACCCAAATTATCGTGGACGGAACTTGCTGAATCCGATGCAACAGCTGGATTGTAGAACCTGGAAATCCCCGACTAGAAAAACCCCAAAAATCCTACCAACAAATCCTAGCAGAAATGGGAATACACACAGCAACAAGAATGCGTTACGAAAAGACCAATGGAAACACAAATACGCTAGCTCAATCAGTGAACTCAAGAATCAAAAAGAAAAATCCCGAAGTCGAAGACCTACATTGTGAAAACTTCAAAAACTGTCCTTCCTAACACATTCCTTCATTAATATAAATCACCACGTCAAAATATACTTAAAATAAATCAAAGACGACACAAGTGAAAACAGAAAATCAAAATTCAAAAAATATAGAACACGTCGAATATAACCGTATTCCTGATGCCAACTTGCTTCTAAAGTTCAAAATATCAGTGTGTAAATCACACCAAATTACATAATATTATATAAATCCCCCTATTTAATACAAATTCGCATGATATATATTCTAAATCATGTCTTTAAAAATCACGAAAATATCAATCAAAAATATGTACAACTATATACACGTATACACCCCTAATTATATCTTAATTCATCGAAGAATCACGTCTTCTTGTTGAATTCGATATCAATCATGTGTAGTCATTGTTAATTCTTTGTCATGAGCAATGAAGCTAAGCAAATGTAAATTACACCTTCGTGGTTAATAATAAGTACTAATAATCAAGAGTATCATTCTTAGCTTCGCTTATGATTCAATTAGAATTGAATATGATCCATTTTCTAACAATAAATTCATTCACTTCAAATTTCAAATTTCAACACTCTCTTGTAGTATGAAAATATTCCTACATATTTCCTTCATCAATAATATACGTGCTCACTCGCGACAAAAATTCTTACCCCGTAATTAATTAACAAACTTCCAGTAGACTCGTGTTATAATTCAATAAATTCATCAGTAACATCTTTATCCCTAGTGTACTCAATACGACTTCAAACAACTTCACCACTTCTTAGAACATTCAACGATGTCGTATTACCACTCTAATATGGAATTCAAACACAGATTGATTCATCTGGATACGTTAAATACTCAATATAAATACGTTGTAAACTCTTATATCATTCAAATAGATTTCAAACGTCAATTCAGTACTTAGAATTACCATTAATGGCATGTTCATGATCATATTTTGTAGAATACAAGTCGCTATGCTCCTCTATAACATTCTCAAATATATTGTAATAAATGTATAATTATTTAGAAAACTGTCAATCAGAAACTATGAGTATTGATAAGATTCAAACAAATTAAAATCTCAATCCAAAATATACCAAATTCAATAGAATTAGATCAATCCTACACCATGGAGATTATGTCAAATATTATTTGAATTAAATACAAACCATTAGAATGGATCGTTTCAAGAAATGACTGGCAATGATCTTGGCTTAATGAAAACAGAAAAACAGCTATGATCCTGAAGCTGGAAATCATGACTGCAATCAGCATTCACATAGCTTGAAGACATCTCAAAAAGAGAATAGTTAAAATATTAGTTCAAATTTCAAAATATCATCAAGATCAAATCTAAATTCAAATCGACGTAATATTTCATGTATCATAAATTCTTCAATTCATCGCAGCTGGTACTGTACACATATTCAAAATTATTCATAAATATTCACGTAGAATGTTCATCAAAGTCAATTCAAAAACACGTTCTTCTTATATACGGAATTCTTCTTCCTATCGCAATTCTTCTTTGAAATCCTTCATATCGTATTACCAAAGTAAAATAGTTGAAATCCTAAAATAAAAATTCAAAAATACCAAAATAAAAGCGAAAGATGCATTCGTAATTGAATCAAAGTCTCAGTAGAACAAGTAGCTAAATATGAAAGAACATCATATCTGAAACTACCGTTCACTCCATAGATACCTCTAAATCTACTGTCTACATAATGAAAGTCTCCGCAGCTACCTTATGATGGTTTCTCGAAGAACGTGCATATTGGACTACGCACAACCATACCAGCTCTAAACGACGGCTTGGTTCCAAAATAACGTCGACTCTCCTGTCATCGAACTGGGGATCATGAACTCCTTCTCCCCGCTCGTCCTTCCTTGGATAATCAACCCTGGATCTTGTTCCTAGTGACTGTAGACTCCTGCTCTTTTCTCTGAAGATTATTCAATATGTAACAGCATTTCATCTCAGAGTGATATCGATAGATTTGCCTCCGCTTCCATCATGGTATTGGAATGTATAATTCTCATACATGTCAACGTTGCTAGTTACTCATGATATTCCTTTCCACTCTCTATGTTACATTCCATTGATGATTTAGCAATTCATGATAGCAGATTTATGAACCTGCATGGCTATTCCTCGTAACTTCGGTCGCGATAACATGTTGCATAAACGTAGAATATTGTCTGTATCAAAACGCTTTTCACTGCGATATAATATTTACGAAGTTACACTGTAGAAATTAGTAGCTGCAATTCTCACAATGATAGAACGAAGAACAACTCCACTGTATACTACGCATTTGTAGTGTTACTAACACTAAGTTCCTTCACGTAGCTATGCCTTGCATAGATATTGTACTGCACTGAACGCACCTCACTGTTTATAGAATATAGCACCATCCAAATGTACTTGACTAGACGAGTACAAGAATCAATCTGCTGTGTCTGGTCAGGTCACAAACCTGCAACTGTCTCAGATTACCCCCTCTCCTCCGGTGATATATCGATGCAAATCGCAGTCGAACATAAAACTGCATTCCATGCAATTCATAGCCTTCTATGGGGAAAAACTCAATAGAAATAGTTTCACATGAAAGCGTGTTAATTTTTAGTACAAGTCAACATAGTTTCTCACCTGTGTATTCCCTATAATTTATATAAGATCGCCTTCTGCGTGTATATTTCGATAAAACTCGCTTACTGCTGTCTATAGAATGTTGATCTTGCCTGACATCGGTAAGCGCGTGACGCGTCTGTAACCTTGGCTCGAACATATGATGTCTTGCGGGTTTGTCTCAGCTCTCCTAAATCAGCTGGAGTTAGATTTACGTAACAACTCTCAGGTCAATAAAACATCGCAACTCTGCGTGAGTAAGGGGATAATGATCCTAACGCGTGACACTAGGCCACCCGGCTACGCTAACCCCTCAGCCATGTAATATTTCCGATATCTCGCGAACCAATAATCGTAGATGGACACGTGGGATGTCAAATTACTCGGGATGGTTCATGGTTCCAATGGTTCATTCACTTACCGAAAATATCCAAAACTAAAAGGTCTTCGACTTTTTAATATCTCGATAAACGATGATCGAATTTGAACATATGAGGTGTCAATTGACTCAGGGTGAATTGCCCTTTCGTATTACCCATGAGTTTACCCAAAATACCCAAAACGGCAAGGTCATCGACCAGAGATTTGATAAACTAATAATCATAGAGGGTCATGTGAGGGGTAATAGGACTCAGGATGACGTCCCCTTTTCCTATGGCCTACTCATTTACTCATAATACCCAAACTGAAAGGTAATTGACCTGAAGATTTTATAAACTAATAATTGGAGAGGGTCACGTTAGGTGTGAGATGACTCAGCGCAAAGTACCCTTTCCCATGGCCCACTCATTTATTCAAATTACCCAAACTGCAAGGTCATCGACCTGAGATTTTATAAACTAATAATCGGATTAGGATGTGTGAGGTGTAATAGGACTCAGCATGACCCCCTTTTCCCTATGGTACACTTATTTACTCAAAATACCTCAAACTAAATGGTCATTGATTTTACCTCCCTTAATAACTTTGAAACCTGTATTTTTTAGAAAGACGTGTTAGGACTTGAATTACTCGCGACCATGGACCATGGAGTTTTTACAATTTGCCCGAAAGGGCTTAACGACATGCAAGCAGGTTATTTCTTTTGAACTCGACGGTACCTTATTGAGACACGTGACTAGGGGAAAGCCTGTGGCGTATTTTGTTTTGGTCACGTGAATAGGGGCAAGCCTGAGAAGGTTTTCTTGAATAATTATTTTATTAGTTATTGATTAATTAATTATTATTATTAAAGGTGAAGCAGGCTGTGGATTTTTATTTTCTTTAGGTGATGATGGATGGATTGGTGGCGATAGCTGGTATTTAGGCGGGAAGAATAGTTGTAATGAATGGGTAACCAACTGCTAAGTATGGAATATTTATTTCAACACGCACGGTTATGGTGGTAGCCACACGCGATAACGGCATATGGTGACGCAACTGATTAAACAAGCATAATAATTTTGTTTTGAGGCCGCTAGACAGATAACGTTGACAACCGGTAAGTATTGAATAATTATTTAACACGCGCGGCTATAGAGGTTGGTTAAAAACCAATTATTCAATATTCATTACGTTAATACTAATTTCAGGCCTTGAGTGGCTTTGCGAAAAGATTTTTTGGCCAGACACGAGTTATCTGTGAGTTAACACTTTCTTCTTGAAATCAGGGGGTACCTCATCTGTCTCATAAATCCTACACACCAGGTGAAATACCTGATCAGACCATCATCACCTATGAAGCGTAGTAACTCAATCGGTATAGCATCAGGCATAGATGATATATCGATTGAGTTGCTACGTTGCATAGGTGAAGATGGTCTGATCAGGTTTTTCACCTGGTGTGTAGGATTTATGAGACAGGTGAGGTACCCTCTGATTTCAAGAAGAATGTTATCATCCCTATACCGAAGAAAGTGGGAGCTGACAGATGTGAAGATTAAAGTACACTCAGCTTGATTACTCATGCTTCGAAGATCCTGTCAAGAATAATTTACAAGAGGATGGAAAGCCAGATAGAAACGTAGTTGGGTGAAGACGAGTTTGGTTTCAGGAGAAATATAGTAACAAGGGAAGCTGTACTAAGTCTCAGGCTGATTTTGGAAGGTAGAATAGGGAAAGATAAGAGAACGTTCATGGCATTTGTAGACTAATAAAGGGATTTTGATAACGTTGATTGGGCAAAATTGTTTGACATAATTTTTGAAAACGATTGGAATTAAGTGCAGGGATAGGAGGGTGATCTACAATCTATACAGAAACCAGACAGAAGTCATTCGAGCTGAAGGACATGAGAGAGAAGCTGGTATTCGGAAAGGTGTATGGCATGTCTGCAACTTATCACCCATACTTTTCAATCTTTGCATTGAACAAGCAATGAAGGAAATTAGACAAAAAATTAAAGTGGGAGTGAAGATTCAAGGAGAAATAATTTCAACTCTTGAGGAAAGAATTCATGATGAAAATTAATAAATGTATAACAAAAATATTGGAATGCAGCCGAAATAAATTAGAAACCTCTATGCATATCAAATTGGCAGGTGAAAAACTAAAGGAGGTAGGAGATTTCTGTTACTTAGGAAGCAAAATAACCAGTGATGGACGAAGCAAAGAGGATATAAGAAGTAGGTTGGCTCAGGCAAGTAAAGTATTTCTACAAAAAGGAATCTGTTGACATCGAATATAAATTTAGGCATTAAGAAGTCATTTTTGAAAGCCTTTGTCTGGAGCGTGGCACTCTATGGAAGTGAAACTTGGACTATTGGTGAAGCAGAAAAGAGAAGAAATGAAGCGTTTGAAATGTGGTGTTATAGGGGAATGATAAAGATCAGATGGGTAGATAGGGTTACAAACAAAGAGGTATTAAGACGAGTGGGAGAGGAAAGATGTTTCTGACGACTGCTAATGATGAGAAGAGATAGGTTGGTAGGTCACATACTAAGACACCAAAGAAGAGCAAGCTTAGTTATGGAAGGAAGGTTCGAGGACAAGAACTGTAGGGGTAGACGAAGGTTATAATATGTTAAACAGATTGCCTCGGATGTAGGGTGTGGTAGCTATGTAGAAATGAAACAATTAGCTCAGGGCAGGGAGGCATGGACTGCTGCATCAAATCAGTAAAAAATCTGAAGACTCAAACAACAACAACACTTTGGCCAGTGGATCGGGTTCTAGAGAGCAGCCTGCTATTTTGGGTTATATACAACAGATGCTTAGGCCTATATAGAAACCGAGCGATCAAGTTTTATTTTTTTATTTTTTTAATAACAAAAACGATACATTATACCAGAGACGATTAGGATACTAATGTAGATATTACCAAAACGATTTTGGGTAACGGTAAATGCTTGTCAACGGACGGTTACTCATTACTAAAACCCATTACACGATACCTGAGAGGTTCCCTAAAATTATTTTAAGAAGCCTTTAACCCTATATTAAACACACACAGTTCACGAAACTGATAACAGCAATGTTGCAATGTTTTGTAAACACTCAAGGCCACAGGACTAATTACATTAGTAACTGTCGGGTTGGCCGAGTGGTCTAAGGCGATTGACATAAGTTCAAATTTCCTGTATAAGGAAGCAACGGTTCAACCCCTTACACGGCGTAATTATAACCTATAACTATAACCTCAACATTGCTTGGCGACACTGTATTATTATGATAGTTAATACACAAAACCGCAAATAATGCGTATAATTTAAGACCACTTTTTACAAACATAGCCTGCGACTGTCGTTGGTTAACGATTGCATTAGGAGTGGTAGGCGAGTAACAATTAAGAAAAACAAACAATACACATAAATTATTTTTATTACCTAGGTAATTTAATTTTCTTTACACATACAGAATACATTTTTTTACTATTGCTTGTTATAGTTTTAATAACATTGATATTCAATTTTTAGCTTTTAATTTAAATTTTTGCTTAAATCCTTTAGGTCCATTTTTATAACCATTAATTTAATGCAAACAGGGGAGCCCATATTCTTGACTTGTGATGCATATTTACACACATAATACAACTCTTTCCTTAATTTTCTTCGTGTAGTTTTAATAACATCCAGCTTAATTTTTTGCCGATAATTTAAATCTTTATCAACATTTTAAAATCATTTTCCGGCCAGTAATTGGATACAAACAAAGACTTGATATTTTCAATTTCTAAATCATATCTAACTTTTTGTCTACATACTATTGGCTTTATTCCCTTAATAATTAGTTCTGTTCCTTTCTCCAGACTTTCTAACCGAGAGCACTCTCGGCCTTTTTTGGCCTTAGATTTCCCGCATAGTAATGTTATTAATAGTTCCACATTCTCTTGCGAATAAGTTGTTGACTCGTTTCCATAGTCTGTTTGAGTCTTCATGTAAAATTAAAAATTCTTGATTTTAGCAAACGAACGACCAATTAATGTAGTCATTCCGTTGGTGTTGAACTCTGCAAACGGTTTTTCAATTTTTAGATGAACAAAATCCAATCCACCAAATGAAGTTACAATAAACCCATCGTTTTAACCAACTCTAAAATAGCATGTTTCTTTACTAACATATATTTTGATATCCTCTTAAGTAGCACACACGTTTATATTTTTCACTTTCTACAAGCACCCCAACGCGTGGATAAGTTCCGTTGTTATTAACAGTAAATGCAGAGAGTTTGTATTTCCCACTTATATCTAGATTTTGCCAGGGACTTTGTTTAAAGTAAACTGTAAACCTGTTTCTTGCATCCACAATCGCCTATTCTTTCTGCAACACCTCTTTTTACTCTTCCTTTAGGCAAGAGTCTCTGCAACATATCCCACTTTCCTTTTCTTCATTTCAATTTCCTCCAAATCCAATATTCGCTTCCTTACAAATAGCCCATTAACTGTACTTAATGGGGTGATTTCCTTAAGAAATCTTAAAACGTCTGTTATATTTATTGGATCATTTTGTTAACACCTTGGGAAGAATATTATTTGTAGGAATCAATCCAAATTCGCCAAAGTTTATGTTTGCCGGTATCGTTGAGAACAATGTCTTGGATTGAGAAAAGAACGTTCCCCCAAATTTAATGTAGCATTTCTGCATAATGCAATCATTGTTGTTTCCCGAATCATCGTTAACAATTTCTACAAAGTTTACGGGTAAGTAATTAAAATTATAGGCAGAGAGAGCATAATTTATAAACTTTTCCCGATTTTGTCCATCGTGCAGTTCGATTTGCACACCTGTCAATTTTCGAGTATTTTGATTGTCCCGATAGACAAACTGCAACACATTGTTAAATACCACACAACAACTGTTTCGTAAGTTATCTGCTAGTTTGTTCCACGTGGAAGCGGTCGGCACCAAGTACAGGGGCGCTACTTTTAAAATATGTTTGTTGGCATCTAATACACTAACACAATTTTCGAGAGGGTGAAACACACTATCCATTTTGTAGTTGTAAATTGTTGCCTCTAGTCTTGTAATACCATGTTCTTTAGCTAAGGAAGATGTGAACGTTTCCCTTAGATGGGTGTCCGGGCATTGAATAAAGTCTATAATATGGTTTCCAATGACTCTGTGTACCCCGGAACTTGTTATTTGGCATATACATTTGTTATATATCTTTATTCCAGAATTAGATTTCATCCATGTTAAACAGTCTTTGCCAACAGTGTTATCCTTGTTCACAATAACATTGTATTTTTCTCGATACTCTCCTTGCATACAAAGTTATGATTCGGTGTTACGTAATCACACACATCTGTCTTGTTAAAAACACCGGCCAAATCTTGTGTTATGTCCAAATCCATGAGATAGAACTCCTCTGCACGAAGCTGTTGCAATATATCTGGAAGTTCGGCTAACAGAACGTCTAATTTAACATCGGCTAGCTCCACTTTATATGGTACAGCCACAGGGTTTTTATAATTCTCCATAATGTTAGCCATTCCTTTCTACCGAAGTTCTCAGTCCTCGTGCCATTGCACACTTGTTGTTAAGTAAAGGAAATGGTAGCTTTGCCTTGACACCGTGTTTAGCAGAGATGAACTTGGAGAATTTACCACGTAAATAGTGGTTGAAAGCACCACACACCTCTTTCTTTAGCAGGACAGACTTACTATTTTCCAATTTTTATTCGCAGTCCACTTGGTCACATATCCTAACCACCATAATGTTATCGCAGAATGGCTCCGTAATCGATGTAAGTAGATTTACATTTTTATCACTTAAGAGTGTTTCGTTTTCTGTATAGTTGATATTACCAATGTCTATAACCAGATTGTCCAGGTTTTCCAATAACAACCACAAACCAAACAGCTCGTCGGTAGACTTCGTTCTGCTCCCCATAAGTTGGGCGACACTAAATACTTTGGAGAGAGACATCTTTAAACTTTCAACTACCACAAAGTACTGATCAACATCATCTGTAGCGTCTCTTATATACCTAGTACCAATACTCAATTCTATTTTTAGATTATGACGTAATTGACAACGCGTATGGGTAGAAAGCAATACACATATAATTACACAATATACCGACCATTTCCGAAGATTACCGAAGGTTAACGATAGGAACTATAAAAAGATGTATCTTGTCGCATGACGTAACAAAAAGTTAAATGGTGCAATTGTATGGAAATGCTGCATCAGCTCAAATTTAATAAAATACAGTAATTGTTTAACGTTCTACGATTGCATTGGAGAACAGTATCATTACTTTTATAACTTACCAAACCCAAACCAAGCCGAATCGAACTGAACCGAACTAAACCGAACTATACCAAATTAAACCGAACCGAAACAGAACCAAACCAAACCGAACCTAACTGAATCGAACTGAACCGAACTAAACCGAACTAAACTAAACTAAACTAAACCGAACCGAACTGAACCGAACCGAACTGAACCAAAACGAACCGAACTGAACCAAACAAACCGAATGGAACCAAACCGAAATCAAACCAAACCCATACCCAATCCCAACTAAACCGAACCAAAACTGAACCAAAACCGAACCAAACCGAATTGCTTCCACTTTTCGACCACTTTTCGACCACTTTTCTACCACTTTGCTGCCACTTTTCTACCCCTTTGCTACTACTTTTCTACCACATTTGCTCTCACATTTTTGTCGATGTATTTGGTGGCTTATCCTGTTGATCTTGGAAAGTATATCAGCCCTTTTAATGGTAGCATAATGCTTACCGCCATGTTTGTAAGGAACAACAACACATCAAAATTCCAAAAATTCCAGAGTACTTTAAGGTTTATGATTGACTCTCAAATCTTACTCTTATCTCTATCCCATGCCTAGTCAAAAACTTATTTTTGAAAATAAAAATAAAAAAATAAATAAAAAATGGAAATTTTAAGTTAAAAATCCTAAAAGAAAGTGATATGTTCACTTTTACTTTTACCTCTATCCAACTGCCAGTCAAAATCATTAAATTAAAAAAAAATCCAAAATATTATATTGAAAGTAGGCTATAAGTTTAAACTAAAAATCATTTAATGTCATATGTTAACTCCTACACCTACATCTCTCCCACTCTCAGTCAAAAAAATATTGTAATTTTTAAATATTTCCGAAAGATATTTACAAAGTAGGCTATATTTTTAAAACTAGAAATCCTAGAAAGTTGTTTATTGGCTTAAGCCAATTTTCTCTATACCCTTTATCGTTAGAGAAAAATATGGAATTTTTTAGGTTTTTCCAAAAAATTCAATTTAGAAAGTAAGCTATATTTCCAAAACTAAAAATTCTAAAATTCATATATCGGTTTAAACGAAAGCCCTCTATGTCTTTTATCGTTAGAACAGAACAGAATTATTTTTACATTCTTTCCGAAAAAGTTCAATTTGGAAAGTAGGCTATATTTCCAAAACTAAAGATTCTAAAAAGTCATAGATGGGCTTAAATTAATGGTCTGTATACCCTTTATCCTTAGAAAAAATCCGAAATATTTCTAAATTTTTCCCGAAAAGTTCAATTTGGAAAGTAGGCTGTATTTCCGAAACTAAAATCCTAAAACGTTGCCAGGGGCAACAAAATAGGCACCCTGAAATTCATTTACATTCAGTTGACCCTGGCTCAGGATTCTTACCTCTTGCATACTGCTACGTTTTTTCCCCTGGGGATATGGAGCTTGTTTTTTTAGGGGGGGGGGGAGAGGTGGTAATGACCTTTGGTTATGTCAAGTTAGTTATTTTTGTTTTAAGAGGCGGAACTACAAGGTCATCAGCCCCAAAGGTTTAAGTCAAACACACCACTTTCTAAAATTCCTTGTTTCAGAAATACAGTAGAGTCCTGAAACCTCGGCCTAATGTGGACCAAAATCTGGCCGAGTTTGTGAAAATGCCAGGTTATTGAAAATAGGGTGAAGGAGAATAAGTACGAATGTTTCCTCAGAAAATATAGCACTGTACCTGTATGTATTGTTTGCTTGAGAATACAACAGAGAATAAGCTGCCCAAATACCAAACAAAAGTTTGGTGCTTTTCAGTCGGTCAACACGAATGTACCCAAAAGAGCTGGGTTATGCCCTAATCCATAAAAAAATATTTGAGGTTAATAAATTAATAAATATCATGTAATTATTAATAAACTAATAAATCTCATGTAATCTTTTTCAGGAATAGGGCATAACCCAGCTCTTTTGGGTACATTCGTGTTGACCGACTGAAAAGCACCAAACTTTTGTTTACTAAGACAACACTGAAAAAATGGCTTCATACCCCACAATGCCCAAATACCCTTAAACAAAAGTAAAATGCGTGCTTTATGAAGGCATGAAACCTTTACAACATGATTTTTTTAAATAATACACTGTGTACGTGAAAAATACTTTATGAACGCATAAAACCGTCTATAATGAAAATTAATTAGCCGTTTGCCAAAACAGGCTACTTTTTTTTAAAGAAATGCGTAATGTCCTGTTGTCTTCCGCACTCCACTCTGCGTTTTGCTGCTTCATCATGAAGACGACGAAGGAACGGTATAAGTCCATTACTGACGCAACTTGATGTTCGAAATACTGAAGGGCAGTTTCAGCAGCCTTTTGTGATACTTTAGGAGCTTGTACGGTGGAGTCCTCAACCTAAACGTCTTCATCATTTACCGGCATATTTTAGCCTACTTTTCACATTTTGTAAATATGAGGAAAAAGTAGACATGAGATCGATCCGGGCAAATGTGAGTCTGTCTGTCCGTCTGACCTTCTGTCTGTCTGTGTGTTCCCCACTATCAACTCCAAAACGGCTGCAGCTATCGAAACCAAATTTGGTATGAGTAAAGACCTATGGCTGAATATCTCACGGCCATATCTTAAAATGACGTCAGAGCTACCAACTGCTGAAAAATCACAATTGAAAATTAAGGTCTATGTTGGATTTCTCGGAAAATGGGAATTGTTCCAAAATTGACACACGTATAGATAATATTACATCCGACTAAATTTACAGGAGCCCATACATGAGAGTGTTGCCAACATGATTCTATGCCTGCTGATAGGTCCAATCTTTAAATCCATGTAACCTCCGTACTATCTATTGGATTTCAACCAAATTTGGCATGTGATTTGCGCACCGGAGCAGATATGAATATGCATTCTTTTAGTGTCAACAGTGTTGCCAACTGTTGAAAAATGCACTCTATACATTTTTATCCTAATCTCAATATATCAGAATGCATGCAGGCCAACAGATCTAAACTTTACATACATATAGTACCTGCAAACGTTGGTTAATTTTCAATGATCGATATGTGACAGTGCTGCCAACATGATTCTACGTGTGCTGATAGGTTTAACGTTGAATCACATGTAACTTCCATACTATTTTTTAGCGTATGGCTTTTAGTGCCGGGAGTGTCCGAGGACATATTCGGCTCGCCAGTTTTGTAACTGCTTCGAGGCGGAAACCCAATGGGTGAGCTACACGTACCGTCACGTGTGGAGTGTTGGCTGGGTAGGAAAGTCTGAATGTAAGGGCAAGGAGGTGGAAGGTAGTGGCTGTGGCCTATAGTTAGGGACCAACCCCGGCATTTGCCTGGAAGGAAGATGGGAAACCACAAAGACCATCTTCCAGGTTGCTGGCGTGGGAATTCGAATCACCTTCCCTCCCGGATGTGAGAGACTGCCAGCAGTCATGCCGCAACGACCACGGTGGGTAGGTTTTTGCTAGGAATTAACCTTACCCACAAGGGAAGATGAAGAGAGAAGTAAAGGGAAGTGGGTTTCGGACTGAGGAACAAGTGTGGATAATAGGCCGAAAGTCCAACATCAAATACAAACAATTGTTAGAGAAAAGTGTCACCGCAAAGCAAGTGAAATCACTAAAGTGAGTGGGGACCCGAACACAGCTAACAGGAAACGCAGCTAGAGCTTGGGCTATTTGCGGGCGAAAGGAGGTGGTACCTTCCCTTCCAAGCCAAGATTCGGCTACTATGGGGAAGGGTGGTGGTCTGGCAAAGAAAGAAATGATGAGTTTACTATGTATCTTTTCAAAGGAGTTTGTTTTAAACAAATACTTTGAAGAATACAAATAGTTTGAATTGGCCGTGATGTTTTAATTCTTGAAATTGTAGAATTTCTAGAAAGTGACCGAATGTTTACAGGAAAGGTAGGGATAAAGCAATTATACCCTTGTGAATAATTTTGGTAAGAGCACCAATAGTTGCATTTAGGAATGGCTAAGCTTTTACCCAGCAAAGCGCCGACTAAAAGTTTAGACAATGAGAAAAACTTAAATTTGGAAAACCAACCATAAGTTGTAGAGAAAATCTCAACAAGCAGGAAGCTGGCGGAGCGAGCTATGCTTGCCTTACTAGCCAGTTAGAATTAGCTATCAAAGCTAAGAGAGGATTTAATAAGTTTGTGACTAAGAGTTCTTGCTCAAATGCAACAAATAGTGGAACCGTTATTAATTTGATTTGTGAGTTTTCTAAATTTAAGCCCATAGGAAGAGTAGGGTAAGACAGGATCTTGCCTAATCGTTATTTTATAGAGAATGATAAGGCAAAAGGATAAAGTTGTATTTATTTAACAATGCATAAAAGGTGATCAATTTGACACATATATAATGTGATTTTTTTTAACCATTGGGGTCGCAGACCTCCTAAAATCATTTAAAGCTTGCACTAGGCAATTGACCATTTTTTGGTTTGGATCCTTTTATAAGCACTAAATTCTTCATAAGATTTTGAAATGGTGCTAAGATTAACAAATTAAAAATTTAAAGATAATTAACGTAATTAAAGTTAAATAATAAATCAAGTACAAGGTGTGTACTTTAAGAATTCCTAGATGGGCATCTTAAAAATATGAACAAATAACAACTTTGAAAGTAACAACAAAAAACAGGGAGAAATGAAATAGAAGTTTCTATAACTTCTTATATTGATGCAGAATTACTTTTATAGTTTATACAAATAGGGCAGGTCACTTATTGTGAAACCTGAAGAGAAAAATTAAGATGAAGTTGCTAGAACTTCTATATTTAAACAGGATCACGAGGAAAAAATGGGGCCAGTTACCCTTTCGTGAAACCTGGATTAAAGAGATTAATGAAAGGTTTAGTACTTAGAACATAACACATTCTTGTACTAGCAAGAAAAGAAATTAGGTTAATAAGCAGTTTCTAACTGCTGGTATTTAAACAGAATGAATAAGTTGTAAATGGAGAAAAGTTGGGAGGGCGCCTATGGTTTGGCGAGGCCTCTTTGCAAAATACATAAATTTAAAGATTAACCTAATTTGTTAGTAAAGAGGGGTTGAGGAAGAGGAAATAGGAACTTTGTGGAGAAAGTTCATGGCATATTTTATTTATTTCGGACGAGCGCGACGCGGATGAGAAGTCGAACGAGCACTGTTTCACTATAGTCTATTGACGTGGTTGAAAAGTTCACTATTGTAGCACAGAAAGTTTATAGAAAGGAAAGTTATTGCGATGGTGAAAAATAACTAGTTGCATTTGATTTGCGAGAGTCTATAGCGTTGAAAAATTTGTAGGTTATAGTTGAATGCAGCAGCCAAATTCCCACGAAGGAAGAAAAATTAGGTGTTGATTAGCTGTTCATAAGGAAAATTCCTTGATTAGAAAAAGTATTCCCATATGTGAGTGGAAAATACTAGAAGGTTTAACTTGTAGATGAATTGTTTGGCATGGAAAATTCCAGAAAAATCATAACTGTTGAAATGGGCAAAAAAGTCCAGTGGTGGAACGAGATAAGTTTTCTACAGACAGTGGGTAATTTAACGATGTCCCACGTTGTGAGAAAATATCTCAGTTAATATGCATAAGAAATGCTGCTTCATTTTAAGATTAGCTTAGATAGACAAAGCCCAACATCGAAAATCCCGTGAAGATGGTTATTGCCCCACATTTCACAATTTCACACTGTCTGTAAAATGATGGTTAAAAAGCATTTAGCTATTTAAAAGCAATTAAAATGAGTTGAAGAACGTTGAAGTAGTACTTAGCTCATTTCTGATGAACGGCGATTCTCTAGTTGACCGTTAGTTAAGATCTGGACATGGCGTCCGATTTAAAAGTTTGTCTCTCGAGGAGAGGAGACGAGCTCTAGGTAAGCTCCGAATGGAAGTCTTGACGACTGTAGCACAAGTGAGGCCAGCTCAACGAAGCGCGGCGGGACCAGGGAAGGAAAAAGAGTGGGGGTAGGAGACAAAGGAATATACATAAGAATAGCCAACGTTACAAAAATTAAGTATCTTGATGAAATGGTCTTCAAAGAGTTGATAGCAGGCGTCACTAGCGAAGCCTGGCAGATGGGAAAGTAGACGAAGTCCTCTTGATCACAGAGATGATAGCTGGCGATAGCGACGAGATCTGGTGACCAGAATGGTAAGGAAATCCTCTTGTACATGGAAAAATTGAGGAACTTCAGAGATTCGCTGCTAGATGACCCTAGGTGGGTCATGGAAGATATATATCTAGAACAGACTCACAGGTAATATAAGCAAAGTACACTAACAAAGAGAAACCAGGAGATCACGGTTGGTGTTTGCGGAAAATGGAAGTAATGAAATAAAGCAAAGAGCAGCAAAGGCTCATTCTGTCTTACCGTGTATTCCAAAGAATACACCAAGCTGGGAGGGTGAACACCAACAGAGAACAAGAAACATGATATTAAGGATTTAAAGTTAGAGGAGCAATTAAAGACAGTGGTCTTATAATATGCCCATTAGTGGTCAAGTTCTTGGCTACCCTAACTCCCCCATCCCTTCCCGGGTAACACTCGGCCACTCTACCGGATATCCAGACCAACGGAGGGGAAGCATCCCTAACCAGGACCAAGTCCCCCACTTTAATGTCGGGATTAGAAAGAAACCACTTCTCTCTCCGTTGCAAGGAAGTTAAGCATTCCAAATTCCACCTCTTCCAGAATGAATTACGGAGGGCTTCAAGTTTACGCCAAACAATAGGTAAATTAGAATCTCTGTAAGGGTTGGGAAGGGGAGGAGGGACAGAAAGAGAAGTGCCTATAAGGAAGTGACCAGGTGTAAGTGGAAGCAGGTCATCAGGGTCATTGGAAAGCGGAGTTAAAGGGCGAGAATTAACAACACCTTCAATCAGAATAGACAGTGAATTAAATTCTTCGTAAGTCAGAATGCGATTACCTAAAACCTTTCTTAGATGACGTTTATTAAGCTTTACGCAGGATTCCCACCTACCACCGTGATGAGGGGCGTAGGGAGGTATAAATCGCCATTTGAAACCCTTTGAGAAGGAAAAATTAGAAATCTGTTCCATGGGAGGAGAAGATGTGAGAGCTTTCTTCCACAAGGAAGCTGCGCCTTGAAAAGTGGAAGCGTTATCAGAGAACATCTCAGAAGGAACACCACGCCTAGCAGCGAAGCGAGAGACGGCTGACAAAAAGTAAGAAGTGGAGGCATTCGTTACTAATTCCAAATGGATCGCGCCAGTAACCATGCAAACAAAGAGAGAAACATAGAGCTTACCAAACAATTTGCGTTTAGCTTCAGGGGAATTGCATTGATATTGGAACGGACCCATATAGTCCACACCAGTTAAAGCAAAAGGACGTATAGGAGAAGAGCGGAAAGAGGGCAGATCGCTCATGAATTGAGTATTGACTTAAGGTTTCGCTTTGAAGCAAGGAATGCATTTGTGAATTACAGATGAAACTTCATGAATTCCATTTATGATCCAGTACTTTCCCTTAAAAAGCAAAGCAGTGTGCGTGTACCAACATGCAGATTACGATAATGAAAGTCACGTATAATTAAAGAAGTTACGTGATGTTTAGAAGGCAAAATAACAGGATGCTTTTTGTCCTCAGAAAGCAAAGAATGCTAGAGCCTACCACCTACCCTGAGTGACCTATTGTCATCAAGGAACGGGGCTAAGGCACGAAGACGACTGGATTTCGGAAGATCCCTTTTAGCAGAAAGCAAAGATAATTCAGAAGAAAAGGTTTCTTGCTGTGTTAATTGCTAAACCTTATTGGTAGCGAGATTCAATTCATGATTGGTAAGGTGTGGTTTAGGGAGAAGAGGTTGGTCAACCACAAGATATTTCCATCCGAGAAGATAGGCAAAAATTCGAATTAATTTGTGAAAGGAAGAATAGCGGGACAACAAGGGATGCGAAACGTTGGAAACAAGACACGAAGCAGTAGATTTAGATACTTTAGCGTCAGGCAAGTTGGAGTTTGTAACTGGAGGTTTAGAAGGCCAACAAGAAGAGTCTTCTATTAACCACGAGGACCCATGACCGGAACAACTGATATGCTAGTAATTGAGAAGGTAAACATCCACGAGAAATGATGTCGGCGGGGTTGTCACCGCTGGGCACATGTTTCCATTGACATCCCGAAGAAAGAGTTTGAATTTTGGAAACCCTGTTTGCAACAAAAGTTTGCCAATGAACGGGGTTTTTGGCGATCCAAGAAAGAGTGATCATAGAATCGCTCCACAGATAGGTTTGCAAAAATTCGACCTTTAAGACTTCCCGTAATTTCTTAACAAGTTCTGCGGCCATGAGTGCAGCACACAATTCAAGCCTAGGCAAAGTAATAGTTTTAAGGGGAGCAACCTTCGATTTGGCACAAACAAGGTTGGAAACTGAAGATTCATTTAACGAATCGCGATAAACCAAATATGCACAGCAACCGTAAGCTTTTTCGGAACTGTCTGCAAACACTTGAAGGAAAAAAGATGTATTAGGATGAGCGTTAATTAAATTCCTAGGAATTTCAATAAGAGAAAGATCAAGCAAATTGCTACGAAAAGAAAGCCATCTATTAATTAAAGAAAGGGGAACAGTTTCGTCCCATTCACATTTGAGCGACCATAGCTCTAGCATGAAAAGCTTGGCTATAACTATAACCGGAGCAGGGAATTGAAGCGGATCGAATTTTTTTGCAATTTCAGAGAGAATTTGCCTTTTTGCGAAACTTTATAGATGAGAGTATCAGTGCGAGGGCACCAATGAACTCCAAGAGTTTTTATGGCTTTGGAATTTCCACAAATTTCAACGGAGGAGGGGTCAACATCTTCAATAGGAAACTGGGCGAGAAAGTTCGCTGTATTGGAATTCCATTTATGAAGTGGAAATACTCCAATCTTTAGTAATGCCTGAAGTTCTAGTGACACGAAAGGAGCTTCCTCCAGTGTGGGGAAGGACTGAAGGTAATCGTCAACATAGAATGATGTAGTTAGTGCTTCGGAAACTTTAGAATCAAATAAATGACAATCTTGAGAGGCCAACAAATGTAGGGATCGAATAGCAAGGAAAGCGGAAGGTTATAAGCCATAAGTGACCGTCTTAAAGCGAAATATCTTAATGGGCTTGCTGATTTCGTCGCGCCACAAGATTCTTTGTAGATCTTGTTGTTCAGGCTGAATTAAAACCTGACGGTACATCTGTTTGATGTCCGCTATAACAGCTATGGGAAATAATCGAAAGTTTAAGAGTATAGCAGATAAATCTGACTGAATAGCGGGACCAGAGTAAAGAGTATCGTTAAGACTGTTGCCATTAACGTCAGGTGATGAACCATTGAACACGACTCGGATTTTATCCTTTACAAGAGGGTTTTCCACACGGGATGATGATTTAAGAAAACCGTTTCAATTGGGGGGTGCAATTCGTCATCAGATTTGCTGACAACTTCCATATGATCTAAGCTTTCATACTCATCCATGAAATCAGTGTACTGTTGTTTAACGAGAGGTTCTTTCTTGAATTTGCTCTCGATAGCAAAGAGAGTTTTTCGAGCTTTAGGCTGAGAATTAATAAGTTTGGGGGATTGAGTAATCTTGGCATCTGAACAATGAACCGGCCTTCAGGAGAACGAGTGGTAGTGTTCAAGAAAAGTTGCTCACATAATTCGTTTTCTGAAGAGGTTACGTTAGGAGAATCAACGCTTTCGAGCCTCCAGAACTGTTCCAAATCAGTATTAGCAAAATAACATTGAGATACGGGTTGGGGAGAATAATGAGGAAGTTGACCAGTAACGATCCATCCAAAATTAGTGTCTCTGGCAACAATGTTTGAGGATAACTTACGAACCTGTTTACCAAGGCAATTCCAGAAAACATTGGCACTAAAAAGTATGTCAATGGGGTTTTGTACATTAAACAGAGGATCAGCTAACCTTAAATGCGAGGGAATGTTTAAACCTGAAATATCGACAGAGTGACTTGGAGTGTCTTCTCCTATGCTATTGAGAATGAGACAATTCAGTTTGAGAAAGTTATTTCTGTGACAAGTGTCTCTTATGGTTAGCTTTGAAAACTGTAAAGCTTGCGATTTTAAGCTGTTAATGCCTGATACATTGATAGAAGTGGGGTTTACAGGTAGGACTAGTTTTCTGATCAAAGAATTGGACACAAAATCGTGGGTTGCCGCTGAATCAAGAAGACCGCGAGCACTGACCCAGTTGCCGAATTTGTCCTGGACTTCAATTTGGACAGTGGACAATAGTACTTGAGCACTGTGCAAGGATGTAGCGTTTTGAATGAATGATGAAGCATTAGGAGTGCCAGTATTATCATTCTTCTGAGAAGTAGATGCTACTGATGACCTCAATTGATCATGAGGATGCAGTAGAGTGTGGTGCGGTTTTTCACAGTGATAACGAAGTCTTGAAGACTTACAATTAGAATCAGAATGCTTGGGTGATAGGCAGTTAAACAATACTTATTCCGGGAAACTAATTTTCTTCTGTCGTCGACTGAAAGTTCTTTAAAAGATTTACATAGATACAAAGCGTGGGAATCCTTGCAAGTAGTGTTTTTTTTAGCGTTTCTGGCCCCACCGCCACCTCTCCACCGCCAAGATGGCGGCGGTGCGATATCTCTCGAACGCATGGTCGGCATTTAACGAATGAGGTGTCGTTGATCTCGGGCTGACACCCTCTTTCCAATGGACAACATATTTCCACCCCAAAATAAAACCTACCCCTACTAGGGGATGACATTGTAATTTTTTAGAAAATCTCGCTTTTCAAGTGCAACATGTGGGAGTTTGAATGCTAATATGAAATTAAACGTTGTTCCACACAAGAGATATGTGTACGGTGGAAAGCCACTATGTTTTAACATGCTTGTTTTTTTGTTTTTACGCATGTCCACTCATGGCTTTTGTGAGAGGGCGAGCTTTTTAAATATGGTGGTTGTAGTCTAACCTAACCTAACCCATCCCACGAGGGGTGATCAAAAATATCCCAAGCGGCACTTATCGATAGGCACAACAATAATGAAAGAGGGGCATGTCAGGCTTTGAGGCGAGAGCCCCTGTCATTGTTGACGAGTCCCTGTGGACGGGTCCCTGTTGATAGGTCATTGTTGACAGGTCATTTTGACAGGACATTGTTGACGGGTCATTGTTGACGGGTCCTTGTTGACAAGTCATTGTTGATGGGTCCCTGTTGACAGGTCCTTTTGACTAATCCCTTTGGACCGGCCCCTTTAGACTGATCCCTATGGACTGGCCCATGAATTTATCCAAATTAAGCCAATGGACTTAACTATTTTTTTGTTGTTTTAATATCTCACGGACCAATGAGGCTAGGAACTTGTATGAGGTATTGTAGGACTTGGGATGAAGCCCCCTTTTAGAATGTATTTTTAAAAATTTTGACAAAGGGCCTAACTACACTTCTGTTAATATCTCGCGAACCAATCATGCTAGTGACTTGTATGAGAGGTCCTAGCAATTGGGGCAATGTCCTCCTTTGGGGGTTAAACTATCCCCACCCCCCACCCAATTGAAAAATCGATATCATGGAAACTAAGAACCCTAAAATTAGGTGTGATAGCTCAAAAAATTGGTCATTAAATACTCATTTACCTCGATCGGTCATTTTACCCCTAAAATAATGAACGTAGATTTTACAGGGAAAAAAGGTTTTAAACACGTAAAAATGATAAATGAACCTAAGATCTTATGTATTTGATGAAAAATAGTAGGGGAGGGGGATTGAAAACTATCCCAATATTGAAAAATCGATATCTTGGAAAATAAGAACCCTAAAATTAGGTATGACAGCTCAAAAAATTGGTCATTAAGTACTCTCTTACGACGATCGGTTATTTTACCCCTAAAACAATGAATGTAGATTTTACAGGGAATAAGGGGAAACCAATAATCAGATTTGGACACATGAGGTGTTATAAGACTCAGGGTGACAATCCCTTCTTGAATTTATTATTTACTTTTTGAAATTTTGACAAAGAGCCTAACCACACATTCTGAAAATTTAGATTTTTAACTTTTGAATTTATTTTTATATTTTTTTAGTAGAGAGAGACAGTACCGGTTGTGTTTAAACGAGCATGTCGCCGACCACGGTGGCCATGCCCAATGGATGAATCGATATTTTGTGAAGCATTGATTGAAGAGGGTCATGCGACGACTTGTTTTAAGTATTTTTTTATGTTTTTTTATGATTTTTCCTATGATGCATGCATTTATTTAAATATCCCTAAACGGCAAGGTTACTGATTTGAAATTTTATAAACTAATAATGGGATTTGGACACATAAGGTGTCCTAGAACTTGACATGACGCATTCTTTTTATGGCTTATGAATTTTCCCAAAGAGATTGAAAACAACAAGGTCATGGACTTTTGTTTCTCTTAATATATTGCAAACCCATAATGTTAGATGTTTATGGTGAGTGATGAAACATAGCTAGGTAGAGAAAGAATTATTGTAGGCTACACGTATGGTGACTGACAAGTCTTTAAACATTGAAACTTGTTTTTTTTAACATAGCTAGAGACTGTCGATGGTTAACAATTGCATTAATAGTAGGAGGATGTAGTGATAGTAATTTAGAAAAAGCAGACAATAACCATAAACTATTTTTATTAAATTCATTTTTTAATGGATACACACTGAATACCAATGTTTGACATAGATTTTTTTTAACACAACGCTTGTTGTAGATCCTTTTATAACTTTTTCCAGGTACTCTTGTTCTTAAAAACTGGGGAAGTCGCAATGGTTTTATAGACATAAAACCCTCATCCTCTTCTTTTTCATCATCCTCATCCTCATCATCATCATCATCATCATCATCATTATGAATATTATCATCAAAGTTATGATAGTCATTGTCACCATCTTCATCATCATCATCATCCTCAACATCACTAGAACTATCCAATTCCTCTTGTTCCTTTTCCACAGAGACCTCTTGTAAAGTCTGCGTTGCTTTTGATAGTGTTAAGGGTTTCTTAGACGCTAAAAATTGTCCTAACATGACTTTTTGAGGACATGATAAGTGATTTTGAACAAACACTGCACTATCTTGAGCAGCAATATTTTTTTTCTTGGACTTGCTTTTCTTACCTTGGTTAGAATATTTTGTCCATTTAAATGTGTATTAATTTGAGATTCACAATGATGCTCGTTTGAAGTAAGTACGTTGGAGTCTTTTCTTTTAGTCATTCCTCGACACTTTTTAGATCGTTGTTTTGAACATAGACAAATAACAGTTCCATCTTTATTGTTTTTTTTACAATATATGTATATCCTTTATAGTAGACACATGGCTTACCATGGCTGGTTGTTGAGACTTCCATATTTACTAATACACATGAATCAAATTTTAGTAAAGTCACTTTAGTAATAATAACAGTAAAATAAATGAAGTGGAGTGATATTTTTTAAAGGTGGAATTTCAAAGTACTGTCAGGAATAATAATTACATGAACCATTTTTAGACTACAAGTGATTTAGACACACATTGGTCAATGTCAATATTTATACTGAACACAATTTATAGTGATTATGATTTTTATTGACTGTAATTGATAGTAGCCATGGTTAGTAGGAGCAATGTATACTGGGTGTGTTTTATAGCACGCTCAATTTTATAGGTGCGATTAGTAGACGCGTTTGATACTGGGCGCGTTTTATACTGATTATGATTTATACTGAGCGCGATTTTTACTAGAAGCGATTTTTACCAGGTGTAATTGATAGCAGGCGCTATTCATACGCAACTCAATTGATAGTAGGCGTAATTGATATTAGGCGCAATTGATAGTAGGCACAATTAATAGTAGGCGCAATAGACAGTAGGCGCAATTGGTAGTAGACGTAATTGATAGTAGGCGCGATTGATAGTAGGCGCGATTAGTAATAGTAGGCGCGATTAGTAATAGGCGTGATTGGTAGAAGACGCAATTGGTAGTAGGCGGTATTAACAGTAGGCGCGATTGGTAGTAGGCGCAATTAGTAATAGGCGCAATTGATAGTAGGCACAATTAACAGTAGGCGCGATTGGTAGTAGGCGCAATTGACAGTAGGCGCGATTGGTAGTGACGTAATTGATAGTAGGCGCGATTGACAGTAGGCGCGATTAGTAGTAGGCGCAAATGGTAGTAGGCGCGATTGGTAGTCGGCGCAATTGATAGTAGGCGCAATTGACAGTAGGCGCGAATGGTAGTGGGCGTAATTGATAGTAGGCACTATTGATAGTAGGTGCAAATGATAGTAGGCGCAATTGGTAGTAGGCGTGATTGGTAGAAGGCGCGATTGGTAGTAGGCGCAATTGACGGTAGGCGCAATTGGTAGTAGGTGCTATTTTTAGAAGATGCAATTGGTAGTAGGCGCAATTGATAGTAGGCGCGATTGGTAGTATGTGCAATTGATAGAAGGCGCGTTTGGTAGTAGGCGCAATTAATAGTAGGCTCAATTGACAGTAGGCGCAATAGTAGATGCTATTGATAGTAGGCGCTAGTAGTGTGTTTGTACGGGTTCAAGACCCTCCTCCTCCTCACCCTCCTCACAAGATATCGGCCGTAGCTTAACTTAACATAGCCTAACCTAATAAGATGGCGGCCATAGCTTAACTTAACCTAGCCTAACCTAACCTAACCTAATCTAACCTAACCTAACCTACGAGGTGTGCTCAAAAAGTTCCAAAATGGCTGCCGTAGCTTAACTTAACCTTTGATTGATCCCTGTTGATTGATCCCTTTTCATTGATCTCTGTTGATGCATCCATTTGGACTGGTCCCTGTTGACCAGCCCCTGTTGACTAGCCCCTTTGGACGGGTCCTTTTGGAAGGGAGTCATTTTTACGGGTCCCTGAGGACGGGTCCTTGTGTCAACATCTCTATATAGCTACCACACTCTACATCCAAGGCTATCTGTTTTACATATTATAACCTTGGTCTACCTCTACAGTTCTTGTCCTCAACCCTTTATTCTATAACTAAGCTTGCTATTCCTGGGTGTCTTAGTATGTGTCCTACCAACCTATCGCCATAACGAATAGAATATAAAGTGTGATCTCTTCTCCCTCAATAGCATGTAATGAAAACGGATCGGGTTGGCACTCGCCGCTACGCAACGCTACAGTCGACTTGAGATTGTTGATTTCCACATATGTTTATGTGTTTATGAGCGATATATTAAGTATTTAATCGGTCGAAGGGTTTTGGTGGTGTTCTGTGCAAACGTTTATTGATGGACAAGTGCTTACACTATTGTTGTTTGAGTCTTCAGTCTTTTGACTGGTTTGATGCAGCACTCCATGCGTCCCTGTCCTGAGCTAATCGTTTCATCTCTACATAGCTACCACACCCTACATCCGAGGCAATCTGTTTAACATATTCTAACCTTGGTCTACCCCTACAGTTCTTGTCCTCGACCCTTCCTTCCATAACTAAGCTTGCTATTCCTGGGTGTCTTAGTATGTGTCCTACCAACCTATCTCTTCTCTTCATTAGTAGTCGCCAGAAACATCTCTCCTCTCCCACTCACCTTAATACCTCGTCGTTTGTAACCTTATCTACCCATCTGATCTTCATCATTCTCCTGTAACACCACATTTCAAATGCCTCAATTCTCCTCTTTTCTGCTGCACCAATAGTCCAAGTTTCACTTCCATAGAGCGCCACTCTCCAGACAAAGGCTTTCAAAAATGACTTCCTAATACCTAAATCTATATTCGATGTCAACAGATTCCTTTTTGTAGAAAGGCTTTCCTTGGCTGAGCCAACTTACTTTTTATATCCTCTTTGCTTCGTCCATCACTGGTTATTCTGCTTCCTAAGTAACAGAAGTCTCCTACTTCCTTCAGCTTTTCACCTGCCAACTTGATCTCCATAGAGGTTTCTGATTTATTTCGGCTGCATTCCAGTATTTTTGTTTTACATTTATTAATTTTCATCATGAAGTCCTTCCGTAAGACGGAATCCATACCATTCAAAAACTCATTGAAATCCTCAGGCTTGTCGGCCAAGATGACGATGTCATCAGCAAATCTCAGAGTTGAAATTATTTCTCCTTGAATCTTCACTATTACTTCATAGTATTAATACCTGAAATGCTATTGTAGGAAGCATTAACTGAAATGGAATTTAATTTCTTGTCGTGTGTTGACGTTATCTTCGTGTGTTTTTTTATTGTTATTTAATGTAAGTAAAGAGCAGTTTAGCCCTTACATTTTCATGAGTGCTTAATGTGAGTAGTGAAGATGCCTTGCTCTTTTGTACCAGGATGCAGATCTAGCTATGGGGACAGTAAAGAGGTCAGACGGTTTTTCAAACCTCCTAAAGATTAGGAACGTTTTATCAAGTGCAAAGGGGCCATACCAGGGAAGGATAGGGAACTTACTGAAAAGTCCTACATCTGTGATGCTCAATTTTCAGAAGATTTAATTGTTAAATTTGACAAATTTGTGATAGAAGGGAAGGAAGTATTATTTCTCCCAAGAACCAACACTGGCGATTGAAAGACTATTCTGTTCCACATATATTTCCGATTGTCCAGTATGGTGTAAATAAAAATGCTCTTGATGCCATTAAAGACTACTTCTGTGAAGAAAGGGATGAGAATAAAAAGACAATGAGTTAAAAAAAAACATATGTACCGTAATTCTGAAGGAGGCGTGATCAGTTTTAGACAATAGCCTACTCTATGAAGGGGTCATGACTATGCCTTCTATGTCTGTTTAATGTGAAGTTCTTCTGAAATGATGGTAGTTTACTGATTTTGGTGTTTGTGGAGTGAAATTTATGGTTATTACGGAATTTTATAGTAATCTACGGTAAAGTTGAAAGTTGCGATCGTACGGCTTTTTTTTCTGTGTTGCAGGTCTGTTAAGGGAATGTAAAAAGTGTAACAATGTGAAGAAATCCTTTCTGATAGCAAGGTTAATTGTTCCGTTCTTTTTTTTAATTTACCGATAGCTGGCAAAACTAATTGCATTTTGAACTTGCTCTCTGTCTTCGCTTATTTTCGAAACTGGACTATTACAGGAGACGACTTATTAAATTATAATTGGGCACAGTAAAGTAAATGAGATGTCGGACTTATTAGCGCCTATGAGGACATCTTGCGGTGTTTTAACATGTAAAACAGGTCGCAAGGTTTTAAAAGTCTCGTAAGCGCCAACGCTAACATACATCACAGAACGGAGTCAGCGCTGCGCTGCGGCGGACCAGGCGTACTAGGCCAGTGATATCACTTTTTATTCTATTCGTTATGCAATCGCTTTACTTCATTAGCAGTTGCCAGAAATATCTCTCCTCTCCCACTTGTCTTAATACCTCCTTTGTTTGTAACCTTATTTACCCATTTAATCTTCATCATTCTCCTGTAACACCACATTTCAAACACTTCAATTTCCACTTTTCTGCTACACCAATAGTCCAAGTTTCACTTTCATAGAGTGTCACGCTCCAGACAAAGGTCTTCAAAGATGACTCCCTAATACCTAAATCTATATTCAATGTCAACAAAATTTGTAGAAATGCTTTCCTTGCCGGAGCTACATAAGAATCCTAATCGTCTCTGGTGTAATGTCTTGTTTTGCAAACATAGTTGCTCAGTAGGTCTATGCATTTGTTGTATATAACCCAAATTAGCAGACAGTTTTTCTAAAACCCTACTCACTGGTCAATAACAAGCATAGTCGCCAAAGGGTTTCGTTGGTATGTAGTTAACTCATGTCTGGTTAGTCAATTCTTATTTCAAGGCCAGTCAACACCTAAAAAATCATCTTAACATATTGTCTAATTATCTTTCTATTTGCATACCAGTGTCTGATGAATAGTCAATATTAGTTTGGTCTTTACCTAAAATCTAAAATCCAATATCAAATTTCTAAAATCTAATACAAAAAAATTATAGTATAGAAAACATAATTCCAAGTAATACAAATCCTTATATGTTTTTCTTTAATAATTAGTTACCGAAAATTTAAAGTCATGACATTATGGTTTGGTCTTTTTGTAAAATCTAAAATCTAAAATGTAAATTCTAAAATCTAAAGTCTAAAATCAAAAACAGATCAAAAATCTTACTTGCATTAACTGTATATTGAACCCAGTCCACCTTTATATTTGTAATCCAAGTAATAATTTGAACAAAAATACAAGTGAAATTAGTCTTAAAACATTATCCCTGCTTTTTATATGTTTTTGACATGCGTGTTAACCTAAAATCAAACCCTGGTCTACCTTAGTCAAAGGCTAATCAGCTTAACCACTGCACCACCATAACCGTCTTTCTTAGTTTGGTTCGTTCTAAGCCTTAAAGCTAAAAATTGAGTTAAGACCTCTAGTGCAAGAGCCAAAAGTGCTTGCCACTGCAGCACAAAATGGTTAGCAAGTAACATTACACATCCGAAAAGGATTGTATTGTTTCGGTTTGGTTCAGTGTAATCACCATCTGGTTTTCTTAGCTACCCTCATTAACCAATCAATTAAAGATAGTCTACTCTTAATTCTTGAATCAATAAATTTGATTTTGTACACACCGTTTGTCATGTCATGCCTGAAACCTATACTCCCTATGTACTGCGGTCAGGTTTAAAAACAAGTTTCAATGTTTAAAGACTTGTCAGTCACCATACGTGTAGCCTACAATAATTCTTTCTCTACCTAGCTATGTTTCATCACTCACCATAAACATCTAACATTATGGGTTTGCAATATATTAGGAGAAACAAAAGTCCATGACCTTGTTGTTTTCAATCTTTTTGGGAAAATTCATAAGCCATAAAAAGAAAGCGTCATGTCAAGTTCTAGGACACCTTATGTGTCCAAATCCCATTATTAGTTTATAAAATTTCAAAACAGTAACCTTGCCGTTTAGGGATATTTAAATAAATGCATGCATCATAGGAAAAATCATAAAAAAATATTCTTAAAACAGTCGTCGCATGACCCTCTTCAATCAATGCTTCACAAAATATCGATTCATCCATTGGACATGGTCACCGTGGTCGGCGACATGCTTGTTTAAACACAACCGGTACTGTCTCTCTCTACTGAAAGAATATAAAAATAAATTCAAAAGTTAAAAATCTAAATTTTCAGAAGGTGTGGTTAGGCTCTTTGTCAAAATTTCTAAAAGTAAATAATAAATTCATGAAGGGATTGTCACCCTGAGTCTTATAACACCTCATGTGTCCAAATCTGATTATTGGTTTCCCCTTATTCCCTGTAAAATCTACATTCATTGTTTTAGGGGCAAAATAACCGATCATGGTAAGAGAGTATTTAATGACCAATTTTTTGAGCTATCATACTTAATTTTAGGGTTCTTATTTTCCAATATATCGATTTTTCAATTTTGGGGTAGTTTTAAACCCCCCCCCCCCCCCTACTATTTTTCATCAAAAACAAAAGATCTTAGGTTCATTTATCATTTTTAGGTGTTTAACACCTTTTCCACTGTAAAATCACCATTCACTGTTTTAGGGATGAAATGACCTATCGCGGTAAAAGCATATATTATGACCTATTTTTAAAGCTATCACGCATAATATTAGGGTTCTTAGTTTCCAAGATATCGATTTTTCAATTGGGTGGGGGGTGGGGATAGTTTCACTCCCCAAAGGAGGACATCGCCCCAATTGCTAGGACCTCTCATACAAGTCACTAGCATGATTGGTCCTACAATCCCAGGTCCTACAATACCTCATACAAGTTCCTAGCCTTATTGGTCCGTGAGATATTAACAGCATCAACAAAAATAGTTAAGTTCTTTGGCACAATTTGGATAAATTCATGGGCCAGTCCATAGGGATCAGTTCAAAGGGGCCGGTCCAAAGGAATTAGTCAAAAGGACCTGTCAACAGGGACCCATCAACAAGGACCCGTCAACAATGACCTGTCAAAAATGACATGTCAGCAATGACCTATCAACAGGGATCCGTCCACAGGGACTCGTCAACAATGACAGGGGCTCTCGCCTCAAAGCCTGACATGCCCCTCTTTCATTATTGGTTTGCCTATCGATAAGCGCCGCTTGGAATACTTTTTGATCACCCCTCGTGGGATGGGTAATGTTAGGTTAGACTACAATCACCATATTTAAAAATCTCGCCCTCTCACAAAAGCCATGAGTGGACATGCGTAAGAACAAAAAAAACAAGCATGTTAAATCATAGTGGCTTTCCACCGTACACTTGTCTCTTGTGTGGAACAACGTTTAATTTCATATTAGCATTCAAACTCCCACATGTTGCACTTGAAAAGCGAGATTTTCTAAAAAATTAAAATTTTACCCCCTAGTGGGGACAGGTTTTATTTTGGGGTGGAAATATGTTGTCCATTGGAAAGGGGGTGTCAGCCCGAGTTCAACGACACCTCATTCGTAAAATTCTGACCATGCGTTCGAGAGCTATCGCACCGCCGTCATCTTGGCGGTGGGGCGGTGGCGGTGGGGCGGTGGCGGTGGGGCCAGAACTACTAAAAACCACTACTCTTGCAAAGTATGCACTTTAATGTCCCATTTAAACTTTTGCGGGGTTCGCTCTGAGTGTTTAAAGCGAGAGAACTAGCAATACGGCGTTCACTAGACCTAGTTGGGTAACCAGTGGCGTTTGACTTAAGTTTAGACGAGCTGGACCCGGGGTTTTGGGTACTAGACGCTACGTGTTCGGTTTTAGATTTAAGAGACAGTAATTCAAGTTTAGAGCTAGGAGAAGAGGGTTCACTTTGATTAGCTATAGCAGTTAAGAATTGGCATCTAGTATTTATGAAGGTGACTAAATGCTCATACGAGTAATTGTCGTCTTTGGAAAGTTCCATTTCCCAAGCCTTGAGGGTAGCAACATCGACTTTAGAAACCACTAAATGTATTAGGAAAGTGTCCCAGTGGTCAGTGGGTTGATCTAATTGGGATAGAGCTTTAACGTGAAGTTGTATTTTATCAATGAGGGTACGCAGACTAGTGACGTCATTGTGCTGTGACGCAGGCAAATTGAATAGAGCCTTCATGTGGCGTTGAATACGTAGCCGTAAATTACCGTATCTTTCCTTCAACAAGTTAAAGGCAATGGGGTAGTTTTCAGCACTTAATGGGAGTGCTTCAACTAACTGCAGGGCTTGACCTTGTAGCATAGATCGCAAAAAATGAAACTTGTAAATGATTTGAATGTCTTCATTTCCATGAACTAGAGAACAAAATAGTTCGTAAAAAGAATCCCAAGTAGATTCGTCTCCTGAGAAGTGGGGTAGATTAATCTTAGGTAGAATTGGTTTGGGCTTGTGAGTGCCCTCACGAGAAAAGGTTTGTTGTTCGTGAAGGGAATCAAGAACAGAACCGTCCTTTTTCTGTTCTTCTTCGAGTTGGCGTATTATTTTCAAGGCGGAGGCTATACCGTCGTAGTATTGATTTTCTACCTCTACTCGATCATAAGTTTAATTGAGAATGCAGGTTTTGATTTCGGTTTGAATAGTACAATAGTTTTCATAAGAACGTTCATAGTCCTTTACGCGATGTTTTAACAAATCTAATTGAGCTTCTGAGGGATCTAATTATTTGAAGTATTTTCGGAATCGTGTAAGTTGCCCTTTATAAGAAGCTCGTTTGGAAGTAAGTTTTTCATCCTTGCCGTCCTTATCTTTATCTGTGGAAGGCATGGTGAAATAGGTAAATTGAAGTATAACTTACGCAACTGAGGAACCTTGGAAAAGCTGTCAGACTGGCAGCAGCAAACAAGTTGAACGGGAGAAATGCACCAAAGGAGACAGAAGCAACCCCTTTCCACCTCACCAGCTTTGCACTGCGAAGTTATAGCTGAAACATTCAAAGTAAATATTAATGATTTGCAAAATATTGGCAAATGGACTCTCCCGGGTTTCTGGGACCAAAGATTGGGTAGGTTTTTGCTAGAAATTAACCTTACCCACAAGGGAAGATGAAGAGAGAAGTAAAGGGAAGTGGGTTTCGGACTGAGGAACAAGTGTGGATAATAGGACGAAAGTCCAACATCAAATACAAACAATTTTTAGAGAAAAGTGTCACCGCAAAGCCCGTGAAATTACTAGAGTGAGTGGGGACCCGAACACAGCTAACAGGAATCGCAGCTAGAGCTTGGGCTATTTGCGGGTGAAAGGAGGTGATACCTTCCCTTCCAAGCCAAGATTCGGCTACTATGGGGAAGGGTGGTGGTCTGGCAAAGAAAGAAATGATGAGTTTACTATGTATCTTTTCAAAAGAGTTTGTTTTAAACAAATATTTTGAAGAATACAAATAGTTGGAATTGGCTGTGATGTTTTAATTGTAGAATTTCTAGAAAGCGACCGAATGTTTCCAGGAAGGGTAGGGATGAAGCAATTATAGCCTTGTGAATAATTTTGGTAAGAGCACCAAAAGTTGCATTTAGGAATGGCTAAGCTTTTGCCCAGCAAAGCGCCGACGAAAAGTTTAGACAATGAGAAAAACTTAAATTTGGAAAACCAACCATAAGTTGTAGAGAAAATCTCAACAAGCAGGAAGCTGGCGGAGCGAGCTATGCTTGCCTTACTAGCCAGTTAGAATTAGCTATCAAAGCTAAGAGAGGATTTAATAAGTTTGTGACTAAGAGTTTTTGCTCAAATGCAACAAATAGTGGAACCGTTATTAATTTGATTTGTGAGTTTTCTAAATTTAAACCCATAGGAAGAGTAGGGGAAGACAGGATCTTGCCTAATCGTTATTTTACAGAAAATAATAAAGCAAAAGGATAAAGTTGTATTTATTTGACAATGCATAAAAGGTGATCAATTTGACACATATATAATGTGATCTTTTAAACCATTGGGGTCGCAGACCTCCTAAAATCATTTAAAGCTTGCACTAGGCAATTGACCATTTTTTGGTTTGGAACCTTTTATAAGCACTAAATTCTTCATAAGATTTTGAAATGGTGCTAAGATTAACAAATTGAAAATTTAAAGATAATTAACGTAATTAAAGCTAAATAATAAATCAAGTACAAGGTGTGTACTTTAAGAATTCCTAGACGCGCATCTTAAAAATATGAACAAATAACAACTTTGAAAGTAACAACAAAAACAGGTAGAAATGAAATAGAAGTTTCTATAACTTCTTATATTGATGCAGAATTACTTTTATAGTTTATACAAATAGGGCAGGTCACTTATTGTGAAACCTGAAGAGAAAAATTAAGATGAAGTTGCTAGAATTTCTATATTTAAACAGGATCACGAGGAAAAAATGGGGCCAGTTACCCTTTCATGAAACCTGGATTAAAGAGATTAATGAAAGGTTTAGTACTTAGAACATAACCCGTTCTTGTACTAGCAAGAAAAGAAAATAGGTTGATAAGCAGTTTCTAACTGCTGGTATTTAAACAGAATGAATAAGTTGTAAAAGGAGACAAGTTGGGAGGGCGCCTATGGTTTGGCGAGGCCTCGTTGCAAAATACATAAATTTAAAGATTAACCTAATTTTTAGTAAAGAGGGCTTGAGGGAGAGGAAATAGGAACTTTGTGGAGAAAGTTCTTGGCCTATTTTATTATTTCGGACGAGCGCGACGCGGATGAGAAGTCGAACGAGCACTGTTTCACTATAGTCTATTGACGTGGTTGAAAAGTTCACTATTGTAGCACAGAAAGTTTATAGAAAGGAAAGTTATTGCGATGGTGGAAAATAACTAGTTGCATTTGATTAGCGAGAGTCTATTGCGTTGAAAAATTTGTAGGTTATAGTTGAATGCAGCAGCCAAATTCCCACGAAGGAAGAAAAATTAGGTGTTGATTAGCTGTTCATAAGGAAAATTCCTTGGTTAGAAAAAGTATTCCCATATGTGAGTGGAAAAGACTAGAAGGTTTAACTTGTAGATGAATTGTTTGGCATGGAAAATTCCAGAACAATCATAACTGTTGAAATGGGCAAAAAAAAGTCCAGCGGTGGAGCGAGCTAAGTTTTCTACAGACAGTGGGTAATTTAACGATGTCCCACGTTGTGAGAAAATATTTCAGTTAATATGCATAAGAAATGCTGCTTCATTTTAAGATTAGCTTAGATAGACAAAGCCCAACATCGAAAATCCCGCCAAGATGGTTATTGCCCCACATTTCACAATTTCACACTGTCTGTAAAATGATGGTTAAAAAGCATGTAGCTATTTAAAAGCAATTAAAATGAGTTGAAGAACGTTGAAGTAGTACTGATCTCATTTCTGATGAACGGCGATTCTCTCGTTGACCGTTAGTTAAGATCTGGACATGGCGTCCGATTTAAAAGTTTGTCTCTCGAGGAGAGGAGACGAGCTCTTGGTAAGCTCCGACTGGAAGTCTTGACGACTGTAGCACAAGTGAGGCCAGCTCAACGAAGCTCGGAGGGACCAGGGATGGAAAAAAGAGTGGGGGTAGGAGACAAAGGAAAAATTGAGGAACTTCAGAGATTCGCTGCTAGATGACGCTGGGTGGGTCATGGAAGATATATATCTAGAACAGACTCACAGGTAATATAAGCAAAGTACACCAACAAAGAGAAACCAGGAGATCACTGTTGGTGTTTGCGAAAAAAGGAAGTAATGAAATAAAGCAAAGAGCAGCAAAAGCTCACTCTGTCTTACCGTGAATTCCAAAGATTTCATCACACGGCTAACACACCTGGTTCCATACTAATAAATGAAATTCTTTCAAAATTGGCACATATATAGATCATAATATTTCAATTTAAGATTGAGCATCCCTTTATGGCAGTGTCACCAACCTAATTTTTCGCATGCTGATAAAATTCAACACTTAACTACATGTAACGTGCATATTATCTTTTGGGCCTCAGTCAAATTTTGCATGTGCATTGTGTACCTTGAGAGATGGAACTAAGAATTTATTTACAGTCGCTAGGTCTGCCAACTGTTGATATATGGTCTCAATAATTTTAAAGAGAGTAGGCTCTTTAGTTCGTCACGGAACTACTTGTTTTTTTAAATTAAATGTGACAGCAGTAATAATTTCTTCAGACTTGTTCGCTATCATTCTGTAACCACTGTTCGACGTAATTTTCATCGGCATCTGCACATCCAGGAACTCTTTTCAGGAGGCCGAGTAAGTTTTTTCGCCCTGACAGAGTGTGGCTGAGTTTTCGGGACTGCCGGGTTATCGAGTGCCGAGTTTTCGGGACTCAACTGTAGGCCTATAGCCTACTTTCCAAATTGAACTCTTTCGGAAAAAATGAAAAAAGAATACCATATTTTGTTTTGACCATAAAAACAATGAGACATTTCTTTTGAGAGTATATATTATGATTTAGGATTTTTAGTTGTGGAAGTATAGCCTACTTTCCAAATTGAACTTTTTTGAAGAAAAAAAATCTGTTTTGTTCTAACGATAAAGGGTATATAGTGAGCCCGTCTGAGGAGCTGTCAGGGTTGCCAACAACCGAAGTGACTTCCCAGACACCTCACCTGCCGCAGACATGTGCCGAAAGGACCGGATGTACTTCTTATAAGCAAGAGCGTCACGAGAATCTATGCTCCTGGGGTTCTAGGGTAACATGGTGGCTAAAGTCATAGACAACCCAAGAAGTACACCCAAAACAACAAAACTAATAAATGAGAACATCCAGACTTAAGTAAAACTCGTGAAAATTTTATTTTAAAATAGACAAACCCCTATCCTAGTTCGGAGGGGTTGTTTCGAATAGTCCGCAAGCTAATAATAAAAAAAATAAAGATCCAGGCCCTAACTGTAAACTTAGTTAAACCCTCACGAAAATTCTAAATACAAAAGGTTAAGCAACAACAACAAAGCTAGGAAAATGGTACGTAAAGAAACCCTACTCAAGTTACAAAAGATCAAGTTAATAACTGAATTTACATTTAACAGGGTAGCAAAGCAAAACTAAGTTATGATGGTATCAGTTCCTTATTTACATTTAACGTTAATCAATTTAGCTAGGTCCTAACAATGAATACAAAATTTACGGCGATGACGTCCGTAAGCAAAAACAATGCAGTCAAATCTACATGACAGCCAAGAAAAGAACATTAATGACACTCTTACAACTACGTGATCATCAACACAGAGAAAGGTACACAAGGGATTACACACATAAGAAATAAATAAGACACTAGACAACAGTTTCATATTATTACCCTGCCTACACGTTTTGGAATACTGTTTGTACCCAAATTCATTTACGTGCATGTTTGTTAGGTTGGTAATTGCGTAGTTATAACCACGACTTACATTACTTGAGTGTCGTGCTCCACCTAGTACGAACTAATGGTCAAGCGCACTCCGTCATCTCAAGATTGTGTGTTCTGTCCTATGTCATTCCCGCTAGGAAATGATTCACATCAAGGGCGTCGGTCAGCAAGCTCAAAATGTAAATCCAAGAATATAATTAACAATTTTTTAATAATCAAATTCATTTAGAATAATTACTCTCGTGATTATTAAATCGTAGGTTTAAGTTTTATTGTAGGTTTATGATGATAGAGCTGACGATCCTAGACACCTGGGATAAGCAGTAGCTTCTCCAGCGAGATCATTTACTTGCTATAACATCGACATAAAAGTCGGAATACCTTCCACGTGCTCCTAATGCTTGGACAATACAATAACACACATTGTTAGTGGCGCTCGGCACATCTAAAGAACTTTCGGGTAGGCCTGGGAAATACATCAGCTACCTCCCGGCAACAACAAGGTCTCAGAACTGAGTCTGGAGATTAGTGCTCTACTAGCACAAAATACCGTAAATATAGCCCCCAAACACGGTGTCTTACACTAGTCAATAACAGAAAATAAACCTCATATAAATTTATAACACTCTCAAAACAGTGTCAAACATAGTCGCTATTCAGAGCGATCAAAACATTAGACTCAGGTGGTCATCCATTACCAGAGCATAAACATCTGATTTAACAAAATGGCTTCCAAACTTGAAACAAATAATGAAAAGCAAATCATAACAGTAACTCAATGCTGAAGCACCAATCAAGGGTCTACATTTATTCTGTCTCAATTCCGTGTGCTGGTGGCTTCTGGGTAAGCTCATACCTGTTCTGTCACTGAGCTCGCGCACACTACATTCATTGCGCCTGGTAATTTATAACAAACTTTGATCATTGTAGGCAGTAGTTCTCTCAAAAGAAAGTCCTAATATGAACTGGCCTGTGGCTTGTGCCAATATAACAGTAAATAACAACACATTTACTACGTAGAAATACGCAGTACAAACAGACGTCATGTCTTCAATAACAAACAGTAGTAAAAGAAAGAGATGTCACTCCCTCGGAGTGCTTTAGCTTGACAGATATGTCACTTCAAGTAATATTTATACTTTCAAATAACACAAATCCTCTGTCTAAAATCATTGGACACAAATTATACGATAAATGGGCAAAATCTCACATCTGCTGAGTTTGCTAATGATACGTTATTAGTCCAGGGTTCGATGCTCTAGTAGCATACTAATTAATCCCTGACTTTTGTTTTTCACCAAGAACTTATGTGGCGTCAAAGCTCACTATAATGAAAAATCACAGTATAATTACAAAACTGATGGCTTCTGTCGGCCATCAACCGATACGACCTGCCTAAGCAAGTCAGTGGCGTGACGTGAAATTACCAAAATTGAGGCGTCACAAAAAATAACCACTAAAATGACGGCTGTCCATCATCTCAAACAAAAGTACAAAATCCCATACTAGGATTGACCAAAGTAGCATAGCAGCTACGGTCAAGTTTAGGTAGCAATAGACATGACGTCTACGACGTTCAAAATAATGCACCGATTGAACCATGTAATGACAAAGCATGAGTGCTAAGCTACAAAATCCCTACCTATTTGGCTGTCAAGTTGAGTTCGGTTGATTTAACTAACAACTCTACCACAAAAAGACCCGTAAATGGGAGAAGGAACAGACTCACAGACTACATCATCTTTACCTCATTCGCTCCGGAACTGAGGGGTAAAATATCCTCTGGTTTCGAGATACGGGTTATCCAAACTAGGCTTTCAATCCAAGCCTTATCCATTACCAGGTACTTGCTGCGTCCTCGTGGTCGACTCAAAGATTTCTTTTCTATGGTAGCGGCCCTTATCCAGGCGCGAACACGTTCATCCTCATCAACAGGCTGGTTCATCCGTCATGTTGTAATTCCTCCTCTGAACGGCTTCTTCACATTATGGGGGTCTACTCTATAACTCCCATGGTAGATAAGCGTTGATCTATTTCACTCACGTGGGCAGTTGAAATATGCATGTTACACACGTGGAATCACAGTTTTTAAGATTACACAAATAGGGGATATTGAAAGATTCACTGAAGTTACAGAGTGGT
Source organism: Meconema thalassinum (assembly GCA_946902985.2). Classification (NCBI taxonomy): domain Eukaryota; kingdom Metazoa; phylum Arthropoda; class Insecta; order Orthoptera; family Tettigoniidae; genus Meconema; species Meconema thalassinum. The sequence continues at coordinate 446,052,343 of OX336389.2, forward strand.
GCAGACTTTATATCAAATTGGCCATTAACTCTCTGCTTTTCACAGATTCTAAAGCGCCTACTTGGTGTAATCTCACAGAATTTATAACTGTACAAATCACATGGAATCTTAATAATCCATGGTCGAAAAATGTTCGCGTTACAAGCGATAATGTTTTCGGGAGCAGTGGTGTTGAAATAAACCACATAAGATGATTTCAGTTCACAAACTTCGGGTATTTTTACGTCCCTTGCGGACATAGATTTTGTCGGCCTCGTGGTCTGAAATGTGGTGTTCCACGACGACGAAAATATGGTAAAGTGATATACAACTTTCACAATTTTCACAATTATATCTGCAACGCTGTCACCGATAATTATACTTCCTCGCCTCGTGGGCGGACTATTCCTCGTCTTTCAGGACGGACTGTAACACGCGTCCAGTGTGGACGGTCCAAACTCGGGTGTGTGTGAGTTGCTCTTGCCTGCTGGGATGCATTAGACACGTGAGTCGTTGAGCAACTAACTTCTTCCGCTTCGCACATCTGTGACGTGAAATACCTTTACCTTAATATAAAATACATTCACCAGAATGTTGAGAAAAATGCAGAATTATTTGATGATATAATCTGAGCATTGTGAAGAGTAGAAACATATTAACAAATACTCAGATAAATAATTCGGAGATTTCTGCGAAGTCAAGATCACTACCATCATCATATCCGGCCATGTGCTGGTCTCCGGGTGCGTTCTAAGACAATGCATGACATTTGCAAATGTGTTCCAAAGAATAATATCACTGAGCATGAGCTCTACAGGCTCATATGCCTCTCCGTCGGTTCAAATAAAAATGAAGGGATGCATTTTTATTTGATTCGAAGTCCAAATCCAGCTTGGTGATATTTTTTTAAATTGGCTGCGTTTGACGTGCCGATACGTTCGCCTGTCTGAAGATCCTCTATAACATAACTTCCGTTATTCAAGGGTTCTTGAACAGGATTAGACCCATAATATAATGACAGGAACTTCCCATATACTCTGTCCATAGGACTCGAAATTCCGGGTTTCCTGAAGAGAACGAGATCTCCCGTGACGAGTGTCTCTCTGATTTTCTTGTGTCTCATCCTTCTCAGGCATTTCGCAGCTTGCCTTTCCAATGCATTCCTAGCAGCGATAAGTTTGCTTGCATGCGAGGGTTGTAAACAAGGTGGTGTATTTTTGCAAATACACGGAAAGAAAGAATTAGCTTTTGCTGTTCATTACTTTATATCAGTCCGTTTATTTAAATTTCTTTCCCGCACACACCAACATCGAACTGTTACCTCCCGTTTGCCCCGTGCATTTGTTCATTTTTTCTGTCAGTTTATTACAGAAACGCATATTCCGCTGAACCAGCCTGACAGCGTCCCATCGCTGCCTTCCGAACTTCCATTGCTTCAAACCATGAAGACTTCTACACTAATCCGCTGGGCGTCGTGTTCTTCACCAACCAACTACTCCATGAAGACACCGCTCCAAGAATTTTATTTTTGTAAAAGATTTTTCATGTTTATGTGTAACCTTTTTGTTCCTCCCCTCACTCGCCCGCTTCCCCCTCTTCTCCCCTCCTCCTACTGCTCTCTCCTCCGCACGCGCAGCCCGCTCGCTCGGTCACTTCAGTTCAACACTTCGTCTCGACTTGTCTCCGCGTCGTGAGCATCCGGTCACACTCTCAGTGCACTCAACTTCTTGTTGGACATGCCGTCTAGGCTAGTGCTTTCTCTGCGTCTAGCAGCCCTCACTTGTACGTCGAAAGTCGACCTCGTCAGTTAGAGCTCCTGTCAAGCTCGCCTCCTCAACTCGAGAGACAAACTTTTAAATTCTACGCCGTGTAAAAATTTTAGTATCAACCGTCAAAGGGAACATCACCTTCGCCATGAAGCAAAGCTAAGTACTACTTCTAAGTTCTTCAACTTATTTTAATCGATTTTAAATAGCTACATGCTTTTTAATGATCATTTTATAGGCAGTGTGAGATTTCTATATTTGGGGCAATAATCATCCTTCGCGGGATTTTCTATGTTGGGCTTTTGTCTATCTAAGCCAATCTTAACAGGAAGCAGCATTTCTTATGCTTATTAAATGAGAGATTTTCTCACAACGTGGGATACCATTAAATTACCCACTATCTATAAAATACTTAGCTCGTTCCACCGCTGGACTAACTTTTGCCCTATTCTTCAGTCATGATTGCTCTGGAACCTTCCAGAATCTGCACTCTATCTACCAGTTATACTGTCATGTATTTTCCACTCACATGTGGGAATACTTTTTCATACTAAGGAATCTTCCTTATGAACTACTAATCAATATCTAATTTTTCTTCCTCCGTTGGGATTTTCTCTGGCGCATTCAACTATAATCTACAACTTTCTCAAGCAATAGACTCTCGCAAATCTAGTGTAACTAGTTATTTTCCATCATTGCAATAACTTTCTTTGCCATACACTTTTTGTGCTACTACAGTGAACTTTTCATCTATTTCAACAGACTATAGTGAGAAACAGTGCTTGTTCAACATTTCATCCGCGTCGCGTTCGTCCGAATACTATAAATACGGTCATGAACACTTATCCTCAATCCCATTTGATCTTTCCCAAACCCCTTACTAACAAACCAAAATAATAAAATTGTTACTTTAGGTCTTTTTTCAATGAGGTGTCACTCTCAATTAGAGCCCTCTCTTATTTGCCACTTGTATAAAGAATTAATTTCTGTAAAACGTCGTGTCTAGTACACGCTTTAAATTATATTGTTTCTCCCTTCTAATTAGGGAATACAATCCTTTCAACTCATAAGTGAGTTATCTCTAGGTTTCACGAAAGGGAAATTTGCCCCATTTGTCTCGTGATCCCTACTTAAACATAGGAATTCTAGAAACTTCCTTTCGATTGTTCTCTTCAGGTTTCACAATAAGTGACCTGCCCTATTTGCATAATCCAACCAAGTATTTCTGTATTAATATAAGAAGTCATAGAAACTTCTATTTTATTCTTCCTGCTTTTCGTTGTTGTTACTTCCGAAGTTGTTACTCTTTCTAAGATATTTACATAGAAATTCTTAAAAGTACACACCTTGTACTTGATTTATTGTCTAACTTTAATTACGTTAGTTATCTTTAAATTTTTCATTTATTTATCTTCGTCATTTCAAAATCTTACGAAGATTTTAAAATATATAAAAGGTTTGAAACCAAAAGAATTGTTAATTGCCTGGCGCAAGCTTTAGATGTTTCGGAGGTCTGTGACCCCATTTGTTACAAAATCAAAATTATATATTTGTTACAAAAACTACTACCCAACATTGTTAAATAAATTAAATATTTGTTTTTGGATTTATCATTTCTCAAACATAACGGTTAGGCAAGGTCCTGTTTTCCTTGACTCTTCCCACTTAATGCAAATAAATCTATTGATAGGGTTTTCACCACTTGTTGCATTTGAGCAAAAACTCATAGTTGGTAATTTAGTAAAGTCTCTCTTAGCTTTAATAGCTAATTCTAACTGGCCAGTAAGACAAGCATAGCTCGCTACGCCAGCTTACTGCTTGTGGAGATTCTCTCCATCACTTATGGTTGGCTTTTCAAACTATAAGTGTTTCTCATTGTCTAAACTTTTAGTCGGCCCCTTGCTGGGTAAAAGCTCAGCCATTTCTAAATGCAACTATAGGTATACCTACCAAAATTATTCCCAAAGGTATAATTGCTTTATCCCTATCCTTCTTGGAAGCATTTGGTCGCTCTTTAGAAATTCTACAATTTCAAAAACTAAAAATATCGAAACCGATTCAAATTATTGGCATTCTTCAAATTACTTGTTTAGAAACAAACTCCTTTGAACAGATACACAATAAATCTGTTACTCTTTGTCTTGCCAGACCATCACCCTTCCCCATAGTAGGCATATGTATGCTTGAGAGGGAATACACTAAATCCACTTTCTTGCAAACCGCCCAAGTTCCAGCTGCGTTTCCCGTTAGATTTGCCCAAGTCCCTACCCACTTTAGGTATCGGAGAGCGGATTTGCAGTGGCAGCCGCCTTTGAGTACATTTAAAGTTAAAATTATAACTTCTTTTGGACTCTCGTCCTATTTCTCCATCCTTTTTCTCCAGTCCGAAACCCACTTCCTTTTCTTTATCATCTTCCCTTGGGGGTTAGGTTATTCCCAAGCTAATAATCTACCCACAAGTTAGTGTTACAACTACACGATTCCACATTCGCATTGGCACCTGGTTCAAATGCAAAACCGTAGGTATTTGACCAGTGCTTTCATGGACAGTTGAGTTGATACAATTTGCCATAACCACTAGGATTTCGGTCCAGTGCCAATGTTCCTCCTGGCAATACAGTCTACAGAATTTTGCAATAGTGGACATAACACATTCTGCAGGATTGCTCTCAGGGTGTCTTATGTATGATAAAACATGCCCTATTTCCAGTTCGTTCATGGCATTGGCAAATTCTACCGAGGTAAACTGTGATCCGTGGTCAGTCAACTGGAATTGTGGCTTTCCCGCCTCCGGTATCACTTGATGATTGATCCTCTGTATTATCTGATGTGCTGTGGCTTTTTGTATAGAATGGAGCATCGTATACTTGGAGAACACGTCGATAGTCACGACGACAAAGCGATTCCCTCGACGAGCTTTTGGGATCGGTCCATAAAGATCCTGGGCGTATAATTCCCTCGGTGTAGTTGGGGTATGGGTCTAGGTGGTTTCTTCAACAAGTATGACGTGTTCTTGTTACGCTGGCATGCATCGTAAGCTCGTAGACACTGTCTAACGGACGTTCGTAACCCTTTCCAAGTTAAGGACTCTTTGATAGGGGCAATGGTCTTGTCAGTTCCTCCATGTCCAATGGATAAATGTACCAAAAGAATGACAGTTTCCTGGTATCTCCTCGGAATAACTACTCGAAGTTGAGTGTGGTCCTCATCGATGAATTTGAACAGATTTCGATGATAAATCAAATAATCATCGGCGATGGCAGCTGTCTGTTCATAGTGGATATCCTGGGCATCCATCCGGTTTTCCAAAAAACGTATGATTCGTCTTAGTTCCTCCTCACGTCTTTGTCCTTCAGGTAGATGACGAAGTCGGCGAAGGTGTTCCTCGCATCCTCCCTTGACGTCAATGGCATTTACATTGGCTTCAGGATTCATGCTGAGAATGTCGGCCAACACATTCTCTTTACCAGGTCGGTGTACAATTACCAAATCAAACTGTTGGAGAAACAGAGTCCAACGCATAATCTTTTCGCTTGCCAGTCTTGTACGCAATATGAAGGTCAGAGCATGGTGGTCGGTCCTCACTACGATTTTCTGGCCTCAAAAAAGCTTACGACAGTACTCCAATGCGTAGACAATGGCCACTGCTTCGATCTCCGTTGTGAAATAGTGGGCTTTGTGTGATTTTAAATGTCTGCTTAGAAAAGCAGTATAATGGCGTTTCTTCTCATCATCCTCCTGCAATAGGATGGCACCTATCCCTATCGAAGATGCGTCAGTTTCCAGGATGAAATTCCGAGAGTAGTCCGGATATTCCAACTGAATCGAATCCACAAGCATCTGCTTAGTTTTGATGAAAGCTTCTTCACACTTCTCGTCCCATGCCCATTGGCAATTCTTCTTAACTAAACCTTGCAGTGGAGCAACCGTCTCCGAATACTTATTACAGTGGGTGGCAAAGAATTGGAGAACTCCCAAAAATTGCCTCACATATTTCCCACGGGTTGGTGTCGGAAATGCTGCGATAGCTTGTACTGTATCTTAGCTGGATTCGGCCCGTATCCATCTCCATTAATAATGTGACCTACAAACTTGACTTCCTTCTGGAAAAATTGACACTTGTCAAATTTGACTTTGAAATTAGCCTGTCGAAGTAAATAAAAAACCAGGCGAAGAGTGGTTAAATGTTCTTCATATGTTTCCGAAGCTATTATAATGTCGTCCACGTAACATATAATTTTCTCCTTAACCTCTGGAGTTAGCTTCGCATCTAGTGCGCGGATTAATGCAGCACCTTCATTTTTAAATCCAAAGGGTAACTTTCGGAAAACATAAGTGGTCTGATCAAAAAGAATCCCTGTAAACTTTTGAGTATGCTCGGACAATCGGATATGGTAATAAGATTGGATCAAGTCTAAAGATGTTAAGAAGCGTTTTCCTTTAAATTTTCTGAGGATATCCCTAATCCTCAGCGGTTGGTCATGCTCAGGAGCTAGGCGTTCATTCAAAGCCCTGGCATCCAGACAAAGCCTTAAACTGCCATCCACCTTGACCACAGGTGTTATCGGATTCAGGTACGAAGTTGGTGCTTTCTTGATGGTTCCAGTTGCTTCCGTCTCATGGATCTTCTTAGCTGCTTCCTCGCGGTGCTTCTCCGTGATAGGATAGACCTTCTTCTGGAACGGAGAATCATCCAGTACGACCAAGTCGTATTCATAGTCAAGTATCTCACCAGGTGTGGTATCAAAAATGTTACTAAATTCAGCCAGTAGTGCATCCAATTTCTCTTGTACGGGTGCGGGTAAATGTTCTGCCTCTTCATCTGCATCTTCTGCCTTATTCTTGCGCTTGCCATTCATCTCCTCAACAATGTTGACTTCAGAGTTTAGCTCCGGATCATCTTACAACAAATTCATGTCAATAGGCTCGTTTGGCTTGAACTCCACAGTGTTGCGTCCCATGTCGACAATTCCATCGTGTCGGTGCACGATATCTGCACCCAGGATCGCCTCATAACGTAGAACCTTGAGGACTATAAACTGGTGCAAATATACGTGGCTCGAAACCTCAAAGTGCACAAGACTTGGATTTTGCACGTCACAACACGGTCAGGAATGACCCCTCTGACCCTCATAGCAGAAACAGGCAGTTCTGTTACTTCAGAGTGTGCTTTCGTCTTGGCATAACAATCCGTCGAAATGACGCTTATCATCGCCCCCGTATCGATTAAAACAGTAACTGGGCACTCATTCAAAGTTGCTTATATCATCGGCAGTTGGTTAATTCGTGGTTGTAGTTCGTCGATCGTCGTTCGTCCAGCAGATCTTCCTGGATTGGCTCCAAGAGTAAGATAGTAGCTGTTACTCTGGAAACAATCAGGTTAGAACCTACTTCGATTTTGGCGTTTTTTTTCCTCGGGAGGTACTGGGCTGGTCGTGCTCGGGTACCTCCTCTGGAACTTCTCGTGCATCCCTCGGCGTTCGGTTTTGGTCAACCTCTTCTCTCAGTTCGTGGAGCTGTCGAATATACTCTCGACTCTCCCGTGCACGTCCTTGCCAGTCACGATCTGCTCGGTACCTTGGGTTGCGATCACGGCGATATCCCCCGCTGTATTGGTAGTCACGGTGAACGTTTCCAGATTGCGTTCGTGGAGTATTCCTGACCCCACGGCGGTCGTTTTCGTGACGACGTTTTCGTTCGTCCCTCTCTCGAACCTTCTGTTCCATTAGCTATGATTGTCCTGCGGACGATTCCTGGAATACGGAGTCCCATTCCAAGAACGGCGATTCTGAAAGTAGTTCTCTCGCTGGTATTGGTTATTCGTCGTTGGGGTTGGTTGAGGTGTTTGACAGACCTTATCAACGGTTGTGAAGTTGATATGGCGTGGCTCTCCCCTCGCTGGCCTGTGAGTAGCAAATTGCTCAGTGTTAGCGTCCAATCGTCTTAGGATTTGATCGCACTGTTGGAATGTCGAAGCTCCTGCGGCAATCAATACACGCTGGACATCAGCTGGGTATTTCCAGATTATGGTATTTACCAGATCCTGTTCCGACAGTGGCGGTTGAAGACAGCGAAATTTCGCTAATTGGGTCACAAAGTAGTTTGCATAGCGTGCAGGCGTGCTCGAACTGTACCGTCTAGTGTACATTTCAGCACCGATACTCTGTTGAATGTCACTAGACCAGTACGTCCTAAGCAAGGATTCTCGAAAGTCTTGGTAGCCTGTAAATGAGTATCGAAATGCGCGAAACCACGTGCAGGCTTGCCCGTCAAGAAGACGCTCTATAACCCTGAGCTCTCTCTCCGGCGTTACCTGCGTGTCCCTCAGGTAACTTTCGACACTTGCTAAGAACTAAACTGGGGTAATCCCACTCCCAGTGCCTGAGAAACGAGCTGGTTGCTCTTCTCGATAACGTACTATCATTACGTTGCCTTGATTTTGTTGGAAGTTAGCAGGTCTGAACGGAGGTGCGGCGTAATTTAAAGTTGGCGCCGCATCAATCCTACTAGTAGTGCCAAAATGTGAATTTTGTGGTTTCGACGTTGGCATTGAATTGGACGTTGCATTAGAGAATTGCAATGGTTGTGTCTCTGGTGGTGCGCTCGGTTGAACAAATGACAGTGTCGAAGTCACAAACCGTGGCCCTGGCGTAGTTTGAGCGTCAGCCAAAGACATGGTAGAGTGCGTGTCCTTCGGTTGAGCCTCAATCTTATCGAGTCGCCTTTCCAGCGTTTCCAAGCCTGAAACTGTCATTGACTCGACTTGCCTGCCTAATTCGTTCATTTGAAGTTTGACTCGCTTGATTTTCCCTTTGAGACAGGTGTCAACCTCACGGATGGCTGTTCTCAGATTATAGCTAAGTTGCAATCTTTCGGTTATGGCAACTTGTTCTAACCTCTTCCGCATCGAGTCTACTTCTGTTTCAAATTTGGACACATTGTCCTTCACATCATACACGTCGTCTTTCACCACAGCGACGTCTCCCCTAAGTTCTTTCACTTCGTCACGGATGCTGGCTACTTGTGCCTCCACAACGTGTTTATGTTCTGTCAGGTCACCCTTCAAGAGTGAAATATCTACTCCTATTTTCTCTCGGTGAATGTCAATTCTTTCGCGTAGTTCCCCCACGGTGTCCGTTAAATGTGCAACGTTATTCGCGGTAGCTGCTAGCTCTTCCGTAAATATGACCATGTCATCCACGATAGCCTTGACATGACGGTTTACGGCATAGGCTGCCCCTCTCATCAACGTCAAACCCACGTTAACCATAGCAATATCCTTCTTCACGTTGTTAATGAATCCCTCAACTTGAGTTACTCTGGTTCCTAACCCTTCCCTTGTGTGGTCCAGGTCAGCTCGCATATCAATCTAAACCCTCTCTATAGTCGCCTGAAGTCAATCAGTATGATCTCCTAGTCTTGTCTGAACATCCTCTCTAGCACGGTTCATCTCCTTAGTTAAATGATCGATTCGCTCGTTAGCATTCCGTTGATGTCGCAGTACATCAATCCTAACTACAGCTAAACCTGCAGTAAGATCATTACTTGCCTCAGCTCGGTGCGTTTCCATGTCAGCCCTGACTTGTGTTAGATCAGCTCTAACATTATTCATAGTTTGGGTGTTGGCTTCTAAGTCGCCCCTGACATTATTCAAGTCACCTCTAACTTCATTCAATGCGGCAGTGTTAGCTATAACAGTCGCATAAGCGTTATCTATCGCATTAGTGTTCTCACCCAAGTCACCCTGGACTTCACCCAAGTCACCACGGACTTGGTCCAAATTAACACTAACAGTCCCCAAATCAGTCCTAAGTTGCTGGAGATTGGCATTTACACCAGCCATCATCTCCCCCAACACACGACGAATGGCCTCTTCGTCCATTACAAAAGTTATACAATCAGAGAAAAGAGAAGGAGCAATTCATGAGGAAAATCCTACAACTATGACAGAGACTTATTGTGGCAGAAAGCTTGCTTTCATTTATATAAACATCACGAGTACTGCTGAGTATGCAACCTAACTGCTTCTACATTTACAAACAACATCAACAAGCAAAGCAAAACATTACATTTACATAGGATGAGGCATAAGCACAGGAAAATCCTATCCTGTAATTATTAATACAATAAAGCCTCACCCCATGGACTTAGATCACGCAAGAATTCCATGCGGTCAATTGATCTGCAGTACGACCTTCTAAATTCGTCCCAGTCCAGTCAATTTACCTTTAATAGTCATATAAAAAGATCCTCTTAAAACAAAATGGGGCTGATGGTCACCATGTCCAAATCGGCATCATCGGTTGGGCGCCAAAGAAAAGAATATGGTTATGAGCCCGTCAGAGGAGCTGTCAGGGTTGCCAACAACCGAAGTGACTTCCCAGGCACCTCACCTGCCGGACACATGTGCCGAGAGGATCGGATGTACTTCTTAAAGGCCAGGGTGGCACGAGAAACTATGATCGTAGAGATCTGGGGGTAACATGGTGGCTAAAGTCATAGACAACCCAAGAAGTACACCAAAAATAACAAAACTAATAAATAAGAACACCCAGACCTAAGTAAAACTCGTGAAAAAATTTATTTTAAAATTGACAAACCCTTATCCTAGTTCGGAGGGGTTGTATCGGCTGGTCCGCAAGCTAATAATAATTAAAAAAGATCCAGGCCCTAACTGTAAACTTAGTTAAACCCTCACGGAAGATCTAAATACAGAAGGTTAAGCAACAACAACAAAGCTAGGAAAATGGTACGTAAAGAAACCCTACACAAGTTACAAAAGATCAAGTTAATAACAGAATTTACATTTAACAGGGTAGCAAAGCAAAACTAAGTTATGATGGTATCAGTTCCTTATTTACATTTAACGTTAATCAATTTAGCTAAGTCCTAACAATGAATACAAAATTTATGGCGATGACGTCCGTAAGCAAAAACATTACAGTCAAATCTACACGACAGCCAAGAAAAAACATTAATGACACTCTTACAACTATGTGTTCATTAACACAAAGAAAGGTACACAAGGGATTACACACATAAGAAATAAATAAGACACTAGACCACAGTTTTATATTATTTCCCTACCTACACGTTTTGGAATACTGTTTGTACCCAAAGTCATCTACGTGCATGTTTGTAGGGTTGGTATTTGCGTAGTTATAACCACGACTTACATTACTTGAGTGTCGTGCTCCACCTAGTACGAACTAATTGTTATGCGCACTCCGTCGTCTCAAGATTGTGTGTTCTGTCCTATATCATTCCCGCTAGGAAATGATCCACATCAAAGGCGTTGGTCAGCAAGCTCAAAATGTAAATCCATGATTATAATGAACGATTAATTAATTATCTGATTCATTTAGAATAAATACTCTTGTGATTATTAAATCGTAGGTTTACGTTTTATTGTTCGTTTATGACGATAGTGCTGACGATCCTAGACACTTGGAATAAGCAGTATCGTCTCCTGCGAGATCATTTACTTGCTATAACATCGACATAAAAGTCGGAATACCTTCCACGAGGTCCTAATGCTCGGACAATAAAATACACACGTTGTTAGTGGCACTCGGCACATCTAAACAACCTTCGGGTAGGCCTGAGAAACACATCAGTTACCTCCCGGCAACAACAAGGTCTCAGAACTGAGCCTGGACATCAGTGCTCTACTAGCACAAAATACCGTAAATATAGCCTCCAAATACGGTGTCCTACACTAGTCAATAACAGAAAATAAACCTCATATAAATTTAAAACACTCTCAAAACAATGTCAAACATAGTCGCTATGCAGAGCGATCAAAACATATGACTGGTGGCCATCCATTACAAGAGAATGAACATCTGATTTAGCAAAATGGCTTCCAAACTTGACCCAAATAATGAAAACCCAAACATAAGAGTAACTCGATGCTGAAGCACCTATCAAGGGTCTACATTTAGTCTGTCTCAATTCCGTGCGCTGGTGGCTTCTGGGTAAGCTCACACCTGTTCTGTCACTGAGCTCGCGCACACTACATTCATTGCGCCTGGCAATTTATAACAAGCATTGATCATTGTAGGAAGCAGTTCTCTCAAAAGAAAGTCCTAATATGAACTGGCCTGTGGCTTGTGCCAATATAACAGTAAAAAACAACACATTTACTACTTAGAAATACGCAGTATAAAGAGACCTCATGTCTTCAATAACAAACAGTAGTAAAAGAAAGAGATGTCACCCCCTCGGTGAGCTTTGGCTTGACATACATGTCACTTCAAGTAATATTTACACTTTCAAATAAAAAAATCCTCTGTCTAAAATCACTGGACACAAATTATACAAAAAATGGGCAAAATCTCACATCTGCTGAGTTTGGTAATGATACGTTATTAGCCCAGGGTTTGATGCTCTAGTAGCATACTAGTTAATCCCTGACTTTTGTTCTTCACCAAGAACTTATGTGACGTCAAAGCTCACTATAACGAAAAATCACAGTATAATTACAAAACTGAAGGCTTCTGTCAGCCATCAACCGATACGACCTGTCTAAGCAAGTCAGTGGCGTGACGTGAAATTACCAAAATTGAGACGTAACCAAAAATAACCACTAAAATGACGGCTGTCTATCATCTCAAAGGAATGTACATAATCCCATACTAAGGTTAACCAAAGTAGCTCAGCAGCTACAGGCACGTTTAGGTAGCAATAGACATGACGTCTACGACGTTCAAAAGAATGCACTGATTGAACCATGTAATGACAAAGCATGAGTGCTAAACTACAAAATCCCTACCTATTTGGCTGTCAAGTTGAGTTCGGTTGATTTAACTAACAACTCTACCACAAAAAGACCCGTAAATGGGAGAAGGAACAGACTTACAGACTACATCATCTTTACCTCATTCGCTCCGGAACTGAGGGGTAAAATAACCTCTGGTTTCGACATATGGGTTATCCAAACTAGGCTTCCAATCCAAGCCTTATCCATTACCAGGTACTTGTTGCGTCCTCGTGGTCGACTCAAAGATGTCTTCTTCTCCATGGTAGAGGCCCTTATCCAGGCGCGAACACGTTCATCCTCATCAACTGGCTGGTTCATCCGTCATGTTGTAATTCCTCCCCTGAACGGCTCCTTCACATTATGGGGGTCTACTCCATAACTCCCATGGTAGATAAGCGTTGAACTATTTTACTCACGTGGTCAGTTGAAATAAGCATGTTACACACGTGGAAATCACAGCTTTTACGATTGCACAAATAGTGGATATTGAAAGATTCACTGAAGTTACACAGTGGTGCAGACTTTATATCAAATTGGCCATTAACTCTCTGCTTTTCACAGATTCTAAAGCGCCTACTTTGTGTAATCTCACAGAATTTATAGCTGTATAAATCACATGGAATCTTGGTAATCCATGGTCGAAATTTTTTTTGCGTTACAAGCGATAATGTTTTCGGAAGTAGTGGTGTTGAAATAAACCACATAAGACGATTTCAGTTCACAAACTTCGGATATTTTTACGTCCCTTGCGGACATAGATTGTGTCGGCCTCGTGGTCTGATATGTGGTGTTCCACGACGACGAAAATATGGTAAAGTGATATACAACTTTCACAATTTTCACAATTATATCTGCAACGCTGTCACTGGCGTTAAATGTTCAATAGTTGCGCTCAACTAGGTGCTCAAATAAATGGCGATGCACACCGATAATTATAGTTCCTCGCCTCGTGGGCGGACTATTCCTCGTCTTTCAAGACGGACTGTAGCACGCGTCCAGTGTGGACGGATACAAACTCGGGTGTGTGTGAGTTGCTCTTGCCTGCTGGGTTGCATTAGATACTTGAGTCGTTGAGGAACTAACTCCTTCCGTGTCACACATCTGCGACGTTAAATACCTTTACCTTAATATAAAATATATTCACCAGAATGTTTAAAAAAATGCAGAATTACTTGATGATATAATCGGAGCCTTGTAAAGAGTAGAAACATTTTAACAAGTACTCAGATAAATAATTTAGAGATTTCTTCGAAGTCCAGATCACTTCCTTCATCATATCCGGCCATGTGCTGGTCTCTGGGTGCGTTCTAAGACAATGTGTTCCAAAGAAAAATATCACTGAGCATGAGCTCAGCGGGCTCAATAGAGACCATTCCTTTAAGCCCAACTATTATTATTTAGGATTTTTAGTTTTGGAAATATAACCTCCTTGCTAAATCGAACTTTTTTAGAAAAAAATTAAAACACATTTCTGTTTTATTCTGACGATAAAGGACATATAAACCTTTCACTTAAGACTATATATGACTTTTTAGGATATTTAGTTTTGAAAATATGGCCTTCTTTCCAAATTAAACTTTTTTTGTAAAATAATTTAAAAATACTATGCTTTGTTTTAACGATAAAGGGTATAGAATTCATTTGTTTAAGCCTATGTATGAGTGTTTTGGATTTTTAGTTTTGGAAATACCGCCTACTTTCCAAATCAATCTTTTTTGAAAAAAAAAATTAAAAAACATTTCTGTTTTGTTTTGACGGTAAAGGACATTTTGATTAAGCTCATTAAATTTTTTAGAATTTTTAATTTTGGATATATAGCCTACTTTCCAAATTGAACTTTTTTGGGGAAAAAATAAAAAATACTGTGTTATATTCTAACGATAAAGGGCATAAAGACCTTTCCTTTAAGCTGATATATGACATTTTAGAATTTTTGTTTTGTAAATATAGCCTACTTTCCAAATTAAACTTTTTTGGATAAAAATTAAAAAATACCATGTTTTGTTCTAACGATAAAAGGCATAGAGAGATTTCGTTTAAGTCTATATATGACTTTTTAGTAGTCTTAGTTTTGGAAAAATAGCCTACTTTCCAAATTGAACTATTTCGGCAAAAATGTAAAAAGAGACTTCTGCTTTAACGATAAAAAACGTAGAGACCATTCGTTTAAACCGATATATGATTTTCTAGAGTTTTTAGATTTGGAAATATAGCTCACTTTCTAAATTGAACTTAATTCCATGTTTTGTTCAAACGATAGAGGGTATAGAGACCATTGGCTTAAGCCAATATACTACTTTCTAGGATTTTTAGTTATAAAAATATAGCCTACATTGTAAATTTTTTTTCGAAAAAATTAAAAAAATACAATATATTTTGACTGAGAATGGGATATAAGTAGGTGTAGGAGTTAACATATGACTTTATATGATTCTTAGTTTAAACATATAGTCTACTTTCTAAAATTTTTTTTTTAATATAATGATTTTGACTCGGAATTGGAGAGGTATGAGTAAGAATTAACAAATGGCTATTTTAGGATTTTTATTTTAAATATATAGCCTACTTTCCAAATACCTATTTTTGGAGAAAATTTAAAATATAAATTTTTGACTTGGCGTGGGACAGAGGTAAGAGTAAGAGTTGAGAGTCAATCATTATCCTTAAAGTACTCTGGAATTTGTGGGATTTTTATGTGTTGTTGTTGCTTACAAACAGTGCGGTAAGCGTTATGCTGCCATTAAACAGACAGAGATACTTTCCAAAATCAAGAGAATAAGCCACTAAATACATCGACAAATATGTGAGAGCAAAAGTGAGAGCAAAGTGAGAGCAAAGTGGTAGAAAAGTGGTAGCAAATTGGTAGAAAAGTGGTAGAAAAGTGGCAGCAATTCGGTTGGGTTCGGTTTTGGTTCGGTTTAGTTAGGATTGGGTTCGGTTTTGGATTGGTTTTGGTTCGGATCGGTTCAGTTCGGTTTGTTTCGGTTTAGTTCGGTTCTTTTCAGATCGGTTCGGTGTAGTTTGGTTTAGTTCGGTTTAGTTCGGTCCAGTTCAGTTCGGTTTGGTTTCGGTTCGGTTTAGTTTGGTTTAGTTCGGGTTAGTTCGGTTTAGTTTAGTCTAGTTCGGTTTGGGTTTGGTAAGTTATAAAAATAATGTTATTGTTCATTTACATTCATATTTTATGACCTGGTCTTAAATAGCATGCTTAAATAGCTACCCACAATTGTAATTATGATACAATTTTACAAGTTATAACCTGTTCGCTAATGCAATCGTAGAATGTTAAACGCCTGTATTTTATTAAATTTTAGCTGATGCAACATTTCCATACAATTGCACAACTTAACTTTTTGTCACGTTATGCGACAAGATAAATCTTGTTAGAGTTCCTATCGATAACCTTCGGTAATCTTCGGAAATGCTCGGGAAATTGTGTAATTATGTGTGTAATACTTTCTACCCATAAGCGTTGTCAATTACGTCATAATCTAAAAATAGAATTGAGTATTGGTATATAAGAGACACTTCAAATGATGTTGATCAGTACTTCGTGGTAGTTGAAAGTGTAAAGATGCCACTCTCTAAAGTATTTTGTGTCCCCCAACTTATGGGGAACAGAACGAAGTCTACCGACGAGCGGTTTGGTTTGTGGTTGTTATTGGAAAACCTGGACAATCTGGTTATATCAACTATACAGAAAACGAGACACTATTGAGTGATAAAAATGTAAATCTACTTACATCGATTACGGAGTCGTTCTGCGATAACATTGTGGTGGTTATGATATGTGACCAAGTGAACTGCGAAGATAAAAAGAATGGCTAACATTATGGAGCTAGCCGATGTTAAATTAGACGTTCTGTTAGCTGAACTTCCAGAGATATTTCAGCAGCTTCGTGCAGAGGACTTCTATCTTATGGATTTGGACATAACACAAGATCTGGCCGGTGTTCTTAACAGGAGAGAGATGTGTGCTTACCTTACATCGAATCATAACTTGTTTATGCAAAGAGAGTATCGAGAAAAATGCAATGTTATTGTGAACAACGATAAAACTGTTGGCAAAGACTGTTTAACATGGATGAACTCTAATTCAAGAATAAAGATATATAAAAAATGAATATGTCAAATTACAAGTCCTGGGGTAAACAAAGTCATTGGAAACCATATTATAGACTTTATTCGATGTTTGGACACCTGTCTAAGGGAAACGTTCACGTCTTCCTTAGCTAAAGAACATGGCATTACAAGACTAGAGGCAACAATTTACAACTACAAAATGGATAGTGTGTTTGACACTCTCGAAAATTGTGTTAGTGTATTAGATGCCAACAAACATATTTTAAAAAAGCGCCCCTGTACTTGGTGCCGATCGCTTCCACGTGGACCCAACTAGCAGATAACTTACGAAATTGTTGTTGTGTGGTATTTAACAATGTGTTGCAGTTTGTTTGTTGGGGTAATAAAAATACTCGATAATTGACAAGTGTGCAAATCGAACTGCACGATAGACAAAATCGGGAAAAGTTTCTATACTATGCTCTCTCTGCCTATAGTTTTAATTACTTACCCGTAAACTTTGTAGAAATTGTTAACGATGATTCGGGAAACAACAATGATTGCATTATGCAGAAATGCTACATTAAAGCTGGGGGAACGTTCTCTTGTCAATCCAAGACATTGTTCTCAACGATTCCGGCAAACAAAAACATTGGCGAATTTGGATTGATTCCTACAAATAATATTCTTCTCCAGGTGTTAAGAAAAAGAACCAATAAATGTAACAGACTTCTTAAGATTTCTTAATGAATTCACCCCCATTAAGTACAGTTAATGTGCTATGTGCAAGGAAATCACCCCCATTAAGTACAGTTAATGTGCTATGTGCAAGGAAATCACCCCCATTAAGTACAGTTAATGTGCTATGTGCAAGGAAATCACCCCCATTAAGTACAGTTAATGTGCTATGTGCAAGGAAATCACCCCCATTAAGTACAGTTAATGTGCTATGTGCAAGGAAATCACCCCCATTAAGTACAGTTAATGTGCTATGTGCAAGGAAATTGAAATCAAGAAAAGGAAAGTGGAGGATGTTGCAGAGACTATGCCCTAACGGAAGAGTACAAAGTGGTGTTGCAGAAGGAACAGGTGATCGTGGATGCAACAAACAGGTTCACAGTTTACTTTAAACAAAGTCCCTGGCAAAATCTAGATATAAGTGAGAAATACAAACTCTCTGCATTTACTGTTGATAACAACGGAACTTATCCACACGTTTGGGTACTTGTAGAAATTGAAAAATGTAAACGTGTGTGCTACTTAAGAGGATATTTAAAAGAAGAGTTTAGTGCTTATCAGTCGGTCAACGCGAATGTACCCAAAAGAGCTGGGTTATGCCCTAATCCTGAAATAAATTACATGAGATTAATAAATACACTAGGATGACCAGTTTCGATCGTCAAGCGATCATCAACAGATCCATAAAATCTATGTTTGAAAATACAGGTGAAGAGTGAACACGAATCTGCTCGTAGCCCCTGCGAGGAAGACAACCAGATAAGTAGTAGCCTGTAATATTACAGTTTCACCATAGTTGATTTTTACAACGATATAATCACTCCAAATATACAAACTCCGGATATCTATCACCATTTAGCATTTCACCTAACATCATTTATACTGCATTTAGCATACACCGACAGTTGCATTACCAATACTGCAACTAAATAATTGTACATATTGTAAATATTTTTACCTGTATTTTCAAACATAGATTTTATACCCTAAGTGTAATCCTTGTGCATTTATTAATCTCATGTAATTTATTTTAGGATTAGGGCATAATCCAGCTCTTTTGGGTACATTCGTGTTGACCGACTGAAAAGCACTAAACTCTTGTTTACTAAGGCAACACTGAACAAATGGCTTCAAACCCCACAATATTTAAAATATATATTTGTAAATAAACGTGCTAATTTAGAGTTGGTTAAAAGTGATGGGGTTATTGTAACTCTATGAGGTGGATTGGATATTGTTCATCTAAAAACTGAAAACCCATTTACAGAGTTCAACACCAATGGCATGACTACATTAAATGGTCATTCGTTTGCTAAAATCAAGAATTTTGAATTTTACATAAAGACTCAAACAGACGTTGGAAAGGAGTGAACAACTTATACGCAAGAGAATGTGAATCTACTTAAAAACATTACTATTCAGGAAATCAAACTCCAAATGAAAATCTGAGAATGCTCTCGGTTAGAAAGTCTGGAGAAAGGAACAGAACTAATTATTAGATTATAGATTTATAGATAAAAAGTTAGATATGTTTTAGAAATTGAGAATATCAAGTCTTTGTTCGTATCCAATTACTGGCTGGAAAATGAGTTAAAATCTTTGGATAAAGTTTTAAATTATTAGCAAAAAATTAAGCTGGATGTTATTAAAGCTACACGAAGAAAAATAAGGAAAAAGTTGTATTCTGTGTGTAAATATGCATCACAATTCAAGAATATGGGCTCCCCTGTTTGCATTAAATAAATTGTTATAAAAATGGACCTAAAAGATTTAAACAAAAATTTAAACTAAACGCTAAACATGAATATCAATGATATTAAAACTATAACAAGCAATGGCAACAAATAGTTTTATTCTGTATGTATATATATTGTAAAACAATTAAATTAATAAAAATATTTTATGTGTATTGTCTGTTTTTCTTAATTGTTACCCACCTCCCACTACTAATGCAATCTTGAACCATCAACAGTCGTCGGCTATGTTTGTTAAAAGTGGTCTTAAATAATGTGCTTGATTTTCGGTTTTGTGTACTAAGTATCATAATAGTACAGTGTTGCCAAGCAATTTTCAGGTAATAGTTATGCCGGGTAAGGGGTTCGAACCGTTGCTTCCTTATACAGGAAATTTGAACTTGAGTCAAATGTCTTACACCTGTGGACTTGAGTGTTTACAAAACTTTGCAACATTGCTGTTATCAGTTTCGCGAACTGTGTGTTTAATATAGGGTTAAAGGCATCTTAAAATAATTTTAGAAAACCTCTCAGGTATCGTGTAATGGGTTTTAGTAATGAGTCACCGTCCGTTGACTAGCTTTTACTGTTACACAACGTCGCTTTAGAAATGTCTACACGAGTATCCTAATCGTCTCTGTTATAATGTCTCGTTTTTGTAAAAAAAAACCTGGTCGCTCAGTTTCTATATAGGCCTAAGCATCTGTTGTATATAAACCAAAATAGCGGGCTGCTCTCTAGAACCCGATCCACTGGTCAAAACAAGCATAGTCGCCAAAGTGTTAGCTCATAGATAACTCGTGCTGGTCATAAAATTACTATCGCGAGGCCACTCAAGGCCTAAAAATTAGTGTTAACGTAATAAATATTAAATAATTAGCTTTTAACCAACCTCTACAGCCACGTGTGTTAAATAATTATTCAATATTCACCGGTTGTCAACGTTATCTGTCTAGCGGCCTCAAAACAAAATTATTATTCTTGTTTAATCAGTTGCGTCACCTTATGCCATTATCGCGTGTGGCTACCACCATAACCGTGCGTGTTAAAATAAATATTCCATACTTAGCAGTTGGTTATCCATCCATTTCAACTATTCTTTCCGTCATTCTTCCCGCCTAAATACCAGTTATCGCCACCAATCCATCGTCACCCGCTCCGTTCCGTCTGTTTTGTTGCGTTTTTTAAGTGGAACGTTCCGAACTCTAAGGTATCGGATATCTCTCTGCTCATTTCGGTACGGGACGATGTAACGTTCCACCCGGCTCCAATCTGCTGTACCGGTACAGGCTCGGCTACCGTTCCATTGTTCCAGATACCGGGTATGGTTTCAGACACCGTTCCGTTCCAGGACGGGTGACGTTACGCATTGGTACAGACAGCGGTAACGTTGCAACTAGGAAATAACCTTGGGAATAACGTAATTTCTTTGTTCCACATTGACAAGTGTTCCGTTCCGCGTTACGTTCTGTTCCGGGTCCCTGTCATCGAGAACACTTTGCTCATCACTTGGCGTAAGGGTCGGTCATATCAAAAAGTCTTTCAGACAAAACTTTTAGGTAACTTATTGTTTAGAGAACTATTGACCATTTTCAACGGTGTTGATAGTGTGCCTATTAAAGGGGGTATAATTATATTTCCTCATAAATCTCAATTTTTTCCACCCCTTTGGTCAATGGTTGGTGCTATCAAAAACCTTTACTGGGATAAGGTTTTGGGCCTTATCCGAAGAATAGTATGAACTTTGAATGGATTCCATTGTTCTCAGATTTGGAAAGTTATAGCGATATTTCACTTTTTCGAAAAAGGCCCCCTATCCCCACCCCCTTTGTCCGATTTTGCCCATTGACGAACTCGATGGAGACTTTATAGGTAATATTTGAAGTATACATTTGAATGTGATTGGTGGAAAATGGCGGTAGTTATGGGTCCACAAAAAGGTGATATATACGGTATGTATAGATTATATATATACGGCTCAAAAAAAATAAAGCACCACTTTTTTCAAAGGCCACCAAATTTTGAAAAGGTGACCTACAAGCTCGAAATCTCAGTATGACGTTTGTCCTGACGCCTACCAAGCATATGCTTCAACACAACTCCCAAATTGAGTAGTTTCGGAGTAGCACCCCGAAAACCAGCCCATTTTCGAAAACCGCAAATTGAAGTTTGCGAAAAACGCTGCAGGACTTGTCGCAGGTTGCCAAAGCAGTCGAAAATGAATGAGTCTTGCTCTTAAAGGTTCCACAAACACGTAGAAATTGTTACATTTGACGTTTGGGCATTTTCAACCCCCTTCATCATCCCCTAAACATGGACTACCATTGGGGGCGTCTGAGAAGGTACCGGGTGTGTTTAACCATCTGAAAACCTGCACACCGTCCACAGTTGCTGATTGCAGTAAGTTCTTAAGGCCTCCGGCAATGTCCACACCCCCTAACACCCTCAACTGGCATGGGACCAAACCACCCCCTCTCGATTCACCCCTAAGGAAGGTTTTAATCGAGATGTTTATCAGTGCTGTGAATGCGGGGGTCTTCTCCTCCCGTTTCAAAAAAGGAGCTGTGCCTTTGTCACCACCCCTTCCCCTGCAACCCCCGTTTGTATGATTTTTCGAATCAGGCCCTTTTTAAGGGCTGAAACGAGGTCTTAATCGCTGAAAGGGCTGTAAAGGTTCTTAGAAGTAGTGGTGACACGAAATCAACCCCTTCCGATCGATGATTGACATTCCGTCCCCCAAATTCGAAATTTTTGCACCCCCAACCCTCCCTGTCTGGACGCGTAACGCGTCATGGCAGAGTTTTCAGAGTTGGATGGAAATTAAGCTTATGGCCTGCAATGGAGCCCAAAACAGCAGGTTGGATAGACATTCATCGGTAGGTTGGGAAACGGGACCAAAATTTTTCAAAAAAGTGTACAGCCTACAGTAAGTACGCATATGCATAGGCAACCCACATCACGTCTGTGCGTGTGGGTTGCCTATGATCGGCAATAGGTTACAAAGTTTGGCAATGAGAGAAAAATGACGTGATGTGGGTTGCCTATGCATTGGTGTACTTACTAGAGGCTGTTAACTTTTTTGAAAACTAATTTGGTCCCGTTTCCCACCCTACCGATGAATTTCCATCCAACCTGCTGTTTTGGGCTCCATTGCAGGCCATAAGCTTCATTTCCATCCAACTCTGAAAACTCTGCCATGACGCGTTACGCGTCCAGACAGGGAGGGTTGGGGGTGTAAAAATTTCGAATTTCGGGGACGGAATGTCAATCATCGATCGGAAGGGGTTGATTTCGTGTCACCACTACTTCTAAGGACCTTTACAGCCCTTTCAGCGATTAAGACCTCATTTCAGCCCTTAAAAAGGGCCTGATTCGAAAAATCATACAAACGGGGTTTGCAGGGGAAGGGGTGGTGACAAAGGCACAGCTCCTTTTTTGAAACGGTAGGGGAAGACCCCCGCATTCACAGCACTGATAAACATCTCGATTAAAACCTTCCTTAGGGGTGAATCGAGAGGGGGTGGTTTGGTCCCATGCCAGTTGAGGGTGTTAGGGGGTGTGGACATTGCCGTAGGCCTTAAGAACTTACTGCAATCAGCAACTGAGGACGGTGTGCAGGTTTTCAGATGGTTAAACACACCCGGTACCTTCTCAGACGCCCCCAATGGTAGTCCATGTTTAGGGGATGATGAAGGGGGTTGAAAATGCCCAAACGTCAAATGTAACGATTTCTACGTGTTTGTGGAACCTTTAAGAGCAAGACTCATTTATTTTCGACTGCTTTGGCAACCTGCGACAAGTCCTGCAGCGTTTTTCGCAAACTTCAATTTGCGGTTTTCGAAAATGGGCTGGTTTTCGGGGGTGCTACCCCGAAACTACTCAAGTTGGGGAGTTGTGCTGAAGCATACGCTTGGTAGGCGTCAGGACAAACGTCATACTGAGATTTCGAGCTTGTAGGTCAACTTTTCAAAATTTGGTGGCCTTTGAAAAAAGTGGTGCTTTAATTTTTTTGAGCAGTATATATATAAATTATATATAAACTTTTGAACTGACCGTCATTTAGGGGTCTGGGGGGGGGGGGGGTTAAACGCGAAGATATTTTCTAAATTTTTTGGAAGTCGAAACATGGTACCCATTGCAATAGGTAGCTTTCTAATGAAATCTACCTAAATCAAACCAGCGATATAAGCTAAATTGTGGGGCACTCTTACATGTGATCGAAACACTGGAATTGTGTGCGGGCATCTGATGTAGGTTTAAGTTCAATTGCCACTCAAAATTACAAAATTAACGTTTAGCCATTTCTCATCCCTTACGAAGAACGGGCATTACAGCTAGTCTATACTTAATATAATAAAGCTGAAGAGTTTGTGCGTTTGTGAGTTTGTGTGTTTGTGTGTTTAAAAGCGCTAATCTCTGAAACTACCAGTCCGATTCGACAAATTCTTTTTTATATGATAGCCAGATTCACGATGAGTAGTTTAGGCTATGTATCATTAGGCTACACCTCTCAGGTAACCTTAAAGATTGATTTTTGTTCAGTAAGTCGGAAGAACAAGCGCTACCGAACAGCTTTATCCGCATGCACTGGCGTTATGTTTAGTGATACGTACACCTGTTTACCGATCTGAACCAAAATTTGTATACTTACCCTTTGGAACCCTACGAGTAACACTGTCTACGTGAAATTTATGACAGACCAGTCCATTCCCTTCATTTAGGCCCATTGGCACAAATCTACACCTTTTCACCGATCTGAACCAAAATTTGTATACTTACCCTTTGGAACCCTTGCGAGTAACGTTGCCTAAATGAAATTTATGACAGACCAGCCCATTCCCTGCATTTAGGCCCTTTGGCACAAATCTACACCGTTTCACCGATCTGAACCAAAATTTGTATACTTACCCTTTGGAACCCTGCGAGTAACAATGTCTACATGAAATTTCGAACAATGTCTACATGAAATTTCGGACAGACCACTCCATTCCCTGCATTTAGGACATTTGGCACAAATCTACACCATTTCATCGATATGAACCAAAATTTGTATAGGCCTACTTAACCTTTGGAACCCTGCGAGTAACACTGTTTACATAAAATTTTGGACAGACCACTCCATTTCCTGTAATTTGGCCTTTTGGCCCAAATATACACCGTTTCACCGATCTGAACCAAATTTTACATATTTACCTTTTGGAACCGGACGAGTAACACTGTCTGCTTGAAATTTTGGACCGACCACTCCATTTCTTGAATTTAGGCCCCTTATCACAAATCTACACCGTTTCTCCTAGTTGCACCAAATTTTACATACACTTTTAAACCCAGTGTAATAAAAGACACCGCCTAGGGCCTATATCTCATTGGCTGTTTGAAATGTAGAGACCGATAGTGTCGTCTACTGCACCAACAAACACCATTGCACTTATACAGAGGCATAATACAGTATTTTCATGATGGGAACTGTTTTAAGGGGCCTACGAAATCTTTTTGCATTAATTAAGCTTACTCTCTGTGACTGCAATTTATTAACAGCGCAAAATGCAACTATTTTCGCAATTCTACACCAGAACACTGGTAGGGGTGACGTGATGCAGCCAGAACTGCCCGTCAACAATAGACTTATTAAAATACTCTTACAGTCACACTACTACGGACATGAATCTGGTTCTAGGGCCTTAATACGCGGTTTTCAACTTCATTTTGTATGTTATTCTAAATGTAAGGAATGGCGAGCGTTATCCAAAATATTACACTTACTCCTCTTTCTAATATTTTTTTTTAAATTTGTTTGTAAATTACATGTGTCAGTGCTGTAGTTAGTAAATAGCTGTTTCCTATTCATAATTATCATTATTATCATTACGGGAAAATGGCCTTCCATTATACGTCCATTATACTGTACTACTTATCACCCCCACTACAACCACCACCACACAAAGTTGTATTATTATTATTTTTCTGTTAGTTTAAGTATCATGTGACAGATCTGTAGTAGTATTCATTATCATCCATAAAACAAATAAATCCACCGGGCGATGCCGGGCACTACTGCTAGTATGTAATAAAAGTGACTTTGAAGAGGGACTAGAAAACTGCGTTAGCTGACACCTCAGTAGGGAGTGGTGTGAATAATTGAGCATACTGGTTTCCCAAGGTATGCTTGATTCTACGAACAGGGTTATGTGGTCCGGGATCTCGGCCGCACGGTTTCTGAGAAGTGAAGGCGTGCGCTTACCTTCACTTCCCGTCCCGCGCACGAACTTTTCTCCGGCCGTTGCGGTGCGACGCAGCACGCATGCGCACGCGCTTGTTCCGGAGTGCCAGCACATCTCAAGCCCAACCCCGAGTTCCCGGAAATCAATGCAGTCATTCATTGTATGCAGGCAGGTCAGAGCTTTGTTCCAGGAAATCACCGATACACCTTTCACGTCCTACCAGCAAATTTCATGTTTCGTAAACTAAGCCATAAAACTGTACACTGTTTGACTTTTAATACTTCCTCCCAGAAGAGCAAGGGCAATATTCATGTAGTAAAAAGCCCTATAGCGTGTGCATTTCGTGAATTTTTGAAAAGTGGCAGAAGACTAGATTAGGTATATATATAAAATATTACGAATTACAATTCATAAACATTTGCGAATAAATTTCTATTCATTAATATTCCACATTTTATAGCTTTTTGATGAAATTTTGCGAGAAATATTACCATTCTCTTTTGAACAGTAAGTTTCTCGTTAACGGCGTGAGAGTGATGCCGGATATTTTCGAACGGCTCAAGAGCGTTAGCAGACATTTCCCAGAACTCGGGATAGTGATATTCTCGCCGACGCACCGAACATCTCCCCGTACTCGGGGCAGTCAGATTGTCATTGTCGCTTAACGGCACGAAAGCGACATCTAACATTCTTAGGACAGTAAAATTTTCTTAGGTCTGTTCGAAAATCTGGGGTCGCTCTGTAAAAATCCACCTGACAAGACTTGGGAAAGTTAATCACTACTTAAATGCTCACTATAAACGTGGATAAACTATTCAAACAGAAACGCACTGCTACTGTTTTTCGAGAGACGTCACCATAATATGTATGAAAGTGCATTCCGACACCACTTCGTGGTGTAGGGGCTAGCGTTTTTGGCTGTCACCCTGGTGTGATTCCTGGCCAAAAAAATCTAATTCTGGTGTGAGGGCTCGAATGGGGTACACTCAGCCTCGTGAGGCAAAATTCAGAAGAGGAGGGTTTGATTACCAGCTCAGCCATCCTAGATTCTCCGTGATTTCCCCACTTCTACTCCAGGCAAATGCTGGGATGGTTCCATACATAAGACCACGTCCACCTCTTTCCCAATCCTAACCCCAATTAACTAACAGACAGCCATCACAATAACACAGGTTATCACACGAATTCCACACGCACCCAAATACACGCGGCTATATGACCATGATATCGAAGCCCCTAAAATATGCAACACCAACAACATGAAAAAGGACGTGTATATTCTTCTTTCTTGCATTTATGCTTAGTAGTTAAATTCGGCAATCCAGAGCATGATCATTCGTCACAACGTCCGTTTTTCCTTGAAAAGTTTTGGATGAAATTGTTTTTATTAGCAGATCACATACTGTCAGGAGACACAAAGTGGGCAAGAGACGCGCACTGTTCCTATTATAGACATCCAGTGTGAAAAGGTTTTGCACTCTCAGATGGTCGATGTACGTAAAAGACAAATTTCCACCAAAATATTTATAACTACACCGGCAAAACTTTAAAATCACCACCTTATTTCTTATTTTAGACTATTTTTTCACCCCTATGCAACATCTAAAACTTTTGACATCTTCAAACTTACACTGTAACATTTTTATAAAGTCCTTCATCGTGGTTGATGACTATTGTGGTTCAATAAAACAAACATGATATGAATAAATAATATACACTGTGGTGTGACCTTACCTGTGATAGTGTAATATAATAAGTTGTTGAGCGCCAGATTCCTATTTAAGATAGTGAATCGAAATTTATTGATTTAACCTCGGCTATCAGCAGTAGAGTCGAGAACCACTTACCCGGGCCGTAGTGAGACAAATTCATCTAACCAATCCGTATTTAATCAAGGAGTATGATTGCCTTAAAGTACCAACTACAATGAAAGAAATAGGCATTACGTTAAAGGAAATGAATTTATTTACTCAAGAACAAAATACTAATAAAACAGAATAGTGATAGTCACACAATTGAATTTAAAATTACTCAATGCGGCAATTAATTTAAAAGGAACTGAACATTTAAAATGAATTGAAAGTTAAATGAAGTTAAATTATAATAGAGACGATAGTTTTATTGAATTGTTGGCTCACCCAGTCGAAGATTCGTCATATTTAAGAAATGATCGATGATCTCGATGTTACGTCGCTTATGTTTAAAAAAATGATGTGATATCTCATTTACTATGAAATATCCTCATTAAGTACGTTGCCATCTGTAGAAAGACTCTTGATCAGGGATATAACCCATTATGTATTGATATAGATGTCGGCAAGACATCGTTCAGTGTCGACTCTCGGTGCTCAGTCCATTAGGACCCAGAAAGCAAGGTTACAACTTCCTTCCTTCATTGATAGCTATAGATCAATGCGTCTTTTGTCGGAGTCGCAGGTACTAATGACTTCCTTGTCACGTAGTCTTCGACGGTCTCCCCCTCCAGTAAGCTTCCCTTTCTTCAGTGTTCATTCTCTCACGAGGGTTAATTGCACCACAATTTGTAATCTTAGACGCGTACGTACCGTAGAAAATGGCGTGTTGGTTACACCATAGTGGGTGTCTTAGCATCTCAGGAAAATGACGCAGTTTGCCGTGGTGAAATTCTTACTACGTCGTTCAGTTTGTGACGCACAGGGTTAGTCCATATCGCCAGTCTTGTTGCAATATATAATACTTCGTCTCTTTACAAGTAATTGTTAATAAAAATCTAATTGAATATAATAATCAAAACCGCTTACAATTATCTGATATAAAAATCATCTCATGGATGTACTAGTTAATAATAATAATAATAACATGATAATAAATGAATAACCCTTTAAATATAACAGCTATGGGATCGAATCGTTACAATCGCCCCTGATATAAATAATTTAAAATAAAATGTAACATTATTTATATCACTACACATCCTACACAAATGAATACAAATTTAAATATTAATACCCCCATAACGAAAACATACAAATAATACCCTTCAACAATACATAAAGATATACAAGAACATACTCTTTTCACTTTACATATTTGTACTATCATTTCTCATTCTTCCAAATGTTCATAATGTTCATTCTTCTTTATATATGTTGTAAAAAAATATACATAAATGTATTCTTCACAAAAAAATCATATTTTAACTTTCATTCATCTCATTCTTCCAAATGTTCATAATGTTCATTTTTTTTATATGCTGTAAAAAAAATACATATAAAATGCCCTTCACTTTTATTTTTGACATATATGTCAACGCTGCACTCGTTTATATTTCGGTGATCGTATGCATGACATACAATTTTGGCTTCATCTCTTTTGAACGTAGTTTTTGTATATCAGTCTGGCGTAGAAGTACATTGTTGTAATACCAGCTGATTAACCCATAATAACTATTATAGCACACGATAATAGGATGCAAACAATACAATATTCCTTTCGTCTTTATAAAGGGATTAGTCAAATGCAGTAAAATTTCAATAATTGAAGAAAAAAATAACTTAGCAAGATACCTAAGGCAATTCCTATTTCAGTGCATATGTCATACATGTAAATATTTCCCCAAATACATAATGACATCGAAATACCTCAAAGCAGTTATTAAACAGTTCATTTAAATATCCAAGTTACTACTCACCTGCCTTCGTGGCTTAATTCTTTCTTAGGCCACGGCCGCCTCCTTCCAAATTAATACTTCCTAAGTCTCCACGACTTCTTAACTTCTCATAAAACCATAATTCCTCTTTACTACTTCTCGAAAACAATAACTTGAATTTTCAAAATCACCAATAAACATAAAATCTGACTTCTTGTTCACTTTATAAAATTTAACTTAGCGTCAAGATATAACTTTACCGTAACGTCATTCCTTACTTACCATAACAAAATGATTAAGACTTGGACAAAATACTACTCAATACCTGAATTACGTATATCACTAAACTATTTCACAAAAACACATGACAAATTCCTCGGAATAAATATTTCGTTCCACAAAATATTAATGCTCTTATACTTTGAACTTAGTCTATTCATGATTTGACTTTTTGCTGAATGCCTAAAAACCCCCCTTAGTTTTCTCTCAAAACTCTTAATTAAGTACCGTGTCCTCCAAACACCACTTCCTACTTGTTCTGACCGCCTGGACTATAGCTCACTCTTGCTATACCAGAATCTCTCAAAACTCATCGTGACTTCACACGTCACATACAAAAACCTCCCCTATTCGTGGTATAATCCCACTTCTTCTTACTGTTACAGGTCACCTCTTACTGACCAATAACACACTAAATTTCAGCTAAAAAATCTTACATGCTTCGACTAACTCCTTGGAATAATAACATCACCCTTTGCTTTCCTAACTATTGTCTTCCTCAAATAATGACAGTGTTCCAGTTGACAGTCAATAACACTGACACTCATAATTAGCAAATATTCTCCCATAATCACTTCATAAAGCAAGTTCTGAGTTCTAACACAGTTCAGATACTTTCTTCTCTATCAAATTAACTGCGTAAATTACACCTGCCTTTAATTGAAACTTCATTATTACCCCTTAGGTATACTCACCTTACATTACTAACTTATTCTTGTCTTCAAAATATTAAACTTCTCTTTACTAACTCCGTATGACATAAATAAAACTTTAATTTCCTGTCTACTAAAAAAAATGATTTATCTTTAAATCCTAAAACGTCGAATTATAATAAATTCCTTTCAATATTAGTAAATATTATGTCAACCTTTTAATTATTATTATCATCTTTACTTTTACCTGTGTAGGACAACAATCTACCACATAATTAATTCGTTATTATTCATCAGTAACTTTTTACTAAAAGTGGTTTAGCTCGATAACAAGCCTTGTAATATCTTTAAAACGTGCGTAACTGTAACAAAAACTTGGACAATCTTACCTTTGTAATCTCTTATTACCTTGTGTGCATACATCCATATATACTTAAAAAAAACTCCCTTATTAACTTCACGTAGTCCCGTAGATACCATAAAAAATCTCATTGCTCAACGGAATATACCTTGCTGACCTACTTCATCCTCCAAAACCTTCTTAAAACTTCATTTGGCATCTTACCAAAACTTCCTCCATTATAACTCCATTTGGCATCTTACCAAAAACTTCCTCAAAAAACAACTTCATTTGGTATCTTACCAAAACTTCCTCCTTAAAAAACTTCATTTGGCATCTTACCAAAACTTTAAAACCACATTGCTCAACGGCATTACCTTCGTTGGCCTACTTCTTCAAACTCACGTCCATTTACGTGAAAATACACACATACACACACACATATCTGTCAACAAGTACCAGATGTCCTAATTAGTTACTACTTCCTCATTTCAACCCGATGTTGGTTAATTCATACAACGCATTACCATTAACAATTCTAAACCACTTATAAATTTCTCAACATATATCCGCTGATAACCTCGCTGTCCTCAACTGAAACTTCTTTATTAAATCAATACTTAATTCTTCAACTCACTAGTTTTATTACCACTGTATCATCTTATCTTCACTCACTTTTGAATTAAATCTTTATTACCATTATATTCTTAATTATGGTTGCCATAATAATTATTACTTTCTTTCGATTACTTACCTATGTAATAACCTTCCTATTTTTAAAATTTAATTCTCACTTCATCCAACTTACCTGCAGTTTAAGGACCTACATTCAACTTACCTGCATTGCTCAATAGCACGACAACCTTTGTCTTCCAAATTAAATGATTTTAGTCAATCTAAATCAATAAGCGTAGGCACTACGCGCCCCTTACCATCCTAACTTCACGACTGAATTAAAATTACACACAGCAGGTTCCTTATCTACCTCTGTTAAATCCTATTAAACTTCATTACTTAATATTTAAGTCATACGGAACAGTAACTATCGGTAATATAAATTTACATAAATACGTTCACTGGCATTTCACCGTTCTTACCACATTCATCTTCAATTCTATCTTTAACTAGAATTCCACATAATTCCTTCCGTGTTACATTAGTTTCTACTTCCTCTGTACTACATTCATCCATAGTAACACAGTACTTCGGCTTTCCCCCTCTCACATCCCCAAGTCTGGCTAATTCAGTACGCCACTGCACGTCATATGCTTTCTTTCTCTCTCTCATCCTGATTTCTTTCTCCTCTAGCAACTTAATTCTCTTTTCTTTCATTTTACTTCTAAAATATCTACCTTTAGGTTTCATTTTCATTTCTCCGTTACTATCACTTAATGCTCTCTTTAGCCGTGGACTACTGCTTCTGCTCTTATCTATCTCTCTCCTCCTCTTAACCTGTTTACTAATTATGTTCTTCTGACTATGACTTAACGCACGCTTCTCTGCTACTAATAATTTCATATTAACTTCCTCTATCACAGGACTAAATTCTTCCCTAGTTTGCCTATCTAATTTATCTATGATTGTCTGCATCTTAATCTCTTGGGTGCTTAGTACTTTCTTTATCTTACCTACTTCTATCCCTATCTTTTCTCTCATCTTCTTCACTTCTTTTTCGCTACATTCTATAGTCTCTTCTACAGCTATCCTGCGTTCATCTAAAATCTCCTTCAACTCTACTATGCTTTCTCCTACTACCTCCTCTGACGCTAATCTATTTTCACCTAAAATCTCGTCTGACTCTAATCTGATTTCACCTAAAATCTCCGCTATTTGCCGTTCCTCACCTAAGATCTCCTCCGATTCCAATCTGCTTTCACCTACAATCTCCAATGACTCTAATCTACTTTCAATTACAGTCTCCACTAATTCCAATTTGCTTTCACCTAAAATCTCGTCTGACTCTAATCTGATTTCACCTAAAATCTCCGCTAATTCCAATTTGCTTTCACCTAAAATCTCGTCTGACTCCATTCTACTTTCAATTATAGTCTCCTTACAGGCTGTCTTTACTGATTCTACTGCAGTTTCCCCTAAAGTCTCTACCACCTGCCTAGTTTCCACTTCTACCAATTTGCTAAAACTTTCACCTTGAGTTGCTATTTTCTCTTCAATCACAGTTACTATTCTTTCCTGAATCCTACTTTCTGCTGCTTCTAATTTCTTATCTACTGTCTTAATAATATCTTTAGCCTTCATCTCTACCTCCTCCTTAATTTCACCTCTGATTTCCTGTTTCACCCCCTGAATACTCTCCTGTAGCATATCATACTTCATACTTAATTCTCTATTCATCGTTTCCACAATATCTAGTTTTACATTATTCTCTTCCAATTTTTGATTTATTTTACTCATATCTTGATTTAGCCTACCCATCTCTTCTCTCATCTCCTTACTATTTTTATTCATATCTTTATCTAATTTCTCAAATTTACCATTGAATTCCAAATAATTTCTTTTATTCTCTTCACTATTTTTATTCATATCTTTATCTAATTTCTCAAATTTACCATTGAATTCCAAATAATTTTTTTTATTCTCTTCACTATTTTTATTCATACTTTCATCAAATTTCGCACTTAAATCTCTACTCATCTGCCTTATGAGCGCAGTTAATGGATCTTCAGGAATCTCTATAGACTTTTCTTTCTCTAGACTACCACTAGTCTCAGGATGTACCTCTATATTCGTCTCGATATTTTCCTCTGAATTAGTGTCAGGGTTAACCTCAGGATTATTTTCAGGATTACTCTCAGGATTATTCTCAAGATTTACCTCCGACATCTTGGTATTATTCTCTACGCTCTCAACATCGCTACCGCTATCAACCTCCTTATAATTAACTTTCTTGACTGCATCCCTACTTCTCAACTGCCTCTGTTCCTCCTCCGACATCTTGAAGTACACCGTATAACAATTGCCCGTCCAAAATTTCACTTCACTTCACTGTCCCCCAAAAGCACTGACAATTTGCACTGAAATTATACACTCCTCTGACTAAATACCGAATGGTTTTCGTGTCCTACTTTGTGGCGCCAAATGTAACATTTTTAATGAGTCGTTGAACGTGGTGATGACTATTGTGGTTCAATAAAACAAACATGATATGAATAAATAATATACACTGTGGTGTGACCTTACCTGTGATAGTGTAATATAATAAGTTGTTGAGCGCCAGATTCCTATTTAAGATAGTGAATCGAAATTTATTGATTTAACCTCGGCTATCAGCAGTAGAGTCGAGAACCACTTACCCGGGCCGTAGTGAGACAAAGTCATCTAACCAATCCGTATTTAATCAAGGAGTATGATTGCCTTAAAGTACCAACTACAATGAAAGAAATAGGCATTACGTTAAAGGAAATGAATTTATTTACTCAAGAACAAAATACTAATAAAACAGAATAGTGATAGTCACACAATTGAATTTAAAATTACTCAATGCGGCAATTAATTTAAAAGGAACTGAACATTTAAAATGAATTGAAAGTTAAATGAAGTTAAATTATAATAGAGACGATAGTTTTATTGAATTGTTGGCTCACCCAGTCGAAGATTCGTCATATTTAAGAAATGATCGATGATCTCGATGTTACGTCGCTTATGTTTAAAAAAATGATGTGATATCTCATTTACTATGAAATATCCTCATTAAGTACGTTGCCATCTGTAGAAAGACTCTTGATCAGGGATATAACCCATTATGTATTGATATAGATGTCGGCAAGACATCGTTCAGTGTCGACTCTCGGTGCTCAGTCCATTAGGACCCAGAAAGCAAGGTTACAACTTCCTTCCTTCATTGATAGCTATAGATCAATGCGTCTTTTGTCGGAGTCGCAGGTACTAATGACTTCCTTGTCACGTGGTCTTCGACGGTCTCCCCCTCCAGTAAGCTTCCCTTTCTTCAGTGTTCATTCTCTCACGAGGGTTAATTGCACCACAATTTGTAATCTTAGACGCGTACGTACCGTAGAAAATGGCGTGTTGGTTACACCATAGTGGGTGTCTTAGCATCTCAGGAAAATGACGCAGTTTGCCGTGGTGAAATTCTTACTACGTCGTTCAGTTTGTGACGCACAGGGTTAGTCCATATCGCCAGTCTTGTTGCAATATATAATACTTCGTCTCTTTACAAGTAATTGTTAATAAAAATCTAATTGAATATAATAATCAAAACCGCTTACAATTATCTGATATAAAAATCATCTCATGGATGTACTAGTTAATAATAATAATAACATGATAATAAATGAATAACCCTTTAAATATAACAGCTATGGGATCGAATCGTTACAACACCACCACGCCACAGGATGAAGTACCAGTTCACACTCACGGTGTTAAATTTCGTTGTGATCCGTACAATATGCCAAGAGTTTCTTATTCGTAACCCCGCATACGCATCATTAATAATAATTTATGAAGATCTCATCAGAAATCTATGCATGAGAATATAAATTGATAGTATCAGTCCAGTGAAGTAAATTCGGTTAATAACCTACTACAAATTCAATAGGACAAACGTTGACACGATCTCCTTCCAAAGAAGTAGATCCGTGAAGAACTAAACAGCCAGTATTTTTTATTCTACTGCTCTTTTCCATTTCAAAATTCCCCCGCCAATGAAATAGATTTTCCATGTGAAAGTTTCTAGTACCGGTACATGTCCTGAGGGCAACAATTACAAACTCAAACTCAATAGCCAAACACTGTGGTTAATTTAGACAATAACATAAACTACTGCACTGTCCATATTAGCCTACTTTGGATTTTTGAAACAATTAAGTAGACTTAAAAGATCTACACGGGCCAAATGCCCGTGTGTCTTCTGTGTGTATGTCGGTACCCCTGTCAATTTAAACACGACGAAACCAACTTGAACCATATTTCGTACAGAGATAGCACTAGCAAAGAACACCTCACTGCCATGTTTTATATCACCGCCATCTTAACCAAACAAAATGGCGGCCACCCAAATGTTCAAAACTTAAATAAAATTTCGACTAAATTAATTATTCGATCTCTACTGAATTTTGGAAAATATACCTTCATGTGATAAGCGTATGGCGCCCAAACTACAAGTTCATCAGCCAAATAATTTCAAGATAGCGTCCGTGTCAATCATGCGAGCATTGTAATCCATAACATGATCCAACGAATCAATGTTTACAATATTTGATATTCGGATAGTTTTATATAGGTTAAGCAATTTCTGTTGTCAACGTGATAACAAAATGCGACTGTATGACGCACAGCAGCCATCTTGAAATTATGAAATATAAAAATAAATAATTTTTTACACTAATGAGCTACTGTATCAAAAATTAGTGATAAGGTTGAATCGTATATGTAGCCTTGTATGGCTAAGGCAAAAGAACAGACTCTACATACATTTAAGATGGCAGCTGTTCGAAATATTATAACATTAAAATCGACAACTCCGAATGAAATTGAGTGAGAAATGAAATGTGTTGATAATTTGAGCAAGTGAGCCGAAATAAGGCTATGCTGCGCCACGCTCTGGCAGGCTGACTCCTGCTTCTTTTGGCTGGGCTCAAGTAGTATATAATAACAGAGGAGGGACTCTACGTAGTTCTGAATTTCTTAGATGAGACCGTGATGACGTAGTGTTTGGGCACGAATGCCGCGCGCTTATGGAGAATTCCAACAGACTATACATGGAAGCAATGAATATAAGTGACCCCCGTGGCTTATGATCTCGCGATTAACGGTCACGTAAAACTACAATCTTCCTTTTTGATGTGTAACATCTTTCCGCTCGGTTGCTGGATAGTTTTGTGGGAGTGATTTTGAAAATTGGGGACGGAAGTGGATCGGAACGATCAAGCTGGCAGTGGTGGATCGAACGGAAGTATGCACTGCCCGCTCGATCGATCGAACGGAAGTGTACTAGCGGGCAATGGTGGAAAAGAATGCACTGCCCGCTCGATCAATCGAACGGAAGTGTACTAGCTGGCAGTGGTGGAAAACGGATGTATGCACTGCCCGCTCGATCAATCGAACGGAAGTGTGCTAGCTGGCAGTGGTGGAAAACGGAAGTATGCACTGCCCACTCGATCGATCGATCCAGCGGGCAGTGATAAGACCCAGCTGGCAGTGGTACGAGAAACAATGAGCACGCGGTGTCTGAAATTGTTACCATGACGTACTCTCGGCCATGTGGGATGTATATGACATACTGAACGGAAAACGCTCATGCGAACTCTGGTGTCAAGTGATTGAAACAAATGACATGGTACATGTTCGAAGTCTTCGTGAAAATGAAAATCCACAGCCTGCTTCCAGTCTCCGACCGGGTCAGGAATGGAATGAATGAAGCCCCCATCTAGCGGCGAGGATATGAACTGTGCCGGCTGCCGAGGCCTGACGCACTCCTCTGGGGCAATGACTAAATGAATGACAGATGAAATGAAATGATAGTGGAGAGTGTTGCTGGAATGAAATTTTGACAGGGAAAACCGGAGTACCCGGAGAAAAACCTGTCTGCCTCCGTTCTGTCCAGCACAGATCGCACATGGAGTGACCGGGATTTGAACCACGGACCCCAGCGGTGAGAGGCCGGCGTGCTGCCGCCTAAGCCACGGAGGCTTCGAAGTCTTCGTATCAGTATTTAAATGGTAAAATGCCTTAATATCAAACATTGTAAGTAGTCGGCATTGCCGGTATTATGTTTCTGCACAATGGCTATTCAAATATTAACCCACATAACGGTAATGCAGTCATCAATATAATATAATCGTTGTGGTTATACGAGAATTGAGCAAGCCTTCATGAACTATTACTGAATACATTCTCTTTACTCTCAAGAGGGCCTATTCATCAGGCATTTTAAACTCAATTTCAAGCAGGAACATTATCGAAACAAGCAAAATATAAATGAAACTTAATTCCGTAATGCAGTATTATTGGAACGTGGAAATAAGTCACCATCTTGTGCACAAACTTTGCGTAGTCGAAATAGCCGTGGGGTTAGTGCTTAAGACTGTGAATCTAGAAACCGTGGGTTCGATTCCCTGACGGGGTAGATACTTTTGCTACCAGATTATCATTTTAAACGATATTTATCATATCAATATGACTCATTTTAACAGAATCCATATGAAATTACTTGTTGGTCTGTGAATGAAGAGGACCTGTTCATAAGGAATTTAAGGTTATGAGCGGTGTCGCGTCTATTACCGGTAATCTAGTTGATCCACATCGTATTCTTTATTTAGGCTAGTGCTGGTGGAAGCTACAAATCATCTAATAAAATGAGTTCCGTATTATAAACTACAATATCTGTAAAACACTCCCTTTTACAATAGATTAATAATTGTGCCAATAATAGTATAAAATACCGGTGTATCAACAATTTCACGTGAGGTTTCTTCTATGTCAGATGTTACACATCATATGCGACTACTGTAAGGCTCGTATTTTTTTTTATATAAGTGACCGAAGGATCTAGAAAGGTTTGGCAACTGCATGTGCCAACTTATGCAATGAAAGTTAACTCATAGACTTGAGTTATCACGAACATAGATCATTCTTGATTGTATTATACAAAAATTGTCTATTTAACAATGAAAAGTTACAGAATCTGTAATGTTCGGAGCCGGAAATTAAGGTCTTCACTAGTCTTGTTCCACAATGTTGGTGAGATTGCAAATTTAGATGGATCAGTCGCGGGTTTATTTGCTAATTTTTAAGTTATATAGGGTGTGTTTGTACAGGAGAATCGTTCTTCGTAGTGTCACAACTTTATTTAATAATAAAATGTGAACTTTTGCTGCGATTCTTAACATTGTGGTACCATAACCTCCAAAGTGCATACCCCTCCTCCTCCAACCATCTCGTCAAGATCAGTAGAGCTTGTTTCTTGTTTTTCATTTCTTATAGGCCTACGTGTATTTGGTGACAATGTCATATTACAAGGCAGTCAAGTTGCTTCCTGAGATTCAATGAAACGCGAATACAGTAGGTCATCAGAGATCAATTTCATCCATAGCATGGAAGTATGGGATGTTGAATGCATTCATCAGAATCACATTCTGATTTAATATGAACATCAACATTAAATAAAAAGTATTCCCTCAACTAGCTCCACACACAAATTCAATTATACCTCATTTGAATAATAACAATAAAGTAATTGGGAACAGAACTATGACTATGTTACAAGATGCTTCTCATAATTATTGTCGAATAAGCTGCTAGTCATTTGTTTCTGTACAGAACCAACACATTAGACACTAAAGCCACTTGATAGGGTTGGGAATTATAGGCATTCCACGTGCTTACTAGGTGCCTTTCAATTGTTTTACTGATGGCCATTGGCTGTCGCTTTGTATCCAAACACAAAATAACGATCTCCACGATTTCTATGAAGGTTTTTAAGGCCTGTCTGGGCTGCCTGCCCTGACTGCCGGTGCTGCGACAGCTCTTCACCGCGTCTGACCAAGTTATGTTGGGATCGCTAGCGCACCGGACGTAATGTAAACAAACAAACTGTTCGTCCAATGCGTTGGTTGCCCGAGACATCTACATTGGGTTTCGCACGCTTCTCCACGTACTAGTACTTGAGGAGTACGTGCTTAGTATTAAAAAGTCAGAAATACTGATAAAGTATCATGGAACTCGTTTAAGGCATTGTTGCAATTTCGGCCACATATCCCCCTCCTCCCCTTGTTGATGTGTAACATCTTTCCGCTCGGTTGCTGGATAGTTTTGTGGAAGTGATTTTGAAAATTGGGGACGGAAGTGAATCGGGCGGAAGTGGATCGAACGGAAGTGGATCGGACGGAAGTGAAGACGCACTGCCAGAAAAATGGGACGGAAGTGAATCGGGTGGAAGTGGATCGAACGGAAGTGGATCGGGCGGAAGTGAAGACGCACTGCCAGCTGGATGTACAATTGAAAATATGTTTATTGGAAACAAGGCAGTGTGTGCTCTGTAGCGCAGGAATGTTATGGCAATACAGTAGGCAGTGCATTTAGCAGGCACTGGTTTGACGAGCACAGTGGCAAATGTTTCACCGACTTTCATTTGTCATTGAGCAGTTTATGAAGCTTCACGTTCAAGGTTGAATATCACATGGGGTAGGACAAAGACGACAAATGACATTTAAGTAAGCGGCATTATTGTCAAGCTGTGGGTGAGTAGTCAGATATTAAATGCAAAACAGAAGGTTGTTATATGAGTGGAATAAAAGCTATATTTTCATCATATGTGGGACTAGGTCATTTCATGATTGTAGGAAGCCATGTTTTGATTGTTTACGACGAACTGTATGAGAGCCTTGAGAATAATGAATGTTATAGTTACTGAGGAATGTGCTCACAGTATTTGAGAGTACTGTTGACGTTGTGTGTCACTTTGTTATTATGAATTATTAATGTAAAAGAAAGGAAGGAAGTTTGTATTTTTGCGTGTCCGTTAATCTCACGATCATGATCCACGGTACCTCCCTTTTACGTGGAATGCCTACCACAGGACATGGCATTTCAATTCGAAAATCTCACATGTATTGACCGGGAATCAAACCCGGTCTACCTTGGTGAGAGACTAACAGCTTGACCGCTGCGCCACAAATGTGACAGTAGCATATCTCCAATTCAATCTATACATTCATCATAGTACCAGTATGAAAATGGAGTGTAAATTAACATTTTAAGAATGTCCAAGCTGTGTAGTATACGAGTAGGATAACATGTCAGATGTTACACATCATATGCGACTACTGTAAGGCTCGTATCTTTTTTGTTTTTGTTTTGTTTCAATTCGTTTTCATATCTACAATATATTGAATACCGTTTGACGTTCGACCAATCAACCACAACACAGCGAAGGCAGTTCGGGAGTGAGTGAGACGGGAAAGCGAGTGAGAGGGACACATATATAGTTTGCCCCACAATCGCTGCAAGGCCGTCTGCACCAGAAGCTTGCCGGCGTGCTGTACGCACACCTCTGATTTTAGCGTTCTCAATCAGATACCGTGGGCTATTGCACTTCTTGTTATGTTTAACAGAAACCGTGCTAAATGTTGAAAGTTTTGAGAGTAAATGAAGTGTTAAATTAAACTCATGCTTTCAATTACTGACGCCGAGAAATGTGGGTGAAATTGTAACGTCTTCTGATTATTTTTGTGCCATTGTAAGGACACCACTGAACGTAAGTACAGTATCAGGATCGAACAATCACAGTCAAGAATGAAAGAACCCGTGCGTCGGGGCCAGAAAAGTACAGTCAACTTCGTTGCGTAGTGTCTAGCATTCTTGGCTGTCACAGCGGAGGCCCGGGTTCGATTCCCGGCTCTGCCGAGAAATTAAATTCTGGTCTGAGGGTTGGAAAGGAGTACACTCAGCCTCGTGAGACAATATTGAGAAGAGGCGGGTTTGATTTCTACCTCAGCCATCCTGGAGGGGTTTTTCCGTGGTATCCCACTTCTACTCCAAGTAACTGCCAGGCCAGTACTTAAACGTAAGGCCACGACCACTTCCTACCAAATCCTACCTTGGTTACAAATACACACACTAGTACAGACATCACAGTGACACAGGTTATCAGACAATTTTACTCACACCCAAGTACACGGGATTACATAACCACGATGTCGGATAGCCCATAAGGAATCAAGAATAACAGAAAAGAACAACAGTTGACAGGGACAGAAATGATGAAAGAGTTTTTTTAGTTGTTTTTTTTAGCGAATGGTTTTTAGTGCCGGGAGTGTCCGAGGACATGTTCGGCTCGCCAGTTTTGTAGCTGCTTCGAGGCGGACACCAAATGGGTGAGCTACACGTAGGCCTACCGTGTGGAGTGTTGTCTGCGGAGGAAAGTTTGAATGTAAGGACGAGGAGTTGGAAGGTAGCGGCTGTGGCCTTTAGTTAGGGATCAACCTTGGCATTTGCCTGGAAGGAAGATGGGAAACCACAGAAGACCATCTTCAAGGTTGCCGGCGGGGGGATTCGAACCTCCTCGCCTCCCGAATGTGAGCGACTGCCAGCAGTCATGCCGTAACGACCACGGCTAACTCACTCGGTAAGAGAGTAATGGAAGTATACCAAACTGAACTCAGGGTTCATGATCACTAGCTATTCTCACTAAGACACAGCGCAAAGCCATGGGGCCAAACTCCTGATCAAGTAGGGAGTGGGTTTGAAACCCACCGTCGCGTCGACTGTCTATGAAATTCTCTTTCATGCTTTTCCAATTTTAACTCCAGGCAAAATGCCTGGACTGTACCTTCTAAGGAGCCACAGCTGCTTCACTCCAACACCTTGCACAGTTTCATTCATCTTCATTCATTTAATCCCTCATGAGGTTAGCATCGAGAAGAACATCCAGCCGTAAAAACTATCCACCACACAGAAATTAATTGCATATCACCCCTGAATTCCATTGAAACGGTAGGGGTAGACATACATACTGTATACTGGAAAGTGACTGACAAAACTAGCTTGTTCTAGCGACAGTCCATTTGGGAGTCAATGGGCACCCTGCTATATAGATTTCTAAATAATTCCTTGAATTGGGTCCAATGGACTAGTGGTAAATAAATGAAAATGAAAATCCACAGCCTGCTTCCAGTCTCCGACCGGGTCAGGGAATGGAATGAATGAAGCCCCTATCTAGCGGCGAGGATGTAAACTGTGCCGGCTGCCGAAGCCTGACGCACTCCTCTGGGGCAATGATTAAATGAATGACAGTTGAAATGAAATGATAGCGGAGAGTGTTGCTGGAATGAAATTTTGACAGGGAAAACCGGAGTACCCGGAGAAAAACCTGTCTGCCTCCGTTTTGTCCAGCACAGATCTCACATGGAGTGACCGGGATTTGAACCACGGACCCAGCGGTGAGAGGTCGGCGTGCTGCCGCCTAAGCCACGGAGGCTCGGTAAATAAATAATGTATTCCAATCTTCCTACTTGTCAGTCAATGGCGTGCAGTTCTGAATGACATAGTGGCAGCTGTTTGCTATCTAATGGAGCATTCCATTAATGCATTACACATTTCCGTGGAGTTTTGAGGAAAGGCTCGTTGCCCAGAGTGCTAACACGTAGTAGTTTAAAATGGACCTGGGTTAGGGAGAGGTGGCAGAATAGCATACGAAGGATTATTTTTAGCTTGCGGAATCTAAAATAAGAATCAGTAATCTATTTTCACACCATAGGAACTCGCACAGCCTTCCAAACATCATCGCTCTTTCACAAGTGGTTCTCACTCTTACAGCCCACCCGCCCACCCCCTCATCTATCCACAAGTCCCGCCAAACGAGTGACAAATTTTATCAGCAAACGTTGTGATCCATTCATAACTCGGCCGCCCGTAAAGGTGTACGCATAGTGCAGTGCGCAGCTGCACCCCAACATGCCACGCGCTCTACATCAACCAGTGGCGGCTTTGGGAAAGGCCCTATATTTTATAGAGAAACACAGCTAATCAAATCACTGCGAAATATGCTGATTGCGAAATTGGCCCAGAATAGTTCTAAGATCCCAGTTGGCGGCAATGATACTACCACTACTACTACTAGTCATACACACCCTACCTCAGCGAGAAAATACCAGTAGGCCTCCTGTAGTGATAGTGCAGTTCACATCAAAACGTGTACGGAACCAGTGGCTCGACAAAAAGAAGGACCAGCTTACGAATGAGGATATAAATGCAGGTACAGGCCCACGAAAAATCTTTCTCAACGAGAACCTCACCCCGTACTTTAAAGCCTTGCTCTGGAAAACAAAGCAGGCTTGTAGCGAGAGAGGTTTTAGATTCACATGGGTGAAAAATGGAAAGATTTTTGTCAGGAAGGATCAAAATGAACTGTTAATCAGAATTGAAGATTATGATGACCTTAAGATGATCAAATAAAGATCATAGCCTAGTTGTCATTATGAAATTTAAGTTCAGGTTAGTATTCTATATTGACAGGTTAGGTTCATGTGTAAAGCATACCACATTTTACTTGCATTATCAATAACAACAACATATTTGTAAATATCTTAACAAATTTAGTTCTAAAACATGGATTTCATAGATTCTGATGATAATTTTAACTCTAAGAGGGTACTGGACAGTATGGATTACTGGACAGAATGCATGTTTGGAATTGACAAACCACAATGTAAATTGACAGTGTTACACTTAAACATCAGGTCAATCACCGGGTGAGTTAGCCGTGGTGGTTACGGCATGACTGATGGCAGTCGCTCACATCCGGGAGGCGAGGAGGTTCGAATCCCC
Source organism: Meconema thalassinum (assembly GCA_946902985.2). Lineage (NCBI taxonomy): Eukaryota > Metazoa > Arthropoda > Insecta > Orthoptera > Tettigoniidae > Meconema > Meconema thalassinum. Next base: position 446,095,806 of record OX336389.2, read on the forward strand.
CCGCCGGCAACCTTGAAGATGGTCTTCTGTGGTTTCCCATCTTCCTTCCAGGCAAATGCCGGGGTTGGTCCCTAACTATAGGCCACAGCCGCTACCTTCCAACTCCTCGTCCTTACATTCCAACTTCCCTCCTTCCCTCCCCAACGGTACTTGTAGCTCACCCATTGGGTGTCCGTCTCGAAGCAGCTACAAAAACTGGCGAGCCGAACATGTCCTCGGACACTCCCGGCACCAAAAGCCATACGCTAAAAAAAAAAAATCAGGTCAATCAGACTTCACTGGGAAATGTTTCTGGCAAGTGTTGCAAATAAGCATATAGATATAATTGTTTTGTCTGAAATTAACATCCACAGTGATCTGACGGAGGATTTAAAAATAGACAACTATGTACAATATAATGTGACGAGGGAGGCAAGGAAAGGATGTGGCATGATGATATTTGTACATAATGATCTACGTTATACACCACTAGTATTCCAAACAGATAACTGCAAGCATACAGGTTAGGTTCATATGTATACATTTTATTTGTATTATCATTACCACAAAATATTTGAAAATATCTTAAATTTTATTTCTAAAACATGGATTTCATAGATTCTGATGATAATTTTTACTCTAAGAGGGTACTGGACAGTATGGATGACTGGACAGAATGCATATTTGGTATTGTCAAACCACAAAGTAAATTGACAGTGTTACACTTAAACATCAGGTCAATTAGAATTCACAGGGAAATGTTTCTGGCAAGTGTTGCAAATAAGCATATAGATATCATTGTCTTGGCTGAAATTAACATCCACAATGATCTGACTGAGGTTTTTAAAATAGACAACTATGTACAATATAATGTGACGAGGGAGGCCAGGAAAGGAGATGGTATGATGATATTTGTACATAATGATCTACGTTATATGCCACTAGTATTCCAAGCTGACAACTGTGAGCATATGTTTGGTGAAATTGAGATGAATACTGGTATTAAATATATCTTGCTTTGTGTACATAGACCAGGTACAGAATGTGTGAATGGATTTTTAAATGATCTTGAAGGTGTACTAAATCTAGAGGGGAAGGATGCACAGATAATATTAATTGGTGATGTCAACATAAATCTGTTGGACGAGCCAGACGCCATGGTAAATAAGTATGAAGAATTTTTAACTGCATATGGATTACCAAGATGTATTAGCTCGATTACACGTGAAGAAATTGTGCTCGGAGAAATTAAGGTGTCTTGCATAGATCATATTTTTATTTGAGATAGGTGGGATAACTGGACTACTGCTGTAGTAAAGGAAAAAATATCTGATCATTATATGGTGGGTATAGGGATATCAATAGAACACGATAGCATATCAGAACAAGGAAGGGATAACACAAAAATTATAACATTCATTAGTGACAAATTAGTTGAGAAATACTTAAATGAAACAGATTTTAAGACAGTCTTTGAGTCAAATGATATGCAGTCATGTTATAATGCTCAAAAACAAGAATATGATGACATTTGTGAGCGAGCCACTTGTAAAAAAGCGTTGACTGTAAGAACCGAGGAGCGAAAGAGCATTGGAATTAAACCTTGGGTGAACAGGGATATTTTGGACAGCATAGCGAAAAGAGATAGATTTTTTTAAAAATCGAGAAGTAATCCTAGTAATGGTAAATATAAAGAACAATACAAGGAATTTAGAAACAAACTGACAAAACACATGCGGAAAGAAAAAGAAATGTACTACATGAATAGGTTTCAAACGTTTAAAGAGACTCTAGGAAAATTTGGCAAGAAGTTATTTATTTAATTAAAGGACATCACAGGGGTGGGGTGGATGAAGTAATTATGAAGCACTTCAGTGGAAGCGAGAAACAGTCTATATCTGAAAAATTTGCATCACACTTTAAGCGAGGAACTGAGAGTATAGTACACAACTGTGACAAGGCATTAGGTAGTTATGTTGATCGGTTTAATGATAAAATTATGTGGCTCACAAGACCTACAAATGGCGATATTAAACAAATTACAGAAAAAATGAAAACAAATAAGTCTGCTGGGTTGGACAGGATACAAATGAAACATTTAAAAATGGGAGGGGAAAAGGTGCATAAAATCATTGTCAAACTAATAAATTTGATAATTTCGGAATGTTCATTCCCTGATATTCTAAAAACATCAGTAGTCAGACCTGTTTTAAAAGGAGGGATAGGCACAGATGTAAATAACTACCACCCTATTTCCATTATCTCGGCAGTGTGCAAGATAATAGAAACATTTTTAACAGACAAAATTATGGGGTTCTTGGAGGAAAATACTGTAGGTTACTAACAGATCAACAATTTGCATACAGGAAAAGTATGGGAACTGGGACATTGCTTGGAAAATTTGCTGAGCTAGTAAATAAGAAACTTGATCAAGGGAAACAAGTTCTGGTAGTCTTCATCGACTTCAGTAAAGCTTTCGACACCCTTCGCCATGAGATTCTTATAGAAAAACTAAGAAAAATTGGTATACGAGGCCCAGTACTTGAACTAATGGAAAATTACCTAGAGGAAAGGAACTTTTTGGTGAAAATTGGTGAAACATTTAATGAAGAGAAAAGAATAAGAATGGGTATTCCAAAAGGTAGTAACCTCGGACCTTTGCTGTACTTGATATATGTAAATAATCTTGCTCAGCATTTGAAGAACACACAAATACTGCAATATTCCGATGATACAATACTGGTATCAGTTCATAAGGATTTTAACAAGGCAGAAAATTACTTGCAAGCAGACTTCAATGTGCTACAGAGATGGACTCATGTTCATGGCTTAATAATTAACAGTGAAAAAACAACAACAATGCACATTCGGTCTCCAATGATTTTATTACAAAAGGTACATCTAAAAATACATGACTGTGATTGCATGGCAAGTAGCAACAATAACTGTGGAATCTGTACACCAGTAAAAAATGTAACTGTACAAAAATACTTAGGTGTGTATATCGATTGTAATTTCAGGTGGGACAAGCATATTAATCAAGTTACTTCCAAATTGAGAATAATTTTAAGTAAATTTTTCCATCTGAGGCAAAATATGCCTACCTCAGTGCTAAGAATGGCATACTATGGATTAGTGGAAAGTATAATTCGATATGGAATAACGGCTTGGGGACTTGCTTCAAACACATACATTAATAGAATTACCGGCATTCAAACACGTTTCCTAAAATTCTTTGTAAGACATGGTGAAAGGCATGGATTATACCCACCAGTGATATTGTTCTCCAATTGTCAGATAATGCCTTGTAGGGGCCTAATGCATTTCATGATAATTATGGTACATTATTTTAATAGTAATTTCAAAGAACATTTAAAGCACCAAAAAGGAACAAGATTTAAGAGCACACATTTTGTAATTCCTAAAACAAATAATGAATTTGGCAAAAGATCATTAGCTTACATGGTGCCATTTCTATTTAATAAGCTACCACATTCACTGTTGATCTTTGAGAATATGGCAAAAACAAAAAGAGCTATTAAAATTGGTTATTAAATAACTCCTTGGACTAAGTGGACAACTACTTAGGTTCATATGTAAAGGGTACCCACCTCTTATTATTTGTTTTATCATAGAAAGAAAATAATTGTATTGTATGGCTACCCCTTATTATTCCCGTTTTTCCAACGGGGTCGGGGATGAGATGCGATGGAAGTCTTTGTGGCGATGATTTTTACGGCCGGATGCCCTTCCTGACGCCAACCTCATGAGAGGAGTTAATGAGAGATGAAATGAATGATGGTGAATGAAACTGGGCAAGGATGTGGAAGGAAGCGGCCGTGGCCTGTCAGAAGGTACCGTCGCAGCATTTGCCTGGTGTTGAAAATGGGAAACCACGGAAAACCATTTCAAGGACGGCCGACGGTGGGACTCGAACCCACGCGTCTACCGAGTCAGCAGAGAGCATGGCCCCATGACCTAATGCTGAGCTCTAGCCAGCGTAGCCACTACTGTCGGTAGAAAGAAAATAATTGTAAATATCTTAAAATTTTATTTCTAAAACATGGACTTCATAGATTCTGATGATAATTTTAAACATCAAAGGGTACTGGACAGTATGGATGACTGAACAGAATGCATATTTGGTATTGACAAACCACAATGTAAATTGACAGTCTTACACTTAAAAATCAGGTCAATCAGACTTCACTGGGAAATGTTTCTGGCAAGTGTTGCAAAGAAGCAAATAAGCTGAAATTAATAAGTAATAAGTAATAGACTATGAACATGATAATAACATTTGCATTTTAAGTTTTCATTTTATGTTTTAAGTTAAGTTTTTAAAATAGTAACCACATTTATTAAGTTATTAAGGAAGGAAGGAAGAAAAATACTATAATTTTCTCCAATTGCTTTATTGTATTAACATTAACATATAATCTTGTTAACCATAATTACTTGCTATGAGGTGATTGAATATTTTTTGTGAATTATTATTAGTGGCACTATATATAATAATTGGAAGGTGAGAGATTGGACGCTATACGTGTGAATGTAATTGTGTTTGTTAACATATATGTAATTATGATTGGCACCTGCCGACCAGCGTAAGCTTGACAGGAGCAAAAAATGTAAAATTTGGATGAATAAACAAACTGTAAACTGTAAACTGTAAACTACTACTACTACTACTACTACTACTACTACTACTATTAATACCAAGTCAATTAATTGCCTCGTTTCATTCTATCCGCCATCTTGGGGTCGTTTGCGCCATCACTCTGGTCACAAAGTGAGTGGTCAAATTTAACGTGCCGTACTAAATTGGGTGGTTAGTGTGAAAAATATAGAAAGAAGATAACAATCGATTCCATCCTTTGGCCCGAAGAACTGTGTAAAAAAGAGATACAGTCAGTCTGAGTGACTAGACTTTATATCATTTCAAATGACGCATGCTACAAATGCTACACATGTTAGAAAGGCTCAGGAGGCGGGGCTCTTTGCACTCTGCTGCATGACGTCACGCACTCGTCGTCTCCGTATCGCATAACGCCAGACCCCAGGAGTAAACTCAGACTCAACAGACTCCAATACCCTTTAACTTAGGCTTCCCGCGCGGGGACTGCATGACGTCACGCCCTCGCCGTCTCCGTTCGCATAACGCCAGACCCCAGGAGTAAACTCAGACTCAACAGACTCCATTACCCTTTAACTTAGGCTTCCCGCGCGGGGGCTGCATGACGTCACTCACTCGCCGTCTCCGTTCGCATAACGCCAGACCCCAGGAGTAAACTCAGACTTGGTGCAAATGCACTGAACAACATGATCACGTCATACACGCTGTAACCGTGACGCATAACGCCAGACCCCAGGAGTAAACTCAGACTCGGTGCAAATGCACTGAACAACATGATGACGTCATACACGCTGTAACCGTGACGCATAACGGTAGACCTAAGCATAACGATGAAGTCGACAAGATCATTTGGAATGATAAAAGTGAAATGTAGCCTTAAATCTATACGATGGAGGCTTGCTGACTGTGTTTCGTTTATGTAGGGGATTGGACATTGTGGTCATCAAAGCCGTGTATTTGGGTGTGTGTAGAACTTGTCTGATGACCTGTGTTTCTGTGATGATTGTAGTAGTGTGTGTCGGTGTATTAGGGACAGGGATGGGGGTAAGTATCCCGAAACTTGAAATTAGGGACTATCCCGGCATTTGCCTGGATGGACTGTGAAAAAGAAACGCACTCAGGATAGCCTCCGGTCTTGTTGCATCTCCCCTTCGCAGTCGTGGCGCGTGATTTAACGCGCAAGGCTACGCCGAGGGGTGAATACTTCAGTAGCGGTCGGTGATTAGGTTGCACAACGACCAGATATTTCTCAGCGGAAAAAGGTGATTTATAAAATAAAATCAAGTAGATCCGTGAAGAAGTAAATAGCCTATTTTCATATATTTTACTGGTCATTTCCATTGAAAACCCTCCCTCCTATTAAAAGATTTTCCATGTGATGTACTAAATAGTTTTTGGTACACGATCTATGTTGTGATAAAATATACAGCAATAAAATCAAACTCAAAACTCAATATCCATAAGTTGTAGTCATTTCAGACATTAAACATAAAAATTATATTTTTTAGGAAGCATAGTCATCTTACAATGGTACTAGTCTTAAATCAAAGCTTTCATCGTTCCTTAACACACCTTCAGCACTGGAAAATGTGTGTCCAAAGTTACACGATGAAGCTTTTAACGCTATGGAATTGAGTAGAATGGTTTATCAACTTACCAAAGGGCACGTTCTATAGAACAGGTATATGACCTTCGTGTTTTACCCCTTAAATCAATATTCATCAACACCACTACAATAAGAAGGTATGTGCTTGAATATATATAAATATATAGTAATTCTAAATATCGGTGATTAAGACTCCTCCCGCGAGATGGCACCTTTCTGTAACGAACCACGGGAATTATTTTTCAGAAAGTCAGATGCACGGCTTCTATGATTTACGAAACGCAAACTATAGAATTTAGAGCCATTACATAATGATTGTTATCATAGCCCAGCATATGAATCATCTTTTCAATCACCTGAATAAGATACGAGAATTAAACTAGTACTTCCGTGAAGAACTAAACAGTCAATTTTCATACATCCGACTTATGTTAATTGCCTCTATCAACATACAAAATTTCAGTTTGATTGCTGTAATACTGTATATTCGTAGAAATCGGGAGCCGTCTAAATATTTCGGATGGTCGCCATGTTGAATTTGTATATAATATGTACGCCAGAAAGTTATGTACTATTAGAGGAAGATTATTGCGTAGGTTTATTATTGAAACTTCAATCGCATGATTAGGACACACGAAATGAAAACGATATTTCAAAATTTTGCACGGCCGCCATCTTGAGGCTATGAAAACAATTGAAATAAAATAGACATTAGTGGATTCAAATTTGTATAAGCATTAACCCTACCAAGTTTCACTGCACTCAGATGGTTAAATCGCGAGAAATGACCATTTAAATATTGAAATTTCGCGTTGCACCATGTTGGATTTGTGACAACCAGGTTCCCATAGGTGAACTTATGTTAATAGCCTTTATCAACATACAAAGTTTCAGTTTGATTGCTTTAATAGACTAGTAGATAATGAGAACCATCTAAATATTTCGGATGGTCACCATGTCGGATTTTTATGTATGCCGTAGAGATATGCACTATTTGATTACGATTATTGAGTAGGTTGATCATTCAAACGTTGAATTCGATCGCATGATTAGGACACAAGAAATAAAAAAGAGATTTTAGAATTTCGCACAGCCGCCATCTTGAGGCTATGAAAACAATTGAAACAAATTAGATATCAGTGGATTAAAATTTGTATAAGCATTTATTCTATCAAGCTTCACTGCACTCGGATTGTTAAATCGCGTGAAATGACCATTTAAATATTGAAATTTCGCGTCGCCACCATGTTGGTTTTGTGCCCACCAGGTTAAAGTCCCATAGGTGAACTTACGTTACTAGCCTTTATCAACATACAAAATATCAGTTTGATTGCTGTAATAGACTATTAGATATTGAGAACTGTCTAAATATTTCGGATGGTTGCCATGTTGGATTTTATGTTTGTATGCCATAGAGTTATGAACTATTAGATGACGATTATTGCGTAGGTTGATCATTCAAACGTTGACTTCGATCGCATGATTAGGACACAAGAAATAAAAACGTAGTTTTAAAATTACGCACAGCCGCCATCTTGAGGTTATATGAACAGTTGAACAAAATTAGATGTCAGTGCTTTACAATGTGTATAAAAATTTGCTGTACCAAGTTTCACTGCTCTCGGATGGTGTAATCGCGAGAATTGTCTATTTAAATGTTTCAACTCCGCTTGGCCGCCATGTTCGGTTTGTACTCAACAGGTCTTTGAAAGTCACATAGTTGAACTTACAAAATTTCAGGGTGCTATCGTTAATAGTTTCGGAGATATAGAATACCGGTGAAATATTTCGCACAGCCGCCATGATGGATTCGTGAGACCTAATAAAAGTTGGGGTCGGACAATATAGAACTACGATCTTATCACGTTTCATTGAAATCGCCCCAGTCGTTTACATTTCATTAGGGGGGGGGGGGGGAGGGAGAACGCACACACACGTACACATACACATACGCACACATACACACGGACAAAAGGTGATCTCATAACCCTATTTTTATTTTTTCATAAATGAAAATTGGGTAAAATAAGGTTTTAAAATTTCGAACTAATGCATCTTGAATTTTTTAAAAACAATTTAACAGCATTAGATGTATCCACTCTAAGCTCTTAATAGAGATTCACTGCGCCAAGTGAATCCGAAAGGTTATTTTAAATATTTGAAAATCACTTGGTCGCCATATTGTTTTTGCATTTTTACAGGAATTGGCAAGTCACATTTATGTCCTTACTTAACAGTCATCTAAAACCATGTTAAATTCCAGTTTGATTGCTTCAACTGATTCGGAGATATTGAGCACCGGTGAAATGTATGGCCAGAGGATAAATATTATAATCGTGGCTCATTATACCATTCTACATTTCTATCGCTTGTTTAGGACATGAGAAATATAAACGTGATGTTTGAAAGTTTGCATATCCGCCATTTTTAAGTTCTCATAAATTTCTACTAAATTAAACGTCAGCATATTAGGCCTTGTATGAAGATTTATCTTGGTATGTTTCACTGTGCTCGGATAATAAGTCCCGAGAAAAATCCATATAAATATTCAAATTTTGTGTCACCGTCATGATGGTTTTGTGTTCATCAGGTTATTGAAAGTCCCATAGGTGAACTTATGTTAATAGCCTCTATCAACATACAGAATTTCAGTTTGATTGCTGTAATATATTCGCAGATATTGAGAATCGTCTAAATATTTCGGTTGATTGCCACGTTAGATTGTTCTATTTGTAGGGCATAGAATGATATACAATTAGATGAAGATTATTGCGTAGGTTCATTATTCAAACGTTCACGTTGATCGCATGATTAGGACACAAAAATAAGTCTTAATTTTAAAATTTCGCACAGTCGCCATCTTGAGTTTATGAGAACAATTGAATCAAATTAGATACTAAAAGATTCAATATTGTATAGACATGTAGAGTGTTTGGTATCACTGCGCTTGGTTGATTAAATCTCTAGAAAATGCCATTTAAATATTTTAACTTCGGTTGACCACCATGTTGGTTTTGTACTTAACAGATTTTGAAGCGTCACATAGCTGAACTTACCTTAGTATTCTCTATAACCATACAAATGTTTAAGGTGATATCAGTAATAACTTCGGAGAAATATTTCGCGCGGCCGCCATGTTGGACTGATGAAGCGTATTAAAATTTGAAAGGCACGATCAGGACATACAGAATAGTACTATGTTATTACTGAGTTTCATTGAAATCGCTCCAGCCGTTTAGATTTTATTTGGGGTAATACACACACACAGAGAGAGAGAGAGAGAGAGAGAGAGATTACACACAGACATACACAACACTCACGGACAAACGGTGATCTAATAAGCCCAGTTTTTCATATGGTGAAAATAGGCCAAAATAGGCATTTTATGATTTTATGGTCAGATGTGTGTAAGAGTTGATAATTTTGGCCTTCAATAACTCAATAATCCTGTTCTACGGTGAACAGCACTGGGTAACAGAAGTGAGCAATACAGTAGATTATAAGAGCAATCGACAAGTGAGCACCGACCGGATTTCTGCAGTGGCGAGGATGGTACAAATGCTACGACTAGGAATTAATTTCCAAGCAGGTAACTCTACTAGTTGTTGAGGGGGGAGTTCGATTGTCAATTGCCGCGCTGTGAAAATAGACTACGCTTTTTCTTGGTCTACAGTATGTAATCCTGCTGTATGGTTGATTGTCGTTTATATTTATTAATTGTAGAGGATATAGTTCCATTGACAAATTGCAATAAAACTTTATTTTAGAATAAGTGAATATGATAATGAACAACATTTTCCATTTCAGAGAATAATAATAGCAATAATAATAATAATAATAATAATAATAATAATAATAAAATAATAATAATAATAATAATAATAAAATAATAATAATAATAATAATAAAGCCTACTCGCTAACAACGTTAATGCGCCAACAAATAACTACTGTACAACCAAAATGACCCACAAAAAGTTGAGGATTTCTGGGATCTACTACATGAAAATGAAAATCCACAGCCTGCTTCCAGTCTCCGACCGGGTCAGGAATGGAATGAATGAAGCCCCCATCTAGCGGCGAGGATACGAACTGTGCCGGCTGCCGAGGCCTGACGCACTCCTCTGGGGCAATGATTAAATGAATGACAGATGAAATGAAATGATAGTGGAGAGTGTTGCTGGAATGAAATTTTTGACAGGGAAAACCGGAGTACCCGGAGAAAAACCTGTCTGCCTCCGTTTTGTCCAGCACAGATCTCACATGGAGTGACCGGGATTTCAACCACGGATCCAGCGGTGAGAGGCCGGCGTGCTGCCGCCTGAGCCACGGAGGCTTCGGATCTACTACATGAAAAATTAAAATATCTGATTGAGATAAGCTGAACATGAATAAAACTGACTTAAAGAATGATTATTTCCTGTATACCAAGTAATTTGCTGAATTAATAACATTAAATATGATAGGTTTTCTGATTCCCGTCACATTTCATTCAGACTTGGGACTGGTGAAATGTTTATAAATAGTTTATGATCATTTTGGTCTATTTAATTCAACTGAAGGTAACCTTTCGTCTTTTTTCTATTTATTCTATTTTTTAAACCTTGATTTTGATGTTTTGTTTACAGAAAATAAAATAGTCGTGCACCCACTACCTCGTCATAGAACCCAGATAACCCGGAAACTTCAGCAAATCGATTAAGAAAACGAGATAATCAATGATGAATAATGGCAATAATGCACGCCACGAAACAGTAACTGCATGTTGCTGACTGCTCGGTGTCCGGCTGGGAAGCTGTCCTGCACCAGTTCATTAACGACTAAGAGAGCAGAGCGGGTAACCAGTTCCTCCGTAGCTTGATCAGTAGCATGCTAAGCAGTGCCTAAAGCTCCTGTTGTGTCTGGAATCTCGTAAAAAAAAAAAAAAAAACCACAAGTGATTGATATCACCTAATGATGTTTTGTCACCCTTGCAGTACGCATTATAAATGACATTTCAAACGCAATAGATGAGTAAGAAAACTGCCATGATTAAATCTCATTCTGACGATTCAAGTGATGTATCTTCTGCTGGCATTCCATTTGGAGAAGCAAGGTTGCCTTGGAGGGCACGACTGGATAGTAACATATGGCGACCATGATAGCAACCTCTCCTGTGTCATCAATCACAGGTTGTCTGCATATCAACAGACTGTTGGTGTTATCCACTGGTCTCTGATGCCCAGACACTGCGGCGCAACGACATTAGGAGGAGGTGTTGCAGCAAGTCCGGAATTCGGTGGTTCGAATCCTGGCGCTAAGAGTGGTCATCTAGAGTGTGGGTTTCCCCCTGGGGTTTTCCACATTACCTCCAGGCAAATGCCGGGATATTTTGAGTCCCAGGGCACCTACTTCATTACCTTGCCTTTATAATTACTGTTACTCACTACTACTGTATAGTCATCACGGAAACACAGGTTATCAAATAATTCCAACATACCTCCTGGTACACAGAACTGATGATCAAGGCGTCCCTAGCTCGTAAATGTAATCATCAATAACAATAAACAATACCTTTGAAGTGCATTAACAATCACGAGGCCAGACTTAAAGGGGAACTGACATAGGAGAAGTCCATTCAAGGGGACATTTCAGTGGAGATATGAGTCACGTAGGGAAACGTCGCTAGCTTCGTGTGGCCTATGCAAGAGCTCACCTTTAATAACGTACACTGCCGTGGCCTCGTTTAAAGCATGGCAATATTATAAGCGCGTTTTCCCTCTTATTTTCTTCACTAGAGCGTCTCTACCTTAAAAGACAGTATGGGATTAAATGTACTATTTGCCTCTCACTCGCACTCATATGTACTGCAATTAACTTCGTCCTCTTCTACCACGGCGATGTTGCCATTTTCCAAAAATGCAAAGTGATAAATCTAAGAAAATGTTTGCGTGGTCTTATAGAGAATTTTCCGCTCTTTATGATGATGTAAAATTAAAAGCCATAAATAATTAACACATGGCCCAATTTTCCCAATTACGATATTTTAGCGCGAATCTATTTTTATGCACATATAAAACTTATCACGCCATAGCTAATGAACTAATGATCACAACAGATTAAGAATTTATTTATATATTGCCTGATGTTGGTAGAAGATATCCTATTTCTCAGGGCAGTAATTTTTTTCTTAGTAAGAAAGTATTTTTTTTCTTAAACGTTACTTGAAAATTATAGGATGGTATGACAGGAAAGTTAGGTAGCGATAAACTTTTTTCCTGTTGACTTACGTCGCTGACTAAGCAAGAAGAAATCTTCATTAATGTTTGACATAGTTTTTAAAGCAAACCAGAGCTCGGTATCAGATAGCATTCATAAGTTATCGCACTTAGCGTAATGCACCCGCTCAGCACTAAATGACGGGATCGATAGTTTGTTTATTCAGGCGGGCTCGTTATCTTCACGACTGCATTTGATGAGTGTAGGAAAAGATTTTTGCTACCCCAGAGCTCAGTGTTATTAAATTTGTTGTGGTGTGAAGTTAAACTGTGAAGTGAAATGGTCCTTGTTTTTTTTTTAAATAAATTGTGCTAATTATTATTAAGTTATTATTATATTTATTATTGTAATATTCACTATGAATACAGCAACTAGAAAGCGACGTAATATTGGCAAATTGCACAGTAGAGAACGGATTATAGTACTGAATATCATATATATTATTTCAGTAGTATGCATCCCTCCTGCGGCGCTCACAAGCGACCGATCGTGACAAATGTGCATTCAAATGAAAGAGAATAGACATTAGCAGTGACTTATTGAACTATAATTTTCATAAATATCTATAATATCTTTAAAAAATGACTTAAACAATTGTACGAAGTGTGCGATTTGCAAACACCGTTCATGTAGGAAAATACGCTCCATAATTGCTGTCTACGGGCTGCTGTGACGCCTGTTTCATGTCATATTAACATTCTGAGGTCTTTCTTATATCCTGAAATGTAAATAGTGTTCTATAATCATTTGGTTGAAATAAAAACATAACCTTTCACCTTAAGTGACTCCTTATAAACCTATCGGGGAAAGTGTGTTTTATGAACATGCGAGATTTCTCGCACGGGTCAGCTAGTATTTAATTATTTCTTAAAGAACATGAACGTTACCGAGACAGTTGAAAAGACAGCAGAAGCTACCGGGTGTTCAAAACGTTTAGTATATAGAATAAGAAAGATAAGAAAGGAAGGTCCTGTGAGAACGCCAGCGAAAACAAAACCTAATAGAGTGAGTAAACAAAAAAATGCTAGGTTAATAAAGTATCATGGAATAGTACAAAGCGGAGTCCGTCGCATCGTTCATTCATTGTTCTTTCAAAACGTACCACCAACATTAAAACTAGTTTTAAGCAGGGTAAACAGTGATGATACAGTGCCAAATTTTTCGAGGTCCACTTTAAATAGATTTCTTCATGACATATGGTTTGAATATGTAAGAAGAGCCAACAAATGTGCCCTAATTGAAAGGGATGATATAATCAGGTGGCGCCATAAGGACTTGAAAAGATTTAGGAATGAAGGAAAATCTATTATTTTTACTGACGAGTCTTGGGTGAACATGGCCACACCGTGACAAAAGAATGGAGAGATACTAAAATTAAAAGTGCTCTTCAGGCAGCAATTGAGGGTGTGAGCACAGGTCTTAGGCCACCTAGGGCTCGCGGGTCGAGGTTTGCCTTGGTTCATGCCGGGAATGAACAAGGGTTTGTTAATGGTGCCGAGTTAACTTTTCTGTGGCAAAAGAACACGGCAGACGCCCACGATGAAATGACAGGTGAACTGTATGAAAAGTGGTTTGCCGAGCAATTGTTGCCCAGAGTTCCCGGAGGATCTATCCTAGTAATAGACAATGCAGGCTATCACAGTCGTAAAAGCGAACTTTTACCAACAACGTCATGGAGAAAAGACCGGATTGTAGACTGGCTCACTCAAAAGGGGATCCCTTTTCGAAGTGATATGCTAAAGCGGGAGCTTCTTTTTATTGTGAATCAAAACAGAGAGAGAGAGATGGCCAAATCAGCAGGAAAATATGTTCTTCGCTTGCCACCATACCACTGTGAACTTAATCCCATCAAAATGGTATGGGCGCAAGTGAAGAACTATACAAAATTAAACAACGTCTCATTCAAAAAACAAGAGATGAAGACTTTAATTTCGGCTGCATATCACCACGTGACCACACAAAATTGGGCAAACTACGCGAACCACACCAAAAGAATCGAAAGTGATCTGTGGAAAGCAGATGAGATTCAAGATGACGAGGAGCAATTTTTGATATGCTTGTCATCTTCATCTTTATCATCATCATCTTCGTCTTCTTCCACTTTCGATGGATCGCCTACTGGTTCCAATTCGGCTGAAACGGGACCATCCAGGGACACGGAGGAATTTATAGAAGGGTTAACATGACTACCAGAGGATAGTAGGCAGGCCTGAAGGTATGTGATGTGTTTTTTTTTACTTTCAATTTTCAGATATTATATTATATTCGTGGGAAATGTCATATTATAATTTATTATAACCTACTGTATGATATTCGAGAAAAAGTAATATTATAACATATTATAATATTATCTTATTCATGAATAATTGAAAATTATAAATTATAATGTGTGCATTAAAATTGCACTCTGAGGATTGATGTATCATATCTAAATTTTGTACCGTCATTCGCTGCAAGGCATGAGGTACAGTTATAAACAACAAACAAATATTTCGGAAATTTCCTGAGTTTTGCGTAAAACCACCCCTGTATACGAGTTATGTTAACATCATGTGCCTGGCCTTGCAGAACTTTGTATATATGCAGCCGATCTGGCATCAGCGCGGCTCATTTAACGCGTACTGTCTTTTAAGGTAGAGACGCACTTTTTTTTAATAGTCAGTTCTCATCATCGTCACCGTTCTGCTATCACTGCATTCCTCCATCCTTCTTGTCTTTTCTTTCTTTTGCCTTTTTCTAAAAAATAATTTTACCACACACCCACTAAATCTCCCCTTCTGGTCCACCAATCCTCCAACCATGCACCACCTCCTCCTCCTATCACTCACCACCCCTTCAGCCCATTTTGCAACACCCAATTCACTTTCCCTCTTAGTATCCGAGTTTCACCTCTACCCCCTTCCCATTTTCATCTTTTACAATATTTCACTCAACATCTTTTACTTTCTTTTCACTTCATTACAATGTTTCTATTATCTAAGTTTTAGAATCCATTTCCTCTGTGTTACCATCGCTGTCTAATCAAGGAATCACTTTTCAGGTGGTCAACACATTAATGTGCCCAACTAAATTGGGTGGGCCAACTTTGCTCCAAGGAAAGGGAAATGATGAGGGATTCAAAATTCAAAATGGCATCGAAGCTTATGCATAGCGAATTTCCGGTCCGCGAATCTCCACTTGATTTTCATTGGCAATGAATCGTCCGTGATTATTTTCTTTATTATTTCGGATTGTGGTTCTGATTTTAGGTGAACTAATGAAATAATAAGTAGACGGTTGGGCTATCTTTAATATTCGAAAGACAAGTGTCTCCTAAAAGAGTAGTTAGTAAAACTCCGCAACAGAAAATACCTTAACACTCAGCTTTCCCATTAAATGTGCGATTTGCACATTTCAAACGTCAATGGTCTAACAACTCTTGGACTATAATGGTATTAAGTTGGAGTCAATTAAATATGTTATATGAGAGAATATTAGTCAGTTTCTATCCGGTTATTACATTGATATATTATGCATTAACTTGGCCCGCTTAAATACTAAAATATACCGAGGAGGAAGGCTACGAGTTACACAGGCTTCGTCTTACTGGTAACATTTAACTATAATTCATGTTTTATTCTTTATGTATTTAATCATTATAATTATAATATATATTAAGACATATTTAACCAATACTGTTTTCATAATTGGTCTATTGATTAGGCACCGGTATTGCAAGAAAGCGATATCCGTCTTAAAATACAACCATGTCTAGTTTTCAGTGTGGAAAACATAGAACATTTTAAGTTACTAGTCCAAACAGCAGGCGGCAAAACAAAAAGTGGTCATTTACATGTCCCTGGTCTACGTAAAGTACCGTAGGCTTCAGAAATCATTGAAAGGGTAGAGGAGTTTATGGCCTCAATTACACAGACGAACCTCATTTTGCATGAATTATGGAGACCGAAATCTTCTAATGGAGATATGGATTGTCTTTCGTTAGAAAAAGTTTTAGTCAGTCATTTAAAATATACAGTACATAATGAATAAACACAAGAAGAGCTGTCTCATTGTACACAGCTGAAGATCATTTCATTCTTGGTGCATTTTACAACTTTCATTTTTCTAACAACAACAATTTGCTCAGTTACATGCAAGGAAAATTGTAGTACACTGTTCCCATTGCTTCCATTACCTGAATACTAAACCCGAAGCTGGTTATGCATAAGAAGGCGACGATGGCGCGTCACATGGCAAGAGAACGAACGTAAAAAGTGGATGCTCTATAGAACAAACGCACAGACCATCACGTGGTGTAGTGGCTTGTCTTATTAGCTATCACCCTTCATTCCTCGCTTGGCCAAGAAATTCGACTCTGGCCAGCGGGATGGAACAGGGTGCACTCAGCTTCGTGATGCAAAGCTGATACGAGGTTGGTTTGATTCCCATTCCAGGTATCCTATGAGTGGTATTCCCTGGTTTCCCACTTCTCCAGACAAATGTCGGGATGTTACTTAACATAAGGCCACGGCCACCTCCTATCCAATCGCAGCCCCATTAAAAGTACACACACTAGTACAGTCGCACATCGACACAGACTATTAGGCAGATTCTACTCACCAAGTACATGGGACTACACGAGCACTGTGTCACATCGTCCGTAAAGGAATCAAAACAACACAAACAACCAATATACGCACAATGTAATGATATGATAATGATGATGTTAATTGTTGTTTTAAGGGGCCTAACATCCAGGTTATCGGCCTCTAATGGCATGTGAGATAGCAAAAATGTCAATGAAGTGGAAACCAGAACGAAAATTAAGTGAGCAGGAAAATACTTACAAAGAGGAACTCAGATTGAAACTGCTCACAAAATGGAGAGCGGTAATACTTACAAAAGGGAATTTCGAACGAAAATACTCACAAAAGGAATAGATTGAAAATACGCACTAAATGTAGGTAAAGTTGAAAATACGTACAAAATGCAACGTACAGTCGAAATACTTACAAAACGCAAGTGAAATCAAAATACTTACAAAATGCAAATGAGATTGAAAATACGTACAAAATGTAATTTAGATTCAAAATACCCACAAAATGCAATTGAGAATTAACTAATTGCAAAAAGCGGTTTAGGTTGAAAATACAAAATGCAATTGAAATTGCTTACAAAATGTATGCTAGATTCAAACTTCTCATTTGGATGGACAATACTTACAAAATGCAATTTAGATTGAAAATACTTACAAAATGTAATTTAGATTCAAAATACCCATAAAAATGCAATTGAGAATTAACTACTTGCAAAAAAGCGGTTTAGGTTGAAAATACAAAACGCAATTGAAATTCAAAATACTCACAAAAGGTCCGCCCCCTATATTGAAAGACTTACTAAAAAGCAATTTAGATTGTCAATCCTTACAAAATGTAATTGAGGTTGAAAAACACTCACAAAATGCAATTTAGATCGAAAAGACGCACAAAATGCAACGGAGATTGAAAACACCCACAAAATGGAGTGGAGATGCAAAACACAGTGCGGGAATCTTAAAGGGAAAAGGAAATATAATGAAAAGAAAACAAGAGGTCTGACCCCTCGAAGAAGGAGGGATCAGGAAAGATGAGACAAGGGCCAATTAAGGCGGGAAAGTGAAAGACTCACTAGGCCTCGGATACCCTAATACCGTCGGGGTCGGAAAAGAACATGAGTTGACCATGGGAGGTCGACAGGAAAGAAGACGGAGAGGAGCCCGGCACAAGTAAGTGGAAGCAATGCCGGACTCAGCTGGGGTCCCGTGGTCGCCAACCGACGTCCCACAAGATGTGAGCCCCTGGGGGAACAATGTAATGAGAGGTTGTGAGTTTATCAATATAGGCCTACAGAATTTTCGAGCGGTAATGCTGCGACGGAACTTGCCTGGTGGAACGAATATGATGTTATAGGCCAAGCTGTTAAAAATTATTTTCGAGATAGTATATACACAAAAATGCATTCAACTGGTCATAAATTGTATCAAAAATAGTTAAAACAAGATGTTCAGTAAAGAACATATAGCATGGGTTTAGTTATAACTCTTTGTCATTTTCAAGGCGTATAAATGAATGTTGGTTGTAGTAGCTTGTTGAAATACAAAGTGCTATACGTATACTATACGTTGATTGATTGAATCCTCACCTGAATTATATATATATATATATATACACACACTTATACAGCTAACACAATAACACGGGCTATGAGACAAAATTCAACACTCACCCAAGTACACGGGGCTAAATGACAACGATGCCCATGCATCTCAAATGAAACAACAACTACAACAGGTTACTACCCAAATCCCTCCTCGTATAAAAGTACACACACTACTAAGCCTACAGACATCACAGTGACACAGGCTGTCAGACAACTTCTACACACACCCAAGTACACGGGGCTACAAGACCATGATACCACAAAACCCCTAAAGAATCAACAACAAAATCAGCAACAACAATGAACTCGACCGCGGATCAAGGACAAACAATTTTAATCACTGTAGTCGAGTGTTGAAATACGTGGTGTATATATAATATTTTCGATTGCAAATACAAACTATATATGCTTAACATTATGACGTGTGAGTAGTTATAAAACAATAAATGCATAAAAAAACAAGTAAAAATATTTGAACTCGCAGGGATTTGAACCACGAACCTCAAGGGTAAGCGTCAGAGACGATACCATTACGCTACAATGTGCACCACTGACTTCGGGTTAACAAAAGCTTTAGTATAACTGCGTAGAATATTTTGTCTTGCAATGAACGATTTCATTAGAGATCTTTGTCGTTTATATAAACCATTTGATGCTAATTGTGTATTATTTTGTTCAGTTCATTCTTAAAAGAATATAAACGTACACAGTTACAGATATATACGCATTTACGAGCAAAAATAGCCGCCATTGACTCAACGGGACGGCATGGATAAGCAAAATACGGTACGGTCAGCCTGAAGCGTTAGTCACTACTGCGGTTACATATATTTTAAAATGCAAATAATCCTACCGATCACCTTTTTGAGGACAGTTTAAACCTCCCTATGTACGAGGATCGTATTTAGTAGGGCCAGGCCTTGTATAATCGTAATAAACGGTTAGGCTATAATACTTGCATGATCCATACAACCGCCATCTTGAAACTATTTGGCTGATGACCTTTTAGTTTGGGCAAAGAGGCTTCCCACATTAAGGTATATTGCTGCAAAATTTAGTGAAGATCGGATGATTAGGTTGGTCGTAATTTGATTTAAGCTTTTAACATTTGGGTGGCCGCCATTACGTTACCGTCAAGATGGCGGTGATAGAAAACATAACCCTGAGGTGCCCTTGCTAGTGCTACATCTGTACCAAATTTCACTCAATTCGGTTTTACCGTGTTTGAATTGATAGGGGGAATCGATTTGCACACATACATGGCCGCCATTTGCAAAATATTGGGGTGATGACCTTGTAGTTTGGTCAAAAGACGCTTCTCACATAAAGGTATGTCGCTGCAAAATTTGGTACAGATCAGATGATTAGGTTAGTCGATTTTGATTCAAGCTTTGAACATTTGCGTGGCCGCCATTACGTTTTCATCAAGATGGCGGCGATATAAAACATGACACTGAGGTGCTCTTAGCTAGTGCTACCTCTGTATAAATTTCGTTCTATTCGTTTTCAACGTGTTTGAATTGATAGGGAAATCGATTTGTACACATAGGTACATAGCTGCCATCTGCAAAGTATTGGGTTGATGACCTTTTAATTTGGTTAAAAACGCTTCCCATATAAATGTATGTTGTTGCAAAATTTGGTAGAGATCGGATGATTAGGTTGGTCGTAATTTGACTTGAGCTTTTAACAATTGGGTGGCCGCCAGTAGGGGGGCTGTGGTGGTTCTAACTCAGTAACTTTTTTCGAACGCAACTGTACATTCACAGACACTTTTTTGAACGCGACTGTACATTCACAAACAAGTAAGATTTTATATTGAACCCTTATTAATCTGTCGATGAATAAGTCTCCATGATTTTATTATTATTATTACTGATGCCCAGGCAGTACATGTTGAAATTGACAAAGGGAAGGCAAGGTAGTGTGTTGCAATGATTACAACAGAAGCAAGCTTGGTAGTTATTCCTGAAGACGACCGGTTAAGCCGAGTTCAAGGACAAATTCTGTACCAACGCGCACCTAAATTGGAGTCATTATGGGAGTGTCATGAGTAAAGTTTCAACCGATCCAGGATTGAATCAGCCAATCAGAAGACACGATGCCAAAGCCACGTTGGCGCGTGGCCAAATTTGTTTGTTGTATATTTTTCTTTGAAGTCATATTTAGTATACACGGCGTGTGTATTTGATTTTATCCATGCGAATGCGAAACTCGTTACATTCGATAAGTGGTGCTTTATTAAAGTTCATTTCTTTTATAGGAAAAGGGGGTAATTATTGTAAGATGTTTCATTGAACAGGTTTTTATTCACACTAGGGTTGCCCAGCGCAACAAATTAAGATGTAACTGCAGAACAACATAGTTCTATTTTTTAGCTTTTTTTTTGAGTCCTTTTCAGGTTCTTTAGTCATGGACTAGATTGGAAGCGCAAGCTGGTGGAAAATATTTTATGTCATTTATTTCAGGTTTCTGTCAAACCCATACGTGTGATTCTGTGTGTGTTCTTGTGTCAGGTGTGTGTGTATTGATTCTTAGTGATGAGGGTAGGATGTGCTACCGCCCTCAATTTTTGTTGTTGTATTTTGATGGAAAGGCAGAGCTCTCTTGGAGGCTACTGTACCTTGTCCAGTGCTGATTCTCGGATTCCCTAGGGGAAATGCTGAGATATTTTATTCTGACACACACACGTATATTATGTGCTTTGGGAGCTCGCTTTTTCGAGACTCGAACCCATGCCACGGCAGGTCGAGGTTATTGACACGTGGGTTGACAGATGTGCAGATTTCCACTTAGCGCCCGTCTAGGTCTGGTGACTCATCCTTTAGCCAGTCCGGCTGACCGACTGACCCCTATAAGCGATCATTAGCAAACCTGTTCTTTTGTGATGGTCATTGGACCATAATTAATTGGGGAGTTCGCCATGTCTGTTACGAATTATCGCATATCGTATGAATGGAATATTGATTAATGATGTAAATGTTGGCTTCGAGCCTAGTGATTTTCTATGACTCATTTCATGTTAGTTTGTCTGTTGTGACACCTGTGGTGTAGTTGGATTTACTTGTAAAAATGGCAAGCGGTCATATGTGTGTTTCTTTTGTTGGTCACGTGTTAATTTACTTGTGTTGATTTTTGAAAAGTCCTAATTTTAGGCATTAATGTTTTTGCTACGGCAGTTCCTTGATTCCCATTTCATGTGGAAATTATTTGTTGTTTTATTTAGTGTAGGAAGTGTCGGATTAATTTAAGTAGTGTATAGTTGGTTCCCCGCGTCTGTCTAGCTCTAGACAATGCAGATTCGTCCTCTGAAGGTTTACCGGATGGTGACGAATCTCGCATTTATTTGTACTCATCGTTAAGCATGTAGAACAGCCGCACACGTACACAATGTCATTGAAGTATTTGGGACATTTGGTCCAGTTTATAATCTCTCCTGAGATTAGGCCTAGTTATGGCGAGTAATTAATTCAAGTGGGAGTCATTTGGGAGATCTTGTTTGTTTTATTTTATTGTAAATAATTGATCTGTTATTAAATTCATTTGTTTTAACCCTGGTATTCACTTCTTCCTGCATGTTATTTTGTTATGTGTTACCCTGCATGTTATTGAAGCGCTTTAACAACAACTTACGAAATGGACTGTTACACCCCCCGAAACTGAGTCTCATAAGCTTCTTTGCAAGGGTTCATATATCAAAAATGGCTGCCCAAGTGGGGATGGTTGTTGTTGTTGTTGCTTTGCTGACCTCATACTTATTTCGCTGAGAAATGATGTCAGATCAAGCGGGCAAGAGTAATTTCAGTAAATTGAAGCGTAGTTGTACCGCCATGAGCATTAGTAAAATCACTGAGTTCTTAAAGTTAGAAATATTGAACAAGGTTAGAAGTTGATATTGTATTTGTTGTTAACTTGTTCTGGCGCCCAGCATAAAATTAGAAAATTTGCATATTAGTGAACTCAGTCAAAGCAGGAAGGTGTTGCCTTATTTTACATTTAATTAACTTCGGTTAATTGGTGTTGTTCGTAAATTCTGTTGGTTAGGAATTTTAAAAGCAGATCACAAGGGAGTTATTTTGTTGTTTGGAAATAAGAGTCATTATTGAGTAAAATTTTGATTACTGAAACTTTTATTAAATTAGAATCAGTAATATTTAAATATCAACGACATGTGTGCGTGTGTATGACTGAAATCCCAGTGCATGACCCTGTTTTTCTCTGAGTATATATTTGTGTGTTGTGCGATGGCTAGCATCGAAGAGATCAAAGTGTTAATGGAGCAGATTTCCGTGCAGTTGACTGCGCAATTGTCTGCGAAAACAGAAGAACAGTTAAAAAACATGAAGGAGGAAATGAGCGGACACAGTGATAAACAATTAAATGACATAACTACGCAATTGCAAACCCAGAAATTAGACAGTGATAAACAATTAAATAACATTACTACTGAATTGCGTGAACACGGCGACAAACAATTACACGAGTTGCGTGAGCCCAGTGACAAACAATTACAGGACGTGAACAGTAACATTACGGTCCAATTGCAGGTCCAGAAATTGGATACCGACAAACAATTACACGAGTTGCGGGAGAATAATAATAATAAACAATTAAATGAATTAAACCATAAATTATCAGAGCAGGCAAGAATACAAACAGTACAGTTAGAGAAGATCACCCAGGAAATAAATCAAAGTACTAGGGTAGAATTAGAGAAACTGGCAGGAGAGGTAGCGGAAAATAACTCGAAGCAATTAGGAGAAATTAAGAAGCTAGAGTCTAAATTCGACAATAAACTTGTACAATTAGATGAAATGGTAGCCGCCAAATTGAAACAGATTGAGACAGCATGCGTAAACAACACGGCTGGAATAAAAAGCACGCAGGATGAATTACAGGGGCAATTCGACAGGATAGAGGCGAAGAACGAGAACATACAGGAGCAGATTAATTCAGTCGATAATAATGTACTAGAATTAATAAAAGAACTCGACAAGCTGGAAATAAAAACGGAGAAAGAACGGATGCACTTGCGCAAAAACCTGGAAGACCAGTTAACTAAAAATCAGGAAGAGATGGGAGAACAATTAATCAAAACCCAGCAGTTGATACAAGAGCAAATACGAGAAGAGCTTGAGAAGAATCAGGGAAGGAGTGAAGAAAAAATTAGTAGTTTGAAGAACAGGATCCGGAAAGATTGGGAACAGCAAGTGAATGAAACTAAAGGAGATAGGCTGACGATATTAAAGCGGCTAGGCGAGTACAATTCTAGAATGCAGGCTTTGGAGGAAGGCATGAAATCCAAGTTCCAGGAACACGCAGACCTCATAGTTAAGAACGAGATAAGGTCCTTAGAAAATGCTACCTTATTCTCTGCAGAAAACACAGTAGGCAAACAGGGAAGTATTGGAAGTCCGGTGGGCTCGAAGCTGGCTGAGGATACGAGCCGAGGTCAGAGTCCAAAGATAACGTGCGACACATTCCAAAACTACAGAGGGGAGACATCAACTCCACAACCCGGCTTGGCACCTGCCCAAGTGATACAAGTAATTAGGGGGAACGACTTTAAACCCGACAAATTCAGGGAGAATTCAGGATCTACTCTTAAAGCATTTTTGCGTCAGCTGGACGATTACCTTAATAACCAACACGTCAGTCCCGCAAAACAGTTGCGATTGGTTGAAAATTTTTTAGAGGGCCCAAGTTTAATTTGGTTCCAGAGTTTCAAGTACACATTTAATGACATGGCCCAATTTAAAGAGGCATTCTTGAGGAAGTTCTGGAGTCCGTCATTGCAGCAGGGGTTGAGGATGGATTTATACACCAGGAAATATCACAGCACACACCCCACAAGGTTTTCCGAGTTCTTTAGCCAACAGCTGGTTAAATTCCGGGATTTTGACGACCCCCCTTCAGAGGAAAACATGGTTTTAACCATTGGTAAGCAGCTTCCAATGAATATTCAGCAGTTTTTAGTGGCTGGTAATATCAAAACCGCAGTTCAGGCCGAGGAGATACTCCGCCATTTGGATGAGACGAGTATGGTCAGTCCGCAGACAGGGAGACGGAACATGGAGTGCGTAAACACGGCTGAAGTTGTTCAAGGGCATCAAAATAATCACAATAAGAATAATCAAACGAAGACACAGTCTACCGGAACACAATTTACGCCCAGACGGCAGGAGTTCGATGGCCGAAACCAATACAATAACAACAATAGGAACTTCCAGAATCGCCGTGATAATTATAATAATAATAATAATCAGAACAATCACAATCAGTGGACGTACCAGCGAGAGTATACCAACCGGAGGGGAAACCCAAGGCAGGGTAGACCTTACCAAAGGAACGGGGAAGGCAGATGGAACAATACGAGGAATTATCGGCAAGATAATCAGGGAGATTATCGCAATGACTGGAACGAGCGGTACGCTGAATCACAGAAATATTTGGACGAGTTAAATGCCGAAGAAACAGAGAAAGAGAAGTGGGGGCAAATAGGCAAATAGGCAAAGCCCAGATAATCACCAAGGAGAGGGTGCGGAAAGTTTATTACGTCAGCAGGAGAGACGCGATGACAACCGGCGGAACTCAACGAATGGGTCCCAGGATAAAAAAATACACGATTAAACCAAAACCAGATAGCCTGAGAACGGAGGACACCAGGGAACGGGAGGAGTTGATTGTTGCGAACATAGAAGAGTGGGTAGCATTCCCGGACGATTGCCTGGAGGAAGTGGTGAAGGACCGAGAGAATGTAATCAGACAATTACCTATTATTTATGCTCATATTGGAGGTATTAGAGTGAGGTGCCTGATCGACACGGGTAGCCAGGTGAGCTTAGTCACGGAAACATTGTTGAAAGAAATTGGAAATAAACAAACCATTCAAATTATACCTGTACCATTAATGAAAGTCCGAGGGGTCATTCCTAACAAGACCATAGTTTGCAAGCACCAAGCATATTTAGACCTGGAGATATTAAACCACACATTTTCACAAACTTTCATCGTGATACCAAAGATGAATTATAATGTCATTCTGGGAGCCAACTTCATTTGTGATTTTCATGCTATAATTGACTTACATAATAACACTGTGAGTTTTAAACAAGTTGAGGGGTTGAGTCATGTTGGTCTGAACATGGAAGAGAGTCCACTAGAGAGAGAGGCGAATACTTGGGTCATTGAAGAATGCACTAATGAGGCGATCGAAGATAAGAATTCGACGGAGGGACGAGTAAGCCAGACAGCAGTGGTTGAAATTGACAGTCGAGATATTTCGCAGGAACTTTGGATACATTTGGCGGAGGAAGAAATTAGCGGGTCCAAATTTGAAATTCTACTTCGGGAGTGACTTAAGGAGGCGATAGTAGGGGAACCTGACAGAAGAAAATTAGAAGAGATATTGAGACATCATAAGGGAGTTTTCGACACGATCCCTGGAAAAGTTTTAAATTTCCAGTATGCCATGCAAGTTACCGATTGGACCCCATTTAAGAGTAAATTGTACCCGATCCCAGAGAAACATTTCCCTCAGGTGAAGGACATTATTAGTAACTTATTAGATTCTGGTATGATTAGGAAAGCAGCAACCCCATACTTAAACGCAATATTGGCTGTGGCCAAGCCAAATGGATCAATCAGATTATGCCTAGACGCTCGGGTTTTAAACAGTAAACTGCTAGTTGAGCATGACCAAGCACCAAGGATCAAGGATGTATTGAAGGGCTTCCGTGGAAAGAAGATATATTCTAGCGTCGACCTAACCAATAGTTTCCTCCATCTGGAACTTGAGGAAAGATCCCAATTATTGACGGGGTTATTACTTGATAACCAAAGCTATATCTGGTCTCGCATGCCCTTTGGTGTAAAACAGCTGGATGTGCATTGATATGAGCACTAGACAGGAACCTAACTGAGGAGGTCAAGAGCTTCACTACGAGATATGTTGACGACATACTTATTGCATCAGAAACAATGGAGGAACACTTGGTAAACTTAAACAAACTTATTGGATAATTTGAGAACCATGAATTTCAAAAATAATTTGAAGAAATCGCACTTTTGCCAGAGAGAGATTCCGTATTTGGGTCACATAATTGATGTTGAAGGCGTGAGACCAAATCCGGCGAAAATTGACGCAGTCAAGAAATTCCCCACACCAACTAAAGTGAAACATGTGAGAGCATTTTTGGGAGTGAGAGGTTTCTTTAAGGAGAATTGTCCTGGGTACAAGGAAACAGCAGCACCAATGCAAGAGATGCTAAAGAAATCAAATCGATGGTCATGGAATGAGGAGTGCGACAGGTCCTTTAAAGCCACGAAAGACCTACTGGAGAATTGTGTGAAGCTAGGGTATCCACACTTCGAGAAGAAATTTGTAATTCAGGCAGGCGCTTCATTGATTGGAATCGGCGCCATGCTGTACCAAGAGGACGCTGATGAATCCAAGAAACGATCATATTTGGCATTTACGAGTCGTAAATTGAGGAAGCACGAGAGGAACTACACTGTGACGGAGCTTGAGTTGCTAGCGATTTTGTACTCACTTCAACAATGGCGCAAGATGATCTTCGGATATTCCATTGTTGTCAGAACTGACCACCATGCACTGACATTCTTATTCAAGACGACGATGGCAAGCGAAAGAGTTACGCGTTGGTCCATTTACATACAGCAGTTTGATATTACCATAGAACATTGCCCTGGAAGGATGAACATCATACCAGATGCTTTAAGCCGGAATCCTGAGGATGAGAACGAGATAGCAGTGGATGTTCACCACATAGCACTAACACCTAAGGCTCGTGAATTTTTGGACAAGCTGAAAGAAATTCAGAAGGAACAAGAAAAGGACCCATGGATGATGATGATGATCAAGTTTTACAAGAAGGAACTACAGCCAGATTCACCTGAATATCGAGAAGCCCGTGCCAAGGAAGCGAAATTTCACTACCTGAATAACCTTCTGCACAAGTACGTGGATGAGGATCACACCAAACTGCGAATTCTAGTTCCAGCATCATTATAGAGAGGATTGACGTGGCATGTCCACGAAAGCCTAGCACATATCGGCACGGACAAAACAGAAGCGACAATAGGGGAAACTTTTACTTGGCCTAAGATACGATATACTATTGTGGAAGTAATCAGAACTTGTGACGCGTGTCAGCGCACAAAACCCAATAACTTCATTTTGAAACAGCCTCCGAAACCTTTATTACCTCAGAAACCATGCGAGCTGGTCGCTATTGACTGTTTTGGCCCTCTAGTTAAGGGAAAACGAGGATGCCGACACCTTGATGTATGTGTCGATGTGTTTTCCAAGATGGTAGTATTATGTCCAATCCAGAAGACGACATCAAAGCAAGTCCTCAGCAGAATTCAGAGCAAAGTTATTCCGATGCTCGGGAAGCCGGAATTCATCTTATAGGACCATGGTACCTATTTTACGAGCAATGTTTTTAGACAAGGTCTAGAGAGCTTAGGGATAAAGCATGTTCTGTCGAGCATTCGCCATCCTTGTGGAAATCCAAGCGAGAGAACGATTCGCTGTGTTGCCAAGTATTACCGAGTCATGATTCCTAATGATCATAGTAAGTGGGTTGACAAAGTAGGAGCTATTGAGATATGCATGAACACTACAAAGCACGAGTCGACAGGTCAAGTCCCACTAGTTGTACACCACAATAGGATGCCTGAGAGATCTTTCCATGATTATTCCATGCCCGAGGGACCCGTTATTAGCACATGATCTGCGAATCCAGCGAACAAGAGAACACATGAGGAGCCAAGCGGACCGAAGACTGAGGAGATACAGAGGAAAGAAATTTCATCGTGAATTACAGGAACAGGAACTGGTGCTTGTTCGGAGACCACCGATATCAGATCCTAAGAACAAAGTATTTGCCAAGTTCTGTCCAAAATTTATCTGCCCGTTCCGCATCATTAAGAATTTGGGTAACAATGCTTACAGACTTGAAGAATTGAGCACTGGCGCTAAATCTGTTTTCAATAGCGCTAATCTCAAGCCGTATTACAGAAGGGAACCATTTGATGAGTAATCAGGACTATGAACGCAGAATCATTATTGCAAAATTTTATTTGAGAGCCTACACACAAATGTACGTAGCCATGTAGTACCTGGGGAGAGCGAGCTTTGTTTGTAAACAAGACAGCTGGTCCGGCAGAAGTTGTAATCGTGTGAGTGAGAGGGGAGGTCTGGCGAGACGTGTGAATGACATTGCAGCGAGGAGCACGCACACTAATTGGAGCAGTGGAATGTACACCCAGGCAGACGAGTGAGGTACTTAAGAGATGTTATCTATACTACTGTGTATATTGTTTTTAAAATCCAAATCAATCGCTTGCTTCGAATTTCAAAACCTTGCTGGGGATAAATGAACCCTTATTAATCTGTCGATGAATAAGTCTCCATGATTTTATTATTATTATTACTGATGCCCAGGCAGTACATGTTGAAATTGACAAAGGGAAGGCAAGGTAGTGTGTTGCAATGATTACAACAGAAGCAAGCTTGGTAGTTATTCCTGAAGACGACCGGTTAAGCCGAGTTCAAGGAGAAATTCTGTACCAACGCGCACCTAAATTGGAGTCATTATGGGAGTGTCATGAGTAACGTTTCAACCGATCCAGGATTGAATCAGCCAATCAGAAGAGACGATGCCAAAGCCACGCGGTGAGTTGCGTACCCTGGAAAAAGGCGCGGAAACGCATATCTAAAGAACCGCCGAACCGAATTAATTCCGCATAAGTGCATTGAGACATTTGGATAAAATGAAGATGATTGATACTAGTCCCAAGTTTGTGAGGTGAAAACTCCAGATTATTTTTACAAATTCTCCCCACCCTACCTCATTCTGTCAGTTTCCAATAAATTGATCGGTGATGAGCTGTTTAGGACACAACTTTATTGAGCTCCGGTGAGCAACGTTCAAGCCAGTCTGCATCACGATTTTCAAGCTCTAATGAGCATACTTTACTAACATTTCATTTTGTGCTCAAGGGAGCAGAGTTCACGTGTAGCAGTGGAGATCTCTAGGCGAGATAAGTGCTGCATGATAGACATGTTTAAGACTTGTTTTCAAGCCAGTTGCGATGAGTTTGAAGTGTGTAATTTTATGTAAATTTTGTATTATATTTTTGAGTGATCTTTGTGCGTGTGTTAAGCAAATGCTGAGATAGGGCAAGTCTACGATCAGTAATCGCATAGGACATTTTCGTGAGTGAAAGTAGTAGCTCACAGCGATTATAGCTAGGCATATTATTAACATTGAACATTTCTGTCCAAGAAATTACGCCAAGATGTGTGATGTATGGTCGTGTGATGGATTGATGTGCATCGCTTCTACAACTACGTCGACAATGGAGGGCTAAATTTCCCGTAGGGAAATGCACCGGGATGAAGGTTAAGTTCTGAAAGCTGAAGTGGTGATGAACAAACATTGATTTACTCAATATGTAGTTAGATAAGACTCGGGAACTTTGTAAATATTTCATTCTTGTTTTTCTTGTGTTTAGATTTTTTTGTGTGTGCCGACACTATTATCTTTAAATGTACGCTGGCGCGTGGCCAAATTTGTTTGTTGTATATTTTTCTTTGGAGTCATATTTAGTGTACACGGCGTGTGTATTTGATTTTATCCATGCGAATGCGAAACTCGTTACATTCGATAAGTGGTGCTTTATTAAAGTACATTTTTTTTATAGGAAAAGGGGGTAATTATTGTAAGATGTTTCATTGAACAGGTTTTTATTCATACTAGGGTTACCCAGCGCAACAAATTAAGATGTAACTGTAGAACACCTTAGTTCTAATTTTTAGCTTTTTTTTTAGTCCTTTTCAGGTTCTTTAGTCACGGACTAGATTGGAAGCGCAAGCTGGTGGAAAATATTTTATGTCATTTATTTCAGGTTTCTCTCAAACCCATACGTGTGATTCTGTGTGTGTTCTTGTGTCAGGTGTGTGTGTATTGATTCTTCGTGATGAAGGTAGGATGTGCTACCGCCCTCAATTTTTGTTGTTGTATTTTGATGGAAAGGCAGAGCGCTCTTGGAGGCTACTGTACTTTGTCCAGTGCTGATTCTTGGATTCCCTAGGGGAAATGCTGAGATATTTTATTCTGACACACACACGTATATTATGTGCTTTGGGAGCACGCTTCTTCGAGACTCTAACCCATGCCACGGCAGGTCGAGGTTATTGACACGTGGGTTGACAGATGTGCAGATTTCCACTTAGCGCCCGTCTAGGTCTGGTGACTCATCCTTTAGGCAGTCCAGCTGACCGACTGACCCCTATAAGCTATCATTAGCAAACCTGTTCTTTTGTGATGGTCATTGGACCATAATTAATTGGGGAGTTCGCCATGTCTGTTACGAATTATCGCATATCGTATGAATGGAATATTGTTTTAATGATGTAAATGTTGGCTTCGAGCCTAGTGATTTTCTATGACTCATTTCATGTTAGTTTGTCTGTTGTGACACCTGTGGTGTAGTTGGATTTACTTGTAAAAATGGCAAGCGGTCATATGTGTGTTTCTTTTGTTGGTCAAGTGTTAATTTACTTGTGTTGATTTTTGAAAAGTCCTAATTTTAGGCATTAATGTTTTTGCTACGGCAGTTCCTTGATTCCAATTTCATGCGGAAATTATTTGTTGTTTTATTTAGTGTAGGAAGTGTCGAATTAATTTAAGTAGTGTATAGTTGGTTCCCCGCGTCTGTCTAGCTCTAGACAATGCAGATTCGTCCTCTGAAGGTTTACCGGATGGTGACGAATCTCGCATTTATTTGTACTCATCGTTAAGCCTGTAGAACAGCCGCACACGTACACAATGTCATTGTAGTATTTGGGACATTTGGTCCAGTTTATAATCTTTCCTGAGATTAGGCCTAGTTATGGCCAGTAATTCATTCAAGTGGGAGTCATTTGGGAGATCTTGTTTGCTTTATTTTATTGTAAATAGTTGATCTGTTATTAAATTCATTTGTTTTAACCCTGGTATTCACTTCTTCCTGCATGTTATTTTGTTATGTGTTACCCTGCATGCTATTGAAGCGCTTTAACAACAACTTACGAAATGGACTGTTGCACCCCCCGAAACTGAGTCTCATAAGCTTCTTTGCAAGGGTTCAATATATTTCCCGAACCCATGGTCGGATTTTAACAAATGAGGTATCGTTGAACTCGACCTGACGGGGGCTTTGCTATGGACCACTCATTTCAACCCTAAAATAAAACCTACCCCTAGTAGGGGGTATTTTATAGTAAAAGTCGCATTCCATGTGCTACATATATACAGTTCAATGCTAATAGGAAATTAAACGTGGTTACACACAGGAGGCATGTGAACGTCGAATAGCCACTATGAATTAACATTTTTCTTTTTTCTTTTACGCATACGCACTTGGGGTTTTTGTAAGAGGGCGGGCTTTTTAATAATGATTTACAGATCAGGAGTGATGGGAGTCCTAAGACACTTGGCGTGGCTGTATCAAAAAAAAAACATGGCGGCCAAGCGAATGCTAAATAATTAATAGCTCGCGAACCCAAGGTCGGATTTTGATAAATGAGGTGTCGTAGAACTCGGGCTAACACCCTCATTCCTCTTGACAACTTATTTCAACCCTAAAATGAAACCTACCCCTACTAGGGTGGGGGTGGGGAAATAGTATTTTCTTAGTAAATGTGTCTTTCCTTTATACAACATACAAGCTGTATAATGCTAATATGAAATGAAACGTTGTTTCACATGAAAAACATGCATTGTCCTGGATGCTGCTATGATTTAACATTTTTGTTTTACACATGCGCACTTGCGAATTTTGTAAGAGGGCGGGCTTTTTGAATAATGATTTATAGATAAGTTATTTTTTAAAATTAACCAAAAGATACAATATCTCATGAACTAATAAGGCTAGGGACTTGTACGAGGGGTCGTTGGACTTGGAGTGGCGCTCTTTTTTTTAATTGATTTTTGATTTTTGTTAAGAGGGCCTAAGTACACATTTGTTAATATCTCGCGGGTCAATAAGGCAAGGTACTTGTATGAGGGGTCGTAGCACTTGAGATGACATATCCTTTTTGAATAGCGGTATATTTTTGAAATTTTGACAAAGGGCGTATCTATACTTTTGTTGATATTTCCTGAACCCATGATGGGATTATGACCTGTGAGGTATTGTTGGACTTGGGCAGACACTCGCTTTTTGAATGAATTTTTGAAATTTTGACAAAGGGCCTAACTATTCTTTTAGCCATACATTCAGGGGCAAAGCTGACATCTCCCGAACCCATGATCGGAATTTGACTTATGAGGTTCGTTGAACTCGGGCTTACAGCCCCCTATCCAATGGACTACCTATTTCCACCCCAAAATAAACCCTACCCCTACTAGGGATGAAATTGTATTTTTTTATGCAAATGTTGCTTTCCATGTGCAATATGTGGGAGTTTGAATGCTAATAGGAAATCAAACGTTGTTTCAGATAAGCGATATGTCAACGAGTCAACGCCATAATGAATTAGCATTTTTGTTTTGTTTTAACGCATGCGCACTTGGTGATTATTTAAGAGGGCGGGATTTTTGAAAAATGATTTATAAGAAGGGGTTTTAGTGGTGAGGAGAGAGTTAGATAGTTACATATTTTCCTATGAAGTTTGCCGATATCTCACGAACGCATGGTTGGATTGGGACATGTAACGTGTCAAATCGCTTGTCATGAAGCCCTTTTGATGTTGTTAATAGGTTAAAGGTTTACGAATGAAGGAAACAAACTTTAAATGTTCATGATGAGTGGTTGTAGATAGAGGGAGAGATGAGAGAGAGAGAGAGAGAGAGGATACAGCTGGGCGTGTGTTCTTAACAAGGCTATTACTGGTTATAATGAATGTGCATAGTATTATAGTACTTCAGACTTTGGATATTGCATCATCACGACCGGATATTGCGTAATCGCGATGACGTCATAGCCCTTTTGGTGATGTCATGGGCCCTTAGAGCGAGCACGTGCACGTGTTAGCGTGGGGAGAGGTTGAACTTTAACCGCTTGAAACAGATAACCCTTGGCTTGTTTATGCGGTGGTGATAAAAATTTAATGGGTGTTGACGTCATGGGGGGTTGTTTATTAGTATGATAACCGTCATCCGACACTAGAGCGAGCATGTGCACGTGCACATGCTAGCGTGGGAAGAGGTTGACCTTTAACCGCTTGAAGCAGATAACCTTTGGCTTATTTATGCGATGGAGATAAAAATTAATGGCTGTTGACCTCATCTGATACCCGTGCAAGTGTGCAGCTGTGCGAATCACGTGATATGTCTGCAGTGTTCGCGTGAGACGTGGTTGACCTTTAACGTCATTGGGTAAGAATGTAATCTTTGACTTCTTTAAGTAATAGTGATAAAAAATTAATGAGATGATTGCGTCAGAAGCCTGTTTTGCAGCATTTGGTTTCTTGAGTGTTGGTGGGGGTGAAGGATATATAAATGCATGTGTGCGTGGATGAGTTTAAATTCTACGTTTGCGCGAAGAGAGTGTGTGTGAAAGAAATAAAGAAAGTCAACGACGAGGAACAAATTGTGTGTGTGATGGATGTTCTAACGAAGTTCAATAACTTAGCCACTTGCGTTGAGTATTCTAATAAGAAACTATCAGAACTAATAATTGATTTACCGTATGTGGTCCAAATTATTCGGGCTGTGGAGACGAGATTTGGAAGAAAAATAGTGGTGGACATTATCATTGAAGATGAAATAACAAGTGTATTTCTACCAGCAGTATTTGCAAAACCAAGCGCATCAGAGATTGATGAACTAAACTCACTTAGAGGCAAACTGATGTTGGTGTATTTGGGGTTGAAGAACCGCTCACATTAAGTTGTTTTAAAACTGTAAATTTTTGTTGAGAATATATATGGATTATATGTATTGATTGATATAACGATTGATATATATTTAGTTGCTAATTATTTCTTAATTTGTTTATTTTTTCAGATTATCTAAAAACTAATAAAAGGAACAGCAAAATGAAGTGGAAAACTGTTAATTTTCTGAGTGGAACTGAACATCGATCGCACCCGGTAATAGAGTATCATCGTGTATGCTTTAATCAGTCTGAAGAATAAGGAGAAGAAGATGATAATGAGGTGAGTCATAATGAGAAAGAAGCTTGTTTTAACAAATGGACATCTTCGAGTGGAATTTCAACATTTTCAGTCTACGTTACTAATGTTAGCAAATCAGATGATACTCAGCGAGAAGTGACAGAAACAGTTCTTAGATATTTGTTACAAGAATTATGTGAAGATGAACATTTTATTTGTTTCTTCGGATACAACACATTTGATGAGGTTTTTCAAAATGGGATTTTCCATGACTTGTTTCGAAGTAACAAAATTGAATGAGTATAGAAACAATTTGCTTGGTAAACTTCAGGATGAATTTCCCTTTGAAGCCATTCATTGTTCACTGGAGATTACAGGCAGTAATTTTTCTCAATGGCTTGAATATATTTTAAAAGATTATAGGTTTATGGTGAGCCAATGTTACAGCAACTGCTGGTGGTGTATTAACAACAGTGCAAATTGGACAATTGCTTAGAAAACAATGGCAACACCTCCTAGCAAACATAGAAAGGTTGATATTGTAATACACATTAACAATGAAAATATAAGAAACCAATTGGACAATGCATTTGAAAGTGTTTCTAATTTTAGAAGTGAACTAAACGGTGCTATTCCAATACCATACCAAATCGGGGAATACACTCAAACGGACTTGATTGAGAACAGTGATGAGTTGATTGAATGTTGGAGAGTTATTAGTGAGCACATATTGCAACAAGCTGTGAATTGTGAAGAAATTACAATTCAAATAAAGGATGAATCTTTCTTAAGATGTGAGTTAATCGAAACGGCATTCAATTCTAGAGTGTACACACTTGCAGTTTCAAATGTTAAGAATGAGTTTTTGGATCCTCACGAATTTTTAGCAAATGCTAATATTTGGTTTACAAAGTATGTTAAGAAAGCGTTAACTGTACAAGCTTTAAAGGTGAATTTAGTTTTGTGTGCACAGTATGTGCTTCGCGACATATCAGAAACAAAATATTTTGCTGTCAAAAATGAAGTAATTTTCGAGTATACTGATTTAAATGAATTTTATAATAATCATATCATTGAAGGTACATTGACAAAAATGAGCGAATTTGAAGCAAACGATTCTGGCTGGGCTTTAGAAAAAATTCATAGTTTGAGAATAATTAATATAAATAAATATGTTGGATTTCAAGTAGGAATGTCCAATACTAGTAGATTGCCTGACGTAATAGTCAATAAACGTCCTGTGCTAAATTTGTATGATACAAAGGAAGCTAGTTTTGCATGGAGTGTGGTTGCTGGTTTGTATCCAAAGACTCGAAACGCGAATCATCTTTCTTCCTATCCTAATTACAGAGATGTTTTAAATTTAGATGATATTCCAATTCCAATGCAAATGAAATATTTAAATAAGTTTGAAAATCAAAACAATATTTCTGTAAATGTGTATGGAGCACAATATGATGAAAACAATTGAGTGTGTATGGGAACAAACGAAGTAAAAGGAAAAAAAACATTTACTATTGTACCTTTGTATGTATCAGATAAAGTATATGAAAGGAGTGTGGACTTATTGATGTTGAAGATTGGAAACAGTGAAGTTATCACTTTTGTTTAATTAGAAATCTCGCTCGCCTTGTGCGTTTAAGCGTCACTAGCACCCAGAGATGGATTTATATATGTAGACGTTGTTTGTCATATTATTTTCTTGAGGATGAGTTAAATGTTCACTTT
Source organism: Meconema thalassinum (assembly GCA_946902985.2). Classification (NCBI taxonomy): domain Eukaryota; kingdom Metazoa; phylum Arthropoda; class Insecta; order Orthoptera; family Tettigoniidae; genus Meconema; species Meconema thalassinum. The sequence continues at coordinate 446,132,321 of OX336389.2, forward strand.
GCGGACTGTAAACAGTTTCCTGTTGCAAAAAGCATATTGCCAACTGATGAACAAAGATTTGTTAATTTTACAGAATTTAAATTTAAAGATACTGTTCCATTTATAATTTATGCAGACACTGAATGCGTTTTGTCTCCCGTTTCCTCTTGTTTTCCAAATAGTGACATTCCTAACTCTACATTAACACATAAACATATTCCTTACAGCATTTCTTTATACTTTCATTGTAATTTTGATAGTGAATTGTGCTGTTTTAAACTCTTTAGGGGAAATAATTGCATAGAATTGTTTGTAAAGGAACTTTATAGTATTGTAGATAAACTTCAAACATATTATTTATCGGCTAAACCGATGTTAAAGATGACGGAAAATGAAGAAAGATTATTTTTGTTAAGTAAAATTTGTCATATTTGCGAGAAACCGATTGCTGATAATGAACTCAAAGTACGCGATCATTGTCACATAACTGGAAAATATAGAGGAAGCGCACACAATAGTTGTAATTTAAATTACAAAGTAACAAAGGTTCTGCCTATAGCATTTCATAATCTATCGGCCTATGATGGACATTTTATAATTAAAGAAATTGGTGAGAAACAAGATGGAGAGGTGTTACATAATCCTGGTCATATAAGTTTGTTAGCAATGAATATGGAAAGTTATAAAGGATTTACAAAGTATGTACAGGTTAAGAATGGATTCATTCAGTTAAGGTTTATCGATACACATAATTTCTTGTCCTGTTCACTAGATCAATGTTCATCTTCGTTAAGCGAAGATTCAAAGCAAATAACTGGACGTTATTTTAATGATGATGCACAGTGTCGACTTACTGCGAGAAAAGGCGTGTTTCCATATGAATACGTCACAAGTATGGATGTACTTAACGAAACTAAATTACCTGAAATATCTAAGTTTTATAGCAGTCTTTATAATCAAACAATATCGAATGAGGAGTATGAGTTTGCTCAATCGGTGTTGGAAACATTTTCCTGTCAAACATTAGGAGAATACGCCGGTTTGTATTTAAAAGTTGGCACACTTCTTTTGGCGGATGTCTTTGAAAATTTTAGATCGAATGGCAAGGAAACTTATGGCATTGATGCAGCTCATTTTTACACTGCTCCATCCATGTCTTGGTGTGCAATGAAAAAGATAACCAATGTTCAACTTGAATTGCTTCAAGATATTGATATGTTACACTTTTTTGAACGATCGATTCGAGGAGGTTATGTTCAGTGTATAAAACGACATGCGATTGCTAATAATAAGTATATGAAAACTTATGATGAGAAAAAACAAGAGTCCTACATAATGTACTTTGATGTGAATAATGTATATGGTTATGCTATGATGGAATATCTTCCAACAGGTGGCTTTAAATGAGTTGCAAATGATGAAGGGTTTGATGTTTTAACTATTGATGATACTTCAGAAATTGGATATATATTGGAAGTAGATTTGAGTTATCCTCAAGAGTTACATGACATACATTCAGATTACCCTCTATGTCCAGAAAATCTGACAAAGCTAATGGCTACCCTTAATAATAAAAAACGTTATGTTTTGCATAATAGAATGTTAAAGCAATGTATTCAACTAGGAATGAAATTAGATCGTATTCACAGAATAATTGAATTCAATCAGAGTCAATGGCTAAAACCATATATTGATGAGAACACAGAGAAACGCAAACAAGCAAAAAATGTTTTTTTTTTAAATTGATGAATAATGCAATTTTTGGTCGTTCACTGATGAATGTGTGGAAGTTAAGGGACATCAAATGGGTTACTAAATGGCATGGACCCCATGGTGCTAGGTCTTTAATAGCTAAGGCTAAATTTAAACATAGAATTATATTCGATGTACAATGTATGGCCATTGAGAAGAGCAGACTTAAGGTTTTTCACAATCAGCCAGTATATGTTGGTGCATCTATATTAGATTTGTCTAAATGTAAAATGAATGACTTTCATTACAATGTTATTTTAGCAAATCCTGAATCAAATGTGAGGTTGTTATACACAGACACTGATAGTTTTATGTATATATTCTATTATGATATTTATGAGTTCATAAAACAGCATTCAAATTTGTTTGATACTGGAAACTATGAAACAAACAATCCTTTGGCATTGTGAGACAAAATAAAGGTGAGATTGGTTTAATGAAAGATGAACATGCTGGAAGGATTGTTGAAGAATTTGTGGGGTTAAGACCCAAAATGTATGCAATAAAATTGTGTGATGAAATGAATAGCTTGTGTAAGGCTAAAGGCATTAAGAAGAGTGTGAGTAAAACTATGAATATTGATGAGTATCGAAAGTGTCTTTATAACAGAGATCAAGTCAACAAAGTTCAAGTTTGTATAATTTCAAAATCTCATTCTGTATTTATTGTTCGGCAAAATAAGTTGGCAATTTCATCAAACGATGATAAAAGACACATAACTGAAAACGGAATTGTTACTTTACCGTTTGGTCATTTTTCTCTGAAAAATGAATAGAAACTAATTTGAGATTAAAGCACTTCGTCTCTCTTACTTAATTTATTTCTTTCCCACACACTGTTATTCTGATAATAATAATAATATTTTTTGTGTGTTCCTTTGCTTATGAAAAAAGAATATATAGTAACCCGAATTTTGTGTATTATTTATATCTCCTCCCCCCACCATTCCCATTTTCCTGAAATATATATATATAATTACATTATATTACTTATCAGTTAGTAATGGTGCGTTGTAAGAGGAGCAACTATACCACTCAATATTAACGATCAGGAAGTGGATCATTAATTAGTCGTGTACTTAATAAAACTATTGATAATTTACCTGTGGAATTACACATCCCGGGATATGAATATTGTGGACCGGGAACAAAATTAGAAAAGCGATTGAGCCGAGGTGATCCAGGAAAAAATATATTAGATATAGCGTGCAAAGAGTACGACATTACTTACGCAAATCATAAAGATTAAAACAAAAGAAGAGAGGCTGATGAAATTTTAGCTTCAAAAGCTTGGTCTCGTGTAAAATCTCGTGACGCATCATTAGAAGAGAGAGCGGCTGCACTAACAGTCAGTGGCATAATGAAAACTAAGTCTAAGCTTGGAGGAGGTAAACGAAAATTAAATTTAAAAAAACAAGAAAAGATTAAAAAAGAACATCGAAAAAGCAAGGTGGTATTTTACCCTTACTTCCGAAATTGTTCAGCCTTGTCGGGCTTGGGGGGTCTAGCAGGCGGAGCAGCCGGGGTAGCGTCTGCTATAAACAAAGCGAAAGCTGCACAAGAAGAATTAAAAGAAATGAAAAGGCACAATCGAATGATAGAAGCAATGCCAGGAAAAGCAGGTCAAGGCATTTATTTAAATCCTCCTGCATGCAAAAGATAATTAACCAAATATCAAATAAAGCATTAAGTAATTTCGATTTAGCTAAATACGCACATCAATTAAAGACTCCAAATTTTAGAGGAGTCTTTATGCGAGATACGTTACCAAGACATCCTCGAAAAAATGAAAACTGTATTGTTAACCTTGAACCGATGGTTAAATCTGGTTCTCATTGGGTGGCTTTCAGTAAACGAGGTATATACTTGCATTATTTTGATAGTATCGGTAATTTAAGACCGCCTTAAAAATTTTAACATATCTTAAAAATTGCTATCTACAATATAATTTTCATTCATATCAATCAATTACTTCTTCGATTTGTGGACATTTATGTTTAGTCTTCTTGTATTGTATAAATAAGGGAAACACAGACCATCTTTAAACATTTCAAAGATGGCTTTCGAAAGACGGATAACTCTTGAAAGTAAAGGCTCAAAGATTGATGTTACATTGGAGAACCCGATTCATCTTGTAGGAGCAGAGTTTTTTGAAATAGGACTTGCAGGATTGTATACATCTAATTCTATTCGAAATGTTACCAACCGAAATAATAAATTTCGCATTCATTTTACTAATTTTTTTAATCAATTGATTTAGTGGTACCACGAGGTATTTATGAATTTGAAGATCTAGCCTCAAAATTTGATGATTTACTAAGTTATCACTCATTGTCGAAACTTATAACAAATCATTTACAAAAAACAAATCTTTATTTGGAAGAGGATATAAACGGAAAAGGACGCAACCGTCTTGTTTTGTCTTCTTAGTTTAATATTGATTTCAGTGTAGTCAACAGTGTAGCAGAGGCTTTAGGTATTGAAAAGAAAGTTTACCCTTAAGAGAATAAAAAAGAAATTGAGATTGATCGAAATAGAATCGAAAGTGAAGTAAAAATTAGCGAAAATAATAACGTTTTAGCTATGAAGATGAACGATGTGGATACAACAATTTTAATAATACCCGATGCTAGCTATACGTTTCAACCATTAAGTGCAAAGATTAATGAATTATTACTAGCACATTTATTAGCACATTTATTAGGTGAAAAATACAAATTTCCTTCATATATTTATATTAATTATGATAAAGTGTTGTCTAATTGTAAACTACATTCGAAAAACTTTGCTATAGATTTCGGTGTTGCAGATTCTATTGCAGATTTGTTAGGATTTTCTCATAAAAAGTTCGAGGCTAATACAACTCATCATTCTGAATATATGATTAAAATTAACACTGTTAATAGTATTCGAGTATGTTGCAACCTTGGGCTTGGTACGAGTTCTTATTTGAACCATAAACGAACACACTCTTTATATAATTTTAAAGCTCATGTTCCTGCTGGTTATCCGATTGTTGTACAACCAACAACAATTACTTTTTGCCTATGAACAGCAAGGTTATTCAACATATATCTGTGCAACTGGAAGATCAACTTCAACAGCTCATTGATTTGCAAGATGAAGATTTAACTGTAGTATTACTTATTCGTCCAGCACGATATCTTGCTATATAAAGTAATGAAATACTGTTATATTTTCATTCTACTTGAGTAAGATTACTAGAAAACATTCACAAATATGGTTATGCTATATAATACTCAAAGTTTGAAAAAACGTAGTCGACTCTGATTCGAAAAAGGAAATAAATCAATCAGCTAAAATTTCTAAAAAACAAACAACGCCATCGCACCTTGAAATCTAAGAAACAGTTATCGAGTAACAACAAACATTTCTTACAGTCATTAGGCTATCGCGTACTTTAATTTCAATATAAATATATATGCAATTCTTAATCTTATTTAGTTTCTATCTATATTTGAAGCTGTTAACATGTTTAACATGTTTAACATAACGGATAAAAGAGAAGTTGACAACAGAGTTGTGCGACGAGAAGAACGAGTTTATCAACCTTATTCAGCTAATAAATTCGAACAAAATGATGAAATTCGAATATCAATTCAAAATGAGGAAAACATAGATTTATTATCAGAAGGTGTTCTTCACTTAGAAGGACAAATTATTACTTCTAACGTAAATCCGGCTGCTTCTACTACAGCACATCCTGACCAAATTTTTGGGGCTAATCTTTTTAGCGAAATTCGCGTTACGTTAAATGGTAAAGAAATTGATCGTACACGCCATCTAGGTATAACAAGTTCTATAAAAACCTCTGCATCATATTCAAAAAACGAATATACAGCTTTACAAAAGGCTGGATATTTTCCCTCTTTAACAACACCAGCAAGTGAAGCAAATATTGTTGATAGTATCACAAAACGTTTTCATGTAATACTTCCTTTAAGCAACCTGTTAGGTTTAGCAGAGGATTATAGATAGCCGATTTTAAACTGCAAGCATGAGCTAATACTTCTCCGATCGTCGAGTGACGCACGTGCGTTGCAATCTGCAACCGAAAATGATCTTTCTAAGGTCAAGTTATTTGAAGTTTATCTAAAAATTCCTGTTTTATTACTATCGGACGAAGAACAAATTAAAAGATTAAAACTAATGCAGAAAAATATTCCCATTCAGGTTGGTTTTCGATCATGGGATGTTCATGTCGTGCCTTCTCTTCCTAGAACAACTAAATATAGTTGGACTGTAATGACAACTTCTGAAACTCAAAAACCACGTCAATTTTTATTAGGTTTTCAAACTAATAGAAATGTACTAAATACGTGCTCTTCCTATTTTGACCATTGTAACATTAAATCCATAAGAGATTTTTAAATTCAATTTGTTATCCCTATGAAATGCCAACTTCTGAAATTGCTATAAATGACTACAGCGAATTGTATGACATGATTGTTAAATCTCGTAATGTATATTATCAGATCGACGATTTTCGTTCAGAGACTCTAGTTTCACGAGATGAATTTAAGTCTCATTGTCCGATTATAGTAATTAATTGTCTTGAGCAAGTGGAAGCAGTGAAGACATCTTCAGTTGATGTGCGAATTGAAATCGAGACAAGTGAGAATATACCTGAAGATACAACACTTTATTGTGTTCTTATTCATGATCGTCAAATATCTCACAGACCATTAACTAATGAAGTAATTATCTAATCCATTATTTGCTAAGTTACAAGTAAAGGATTACGAGGCACACAGGCAATTGAAATGGAACACACGTTTAATGTACTTGACATTTACTACAACAGAACTGAACGAACAAGGTGATACAACATTCTTTTTATACACACCATTACCATAAAACAAAAGAGAAACATATCTCTATGGACCAGGTTTATAATTAACAGTGTGACCAACACAAACCATGGCCACATATTTCAACACACCTCCTTAAACCTGTGGGAGTAGAGGACATGATTTAAGACCCAAGTCTTTACAAAAATAAATATGCTTAGGCTTAGGAAGAGGCTTTGTTAGAATGTCTGCACACATTTTTGAAGTCTCCTCATATTTGATGCATATGGCTTTAGAATCCAAAGCATCTCTAACATAGTGATATTTAGTGTCAATATGTTTGGTCCTATTATGGTGGACTGGATTTTTTGCCAGTTTTTGAGCTGATTGACTATCACTCAATAATATGATGGGTGACTTGAGATCTATAAAGTTAGACAAAACACGTTTCAACCAAACAGCTTCTCTTACACCTTCACTCAGTGCAACATATTCTGCTTCAGTAGATGATAAGGAAATGCATTTTTGCTTTTGAGCTCCCCATGATACAGCACCACCTGCCATTTTGAACACAAAACCACTGTACGATTTTCGGTCATTGCTATCATTAGCCCAGTCAGCATCAACAAATCCCATGAATTGACCTCCATTCCTGACATACTTAAGTGACAAGTCTTTTGTGCAATTTAAATAACGCAGTACTCGCTTTGCAGCAGACCAGTGAGATTCATTGTAACAATGATTAAATTGACTGAGATATGATATCGCATAGCTTATATCTGGACGCGTGCAAACACTTAAATACATGAGCGAACCTACGAGTTCTCTATAAGGAAGATCACTAGTTTCTGTATCAGAAACACCAAGATTTGGTTTGGTTTCCAAGGGAGTACCAATGGGACGTGCATCGTGCATACCATATTTCTTTGCAATCTCACTGATGTACTGCTCTTGGCTAATATACATTGTACCATTCTTCTTATCTTGCCTTACTTTAATACCTAAAATATAAGAAATTGGCCCAAGATCTCGTACCTTAAATTCTTTATCAATACAGGTCTTCAATGACTTGATCTCAGACTCATCATTATAAGCCACAATGAAATCATCCACATATAATGCAATAATTACCATACCTTGGGCTTGTTTCTTAAAGTATACACAGGGTTCATCAGCACAATTTTTGTAACCCAATTTGACAAGAACAGAGTGAGCTCGCTCATTCCACAAGCGAGAAGATTGTTTTAAGCCATAAATAGATTTTTTTAACTTGCAAACTTTATGCTCTGAACCTCTCTTGACAAAACTTTCTGGCTGATACATGTAGATCTCTTCATCTAACTTTCCATTGAGAAAAGCAGATTCAGCATCCCAATGTACCACCTTCAGATCTGTTTGGACAGCCAAGGCAAGCAGCATCCTTAACGTGCTGTGTCGAACAACAGGAGAGAAAGTTTCTGTAAAATCTACTCCGTACCTTTGGGTGAAGCCCCTGGCCACAAGTCTGGCTTTATACCTTTGAATGTTACCATTAGAGTCTCTTTTTACTTTGAAAACCCACTTACTACTGACAACATTCTTGCCCTGGGGTTTATCAACTAGATCCCATGTGTCATTTAACTGAAGTATCTCCATTTCTCTTTTCATAGCCTGCTCCCACTTAACCCTATCAGGCATGGACAGTGCCTCCTTAACTGTACTAGGTTCAGAGTCATCAGTGAGAGTCAAGTATGTCACATAGTCTGACATGTCTACAGGCTTTTGATGGCGCCTAGGATACCTTTGATTACCTTCGGCATCCCCCTCCATTGGCTCATTGACGATGGTGGCAGAGCCCACAGAATCACTGCAGTCTGAATCTGTTCCACTAGGGACATAGCTTAAATCAGCTGAGTCAACAGTCTCAGCCACACCAGCACTGCTAATGGGCGATACGCTTTCAAGTTCCGAAATGCACTCTGCCCCATCCCCTGAGTTGTCGGGTTCTGCCTCACTGTCAGTGGGAACTGAGATCTGCAACATTGCAGGTTCATTAATCTGAAAGGATGGACCAACATTACCTGGAGACACATCAGACACCTCCTGGAACACATCTTCAAAGAACTGTGCAACCCTGGACTTAACAAGTTGATGAGTAACAGGATGCATGAATCTATAGGCTTTACTGTCCTCACAATAACCTCAGAAAATGTGTTTTTCACTTTTAGGATCCAACTTGTTTCTCCTTTGATCAGGGACATGAACTTGTGCTACACAACCAAAAATTCTTAGATGCTCCATATTGACCTTGTTACCAGTCCAGATCTCCTCTGGAACTTTACCTGGAATTTTTCTGGTTGGGGACCTGTTTACAAGATAGGCTGCTGTATTTATTGCTTCAGCCCACATGCGTTTATCTACTTTAGACTCACTCATCATGGCTCTACATTTATCAAGCAATGTTCTATTCATGCGTTCAGCTACACCATTCTGCTGTGGAGAATAGCTAGTTGTAGTTTGATGCTGAATACCTTCTGATTTAAGTAGCCTCTCAAAAGCTTTGCTACAAAATTCACCACCATTATCAGTGCGTAGGACCTTAATAGATCTTTCACACTGATTCTCGACCTGTTGCTTTGAAATCAATAAAGCAATCCAAAACATCACTTTTCTTAGCAAGGAAATACACAAAAACCTTTCTAGAATGATCATCAATGAAGGTCAAGAAATAGCGAGCATTGCTCCAAGATGGAACTGGCATAGGCCCACATAAGTCTGAATGAATAAGATCTAGCTTATTTTTACATACAGTTTTACTCTTACTTGACTTAAATGGTTGTCTAGCTTGTTTACCTTCAGCACATGAAAAACAGTTTTTAAAACCATTATCTGAGAAATTAATTCCATGAGTGAGACTATCTCTTAACAACTTCATACTGTGGTTGTTAAGATGGCCTAGTCGTTTATGCCATAAATATTCTGAGTCCTCTGAACAAATATTAGCTTGACCACTGAGAGCATTGACTTGGTAAACACCCCCCACATTACTCGCAGTCAGTGCTACATTACCTGTAGCAACAAAGTTTTCACTATCATAAACTTCACAAGTATTGTCGGTGAATACCACAGCATAACCCTTTTGAGTAGCAGCAGACACAGATAAAAGATTAGTAGTGAGACCAGGAACATATTCTACATTGGACAAGGTTTGTGAAATACCATTTTCTAATTGAACAGTTACATTACCAGATCCTTGGCCATACAATTTTTGATTGTTTGCTGTACTGATCTCCAGATTAGGACCAGCAGTGAAGTTCACCATCGCAGTCTTGCTTGAACTCATATGCTTAGTAGCACCAGAGTCAACGAACCAGGCCCCTGTAGAGGCCCTTGCACTTAATGCCTGTCCATCGGTCGCCAGCATCATCTTGTCTTTCTTCAACTTCTGTTGAGTTGAGCTCTGCATCTCCTCTTTCCTGCAATCCCGCTTCCAGTGTCCTGGCTTCTTGCATTTCCAGCAGAAAGGCTTCTTCTTAGTCTTGTCTTCTCGTGAAAACAGAACAGAATCCTTGGATGGCTTGGAAGTACTTTTCCCACTCCAAGTAGTATCTTGTAGCAACTTGGTTCGGACTGTGTCTGCAGTAAGGTCTGTTCCGGAACTTTCCAGAGCCATAATCATAGGCTGAAACTCATCTGGTAGACCTTTCAGCATAAGAGCTGCCACAAACTCGTCGTCCAGTGCCTTATTCATAGACGCAAGTTGCTGAGCAAGTCCCATAACCTCACTAACATACTCTTCCATCGTCTTGTAGTGCTTTAATTTAACTTTGCACAATTTCTTCAAGATGACGATCCGCCGATTCACTCCTTTATCTGAGTAGGCCTTTTCAAGAGCTTCCCAGACTTCCTTCGCGGTCTTACAAGGCATGACGATTGGGAAAATTGATTTATCCACCATGAGGTTGAGTCTGGCCCTAGCCCGACTTTCGTCTTTTGCTTTCTTCGCAGATGTTGTAGTATCTTCATCCGGGTAGCCAACTATACAGCTCCACAGATCTTCGAGTCTTAGGACGTTTTCCATCTCGAATCGCCAATCCACGTAATTTAGACTACCTCGCAGCTTATCTATAGCCGGCAACGAGGTGCTGGTTGCAGACATGTTGAATTTCACTACGTAGCCGAATTCACAGTTCATATAACAATCAGTCTATCATACGCACTTTATATTCGCACGGTGGATTCGTGGCTGGGCCCATAACCTAAAGGATTACGAGGCACACAGGCAATTGAAATGGAACACACGTTTAATGTACTTGACATTTACTACAACAGAACTGAACGAACAAGGTGATACAACATTCTTTTTATACACACCATTACCATAAAACAAAAGAGAAACATATCTCTATGGACCAGGTTTATAATTAACAGTGTGACCAACACAAACCATGGCCACATATTTCAACAATAAGCAAGCAAGTAAACAAGTATTCTCACTTTAGTTGCAATCATGGAATTGACAACAACAAACTCTCCTTCTCACCTTCACATGGAATAAAAAGCAGCCAATAGTTGCAGACATTCGCAAGCTACCAAACGGCAGTTTGGAACTTGCTTACTGTATGTTCAATAACAGCAATATACCTTCATTCAGTCCTGTGTTCACATGGGTCGCAGCGTATTGTGAAAAAACTCTTTCTTCTTTTTTTGAGTCTATTAAAAATAAATATGAATATTTAGTTGTATATAATTTGCCACATGCATTTTCTTTGTTTGCACTAAAACACTTTCCCCTGGGCCATTAATCGATCTTAATACGATTGATGGAATGTCAGATCTAATGTTGAAGCATAGCCAACATTTACCTACAGATTGTCCAAAACATTTACCATCTCTTGCAATGGGAAGCAATAGTTGTGCTAAATTTAATGTCAATGCTGTTCAACATTGGTTAAATTCTTCTGATGGCATCATGAAAATCGTGTGCTCGATAATAAACAAGTTTCGAAACAATGGACTTCAAGGTTTTAATAAGTTTGATTGGAACTACTTTCCTATAAACATACTGACTATATATGAGCCACAACGAATTCGTCTGGAGTGGGAACATCTACCAGATCATCTAAAAAGAAAATTTTAACTGTTTCATCTTCGCTGCAAATGTGATAACTGTCATCGCTATCCATAAAAGGTAATTAATTAAATCTACTAGTGTTGTTGACAACTATACATATTTTGTTTTTGTTTGCTTTTTTAACACAGTGTATATTTTTTTGTCTACAGAAAATAAACATCTGGACAACTAAAAGAACAACATCATCTCAACACACACTCATCATAACAACTAAAAGAATGAGATTAATTCAACACTCATACAAGAGAAATAAAATTGTATTAATTGTAATTCTAAATGAATAAAGAAGAAAAGGTCTTTGTACCACTTCATATTAAAGTTTTTTTTAATGATCAAATACCTCTCACTCCACATGTATATAAAATAATATTGTCAGGTGAGGGATTTGAACCCCCGCTTTCAATTTCTGAAAATTTGATCTTAAGTCTAACGCCTTAGACCGCTCGGCCAACCCAACACACGCAAATCATGCATATTAGCCAGTGTGTTTTGTTGATTCATATCAGTTCACATTTAGATTCGTGTGGTGAACATCTTTTTTGTGAAGTAAAGCAGCATCATGAAGTATTTTAATTGTGTAAAGTATTCCAAAAAACAGTTAATGCAAATGATATTGAGTCAAAAAGAAATGAATTTGAAATCTGAAAGAGATCGGCTAAAAACATTTAAGAACTGGTCTTCAGACAGTTTTACGAACACTGAATGGTTAGTAGCTGCAGCATTTTACTATTATGGATATAAGGATATGGTCAGGGTGCATTCTGTAATCTGCAACTTAGTTATTGGGAAGAAGATGATGGATCCGTTTGAAGACCATAAGAAATGGGCTTTTTCTTGTCCTTACGTAAACAATATTTCTCCTAGCATGGAATGAAAATCAGAATATGAAAGACTTAAAACTTTTCAAAATGGGCCACTTCCCTATCCAAACGAATTTTGTTTAGCATCAGCAGGATTTTATTTTACTGGTCATGGTGACAAGTTTAAATGTATATTCTGTAAGACTGAAATTGAAAATTGGAAAGAAAACGATATTCCTTTAAATGATCATAAAAATGGGCACCATATTGTCCATATTTAAGAGGGTTTTACGTCGGCAACGTTGATTTAAATCCTGAAAATCCTACTATTATTCCATATAATACAAGTTATGATACGTGTGGAAACAATATATGTTGATGTGATGTGATTTTTTGTGCAGTGTGCTTTCTCAGACGTAAACGTTGACATGTTGAAGTTTGTTAAGCAGTCAAACACTCTACCAGTAATTTCACTTACTAATGGTGAAAACCAGAGTAAAAGTGAAAAAGAAAACATAGAGTTTTACTACCGAACACTATTCGATGTCTCATTTGCGGTCCATCGAACTGTGGCAAAACAAACGTAATGATAAATTTATTATGTCTCAAAAATGGAGTTCGTTTTGAAAACGTTTATATTTATTCTAAATCACTTGCTCAAAGTAAGTATGTTGAATTAAAAACGTTTTTGGACTCTATAAAAGAAATAAAAAGTGATTTTTTTCTGATAATGATGAAGTTATGCCTCCAGAAATGGCTAGAAAAAAACTCTATATTTGTTTTTGATGATGTAGCCAGCAATAAACAACAACACATGAAAGATTATTTCAGTAGAGGTCGTCATCAAGATGTTGATGTATTTTATCTTTGTCAAACATATACTTGTATAACTAAATATCTAATTAGAGATAACGCTAATTTTTTATTCATTTAAACAAGACGGAACAAACTTGCGCCATGTATAAACGATCATGTAAATACGGATATGAGCTATGATCAGTTCTTTGATATTTGTTCTTATTGTTGGCAAAATTCTAAGTTTGGATTTTTGGTTATCGATAAAGATAGCGATTTACAAAATGGTCGATATCGCAATGGATTTGATGTTTATTTTCAGTTATAAATAATAGTTCAAAAGAGCTAAATGCTCATTCGCGTTATACACTTTGTGTTGTTAACGACTAAACTATGACATCGTTTAACAAAATCAATATCGTGTCTATCAGACCACCAATTTCACGCCATGATATTGCAACTAAATCGTATGTTGATGATAAGCTACTGCAATATGGAAATCAAGTAACAACAACAACAACAACAACAGCAACAACAAGCGATGGACATCTAAGTATAAACGGCAAACGGTTAAAAATTTTGGAACACTAATACATGTTGAAGAGGCTTGCAACCAAGTTATGTACTGAAGTTATTGAATGAGCTAAATAAAATTGAGTCTAAAGAAGACATACAACGAAACAATAACGACCTTAAAGGTATATTTTTTCAATTTGTAAAATAGAGAAACAAGAACTTGACTTTGAAAACAAACGTCTCGCAGGATAGCTTTACCATCATCTGCCAATGATGCAGTAAACCTTATTGCAATGGAGCAACATACGTCGAATATAAAAAAATATCTGGACAACCGAATAACTGGTGTTACAACGAGTAGAATTCTTCATGGTTTAGTGAGCGAATTTTCAGAAGATCACTTTCCGTTTGATGATGATAGTTTCGACTTGGGTAACAAAAGAATAAGAAATGTTAAAGATCCAATTCAAAATCAAGATGCGGTATCGTATTCTTTTCTTAAAACTCATGTAACAAAAGAACTCAATTAAATTAAAAATATGTTTTGAATATAAACAAAGATGATGAAACTGTAGATATGTTAAATAGAAGAATAACAAACATATCTCAACCAATCGATTCGTTAGATGCAATAAACAAATATTATTTAGAGAAATTTGCTGCTTCTCGAAAAGATCTAGAAGACTTAATCACTAAATTTAATAAACAAAACTTTTTAAACCTAGACGATGGTGGAACTTTAAATATGATGAGTAGACGAATTACTCACGTAAATAATCCCATATACGATAACGATGTTGCAAATAAGGCGTTTGTTGAACAATATGCCGCTTCACGAGGTGAATTTGAACAAATGAAACAGACTGTAAACAATCTACAACATCAAAAACAAACGAATGTTGAGTTTCCTGTTAACGACCAAGATGTGACAAGTAAACGGGTTGTAGAACACTATGCAGCTGCACAAACTGACGTTAATCAACTAAAATAAATTTTTAAGCAATTTAAAAACTCGTATTGAGGGTGTTGCTAACAATCTAAATATTGTTAAAAAAAGAATAACTTGAAAGTTACGCTGCTTCACCCAAAAATGAATATAAGAAGTTAAAAACTGAACTAGAAAAAATTGAGCAATTGGTTAACAAAGAACCACTCGAAAGTTTTACATCATCCAAGGAAGAATATGGTATATTACAAGATGAAGTAAAGAAAAAGAACTTATCGAAATTTATTCTGAAATTCTCCAACACACCATCAATCCATTCACCGGTATACACGCTTCATAATCATAATATACAGTACCAACTTCCCTATAAAGGTATAATAAAACCAATTTTTGTTTCACCAAGATCTCCAATTGTGTATACCATTTTCAATATACGTCAAGAGATTGAACTGGATGGCAGTGACATTGTATTTGAAGAACAAGATGAAATACAGTTTCGACTTAGAGACCCTGTAAAACATAAAACCAATGATCTTCTTCTTCAAATTGATATTGAATGTACTATAAATAAGTAAAACAACTACAATTTTAGTTTAGTCATGGAGAAGAGCTCGAAGAATAAAGCTGAAAGTCGAGTAAAGGATAAACTTTCTCGCTTAAAAAAGATGTTAAAGACAAGTATCTTTCACTTCAAAATGATGTTAGACGTAGAGAATTAGATATAGAGACTAAGTTTAAACCAGTAACAAATTCATTAAATCAGCTTGTAGCTATTGCTAATACAAAAAAGAAAAAAAGAAAAAAAATTGATGATTCTGAATCAACCGCTACTTCAGACGAAGAAGATGGAGATAGCATCAAAATAATGACACTACTTAACCGCTACTTTGATCCGTTCATTAAACAAAACGTGGATAGTACATTTTGTATAACGATAAGAAATGATAAACAATACTTGGGACGTGAACGAGTTTTCTTTGATAAAAGTGGATAAAAGTTGGTGGTGAAAAATTTCCTATAACAGAAGGTCTACTTGAATTGATTCAAAGGAAAGTACCAGACCCCACTCTAATAGATAGGAGTGATTTAAGTTCTTATTTGAAATTATTAAATGTTTCAAACGTGCACAAAAGAAATTATACAAGCAATGCAGCTCCAAGAGGAACGCAATCTTATAAGTATAAAAATATAATTGAACCCCTTCTTACTGAAGACCTAGATAGAATTATAAAAGCAACAGATGAGAATGAAGAAGCAAATACTACGATGCATACTGGATATGGCCAAAAGAAACACATCACACCACAAGCCATTTGGAAATTCGACGGAGGAAACAATATTGAATTTGTCCATTGGAATGAACCAAACAAATTAGTATCAAGACTTAAAAAATTAATTGCATCGAAAGCTGCAGGTCACACAGGACTTGACAGCGAAATCTTTGCAATTGAAGAAGAACTAAGAAATGCAGGATATATTGAATAAAATTTCAAACATTTGTAAAACAATGCACAGTATGTTATAAATCTTTGTTTAGAAAATAACTATGAACGAAATCAGACGAGAAATTGCAAAAGAACTTCATGCACCTCTTAGAAAAAAGTTTAACAGACGACATGTTATTAGCAAAGGAATCGATGACCTCCATGAAGCCGATCTTGTGGACATGTCAAAACTTGCAAAATGGAATAATGGATTTAAATATTTATTAACCATTATTGACGTTTACTCAAAATATGCATGGGCAATTCCTCTTAAAACAAAAAAAAAGGAAGTGAGATTGTAAAGAGTTTAAAATTTGTTTATTCTCAAAGTAAAAGATTGCCCAATTATTTTCACACTGATCGAGGAACGGCATTTTATAACAGTGAATTGAAAACATGGTCTCAGGAACAAAATCTAAAGCATTATTCCACTGGGAGTAGCATTAAAGCGAGTGTGGTAGAAAGATTTAATCGAACTCTTAAGGAATCGTTGTGGAAAGAATTCACAACACGAGGTTCATACCGATGGGTAAATATTTTGCCCGAGTTATTAGTCAAGCATAATCACAAAATACATCGCAGCATTGGCATGAAACCTATTGATGTAAAAAGAAACAATCAACCCCACTTGCCATCAAAATATAATGAAACTTTAAGAAAACCAAAATATAAAATTGGCGATATTGTGCGAATATCGAAAATCAAGAAACGTTTCAGCAAAGACTATGAAACTAATTGGACTACGGAATTATTTACAATTTATAAAGTCCAAAATACTAATCCAAGAACATATCTTTTAAAAGATAACAAAAATTTAGCGATATTTGGAGCATTTTATGAACCAGAGTTACAACGAACAAAACATCCTAATATTTACTTAGTTGACAAATTACTACGTAGAAAAGGAACCCGAGCATCCGTATCTTGGCTAGGATTCGATTCAACTCACAACTCCTGGATTCGAAACAAAAACATATTCTAATTACAACAGTGTAAGTTTTGTTTTATAATTCATCGCAAAAATATTATTATTATTATTATTATTATTATTATTAATGTGTCTCTATATATTTTCAGCTCACTAAAACCAACACACTCAAGAAAGAAAAGAATGATCGTACTTACCTCCCACACTAGATCACCAGCATATTCAACTCTGCATACAGCATCTTCAATTCTCAGCAGCTTGGCGGAAAAGAACTACTTACCACTTTAAGAACGAAGATCATACCATTTTTTTCACTTTTCGTATTATATAATTAATGTAAACCACAAATGGTAATAATAAATATATTTAAAAAAATATATACATTTCAATAAAATCACCGTCCACTGTCCATTTAGTTTAAGACCCACACTTCATCATCTTCTTCTTCCTCTTCTCCTTCTTCATCCGTGACGTCTTCACGCCTCAGTCCATCTGGAGGAGGAGTCAAAATTTCCTCCATCCTCACTCTGACTTCTCTTACTCGATCAATAATGACACTAATTACATTATAATTGAGTCCATTTAAAACTAAGTCTATGCTGTACCGTCGGTCTGTGACTATTCTCATCACTTCGAAGTCAAACACATCTTTACCTTGTACCCTCAGATTGTCCATTATTATTGCTTCTTCTACTTTTGTAGCCGTCACAATATGATTGAAATTTAGCGCCCTCGCTCCCTCCGCTATTAGTTTCAGCTCTCTTAGGCCTTCCAACTTCTCAATTACTGATTTAATCACAATCACATTCATGATGCTGAGTAAGTGTGGCTCCCTAACCATGTCAGCTTAACTTATATACTAAGAAGTTAATATTGAAGCAGCAAAAAGCTCATTAAATATATCACATGAATGAAGCTCTGTGAACTAACATCTGATCTTGTTCTCTCATTAAAATAATTTCAGAGTTCAATAATGATGGCTAAGAATTTAAAACAAACAAGCCAATATTCATTTCATGCAGTCAAAGATATATATATATATTTGTGTTATAAAACAGTATAAGCAGAATGAGGACATGAAGCATGCCTGCACACAAAAATGTTAACAGCTGCATGCCATATATGTGATTAGCAAGCCAACTCACTGCTCAGCACGCTCGAGCCAAAAACCAATATCAGCCGCGCGGCCAAAGGTTATCTGCTTCAAGCGGACAAAGGTCAGGGCTCTTCCCTCCGCTCACACATGCAATGTACTAAGCAACCACGTGTGGATAACCAAGTGGCTCTCCACGCGCGTCCGCGCCCATACACTCTCATCCAAATGTTACTACACCCAAAACTCTGTCGGCTAAGTTGACCTCATTTGAACATTTTTTCATTTTTTCCTATAGACCTGGGAGTTGGTATACTGGTAGAGGGGATAGAGAGTTTTCATTTATGATAAACAAACTTTTCTGTAGAATTCCTAGTTTCCAAAATAGTGTGCATTTTTCAAATTTAATTTTCTTTTGTCCTAGAGACTTGAAATTTGGTACGGGGCTAGAACAGATCAGGGCCATTCATTTATGTCAATCAAACCTTTTTGTAGAATTCCTAATATTGGAAATACAGCCTATTTTCAAAATTAATTTTGTTTTACCCTAGAGAGTTGAAATTTCGTACGGGGCTAGAACAGGTCAGGGCCATTCATTTATGTCAAACAAACTTTTTTGTAGAATTCCTAATTTAGGAAATATAGCCACGTGCTCGCTCTAAGGGCCCATGACGTCACCAAAAGGGCTATGACGTCATCGCGATTACGCAATATCCGGTCGTGATGATGCAATATCCAAAGTCTGAAGTACTATACTACTGTGCTTAATAGAAAAATCGATGTTTTCGACGGGTCGGTTTAGGACAGGTCGAGGGTTCGTTTTCTGATATTTCGACAGGTTGATTTATGACAGAGCGTGGGTTCGTTTTTCCGATATTTTACTCTCGAATGGGAGCCTACGATGATGGGTTACATGATAAATGATAATTCTATGATCAGATGATATTTAGATGTATCGGTTTTGGACAGGCCGAGGATTCGTTTTCCAATATTTTGACTGGTCAGTTTATGACAGAGCGAAGGTTCGATTTTCAGAGATTTTACTTTCGAAGGGTATCCTACGATGATGGGTTACATGACAAATGATAATTCTATGATCAGATGATATTTTGACGGGTCGGTTTAGGACATGCCGAGGATTCATTTTCCAATATTTTGACAGGTCAGTTTATGACAGAGCGAGGGTTCGTTTTTCAGATATTTTACTTTCGAACGGGAACCTACGATGATGGGTTACATGACAAATGATAATTCTATGATCAGATGATATTTTGAAGGGTCGGTTTAGGACAGGCCGAGGATTCGTTTTCCAATATTTCGACGGGTTGGTTTATGAGAGTGAGGGTTCGTTTTTCTGATATTTTACTCTCGAAGGGTATCCTACGATGATGGGTTACATGACAAATGATAATTCTATGATCAGATGATATTTTGATGGGTCGGTTTAGAACAGGCCGAGGATTTGTTTTCCAATATTTTGACGGGTCGGTTTATGAGAGAGCGAGGGTTCGTTTTTCCGATATTTTACTCACGAAGGGGATCTTTAACGTATAAATGATGATGGGTTATATGACAAATGATAACTCTATGATCAGATGATATTTTGATGGGTCGGTTTAGGACAGGTGTGGATTCGTTTTCCAATATTTCAACGGGTCTGTTTATGACAGAGTGAGGGTTCATTTTTCCGATATTTTACTCTCGAAGAGAATCTTTAACGTGTGAACGATGATGGGTTACGTGACAAATGATAATTCTATGATTAGATGAGGAGCAAACTGAACTTGGTTTTTAATGTTTTTTAATTTTTAAAAAAGATGATTGCCATTTGTAGATTTTTTCATTTTCACATTTCACACATTGCCATTTGTCAATTTTCCATTTCCACTTTTTGAAAATCTTGGTTTAAAGTTTTTGTATTTTGTTGATATAGAAATATGGATTTCCTATTATTGCATATCATTGTTAACTCGTTTATGATTTAGTCCATGTTAAAAGTTTAGTTTTGTTAAACACACATTTGCTAATTTCAAGTTTTTTTTAAATGGTCTTGATGGAAGTGCTTGGCCATGGTGATAGTGTAGTTTCTTTTTCTATTGGTTTCCAAAAACATAGAAGCCTACTACTGCTACTGCAGGTAAGACTGTTTTACAAAATAATGTCTATCTACCACTGCATTTTAAAAACAAAACAATAGTGTACTATTTACCATTAGCTATATACATTAATTTTCCACCACTATATCTTGCCGTGTTTGCTCTAGTCAAACAATCAATTATTATTATGCTACCTACACATAAGCTTTCTCTCTCTCTCTTTCTTTCTCTAGTCATACATTCACACAACCATATCCATTTCCATTGATGGTGAAAAGGTTTGATCTTCCTCCTCTGGTGTAGACGATGATTGCTGTTGTTGCTTTTTTTTATCGCCATTACACAAGTCTTTACACGGACGTTTATGACCGTAATAGAGTTTGACTAGCTGACAAGTAGCGCACGGTTGCATAGAGGGTATTTTTGCTATGGCCACTTGCTTATGGTGATCGTAATTCGTACATGGTTGCAATTCACTTAACACAGGGTTCTAAGTTCATGATTTTGATACATGTTGCCTGATTTCTTTCACTGCACTCGCTGGCACATAATAAATGAACGACTTGGAGAGCACCAATAATTCTTCTTTGATAAAACTATCTGCATATCAATGGCAGATTATCTTGTAGTTCAGCTCCTTAAAACAACAACACTACCTCTTGCATAGTCTGTGATGTTGATGGTTCTTGAGACAGGGAAGATGGATTAAACATAACTTTTACAACAGGGGTTAAACGTTGTTCAATAAACAAACTATTTTGAGTAGCAACATGTTTTTCTGTTACTAGCTTTTTAGCATTCTGATGATTTTTTTCAACACTATCAGTGTTTCAATTGAAGCACTACATTGATGATCACTCACACATAAAACCTCACCATTTTTACTTTTCATATCGCCTCCACATCTTGTTGACCTCTGTTTTGAGCATCGCCAGAATATTATTCCTTTTACATTTTGTCGTTTATAGTTATAAGAGTAGCCTTGAGAGAGTGCACGTTGCCTACCTTTGTTGGTTGTAGTAAGTTCCATAGTAGTAGTAACTGCCCTGTCAGTATGATTTGCTCACTACAGACTGATTTTACTTCGCTTTGCAAGGAGCTGGCACGCCAAGAACGGTTAGCAGAGGGCATTCCTAGTGTTCTACTTCTCTCACTTTCCTCGTTAAGGCTAAATGCCCCATTTTTAGTTAGTAATTCTGCCATCACATAGCAGCACGAGGTGAGCCAATTTCTTTTTTAGTTTTCTCTTGAACGGAAGCCTGTATTTGCGATCTGAAAACCACTATGTATACTAGAGTGCAATAGAATGGATATTAATTCGATGCATTTTCCAAAATGTGGAAAAGCAAAAAGTTACTAACAGCTTCTAATATTTCTGCTTAAAATATGAAAAAAAAAACCGGGTGATACGAAAACGGAGATTTATTTCCTGACTCCAATACATTTTTCAGAATTGAATTCGGGTGAATGGAATCGTCAGCATTAATTTGGTAATTGATTTGAAAAGGGTGGTAGGGGTAGGGGCGCGGCTTCACAACATCTCTTGCGCATTGAAAATGATGAACACGCGAGTTGCCGGAGGGTGAAAGGAAAAGGGAACGAGCTGACGACAGGAAAGAGCTGTCTTCTTCCTCTTGTCATAAATATTATAGTTCGGCGAGTTACATGCACAAGTGTCTAGGCATGGAACAATATCTGAGCAATAAAATTATAGTAGTGCCACGCTTGTGTAACGTTGACACAATGTGTTTGTACAGATACCTTAATTACTTCTTTAAACATTCTTGTTTATAATAATACATTGTAGGGGCTTTGGACATCTTGGTCATCTGTCCCTTGTAGTCAGGGATGGGACAGGTGCCCTGAGACTTCAAGTAAGATACTATCTCGGCATTTACCAGTGGGAAGTGTGAAAAAAACAGGGAAAAAACACTCAGGATAGATGATGACCGCGAAAGATTCCCATTTAGGTAACTGTTTTAGAGTTATTTGAGGATAAACTCCCGAACAAGACACATATTGTTCCGACATTAGTAATACTTTGTAGGGCATGATACTTACCGCACAGAGCAGTGACTGGTTTCACTCGATGCACAATTGAATACTGTATAGAAAGATATGACTGGTTTGTAGATTAGCTAGAGCGCGTTCTTGATATTTTAGAAAAAAGATGTGACAAGATAGGTTCGTGTTCAGGTTTATTGCGAATATCTATTCTAAAAAATTACGAGCCTTACAGTAGTCGCATATGATGTGTAACATCTGACATAGAAGAAACCTCACGTGAAATTGTTGATACACCGGTATTTTATACTATTATTGGCACAAATATTAATCTATTGTAAAAGGGAGTGTTTTACAGATATTGTAGTTTATAATATGGAACTCATTTTATTAGATGATTTGTAGCTTCCGCCAGCACTAGCCTAAATAAAGAATACGATATGGATCAACTAGATTAATAGACGCGACACCGCTCATAGCCTTAAATTCCTTATAAACAGGTCCTCTTGATTCACAGACCAACACGTAATTTCATATAGATTCTGTTAAAATGAGTCATATTGATACGATAAATATCGTTCAAAATGATAATCTGGTAGCAAAAAATATCTACCCCGTCCGGGATTCGAACCCAAGATCTCTAGATTCACAGCTATAGGAGCTAACCCCACGGCTATTTCGACTATACATGCATAGTGCACAAGATGGTGACTTATTTCCACGTTCCAATAATGCTGCATTACGGAGCTAAGTTTCATTTATATTTTGCATGTTTCGATAATGCTCCTGCGTGAAATTGAGTTTAAAATGCCTCACGAATAGATCCTCTTGTGAGTAAAGAGAATGTATTCAGCAATAGTTCATGAAGGCTTGCTCAATTCTCGTATAACCACAACGATTATATTATATTGATGACTGCATTACCGTTATGTGGGTTAATATTTGAATAGCCATTGTGCAGAAACATAATACCGGCAATGCCGACTACTTACAATGTTTGATATTAAGGCATTTTACCATTAAAATACTGATATGAAGACTTCGAACATGTACCATGTGCTTTGTTCAATCACTTGACACCAGAGTTCGCATGAGAGTTTACCGTTCAGTATGTCATATACATTCCACATGGCCGAGAGTACGTCATGGTATCAATTTCCGACACCGTGCGCTCATTGTTTATCTTACCACTGCCTGCTGGATCGATCGAGTTGGCAGTGCGTCTTACACTTCCGTTCGATCCACCACTGTCAGCTAGCACACTTCCGTTCGAGCTGGTGCCACCTCGATCGTTCCGATCCACTTCCGTCCCATTTTTCAAAATCACTCCCACAAAAATATCCAGCAACCGAGTGGAAAGACGTTACACATCAAAAACCATCCGATGCGGACGTCCAACTCTATACACACATACATACATACATACATACATACATACATACATAATACATACATTGTGGTGATTCGTATGGGTCTTTGGTTCTTTTGGCTCTAATTCTCTTTATAGCCCAATTTTGATTTTTGCAAAAAATGAAAGTAGGCTTATGAGATCTACACGGACCAAAAGTTGTCAGTCTGTCTGTCCCCCCAACCTCTCCCTATCAATTTAAACACGACGAAACCGAATTGAACGAAATTTGGTACAGAGCTTGCACTAGCAAAAGACACCTCAGTGTCATGTTTTATATCGCCGCCATCTTGACGGAAAATAATGGTGGTCACTCAAATGTTCAAAGCTAAATGTATCTGTTCTACCAGAAATACTGTCCAAAAAATAAAGTTCCGAAAATAGAACACATGTCTGTCTGTTAGGTAGTCAGCCTGGAGGCTGGTTGGATCGTCTAAAAGCACCACCATAGTTTATGTGGTAGAAACCCATAAAACCGAGGCAACACTATAATGAGGCATACTAGGCAAGGTGAGGGATGAGGTAGTTTCCGATTGCTTTCCTCACCGAGTCAGTACAGCAGTACTAACCCTATGAGCAGAACCTTTCACAACATCCACAGGCACTAGCTGTGCCCTGAGTGCCATTACTCACCACCACCTATACCTCAGTAACTTCCATATAATCACAGCCATGAATAAGACTGAGATATCGGTGAAATGCCACATTTTACTCTAGCCTGTGCCAATAGACAAAGGCAAATGTACTGCATTCATCAAGAGATGGTAAACAGGCAGTAGAACATTAAAAAATAATACTGTTGCAGGTAAAATAAATTAAACAAAAAGTACGTAAAGGGATCGATGAAATAAAAACAGGAGAAACAACATAGAAAACCAGAAGTCGTAACTACGAACTGGTAAAATATCAAAGGATCACTTCCAAATATCCAGACCTGGGCAATAATTCAGGACTTACCAGCACAACAGTCAAACGCGACATTGGACTAGATACTCGGGAATCCCACTCCGTCAATCACTCGAGCTCCGCTCCCTTCCCCTCCCCCAACCCGCTGTCTGCGACCTTGTTCTAATACCGCACCTCTTATTGCAAGTACAGTAACACTCTTATTCCAAAAATTCCCAAAGTAATCCCGACGATTCTATTCAACCGATTTAGGTTTTCAATACGGCTTTGGAATCAGTGGTTAAAACTCAACTTTCGTATTACCCTTTTTTTCGAATTTTAATCAGATATGTGAAAAACAAAGAGCGACTTTTCTGTTTTTGAAATTAAAAAGTAAGCAATGAATTCATCTCAATTCTGCTATTAGACGGAGTACATAGCAGTTTTCAGATCGCAGATCGGAGCTCCCCTTCGATAAAAATATATAAAATAAAAAATAAATTCCGCTTCGCTTGTGCTGCCATCTGTTGAAATATTTTCTTAACAAAATGTCGGGACGTTTAGCCTTAATGACCGACAGTTGCACGCGCTGAAAATAACCATTGTTCACTGCTGACCAATAGCTGATGATTCTTGACCAATAGCATGCTTGTTCTATCAGTCAATGTGGAGTCCAGTCCTGGCTGCCGGCTCGCTTGTCAGGTCCCCTGTGTTGCACAGTTGCACGAAGTTTTGTCCAGTCTCGCTGTTTTCTCTCAGTGGCTATGATGGAGAGTTGACAACTCTGTGCCTCGAGCTAGGAAAGTCCTGGATCCACGCAGCCATGGAATGTAGCCTAAACATAGCTTTCCAGCTTGGTTTCAAACGCGAACCGATTGTTAGCGAGGAAAGTGAGAGAACTATATCGTGATAGTTTTATCAGGCATACGCTGGAGCATTCGAGATTCAGTCACACCGTTAGGAAATAAGACTTCTGAATATTTAGAAATACATAACCTTATTTTTATGTAGCCTAATTCATTAAAATGTAGTGGACATAAATTGATTGAATAATACAAATTACTTGGGAAGATAGAAATTTCTATTTAAGGCCATCAGAAACAGGCGATGTCTCATGGGTGCACCTGAAGGATTGTGATCAAGGTCGAATTTTGGGTTTAGAAGAAGCCGGTTGGTCGTATACAGCCGGAGACGATTGGGTTCGAAAGCTACCGCGGATCCTGTTTAAATTGGTTTATCCTTGCTTTCTTAATTTCAGCTCCACATAAATGTTGGGGAGGTAGGTTCTAATTGGCCACGTTCTCCTCCTTCCAATTCCGCGCCTAATTTCATTCATCTTCCATCATTTCATTTCGCATTGGCTACTGTGATAAGGTTGGCATCAGGAAATGCATCCAGCTGTAAACACCATTCGTTGCATAGACATGCATCTCATGAGTAAAGGAAACCAGGCCGTACACATAACATTAGTGATGTAAATATATTGTAGTTTACGAGTTTTAAATGCGATTACACACAACTGCATTTGGCAACACAATATTGCTGATAACTTAGGTGAAAATCCGAAATTTGCACTTCGGTAGTTTTGGCATGATGCCTGATGGTCCTCCCTCGCAACTATGCATTGCCCACGCGTCTTCATTACGAGATTGATGGCTATTTTAATTTTAGCTACTCTTTGTGCCGAGATTAACTCGTGGACCTGTGTTACCTCACGTGAAGAAGGCATCACCATACAACGCGCTAATACTGAGGAAAACCTTCTAGTAGTTCATTAAACTAAAAGTGATTACGTTTTAATGGTCCTTTGTGATCGAGAGTTCGTTCGCTGTCTCATTAGTGTTAACTTAGGAGACAAAATGTCTAGCTTTAGCTTTTAGTAGCTCACACTACTCGCGTTATTAGTAATTATGAGAAACATATGCACTAATACCTGAAAATGTACACTCCATCAAAAAAATATGCTCTTAAACTCTTAAAAGTATGGAATAAAACAAAATATGCTCTTATACTCACCTCAAATAAGAAATTATGCACATTAAATCTGAAAATATATAAACGAATATAAAATATGCACTTGAAATCTCAACATTTGCACTAAAAAATTAAAAAATATGCGCTTAAACTCTCAAAGTTGTCGTAAAATATAATTTAAGAAGCCCCTAAAATGTTGCGAGAGTGATAAGACCCATTCACGATGGTTTCTCCGTGAAGCAACTCTCGAACGTTTCCCAGCATATTTACTGACCGCTTCGTGGTGTGGTGGCTAGCATTCTAGGCTGTCATCCCGGAAGTCCAGGTTCGATTTCCGTTTCGGCCAAGGAATGCAACTCTGATCTGGTGGCTGGGTTGGAGTACACTTAGCCTCATGAGGAAGAACTAGTTTCGATTCCTACCTCAGTCACCCATGAAATGGTTTTCTGTGGTTTCCGACTTCGACTCAGGTAAATGGTGGGATGGTACTGAACCCATATTTAACGAGCTGTCACGAGGCGAGGATCGAACCGTACGCGCGTAACAATTATATGTTTTCATTTAAAGACAATGGATAGACTACTCGATTCACATACAAGCATTCCACAGAGCTAGGAAGCCAAGCAGTAGCGATGAAAGAATTATATCGACTCATTTATTAGAAGATAAAGAAAGTTTTTGTATAAATGAATGTCTTACTATGGTTATAAATGTAAATTTGATCGAGCTGGAAAGATGACAATTTCAAGTTATTGGCGAGGACTTGTCAGTGAAAACCGGTTTCAAAACAGTCATGTGGACAGGTAGCCAAGCCTCTAGTCAACGCGTGCCCGCGGACAAAGCCGAACTCAGAGACAAAGAAATCACGTGACAGGCTTACAACCAATCAGAATATTACTAATCCATCAGAAGCAATTATATTGTAAATACTCAGGAGTACTTTTAAAAGTAATTAGAGGACAGAAAAATAAATGGGATTTAAAAATAAACATATAGGAATGATTGGAATGTTGAATTGAAATCAGATAACGGAGATATTTGCATATGAAGTGAACCTACATTTTCACCGCCAATTTACGAGAAGGACGCTATCAAGGTATGATAAGGAGGGGAGAAGCGCGTCCTCGATCAGGATCTTCTATCACGAGAGTTGGAGCAGTGCAGAGGTGTCAGTCTGGACGAAATCTGAGTGCGAGAAAAGTAAGAGTTGGGTTGACAAGAAGTCCGCAACCAGTTTCGGTCAAGCTGAATTGAAGCCACGGTGAATTGATATCGCAGAGGAAAGGAACTTGGAATATTTTGAACATTACTACGACGAAGTGAAGTATATAAATAACAGTGTTAAAAACAAAGTCCACGAATATCTACGCAAACTATACTGAAGCATAATCAAAATGGTAATACTACATGGGTTGTTGGAAAATTAAGTAACATAATTTCTACGAAGAATACTTGAACGTTTTGACATTTATCACAACGAATTTCTCATAGAAAGGTATGTTGGACATCCAACGTCTACATCAACTAGAATCACTACATAAACGACGAAAGAAATTAATGGAAACTTCATTGATAATATATTACCGATCAACAATATCTACCAGAGAACTCCAAGATATGGGGCCGTAAGAAGCATGAGCAACAGAATCATCTGATTCAGAAGCGAACGAGTTAAGGCAGATTCCAGTGCAGGCGAGGGCCACGAGAGGCGAGGTCTTCCGACTTCAGTCAACCAAGGCAGAGCCAGGCGCAGCGGAGAGAGAGTATCAGCTGTTTGCCCGAGCACGCTGAATCAGCTGTTTCGAGCGAGATCAGAAACAGCACATCAGTCCCAGCGTTCCAGAAGATCCAGGTTTTGAAAAAGATGTTTCGAGCTGAAGGTAGATACAGCGATCTGACTTATATTTCTTAGTTTGTTTTAACAGTAGTATGGGTATTTTGACTTGACCATTTTTGATAGCTATATGACGATGTTAAATGTTTAATATTTGATAGTCCAGTTTCGTTAAATTAATTTCAGTAATTTAATTTTTAACGTCATCGTATTTCAATTTTAACGTATCGTAATTTTTATTCTTTGACGCATTTTTGGTATTTTTAATTCTTCGATTTTTATGTCAGTCCGTTTTTACGTAATGTGGAATGTTTCAGGAATGTTTCGTAATATTTCAGATATTTCGAATGTTTCATGATGTTTCATGAATATTTCATAATTTTAGGAATATATTAAGGATGTTTTATAATGCGATAAATTATGATATTTTATGTCATGATATTATTTTATTTAAATCTCTGGGTTTAAATTAAATATTGATTGGGTTTGATGTTAAACATCAGCATTTTTGAAACTCGATTAGAGTAACGCATTGATGACATTAAAATAATTTTGAGAGGAATTATAGTTCATTGTGCAAGGCAGAACTCTTGACAATGCTAAACCAGCGATACATGAAAGTAATACAGAATTGTAATTGGATGTATCGTCGCATATTTCTTTTTTAAATAGATTTTACCCTCCAGGTTGTTGTTTCCCACGGACTCAGCGAGGGAAATCACCACTACTGCCTCTACGGGTAGTGTCATAGAGCTGGGAACATCTGGTCGGAGTGGATACAACTCACCAGCTGTGATCAGAAACTCGCCTAGCCGGCTGCAACTGCAAAGCAAACAGGGGCCTCATGAGGGATGGGAAGGGAGGGGAAGATTAGGAAGGATACGAAAGGAAGTGGGGAGGAGGCGGCCGTGGCCTTACAGTAGGCACTGTACCCGTATAAATCAAGGAGCCTCTTGCTTGAAATCCGAACATGGGCAGGATCGTAGAATCCTGCAACTTCCCAGCTAGTAAAACCCTCAAAGACCCACCAGCAAGCACTCCATGACCACACACAGCTGCAATGATCATGTTATGGTTAAAAAATGGGCAGTAAAGTGAGAATCTTATCTATTCTCGGGCTGCATAAGGGTAAAAGGAAGCCTCACCTGATCTGGGGAACCATAACATATTCTCTCATTTATATTTAAAATAAGTCACGCAAAACCACGATATATAAAAAAACGAAATAAAATTTATTAATAAAAACCTAATCTAAAATTAATAACAATAAATAAACAATAATAACAATTAAAATGAGGCTCGTTCTCCTCCTTCCATAACTAATTTTTAAGTCAAAATGACTTCATGACATACATTCAGTTACATTTATACAGCTCAGATAGTTACAGAAATTAAGCGTTGGTGTCTAATAAAATGGATTTATATTTAGCAAGGTCCTCGGGCGTAAAATCTTGTAGAGAGGGGGTGCGAGAAAATAGCAGCTTTAACAGACCTGGTGTTAATTTATAGTTGATCTTTTGAATTACAGCTTTCGTACGAGCAAATTTAATGGATGAATCCCCAATTTTAAAACTATCATTCTCATAGCGAACACCATAGTGGTATCTGTCCTTCCAATAAATAGAAAGGACAGATACGGTTCCAGTGTTTCCCCATAATGTTTGATTAAAATGTTTTTGAGTTGAGCTTTATTTTGAGGGTTTGCCAAGACTTGTGAAAATGGAGACGATGTGGAGGAAGATGGTGTTGCCGCTATGACGGATGATTTTTGTTTTGTTTTTAGAAACTGATGAAGGGGTGAGGATTTTTCTTCTTTCAGGACTAAATACGGTTTCGCTTTCATTTTCACTTTGTTCATGTTCTTCTTCTTCTTGTTCATGTTCTTGTTCACTAACATTAGAGGAGGAGGAGGAGGAGGAGGATTTTACCTGTCGTGTGGAATCTCTTTGAGTAAATTTTGAACTTGATAAGGGTTTGGTTTGAGAGGTAGCAGCAGTAGCAGTAGAAGCATTTGGTTTGAACCTCATGGCATCAACTGATGATGGAGCATGTTTTATCATGGGTAAAGGATTAACGTTTTTTAAACGTTGTAATTCACGAAATTTATGTCGAATCGTATTTCGTGCCTCAATAATACGCTGCATGATTTGAACATGTTTCTTGTACCCTATGGCGTTCGCCATGGTAGAGGTAAAGACACACTAACAGACAATGTCAAACCCTAGGTCTTTTTAAACAGAAATAAAATGATCAAACCCAAGCGATAACGTCCCTCACTCTGTTTATTTATGACCAAACAGGCATGGGGATGATGGTTCCAACATGAGGCACACAATTGTGTGAAAGATGTAAAGGACATATCTGGATTCACATGATCTTGAAAAATATGATAGAGATTTCTAGAGTCTTGGCGGAAGAGCTTGCCACGGTGGGTGAGTGGATAGCGTGTCGGTCTACTAACCCCAAGATTGCAGGTTCGCCCCTGACCGTGGTAAGTGATTTTTGAAAGGCGGCAAAAATACGATACGCATGTCATACGATGTTGGCATGTCAAAGAACCCATTTGAATTCAGTAGGCCGAGTTCATAATGGCAAAATTAATCTCGGGAGTTTCCGCCAGCACAATGTTCCTCATTTCTCTACTAGAAAGCGCTATTGTGTTCAAGGAGATTAGATATCTAACATCTAACCTCCTTGACTTTCATAGTCAAGGAACTACGAAATTCGACATGCAAGCTACCCTCTGGGTGTCAAATAGCAAAGCTTGCACCAGGCACCCGAGGCCATACGATATTATTGGCGGAAGAGAACGATGAGATTGGCATTGTCACGAATCAACTGTTTGGGAATTTTAGAATAGGTCTGAGCCAGATAAAAACAATCCACTTGCTTATGGCGTCCCATACTAAAATACTCTTGAATAATGGCCTGTCGTTGAGTTGCAATATCATCATAAATTATAATGGAATATGGTTGAATGCGTGCGGTCTGGTTGAATGACATCTTGAGGCGACGTGAATGTAAAAAAGCCCACGGCTTCTTTATTTAACGAAGACATAATTTGTTCCAGATACACGTACAGAGGTTGGTACAAGGATTTGGCAAAAATATAAATATTTTGAAATCGTAGGCCATGAGGCGCGGTAATAATGTTCAGCAAAACATTGGTCTTTCCACAGCCCGAAGGTCCTACCATAATACATCGAACGGTAGATGGGAATAGAGTGCCATGGCGTTTAGGTTCGCACACGGACAATGATAGATCTGAAACCAAATCAGAGACGGGCAAAGCATGGGGTTGTTTCATTAATTCCATAGTGTTGACGACTGAGTTTTTTTCATATGTGAATAAGGTTTATATATATGGCAAGCGGTGAGTAGGATAGGTTAGTTAACGTCTATCACCATGGACGTGTTTGGGAGAGCTCATGTAACTATGGCCACGGCCGCCTCTTTGTCAAAACAGTCTCGAGAGGTGGCTACAAAAAGCTATGTCGATCGCAAAGTGCAAAGTGTCTATCACATGGCCCCGAGACTAACCGCTGAGGGCTATTCAGCCAATCATCATCGTATTATTAATGTGCAAGAGCCTCGAGACGACAATGATATCTGCACGAAACGTTATGTGACCTTTCAAATGAAAAAGCTTTATAAATTTGTCCCATCAGTATTTTTAGTGTATCTGTCAAATCAAAAACTGAACAATGACAGAAACCATTCCCCACCACCGCTGGTGAATGATGGACTTACCTATATGCTTGCTTCTGGTTTAAGTCATTATCGATTGTATTATGATGGGGTGATTCATATTAAATATGCCATGCCTGATGAGAAACATTTAAAAATACAAATAAACAGTGATGGAATGTTGGTCCACAACCATCAAAGAGTAAATGTGGGAGATGAATTATCCTTTCATCTTATGCTTACGTTTGAGGAAAAGGAAGCTGGAAAATCGGTGAATGATTTTCCGCTTTATATAGAAATGGAATATACTGCTATGAAATAAGGTTCTCTACGTTAGTTGTTATCGAATGTTTGCTGTGAAAGGTTCACCAAGTAGCACCATGGTGAAAAAAAGATATGCAATGAACATGAAAAAAACAATTCTCAAGAAGAGAAAAAAAGCCAGGTCGGAAACCAAGTTGATCTGCCTCACACCCGATGTTAAAAAAAAAGAGTGGCTATCGAAAAAGCTTTTCAAGCGGCGCGTTTGTCTACAGCTCCGGAATCGCACCATAATGCATCGATAAAAAGAAAAGAAAGAAAGAAAGAAAGAAAGAAAGAAAGAAAGAAAGAAAAAACGTGGGCGAGTCATTCATGTAGCTAAGCGTGGGTTTTTTTGCCGGCTTTATTTGCAGGGTTGGCAGCTTTGGGATCCCTTTTGGGTGGTGCCAGTGCTGTAGCGAAAACCATAAAAGCCGTAGAGCAAGGCAAGCAACAACTCAAAGGTAGCGAGCGACACAATAAAACGTTAGAAGCCATTGCTATGGGAGGTAGAAATGGCAATCATTTAAAGCCAGTCTTTTATCAACATGGTAGTGGCCTATCGTCTAAAAAAAAGTCCATCTTCGATAAGCGCTTAAGGCAACTGCCTCGTCATGCCATGACCCATGAACAAGTGGAAAGCTATGCCAAACAACTAAAGATTTCTCATTTTCGAGGAGTATTTATGCGAAATGAATTACCCAAAGCACCGTGGAAAGAAGAAGGAGCCATGATTAATTTATATGATGATGCGGGTCCAGGAACCCATTTTGTAGCCTATGTGAAACAAGGTTCCACAATATTGTACTTTGACAGTTATGGAAATTTACCACCCCCGATCGAATTGCTTCGTTATTTGGGAAACCGAGTAAAGATATTCTATAATGTGAATCGTCAACAAACCTTTGACAGTCAAGAGTGTGGACGTTTGTGTTTACATTTTTTATATAAGAGGTCTCGTTAAGCCAGCAGTCTCATCATTATGAAGGTCAACGCCAAGACCTTTTCCGTGCACAGTCGCGGACCTGAGGTGTCCCTGGATTCCCCCCCCCCCCCCCCCCATTGAATTGCATCCCGGACAATCCTATGTGCTAGGATTAATTTCTTTGGAAAGTTGCAATAGAATTTAAAATATACAACTAGATATTAATGACACATTTTATTATGATGATTATATGTTGAGACTACCCCCTGGAGGTTATACCATAGACGACGTATACGAAGCCATTAGCGTGTCGATGATAAAACAATTGGGTGTCAAACCATTTGCGGATGGGCACACAAATTTGAACTTCCAGCCAATACGATTACTCATCGCTGTCGTATTTTCTCTACGTTTAACATTGACTTTGAAACACGACTTCATTCTATTGGTCCTTTACTAGGATTTAAACCAAGAGTGTTGGCAGCTCACCAACCCCATGATTCAGATTATCCAGTGAAATTCATCGAGGACCATCACATTTCTGTGAGTTGCAATATTATTAGAGACGTATTTACGAATCAAGAACAAAGCCATTCCCTGTATGATTTTATTGTCACCTCCCCTTGTGGCTATATTATTCGTGAAAACCCTTCAGTGGTTCTATATCATCCTGGGTGTGTCAGCGATATTAGTAATATTACCTTACGCTTAGTGAATAGAAAGCAACAACTGATTGCTTTGGATGCCAACACCCCTGTGACCTACAAGTTGGTTTAAAATACGCTATGAAATTTATCTATAGAGCAACAACAACGTCTACGAGGTCGGTTAGTTGCCCGCCGTGTATGGAACGATTGACACGAATAAACCGACAACGTTTACAACGCATTGGTTATACGTTACACCCCAATCATGAACAAGGAGCTGTTGCAAGTGTTAAATCCCATACAAGTGGAAGATGGCGTCGTGCGTATTGATATGCATTCATATCAACCTCAAGCAACAGGACTGAATAACAATGACAAGATTCAATTCATCATTAACAATCAAGATATTTTTACTCTACCTCATGAAAGTGTCCTTCAAATTGATGGTAAATTGATGAAAGCAGATGACAGCACACCCACAACGTCTGCGTCGGCGATTCATGGTTTGGCTTTTCTATTTTCTGAAGTACGTTATGTGATAAATGATATTGTCATAGATATGACTCGAAATGTGGGCATGAATAGTCTTATGAAATTATATCCTTCCTATAGCGAGGAGGAAAGTAAAACACTTTCTATGGCAGGATGGTGCCCCAACAGTAGCAATGACTGGCTAGTGCATAGCGATGGCACCTTTACAGGCTTCCTACCTTTAAAATTACTCCTTGCCTTTGCCGAAGATCACAAGCGTATAATTTTAAACGCAAGACAAAGTTTGTATCTGGTGAGAGACCGTAGTGATTATAATGCACTAAAAGGAGCCTCCGAACAAGTGATAAACTCAAAAATTCAACTGCTTCGATTACTATTGAAAGTGGCCCATGTAACGCTATCGGATCGTAAAAAGCTAAGCATGTTAAATTTGGTGCAAAAAGATAAAGCCTTGCCTATCGCCTTTCGAAGTTCGAGTTTACATGAGTACCCCTTGCTACCTACTGGGTAGATTATTAGCTTGGGAATAACCTAACCCCCAAGGGAAGATGATAAAGAAAAGGAAGTGGGTTTCGGACTGGAGAAAAAGGATGGGGAAATAGGACGAGAGTCCAAAAGAAGTTATAATTTTAACTTTAAATGTACTCAAAGGCAGCTGCCACTGCAAATCCGCTCTCCGATACCTAAAGTGGGTAGGGACCTGGGCAAAGCTAACGGGGAACGCAGCTGGAACTTGGGCGGTTTGCAAGAGAGTGGCTTTAGTGTATTCCCTCTCAAGCATACATATGCCTACTATGGGGAAGGGTGATGGTCTGGCAAGACAAAGAGTAACAGATTTATTGTGTATCTGTTCAAAGGAGTTTGTTTCTAAACAAGTAATTTGAAGAATGCCAATAATTTGAATCGGTTTCGATATTTTTAGTTTTTGAAATTGTAGAATTTCTAAAGAGCGACCAAATGCTTCCAAGAAGGATGGGGATAAAGCAATTATACCTTTGGGAATAATTTTGGTAAGTATACCAATAGTTGCATTTAGAAATGGCTAAGCTTTTACCCAGCAAGGCGCCGACTAAAAGTTTAGACAATGAGAAACACTTATATTTTGAAAAACCAACCATGAGTGTTGGAGTGAATCTCCACAAGCAGGAAGCTGGCTTAGCGAGCTATGCTTGTCTTACTGGCCAGTTAGAATTAGCTATTAAAGCTAAGAGAGACTTTACTAAGTTACCAACTAAGAGTTTTTGCTCAAATGCAACAAGTGGTGAAAACCCTATCAATAGATTTATTTGCATTAAGTGGGAAGAGTCAAGGAAGACAGGATCTTGCCTAACCGTTATGTTAGAGAAATGGTAAATCCAAAAAGAACTCTTGAATTTATTTAACAATGTTGGGTAGTGGGTTTTGTAACAAATATATAATTTTGATTTTGTAACAAATGGGGTCGCAGACCTCCGAAAACATCTAAAGCTTGCGCCAGGCAATTAACAATTCTTTTGGTTTCAAACCTTTTATATGCTTTAAAATCTTCGTAAGATTTTGAAATGACGAAGATAAATAATAAAAGGAAAATTTAAAGAAAACTAACGTAATTAAAGTTAGGCAATAAATTAAGTATAAGGTGTGTACTTTAAGAATTTCTAGGTAAATATCTTAGAAAGAGTAAAAACTTCAAAAGTAACAACAACAAAAAGCAGGAAGAATAAAATAGAAGGTTCTATAACTTCTTATATTAATGCTGAATTACTTTTAATTATTATACAAATAGGGCAGGTCACTTATTGTGAAACCTGAAGAGAACAATCGAAAGGAAGTTTCTAGAACTCCTATGTTTAAGTAGGGATCACGAGACAAATGGGGCAAGTTTCCCTTTCGTGAAACCTAGAGATAACTCACTTATGAGTTGAAAGAATTGTATTCCCTAATTAGAAGGGAGAAACACTATAATTTAAGGCGTGTACTAGACACGAAGTTTTACAGACATTAATTCGTGGTACATAGAGAAAAAAAGGGAGGGCACTAATTGAGAGTGACACCTCATTGACAAAAGACATAAAGTAACAATTTTATTATTTTGGTTTGTTAGTAAGGGGTGTGGGAAAGATCAAATAAGATGGTGGAAAAGTGTTCATGGCCGTATTTATTGTATTCGGACGAACGCGACGCGGATGAAAGGTTGAACAAGCACTGTCTTCACTATAGTCTGTTGAAATAGATGAAAAGTTCACTGTAGTAGCACAAAAAGTTTATGGCAAAGAATGTTATTGCAATGAAGGAAAATAACTAGTTACACTAGATTTGAGAAAGTTGTAGATTATAGTTGAATGCGCCAGAGAAAATCCCAACGGAGGAAGGAAAATTAGATATTGATTAGTAGTTCATAAGTAAGATTCCTTAGTTTGAAAAAGTATTCCCACATGTGAGTGGAAAATACATGATAGTATAACTGGTAGATAGAGTGCAGATTCTGGATGGATCCAGAGCAATCATGACTGAAGAATAGGGCAAAAGTTAGTCCAGCGGTGGAACGAGCTAAGTATTTTATAGACAGTGGGTAATTTAATGGTATCCCACGTTGTGAGAAAATCTCTCATTTAATAAGCATAAGAAATGCTGCTTCCTGTTAAGATTGGCTTAGATAGACAAAAGCCCAACATAGAAAATCCCGCGAAGGTTGATTATTGCCCCAAATATAGTAATCTCACACTGCCTATAAAATGATCATGAAAAAGCATGTAGCTATTTAAAATCCATAAAAATTAGTTGAAGAAAGTAGAAGTAGTACTTAGCTTTGGTTCATGATGAGGGCGATGATCCCTTTGACGGTTGATACTAAAATTCTAACATGGCGTAGAATTTAAAAGGTTGCCTCTCGAGTTGAGGAGGCGAGCTTTAGTGGAGCTCTAACTGACGAGGTCGACTTCCGACATACAAGTGAGACACGCTCAGCGAAGCACGGAGGGACCAGGGAAGGGAAAAGAGTGGGGGTGGGAGTCAAAAGGAATACATATAAGAATAACCAACATTGAAACGTTTATTTCTCTTGATGAAATAATCTTCAAAGAGTTGATAGCAGGCAACACTAGCGCAGCCTGGAGGGTGAAAAAGTAGACGAAGTTCTTTTGATCACGGAGATTATAGCTGGCGATGGCGACGAGATCTGGTGGTCAGATTGATAAGGAACTCCTCTTGTACCGGGAAGAATTGAGGAACTTCAGATATTCGCTGCTAGATGACGCTAGGTGGGTCATGGAAGATATATCTCTAGAACAGACTCACAGGTAACATAAGAGACATGAACAACAAGGATAAATCAGAAGATCACTGTAGGTGTTTGGGAAAAAGGAAGGAATGAACTATAGCAAAGAGAAGCAAAAGCTTACTCTATCTTACCGTGAATTCCAAAGAATACACCAAGCTGGGAGGGGAAAACACCAACAGAGAAGAAGACAAACAATTGAAAGTTCAAAGGTAATGGAGCAATTAAAGACAGTGGTATTATGATGTGACCGTTAGTGGTCAAGATCTTGGCTACCCTAACTCTGCCATCCCCTCCAGGATAACACTCGGTCACTCTACCAGAAATTCAGACCTGAGGAGGAGAAACATCCCTAACCAGGACCAAGTCCCCCACTGTGATGTCGGGATTGGAAAGATACCTCTTCTGTCTCCGTTGCAAGGAAGTTAAGTATTCCAAGTTCCACCTCTTCGGCTGCGTTCACACCGGAGGAGGCTTGCTAGGTGCTTAGGGCTTGGATTGTCGCCTGGATGCAAAGTGCTTGGATACACACCGGCCACACTCATAAGAGCTTTTAGTCCTTGTTTCTTGGTTCAATTGAACAGTGTACATCAATATGTCGCTTTCAAAGTTAAGAAGAAAAATACTTTTGTCTGAAAATAGTTCTTTAAAGTATGATTTATTACGTCGATCATGTTGGGTACATGACGTTAATCGCTCAACGGTAACGAAAGGGGAGTTTAACGTTCTGTACAAACAATTGCGAAATTATGAACAGAAGTTCTTTGATTATTTGAGAATGAACACAAACACGTTCGATATTCCGCTTACCAAAATTAAGGAAGAAATTCAAAAGCAAGATAAAATTATAGATCATGCATATCACTTGTGGAACTTTTAGTGGTTACCCTGAGGTAAGTTGAAACTATGTAACAATCTTATTTCAATAGCGCATGCTGTATGTTGGCCAATTGTGAGCTTACATCCCCATATGAATATAATATATAAGTTATATCAATTGATAATATAAAGCACACATATTAATGTTAGTACTATAATAATAATAATAATAATAATAACAATGCAGAATTACTCTGCATTTCAGATTATTTCTGTTATTATTATTATTATTATTATCATTATTAATTTATGAAGACAGAGGCGACTGATTTAGTACAGCATAATACAGTATAACATTAGTACGGATTTTTTAATGAAATGTATTCATGTAAAGTACAAATTGACATTCAGATGATTGCACCAAAACCGATTAGAGTACAGAATTGTATATCTGTACATACGAAGTCAGTGTATGTGGCGATACATCAGTAGGGTCGTAAAAAACAGATTCATTCACAGGATGTCGGACTGTAGGTGGTAGATGAGGTTACTCGATGATATTTCGCATTGGAATTGGATGTACTGAGACCGTCGTTGGAGCTGCCAGGATAGCCAACAACCGCAATGACTTCCCTAACATCTCATCCGTCGGACATAATTGCCGAGAGGATCAGGTGAACTTCCTAATAGGCCAAAGCGGCACGAGAATCTGTAGTCCACAGGGATCGTGGTACATGGTGACGATGGTCATAGACTGCCTAAGGAAAGGTTCACCTTAAAAACTAGACTGAGAAAATAAACATCCAGACTTATGTAAAACACCGTGAAAATTTATTGTTAAAATTCACAAGCCCCTAGCCTAGTTCGGAGGGTTTCAATCGGCTAATCCGCAAGCTAATAAACAAACAAAAATAAAGAGCAGGTCCCTACCTGAGAAGTTACGGAAAACCCTCGCGAAAGATCTATCTCACAATAATAAAGCAACAACAGCAAAACTAGGAAAATGGTACGACGCAAATCCCTAGGTCAAGTTACAAGATCAAGCTAATATCTGAATTTACATTTAACAGGGTAGCAAAACAAATCTAAGTTAGGATGATACCATCTCCGCATTTACATTTAACGTTAATTCATCTAGCTAAGTCCTATCAATTAATAACAAAATTTACGGCGATGACGTCCGTAACAGAAAACAATTACATTCAAAGCTAAGTGAACAGCCATGTAAAAAAAAAATTAATTATTCTTAGGAACTACGTGCTAACAGCACACAAGAAGGTAACATGTAGGATTCATACACTTTTACATCATAAATAATTAATGAGACAACAGTTTTATTAAAATGCCTGCCTGCACCTTGGTTTACTCTTTGTAAGCCATAGTCATCAAATGTGTGTAGTTACGTTGACGACTGCGTAGTAAAGACTACGTCTAACATCGCATGGCCTGCGCTCCACAAGCTACGAACTCAAGGCTCGAGCAAGCTTCAGGTCGCTACAATAGTGTCAGCTGTCCTAGTCATTTCCTCAAAATGAAATACCTTCATTAGCACGGCCATGTCAGCAGGTTCCAAATGCAAAAGAACAAAGTTAGATAGACAGAATTCGTTAGTTAGCTTTTGTTTTACCAAAATTATGCGTTTTATTATTAAGATGTCGGTTTAGGTTTATCGTTGGTTTATGGCGAATAATACTGGCAATAGCCTGGGCACGGAGTGTCTCCACTGAGATCAATCTCCACCAAAAGCCTCGACTCAAAAGTCGGAATATAATCAACGAGCAATAACAACTCGGACACACAATAACACAAGTTACCAGCGGCGCACAGCTCGCGTTCAATAACTCTGGGATGGGCCTGCACACTCAGTAACCCTCCAATAACATCTGGTCAACGGGAACAATCCCGGACAAGGTACACACAGATACCTACATACAATAAATATCTCCTATAACAGAGTAGCCTACAACGTACTATAGAAAACCTGACATAACTGTACACGTCAAACGACGGTACACGCAACAGTGCGTTTAACTAACAAAAACAATCTATAAAAACATGTGATCAGATTCAAGAATGGACACTGGGTTCCATGAGCTAAATTGCAATGAAAGGAAAAGCGAATACAACAAGCATTCTGTCCTTCGTCAAAGTAATTCTGTCTCATAATACAAGCGTGCTCTCGAGGGCACTGGGTCACAAACCAGTTTGTGTCGCTACAGGCTACAACATTCCTGCGCTCTCGGACACAACACACTAACTATCAAGGCCGGCGATTTAAACAAAATAAAAACTGTACATCTGGCCTCATCATAAAATCTTTACCATAGGTTATAAACCTCGAAGAATACGTGTATACAAAACACGCTATAAATCTGAATACAATAATATAATTCTGTCTTTCAAACCAAAGACATCTAAATAGTAGTAAT
This sequence comes from Meconema thalassinum, assembly GCA_946902985.2. Taxonomy (NCBI): domain Eukaryota; kingdom Metazoa; phylum Arthropoda; class Insecta; order Orthoptera; family Tettigoniidae; genus Meconema; species Meconema thalassinum. The sequence continues at coordinate 446,173,293 of OX336389.2, forward strand.
GTAACATTGCTGGAGCTCTTTGCTTTCAAAGATATAATTCAGTAGTTGCTTGTACAACATCAAATAAATACGTGTCTTCACATGACACTAACAAAATAATAATTGTGACGCAGATTCCACACTCTGGATCTGCTTAATGATTCGTTGGGAACTGGGTTCGATGCTAGACAACGAAACATCCCTTCTACGTATTAGGTCCACACTTGACCAAGAATGGCTTCTGAGCTCATTTCAAATGAAATATAATGCAGTTACAAAACTGGTAATTACAGTCGATTACCTAACTGATACGACTGCTCTAACGAAGTCAGGGATGTAACAAAGACTGGCTGCAAAGAATGCAGTTAAGGAAATATCCATGGCATCTTATTGCCATAACTAAAGTCAGCAAAGACTTGAAAAATCATCCCAAATAGGGTTAAACAAAGTAGCCTCAAATGACTACGGTCACGTTTAGCAAAAGATAGGCATTGACGTTCTACGACGTCTATCAAGCTGCACCAGGGTTGACCAAAATGTCTGACCCAAGGGTGTCTCACTCTAACTGAAATAAATGACATCTAAGTAGACTAGTTACATTCCCTACCTATAAAAATGGCTGACACTGAGTTCGGTTGGTTCACAAACTACATTAAACCTACTATACCACCAGAAACTAGAACGGGAAAGGGTGTACAAAAACTCACGAAATGGAGGAGCTCTCACTCAGCCCTCTGTTCAACGACAAGGGTTGTACAAATTCATCCCTGGCTTTCCGGAACGGCGTCATCCTCATCAGGATTCCCATCTGGACTATCCCAAAGACCAGGGTTCGATCTGTTCCTGTCGATAACCTCGTGGATGTACTGGATATGCCTGGGAATGGCATCCTGGTTTCCTTCCTCCTCGTTCGCTGTTCTGGAAGCTCCACCATCATGCTGGTTCCAATAGAAACATCACCCTCATACCATAGCGGTATTAGCCCATGATGTCGGTCTCAAACATGGTGTAGAATAATTTGATCACGTGGGTGGTGAAATAAATCGTGTAGTAGTTCATTCTTTCACTTCAAAATCACAATGTTCGTTGAAAATGTTACAGGCTTTAATACGATTGATAACACAGTCTTTACTTCGCAGATATTGAATAATACGTGAGCAAGCACTGTTCTATGGTTCTTCACGTGTGCTGACGCCACTTTTTTACATCACGTAGCATCCGTGAAATGTGCGTCGTTTTGTAATCGAAAAATTCACTGTGGCAATTCAAATATATTATCCTTTCATAATCACACTTATTTAAAGTAGTTATAACACGTTTACCTCTATATTTTTCACCAGGCACTCGGCCCTCCACAAACACGTGCGTACAAAAATGTGGTGTTAAGGTAATGTTACAATTTTCACTATACTTGCCAATTATTTCACAATATGCTTCTTGTTGTTCACTGTGCTTAAATAACAGTGATTTGCAGTATATTTGTGCACGATGGCACCTGATAATAACTTCCACGCTAAACAGCGGATATTTCTTACGTCTAACAAGACGGATGCAATTTCACGCCTATACGGGGCGGATTCTCCAGACGTAGTGCAAGGCACAGGGTTACACGAGGAAGTAGGTCGTCAAAACGAAGTCGTTGAGCGACTACTTACATTCCTGTTTGCGTATCTGCAAGGTTATTACCTTACCTTAAGCGAAAATAACATTCTCCAAAATGTTTTAATAATGCAGCATGACGAAATGGAATATTCTGAGTCTCGTGGAAAGATAAAATTAATTAATAAGACCTCAGATAAATAATTAGCAGACTTCACCAAAGTCAAAAGTGCGATTCACCGCTACTTCAAAGAGTATAGCGTGAGCTCTCAGCTCCACGTGGCTTTCTGGGTGTGTTCAAAGGTACTACATCCCATCATAAATGTGCTGTTATAAAAAATATCACATGAACCTTAGCTCAGCGGGTTCAGTACATGGCTGGATGTGGACTGAAGGTAGTGGGTCTTGCAAAGATTCGAGTTCACTCAAAATTAGGTCTTGGATCCTGCCTCTTAACCTTAATTTGCGAATTGAAGGGATTTGAGCCATGTAGGGCAAAAGACTCTCAAAGAAGTGGCGGTCTTCATTACCTTCTCTTTCGCTTTCCTTTTGCAGAAGTTCAACCTTTTTCCTTTCAAGCTCCAGGAGATCGTTACTTTGGGATTTGCCGGTTCTCATGGAACGTTGTTTCTTGGGTGGTGGTGGTGGTGGAGTAACTGAAGACAGATCAGTAGATAATGGTGTATACGGACCATCTTCGTCGTACGAAGTAGTAGCCTCATCTACATCTACAGTTGTTTGAGTGTCATTGTCTGAAGATGGTAAATTGGAATCCCTGTGTGAAAGAACCGTAGTATTCTGCAGAAACTTCAGTTGTTCGAATAAGCGCCACGTAGAGGTGGATACATCTTTAGCGCCTTCACCAGTGCGTGGTTTTTCAACTTTTCTACATTCTTTATGAAAGTACGCTCGTACATTTTTCCATCTTCCCTTGACAGTTTTCACTGAAAATAAAAAGAAATTATTAGTAAAGCAATGAATAGATGAGGAAATAACATAAATCAATAAAATAGAGATTTTACATTGTTTGTTTCAGATATTTGGCAACTGGTGAATCATTTAGGTCTCTGGCTTTTCATTTTCGCCTGGGACCTCAACAGTTTCAAAGATAGTGAGAGAAACGTGTGATATTCTGTGGGACACATTAAAAGAAGAATACATGCCAGTACCTACACTTGAGAAATGGTACGCAATAGCAGACAACTTTTTTCAACAGTGGAACTTTCCTAAATGCATCGGTGCCATCGATGGGAAACATGTCAGAGTAAAATGCCCATCGCACACTGGCTCTTTACACTACAATTATAAACAATATTTTTCTATTTTATTGCAAGCTGTAGCTGATGACCAATGCAAACTTATTGCCGTTGATATTGGTGGTGAAGGTCGACTTTGCGACGCGGGTAATTTCAGAAGTTCTTCTTTGTTTCATTTATTAGAATCCAACAGCCTAAACATCCCCCCAGAAAGAGAAATTCCCGACACAAATACCAAAATCCCATTTGTGCTCGTGGGTGATGGTGGTTATCCATTATTGAACTACTTAATGAGACCTTACGGAACACGAAATGCTCATAACAGACAATTAGTGTATAACTATCGCCTTTCAAGAGCTCGAAGGAGTGTTGAGTGTGCCTTTGGTATAATGGCATCGAAGTGGAGAGTTTTACTGAAAGCCATAGAAACTAATGTGGACACTGTTAAGTCAATTACTAAAGCAGTATGCATCCTTCACAACTTTGTCATTACACATGAACGACCGCACTTACCTCCAGAAGAGAACGAATTCAATGTTGAAAGTGGATTGATCGATTCAAGAGCACACCATTCACAAAGCTCTGCAGTACGAACCAGAGCTGTTTTGATGAATTCTTTAACGGAACTGGATCAGTACCTTGGCAAATGGACTATGCTTTACCCGAAAACGTTATTCGACGCCATAACATGTAGGTACAGCATCTTACGAAGCCACAATGTGAATAAATGAACCGTTTCCGACTGCTTACCAATTATTACAATTTCTCTTTGTGATTCTCAACACGCACAATCATATTGTAATAATACTGTACGTGTCTATATAACTTTGTTTCGACTTACCGTCATTCTGTACTTCCTCTGCTACTTCATCCCATTGTTTCTTTAGTACAACAGCGTTTATATGCAGTTCGTGTGATGGGTCCCAGAGTATTTCTCTCTTGAAAACAGCCGCTATGATTGCTTCATCCATATTGTTATTAAAATTTACTCCAAATAGGAACACACTCAGCTGGTAACCCACCAGGCTAACTCTCCTGGCAAAACAGACGTGTTCGTTCACTAGGGTAGTAGCTTGGCAAGGCGCTAGGTAGCCTAGCACCTGGTGTGGCCTGTCTCGTCTATTGTGCACTGTCCGTTCGCTTGGGTTAGTCATCCAGGCGACCACCCAAGCGCTAAGCACCTAGCAAGCCTCCTCCGGTGTGAACGCAGCCTTCCAGAAAGAATTGCGGAGGGCTTCAAGTTTACGCCAAACAATAGGTAAATTAGAATCCCTGTAAGAGTTGGGAAGGGGAGGAGAGGCAGAAAGAGAAGTGCCTATAAGGAAGTGACCAGGTGTGAGTGGAAGCAGGTCATCAGGGTCATTGGAAAGCGGAGTTAAAGGGCGAGAATTAACAACACTTTCAATCAGAACGGACAGCGAATTAAATTCTTCATAAGTCAGAATGCGATTACCTAAAACCTTTATTAAGTGACGTTTAGTGAGCTTTACGCAGGATTCCCACCTACCACCGTGATGAGGAGCGTAGGGAGGTATAAAACGCCATTTGAAACCCATTGAGTAGGAAAAATTAGAAATCTGTTCCATGGCAGGAGAAGATGTGAGAGCTTTCTTCCACAAGGAAGCTGCGCCTTGAAAAGTGGAAGCGTTATCAGAAAACATCTCCGAAGGAACACCACGCCTAGCAGCGAAGCGAGAGACAGCTGATAAAAAGTAAGAAGTAGAGGCATTCGTTACTAGTTCCAAATGGATCGCGCCAGTAACCATGCAAACAAAGAGAGAGACATAGAGCTTACCAAACAATTTGCCTTTAGCTTCAGGGGAATTGCGTTGATATTGGAACGGACCCATATAGTCCACACCAGTTAGAGCAAAAGGACGTAGAGGAGAAGAGCGAAAGGAGGACAGATCGCTCATTAATTGAGTATTGACTTTAGGTTTCGCTTTGAAGCATGGAATGCACTTGTGAATTACAGAGGAAACTTCGTGAATTCCATTTATAATCCAGTACTTTTCCCTTAAGAGGCAAAGCAGTGTGCGTGTACCAACATACAGATTGCGATATTGAAAGTCACGTATGATTAAGGAAGTTACGTGATGTTTAGAAGGCAAAATGACAGGATGCTTTTTGTCCTCAGAAAGCAAAGATTGCGAGAGCCTACCACCTACCCTGAGTAACACATTGTCATCAAGGAACGGGGCTAAGGCACGAAGACGACTGGATTTGGGAAGATCCTCTTTAGAGGAAAGTAAAGACAATTCAGAAGAAAAGGCTTCTTGCTGTGTTAGTTGCAAAACCTTAATGATAGCGAGATTCAATTCATGATTGGTAAGGTGTGGTTTGGGGAGAAGAGGTTGGTCAACCACAAGATATTTCCATCTAAGAAGATAGGCGACAATTCGAATTAATTTGTGAAAGGAAGAATAGCGGGACAACAAGGGATGAGAAACGTTGGAAACAAGACACGAAGCAGTAGATATAGATACTTTAGCGTCAGGCAAGTTGAAGTTGTAGCTGGAGGTTTAGAAGGCCAACAAGAGGAGTCTTCGATTAACCACGAGCGCCCATGCCAGTACAACTGAGAAGCTGCCAATTGAGAGGGTAAACATCCACGAGAAATGATGTCGGCAGGGTTGTCAGCGCTGGGCACATGCCTCCATTGACATCCCGAAGAAAGAGTTTGAATTTTGGAAACCCTGTTTGCAACAAAAGATTGCCAATGAGAGGGGTTTTTGGCGATCCAAGAAAGGGTGATCATGGAATCGCTCCAGAGATATATTTGCGAGAATTTGACTTTTAAGACTTTCCGTAATTTCTTAACAAGTTCTGCGGCCATGAGTGCAGCACACAATGCAAGCCTAGGCAAAGTGATAGTTTTAAGAGGAGCCACCTTCGATTTGGCACAAACAAGGTTGGAAACTGAAGATCCATTTAAGGGATCGCGATAAACCTAATATGCACAGCAACCGTAAGCTTTTTCGGAACTGTCCGCGAACACATGAAGGAAAAAAGATGCATTAGGATAAGCGTTAATTCAATTCCTGGGAATTTCAATAAGGGAAAGATCAAGCAAATTGCTGCGAAAAGAGAGCCATCTGTTAAGAAAAGAAAGGGGAACAGTGTCGTCCATTCACATTTGAGCGACCATAGCTCTTGCATGAAAAGTTTGGCTGTAACGATAACTGGGGCAAGGAATTGAAGCGGAGCAAAAATTTTTGCAATTTCAGAGAGAATTTGTCTTTTTGTGTTAGGGAGCTCTTCTGCGAGCGAAACTTTATAGATGAGAGTGTCAGTGCTAGTGCACCAATGAACTCCAAGAGTTTTTATGGATTCGGAGTTTCCACAAATTTCGACGGAGGAGGGATCTACGTCTTTAATAGGAAACCGGGCGAGAAACTCATGGGAGTTGGAATTCCAATTATGAAGTGGGAAACCTCCATTCTTTAGCAATGCCTGAAGTTCTAATGACACGAAAGAAGCTTCCTCCAGAGTGGGGAAGGACTGCAAATAATCGTCAACATAGAATGATGTAGTTAGTGCTTCGGAAGCTTTAGAATCAAATAGATGACCATCTTGAGAGGCTAACAAGTGTAGGGATCGGAAAGCAAGGAAAGCGGAAGGTTTTAAGCCATAAGTAACCGTTTTTAAGCGAAATACCTTAATGGGCTTGCTGATTTCGTCGCGCCACAAGATTCTTTGGAGATCTCGTTGTTCAGGCTGAATTAAAACTTGACGGTACATCTGCTTTATATCAGCTATAACAGCTATGGGAAATAATCGAAAGTTTAAGAGTATAGCAGATAGATCTGACTGAATAGCAGGACCAGAGTAAAGAGTATCGTTAAGACTGTTGCCATTAACGTCAGGTGATGAACCATTGAAAACAACTCGGATTTTATCCTTTACAAGAGGGGTTTTCCACACGGGATGATGATTTAAGAAAACCGTTTCAATTGGGGGGTGCAATTCGTCATCAGATTTGTTAACAACTTCCATATGATCTAAGCTTTCATACTCATCCATGAAATCAGTGTACTGCTGATTAACGAGAGGTTCTTTCTTGAATTTGCTCTCGATAGCAAAGAGAGATTTTCGAGCTTTGGGTTGGGAGTTAATAAGTTTAGGGGAATTATGTAATCTTGGCATCTGAACTATGAACCGGCCATCAGAAGAACGAGTGGTGGTGTTCAGAAAAAGTTGCTCACAGAATTCGTTTTCTGAAGAGGTCACGTTAGGAGAATCAACGCTTTCGAGCCTCCAGAACTGTTCCAAGTCAGTATTAGCGAAATAACATTTCGATGCGGGTTGGGGAGAATAATGGGGAAGTTGACCGGTGACGATCCATCCAAAATTAGTGTCTCTGGCAACCACGTTTGAGGATAACCTGCGAACCTGTTTACGAAGGCAATTCCAGAAAACATTGGCAGTAAAGAGTATGTCAATGGGGTTTTGTACATTGAACAGAGGATCGGCTAGCCTTAAATGCGAGGGAATGTTTAACCCTGAAATATCCACAGAGTGACTTGGAGTATCTTCTCCTATGCTATTGAGAATGAGACAATTCTGGTTGAGAAAGTTGTTTCTGTGACAAATGTCTCTTATGGTTAGCTTTGAGAACTGTAAAGCTTGCGATTTTGAGCTGTTAATGCCCGATACGTTAATAGAAGTGGGGTTTACTGTTAAGCCTAGTTTTCTAATCAAAGAATTAGACACAAAATCATGAGTTGCCGCTGAATCAAGAAGACCGCGTGCACGGACCCTGTTGCCAAAGTTATCCTGAACTTCGATTTGGACAGTAGACAATAGTACTTGGGCACTACGTATGGACTTGGCATTTTTAATGTAAGACGAAGCATTGGAACTGTTAGCATTGTCATTTTTCTGAGAAGTAGATGCGGTCGATGACCTTGCTTGATCATGACGATGTAGTAAAGTGTGATGAGCTTTTTCACAATGGAAGCAAAGCCTGGTGGACTTGCAATTTGAAGCAGAATGCGTGGGTGCTAAGCAGTTGAAGCAATGTTTATTCTGGGAAACTAATTTTCTTCTGTCGTCGACTGACAGTTCTTTAAAAGATTTACATAGATATAAGGCGTGGGAATATTTACAAAGTATGCACTTTAATGGTTCATTTAAACTCTTGCGGGGTTCGCTCTGAGTGTTTAAAACGAGAGAACTAGCAATACGGCGTTCACTAGACCTATTTGGGTAACCAGTGGTGTTTGACTTGAGTTTAGATGAGCTGGACCCAGGTTTTTGGGTACTAGCCGCTAAGCGTTCGCTATTAGGTTTAAGAGACATTAATTCAAATTTAGAACTCGGGGATGAGGGTTCACTTTGATTAGCTAAAGCAGTTAAGAGTTGGCATCTAGCATTTATGAAGGTGACTAAATGCTCGTAAGAGAAATCGTCTTCTCTAGAAAGTTCAATCTCCCAAGCTTTTAGGGTAGCAACATCGACTTTAGAAACCACTAAATGTATTAAGAAAGTGTCCCAGTGTTCAGTGAGTTGATCTAATTGGGACAGAGCTTTAACGTGAAGTTGTGTAGTATCAATGAGAGTACGCAAACTAGTGACGTCATTGTGCTGTGACGCAGGTAAGTTAAATAGAGCCTTCATATGGCGTTGAATACGTAACCGTAAATTTCCGTATCTTTCTTTCAATAAGTTAAAGGCAATGGCGCAATTTTCGGCACTTAAAGGGAGTGCTTCAACTAACTGCAGAGCTTGACCTCGGAGGAGAGATCTCAAATAATGAAACTTGTAGATGACTTGAATGTCTTCATTGTCATGAACAAGAGAACAAAATAATCCATAGAAAGAATCCCAAGTAGATTCGTCTCCAGAGAAGTGGGGTAAATCAATCTTAGGTAGAATTGGTTTGGGCTTGTGAGTACCATCGCGAGAAGAGGTTTGTTGTTCGTGAAGGGAACCAAGATCAGAACCGTCTTTTTTCTGTTCTTCTTCGAGTTGGCGTATTATTTTAAAAGCAGAACCTATACCTTCGTAATATTGGTTTTCTACTTCGACTCGATCTTCGGTTTGATTGAGCATACAAGTTTCTATTTCAGTTTGGATGTTACAATAATTTTCATATGAACGTTCAAAATCCTTTACACGATGTTTTAACCAATCTAATTGACCTTCTGAGGGATCTAGCTCTTTGATGTATTTTCTGAAACGGGTAATTTGCCCTTTATAGGATGCTCGTTTAGAAGGAAGTTTTTCATCCTTATCCTTTTCTGTAGGAGCCATGACAAAATAGGTAAATTAAAGTGTAACTTACGAAACTGAGGAACCTTGGAAATGCTGTCAGGCTGGCAGCAGCAAATAATTTGAAAGAAAGGGACACACCAAAGGGGACAGGAGCGGCCCCTTTCCACTTCACAGGCATTGCACTATGTAGTTATAGCTGAAAAATTCAAAGAAGATATTAATGATTTGCAAAATATTGTCAAATAACCCTTGACAAAATAGAAAATGCGATAAACGGACTCTCCCGGGTTTCGGCACCAAACTTTGGGTAGATTATTAGCTTGGGAATAACCTAACCCCCAAGGGAAGATGATCAAGAAAAGGAAGTGGGTTTCGGACCGGAGAAAAAGGATGGAGAAATAGGACGAGAGTCCAAAAGAATATATAATTTTAACTTTAAATGTACTCAAAGGCAGTTGCCACTGCAAATCCGCTCTCCGATACCTAAATTGGGTAGGGACCTGGGCAAAGCTAACGGGGAACGCAGCTGGAACTTGGGCGGTTTGCAAGAGAGTGGCTTTAGTCTCAAGCATACATATGCCTACTATGGGGAAGGGTGATGGTCTGGCAAGACAAAGAGTAACAGATTTATTGTGTATCTGTTCAAAGGAGTTTGTTTTTAAACAAGTAATTTGAAGAATGCCAATAATTTGAATCGGTTTCGACATTTTTAGTTTTTGAAATTGTAGAATTTCTAAAGAGCGACCAAATGCTTCCAAGAAGGATGGGGATAAAGCAATTATACCTTTGGGAATAATTTTGGTAAGTTTACCAATAGTTGCATTCAGAAATGGCTAAGCTTTTACCCAGCAAGGCGCCGACTAAAAGTTTACACAATGAGAAACACTTATATTTTGAAAAACCAACCATAAGTGTTGGAGAGAATCTCCACAAGCAGGAAGCTGGCGTAGCGAGCTATGCTTACCTTACTGGCCAGTTAGAATTAGCTATTAAAGCTAAGAGAGACTTGACTAAGTTACCAACTAAGAGTTTTTGCTCAAATGCAACAAGTGGTGAAAACCCTATCAATAGATTTATTTGCATTAAGTGGGAAGAGTCAAGGAAGACAGGATCTTGCCTAACCGTTGTGTTAGAGAAATGATAAATCCAAAAAGAACTCTTGAATTTATTTAACAATGTTGGGTAGTAGTTTTTGTAACAAATATATAATTTTGATTTTGTAACAAATGGGGTCGCAGACCTTCGAAAACATCTAAAGATTGCGCCAAGCAATTAACAATTCTTTTGGTTTCAAACCTTTTATATGCTTTAAAATCTTCGTAAGATTTTGAAATGACGAAGATAAATAATAAAAGGAAAATTTAAAGATAACTAACGTAATTAAAGTTAGGCAATAAATTAAGTATAAGGTGTGTACTTTAAGAATTTCTAGGTAAATATCTTAGAAAGAGTAACAACTTCGAAAGTAACAACAACAAAAAGCAGGAAGAATAAAATAGAAGTTTCTATAACTTCTTATATTAATGCTGAATTACTTTTAATTATTATACAAATAGGGCAGGTCACTTATTGTGAAACCTGAAGAGAACAATCGAAAAGAAGTTTCTAGAACTCCTATGTTTAAGTAGGGATCACGAGACAAATGAGGCAAGTTTCCCTTTCGTGAAACCTAGAGATAACTCACTTATGAGTTGAAAGAATTGTATTCCCTAATTAGAAGGGAGAAACAATATAATTTAAGGCGTGTACTAGACACGAAGTTTTACAGACATTAATTCGTGCTACGTAGAGAAAAAGAATGGAGGGCACTAATTGAGAGTGACACCTCATTGAAAAAAGACCTAAAGTAACAATTTTATTATTTTGGTTTGTTAGTAAGGGGTTTGGGAAAGATCAAATAGGATGGTGGAAAAGTGCTCATGGCCGTATTTATTGTATTCGGACGAACGCGACGCGGATGAAAGGTTGAACAAGCACTGTTTTCACTATAGTCTGTTGAAATAGATGGAAAGTTCACTGTAGTAGCACAAAAAGTTTATGGCAAAGAAAGTTATTGCAATGATGGAAAATGACTAGTTACACTAGATTTGAGAAAGTTGTAGATTATAGTTGAATGCGCCAGAGAAAATCCCAACGGAGGAAGAAAAATTAGATATTGATTAGTAGTTCATAAGTAAGATTCCTTAGTTTGAAAAAGTATTCCCACATGTGAGTGGAAAATACATGATAGTATAACTGGTAGATAGAGTGCAGATTCTGGATGGATCCAGAGCAATCATGACTGAAGAATAGGGCAAAAGTTAGTCCAGCGGTGGAACGAGCTAAGTATTTTATAGACAGTGGGTAATTTAATGGTATCCCACGTTGTGAGAAAATCTCTCATTTAATAAGCATAAGAAATGCTGCTTCCTGTTAAGATTGGCTTAGATAGACAAAAGCCCAACATAGAAAATCCCGCGAAGGTTGATTATTGCCCCAAATATAGTAATCTCACACTGCCTATAAAATGATCATTAAAAAGCATGTAGCTATTTAAAATCCATAAAAATTCGTTGAAGAACGTAGAAGTAGTACTTAGCTTTGCTTCATGATGAGGGAGATGATCCCTTTGACGGTTGATACTAAAATTCTAACATGGCGTAGAATTTAAAAGGTTGCCTCTCGAGTTGAGGAGGCGAGCTTGAGTGGAGCTCTAACTGACGAGGTCGACTTCCGACGTACAAGTGAGACACGCTCAGCGAAGCACGGAGGGACCAGGGAAGGGAAAAGAGTGGGGGTAGGAGAAAAAAGGAATACATATAAGAATAACCAACATTGAAACGTTAATTTCTCTTGATGAAATAATCTTCAAAGATTTGATAGCAAGCAACACTAGCGCAGCCTGGAGGGTGAAAAAGTAGACGAAGTTCTCTTGATCGCGGAGATGATAACTGGCGATGGCGACGAGATCTGGTGGTCAGATTGATAAAGATGTCCTCTTGTACCGGGAAGAATTGAGGAACTTCAGAGATTCGCTGCTAGATGACGCTAGGTGGGTCATGGAAGATATTTCTCTAGAACAGACTCACAGGTAACATAAGAGACATGAACAACAAGGATAAATCAGAAGATCACTGTTGGTGTTTGAGAAAAAGGAAGGAATGAACTATAGCAAAGAGAAGCAAAAGCTTACTCTATCTTACCGTGTATTCCAAAGAATACACCACCTACCACAGACACTCATAGTTGGAGTGTCAAATCGGCTCGCTCTACCGAGAGAACCCTCTATGTTATTATTGGTTTTCAAGCCAATAGAAAATACCGACAAGCAAAGATGTCACCCTGTTTTATCACATTCACTTGAGAAATATACGACTATTTTTAAATAATATTTGCTTTCCCTATGCGGGGTTGGAACTCAATTTTTCAAAAAATAAGTTTGGCCCTCTTTATGATATGTTTGCTAAATTTCAATCGTCTTATTATGAAAAACAGGATTGCCCTATGTTGTCATCACAAGGGTTTAAATCAAAAGCACCACTGATTGTTTTCGACTGGTCATATTGTGCCCAAATCCAGTTGCCTAGATTGAAGGGTACAAGCCGTGAGCCTAGATTTGAGAGAACAGGCCACGATGATAAGTCCAGAATGGGATGTTTGAATAGCGCGCGCCGAACCTTCTTAGAAGCTTTTCGAAGGTTTTGACAGCCAAGAAGTGGGTAAGTGACGTAGGACGAGAGCATCATAGTCGAGGCTATATGTCACTAAATATTTTCCGATAAGATGGAAACATGAAACCTATATCAGATTACTGGCACGGACAAGGGAAGACGAATGAGCTTTGTTTCAAAGAAATTGATAGAGCGGAAGCCGAGTTTTGAGCTGTTTAATTTCAGCATTTTCTCCGCATTGACCTCGAACCGGCCAGCCGAGAAGTATATAAGGCGTTTCTCCCAGGCACATGTATGTTCACTTCGTCATCAGCACTCCGTTGCCTTGGACGTGCTACTCTACGTAAGCGCTCTAACCACTTAACTCTCGACAATCTACGAACATCGTTACTATCGCCAAGCACATGGTTGCTTTAATCTTCGATTTACAGCACAAGCTGTGGACTTTGAAATTTTCTACAGTACATGGTTACTGAAATTGTTAAACATTTCAAGTGAGTTTCGAACTTTTCTACGTTATCACCGATGTGATATAAGTCTGTGGCACTTGGTAATTTCTAACCGCTACAACTTGGACATATGATAGACCTTGTCTATAATTCTTTCTACAGTCCACAATCACTTATAGCTGGATTATTTATATCCAACAATCTAGGGACAAGTTTTAGTCTTGTTCGTTGGACCAGCCAAGATAAGTCAGTAATCTTAATACCATTCTTGCATATTGCAATTCAAAAGCCGATAATGGGAATACAGGTTTGCCTTGTGTGACCTGAAGAGTGAGAAGCTCTGCCCAACCAACTCGACAGAATTCGTAATTGTGCTGAATAAGATTGTGAGCGTACTAGAATACTGATTATATCACAGTTGGGTCATGGTAATTATTTTCAACATGGATTGTTTAGATCAGACCCCTGTCAACTTCACTTCAGCTTTTGAAGCTGCCAACATTTTTCTGCAAGATATTATGAACGCCACTATGTCTGTGTAGGCAGCTTGTGGGTATAAAATGGAAGCCGATACGAGATTATAAGTACGCGTCCTAATGGGACATATAACAGGAAGACTGAATAATCTGGTTCAGTCCAGACTTCTAACATCAAGTCGTACAAGAATGTAAGCTGCAATTTACATTATTTCTATGCGTAGTTAGTTGGATTTTCTCATATTTTCTACAGTCTTGCTAACACATATTTTTTCTCTAGTCATCGATATGTTTATTTGCTGTTGCAAATATTTTTCTTTCGAGATTTGAGCTTGGATCTGAGTCGTTTTTACTCAGACTTCAATGATTCGACATTTATGGACGAGCAGAACGAGCATTTATTTTATTTTGATATTTTTTTCTTTTTGCTGTCATTAGCCGCCGTAATTTGAGATTTAAGAATTAATCTAAGGTGAGGAATGGATAGTTATCCATTGTTTGGAGGTCGAGGGTGATATTCCCCGAACAGTTTAATAACTTTAAACCCATTTTTGGTTGAGAATATGATAATAATAATAATAATAATAATAATAATAATAATAATAATAATAATAATAATAATAATAATGTGGTTTAATCCACGAACCTACTACGTTGTCGTAGCAGGGGGAGAGGTGATACTCCCACGTGGCGCGTCCCAGGTGGCGGATAGGGGGGTCCTCACTGGCTTGCCAGCGGACTTGAGGGAAATAAAATACCTCTCGCGGACCAAACACTCTGTAAACAGCTGCAGAACATCGAGTGGCACCTCTCGATCTCAACAATCGAGTTGCAACCATGTGATCATTTCATGTGATCACCCCAACCTTTCACTTTCAACTTGTGAACCTGGCATGATGGATCGTATTGGATCACAGCAACTACCCCAGGCCCCGGACTTATACAGTTCGGGTTCTCCCGATCATCGGATTCTGGGGGATCGGGAGCATCATGCTGAGAAGAGTCGGAGCTTCTCAAAATCTCTTCGCCCGAAGAAAAAGAACTTCATCGGAACAGTCAATGTGAACACTTTGCTCAAAACTGGGAAACTTAAACATTTAATTGACACCTTGAATAAATTTGATATTCAAATTGCAGCCATTCAGGAAACACGTTTCCAAGACGAAAATCATTTTGATTCAGAAAACTTTAGGATATATAAGGGGAAACCAGCCATAAAAATTGGAGATAATTTATCACAATTTGGAACAGCGTTTTTTGTAAGAAAAACAATAGCCAGTTCAGTACTCAACTTTACTTCTCCCTCCGAAAGGATCTCCGTTCTCTCAATAAAATCACGCAACAAGGCATACACATTGATTAATGCCCACGCTCCCATAAACAATGACAATAAGAAAAACCCTCAGAAAGTAGAAGACTTTTGGGAACTCCTTGAGGAAACCATCAGCAAAATTCCTAAACATCATGTGAAAATTTTACTCGGTGACTTTAACGCACAGGTTGGTAGAGAAAAGAAGTATAGGTCCATAGTTGGTCATCATCCAGCACATTGGAGAACAAATCAGAATGGTGAGCATCTGATAAATTGCTGTAAATCCTTTAATTTGAGGCTCATGTCTACATATTTCACCAGGTCTCCACACAAGAAGAAAACATGGAAATCACCAAATCCAGCACTAGGAGAATTCCAAATTGATCATGTAGCAGTGTCCAAACAGAACATATGTGAAATCCTAAATGTTAGAGTGCGCAGGGGAGTGATTGACTCTGATCACTACTTAAGCCAAATCAAAGTGAAATTCCAGCCTAATAGATCCAAACCAAAAACTAAGAGATTACTAAGAGTGGATCCGGAGCACCTCAAGCAGAACGCCAAAGAATTTCTTCAGGCCATAAAAGAGCAAAATCCCAAAGACTGGAGGGACTTAGGAAACTCAATTCTGACATCAGCACAGAAGTTAGGGCAGCCCCAAAGGAAAAGGAAACACAGATGGTGGAACACAACCTGTGATAAAGCAATTGAAGACAGAATTAAAGCCTGGAATAAATGGAACGGACATCAGACAACTGAACGATGGGAATTATTCCTTAAGATCCAGAAATCAACAGCTAAGATCATCCGCAGGGAGAAGCGGGCATACGACAGGAATAAACTCATAGAGATAGAACAGGATTTCCTAAAAAACAACACCAGAAGTTTCTATAAGACCTTCCGTGAGAGTCTGTCTAGTTATCAACCACCTAGCATATGTTTCAGTAGACCAGATGGCTCACTAGAAACAAACACCAAGGAAAACTGCAAGATCTTAGCAGATTACTTCCAGGACCTACTCAACTCTGACCCACCGAAAGAAAAAATGCACTTTGAAAAGCCTGCACCGAATCCAGATTCACATCCACCGACAATGGAAGAAACAGCTGAAATCATTCAATCTCTTAAAAACAACAAAGCACCAGGAGAAGACGGTATTACCGCTGAAATGTTGAAACTCGGTGGGGAAGAGGTCACCAGAAGAATCCACGCAATTTTAAAAGCAATTTGGGAAACAGAAGTGATCCCACAGGACTGGAAGTGCGCGTTAATACATCCATTGCACAAGAGAGGTAACAAAACTGATCCAAACAACTATAGAGGTCTATCCCTATTATCTGTGGCCTATAAAATCCTATCTAAAGCTCTTCTGAACAGACTAGAGAAACAAACAGACCATTTGATTGGTGAATATCAAGCGGGTTTTAGAAAAGGGCGTTCATGTGCTGAACAGATATGGAATCTGAAGATGATTTTGAAGATCCGCAGATCCAACCCCACAATTGTCACCTTTGTGGACCTAAAGAAAGCATATGATTCTGTGGACAGGCAGACCCTGTTTGAGACGCTAGAAGAACTTCAAGTGGACAGGAAGACCAGAGAACTGATTCGTCAGACTCTCACCAATACAACATCGAAGGTGAAGTTTCTTGGGGAAATTTCTGACTCTTTTGAAGTAAAAACAGGTGTTCGCCAAGGAGACGGACTTTCACCCCTTCTATTTAACCTGGTTCTAGATAAAGTCATCAGAGAGTGGGAAAAGAACATCAAAGGCGTTAGCATAGGAACTGCTGGAAACAAAATCAATGTGAAATGCTTGGCTTTCGCAGATGACCTAGCGATTATCACTAGGAACAAAGAAGAAACTAAGCATGCTATTGAGACATTATACAGAATAGCATCACAAGCAGGCCTTCAAATATCATTTGAAAAAACCAAGTACATGAAGAATTTTCAGCAAAAGAAGAAGAAAGAAAAAATAGAAACAGCGTATGGAGCAATATCACAAGTAGAATTTTTTAAATACCTTGGAGAAATAATTCTTCCTTCAGGATTGGACAGTTTGGCTAACACAGAAAGAGCCTCAAAACTTCATAGAGCATTCAGACTAACATGGGATCACTATAATAAAAGAGTAATATCACATAATGCAAAACTGAAACACTACAAAACAGTTGTACTACCGGAAGCTCTATATGCTTCAGAAACCATAGCTTTAGGAGGTCATTCTAAAATTGCAAATATAGAAAAGCAAGAACGTAAAATTCTTAGAAAAATATTCGGCCCCACACAAGAAAACGGAATTTGGATTAAAAGACGAAATTCAGACCTATACCGTCACACAGATAGTTTCAGCAACACGGTACGAAAAAGACGTTTAACATTTTATGGACACCTCTTCAGGATGGACGATTATAGACTTACAAAAAGGTTATTCAATGTAATAAATTCTCAGAAATCAAGGATAGCCTGGCTGGATGAATCAAGAGAGGACCTGCAAGAGTTGAACATCGGAGAAAATATTCTGAGAAACCGCAAAGTCTTCAGGACCGCAGTAACAAAGCACAAGTTTAGGGTGAAAACTAGTGGCAGGACTGGAACCAAGTGGACAGAAGAACGGAAGAAGCAGCACAGTGACTTCATGAAGAGATTTTGGGAAGATAGGAAGGCGAATATCACCAAGCCGAAAAACAAGTTCAAGCGCGCTCTATAATGGGCAAAACGCAAAAAGAAGAAAGAAGAATAATGTGGTTTAATAATAATAATTATTTTTCTATTTTCTGAAATAATAATAATAATAAACATTGGTGATTTCTAATAATCATTTTCTGTTTGTATGATTAATGCAGTTGACATTTGAAGTCATATTCTAAATCGGATATTTGTTAATTCCGAAGGTTAGTGGTTAACGCATGCCCACATATAAATAACAGATTAATTAAGTGGAATTATTTCACGTTTGCA
The DNA here is from genome assembly GCA_946902985.2 of Meconema thalassinum. NCBI lineage: Eukaryota > Metazoa > Arthropoda > Insecta > Orthoptera > Tettigoniidae > Meconema > Meconema thalassinum. The sequence continues at coordinate 446,191,194 of OX336389.2, forward strand.
TTACATATTAAAGCTTTGAGAAGACACGGAAAGAAGTGAAACGGGAAGCTAAGCATGTATAAAGCAGGGTTATTGCTAGAGTTTATATAAAATAAAATCATTATGGAGCAACGTCTTTCAAAACGTTTTTGCTAATATTAAACACAGTGTGGATGTTTTCAAACTGATGGTAAAATTATTGTTAATATTGTCGTAAACTCATTGGTGAGGTTTACTGATTTCTGAATCTTCCATTTGTCGAAACAAGCAAAGGCTTGATTATTTTGTATAATTTGGGAAGATGTCATTGTGTGTGTGCAGAAAGTTATATGCCATTCTGAGTGCGCAATTTAAGTCGCAGGAATGAGGTTGTTATAAAATTGGAGCACCAATTATATTATAGGTTGGGTGTCTTTGATGTAGTAGGAGTCGTTTTAGCCACACTTTCGTCGTAATATAACCGCAGCTTATTTTGTTGAACCATCATTATTGATTTACAGTTGATCCACGTGTTTTAAAAATAGTTCTAGTAATTGCTTACCCGAAAATTTGTTATTGTTCTACTAGTTCCTTTCATTCAGGAAAACTTTACCGTTGTCTAAATTCTGATTATAATTCTGTGATTTTTATCACGTGTGAATCGTATGGGCCGATGCTGTTATTTGAAATTGTTACTTATTAACAACCACTATAAGCTGAAAGGTATTTCAGATCCTATAAAAATAAATACACATTGTTGCAAATAAGTTGATACTTGACATGTTTGACATTTTGTCAAAATTATTTTCGATAATAATAATAAATTGTTTCATTATAAATATTCTGAATGATATTTCAAATTTCCTCATTAATATTTTCAAGGGATAATTAATTGATTTAATGATTGAATCCATGTGGAATGGAATTTATATTTTTGATAATTATATTTTTGATTGAGTCAAATTTTTGAATAGACTTTGGATTGAGATCTATGATTAAATAGATATCTTCTGTACTTCGAATCAAAAATTGCTCAAAGTCCATGTAAATTATTTTGTATTCTATTTATTATGATCAACTTTGTATTCAAGCCAACCCTGATATTACTGCAACCTGAAAGTGTTAGTCAAAAATTGCTACGATATTTTAGAGAAAAGAACAGTGAAAAGTGATACATTTTTTAACAATGATAATTTTTCTTATTGATCTTCAACGTGTGAATGCTAAATAATTTAGGGATCAGTATAGACAAATGACTTTTCGCTGACTAAAACCCTACCCCTGTATATAATTATGTTGAACGAAGTCATCAGGACTGATATTTTGACCTCTCGTCTCAACTCTTTTAGTGTTCATGTGTTGGCGACATTGTATTTTGTGTATATAAACTATGCTTCTCCAGTCATCTTTTGTGCCATTTTGGGCATATTTTTCCTGTAATTTTATAATTTTTAAATAAAATGAAATAATTTTAAGGTATGCAAACCCGTGTCATAAATCTCCTTCTATCCTTATTGTTGCATCGAGCCGAAAATCAGTTAAGCATTTTTTGTCGAGTCTTTGTATTCGACTATAACCCATCTGGCGCCCCGGGATACTTTGATTCTCGTGCTGACTGATTTTTGGTGAAATGCATATGTGGTCGTCCGGACTTCGGTCTAAACGGGCACAATATCTAGAGGAATCTATGAAAATCACCACCATTGATTTAAGGGTAGATTTTGAAACACAAGAAAATGTACCAGACCATACCAGTGCCTACTGTTTGATTATTCATGCCAGACAAGTGAAATATCATCCATTGTCCAATTATGTGAGCAGCATGTAAGCCATTTGTAGTCAGGTGAAAAAAATCATCATTCATAGGATTGATAATAAGCGTCTGCATTCATTGCACACTATCTGTTGAACTCTGGCACTGTGCAGGCATACAACAACAACAACAACAAACGATATGTGCCCCTCAATAAGCAACAACAACAACAACGTGACAGACAAACCATGGAATTTAAAATGTGAATTTAATCGTCTCAAAACTTTTGAAACATGGACAGTCCCCTTTATGGATTGTGGAGAATTGGCTGCGAGCGGATTTAATTACTTAAATCGTGGGGATGTGGTCAAGTGTATTTTTTGCAATGTTGAAATTGGAAACTGGGAAATAGGGGATCGACCATTTAGTGATCATCAGCGATGGAGTCCATCCTGTCCTTACTTGAATCGCTATGATGTTGGCAATATTCCATGGAGTTTGAATTACCCTGTCATTGTACCAGATCCTGAAAAACTAGGAGATACCTGTGGACCGTATATGCAAACTATTCATTTGAATGCTGTTCCAAATTAAACAAACAAACAAACTTTGTAATAAAATTGTAAGTGTTTTTATGTTATGAATAAAACTTGTAAATAATAATATTTAGCTCTTGTTCAATTTATTGGTTCCTTATTTTTCCCTGGAGTCCTTTGACTTTTGCAATGTTAAGCCATGAAATGGGTTAGTTGTTGATTAGACGTGCATGAGGTAACAAGTAAAATATATATAAATAAAAGCAAAAAAAAAACCATCATGCGTACACCCATTGTGGATTGTCAGGGGTTTAAAATTGCAGACAACAAATTTATATTTAAGGAAGTAGCTTTTATCGATTGTAGTACGTTTTGGGTGTGTAACACAATCAATTTGGTGTTTAAACCTCCCTATGCTTTCGAGTTGCTTAGTGAAAAAGATAAAAAGCAGAGCCAATGGATTGAAAATCATTTGCAATTAGTATGGAAAAAGGGTGATATTTCTTACAAGTATCTTGACGTAGTCATGAAAGCTCATTTGTCCTCGGCCAATGTGTTATTTGTTAAAGGGGGTGAAAAACGCCAATGGCTCCAACCATTTTTACCCTCGCACTGTCAATGTATTGACCTTTTAGATCTGGGTTGTCCATCCTTGCAAACGCTCATGGACACTTGTCCTTGTAACAATATTCAGAATAAAGCCTTTGCGCATGCGTGACAATTGTTTCATTGGCTCACCACCAGCGCATGTTGGGAGTTGTTAAATAAAATTAAAACTGAAAGTTTATCGTCCAATGATAGCAGTGAGACTTGTACACGTGAGGTGATAACATCAACGTTATAAACATGGACGCTACTACAATCGACAAGGCTATTGGAAAGTTCTTTGTGTGCAAGAAAACTGATTAGCTTTACACATCATGAATTATTGGCACTACCTAAATCATTTCTTTTTTATGTCGCTGCCAACGCTGTGAAAGAAATTTTGGGAAAGGCGCCTGCTGAGTGGACTACCGACCCTGTATGGAGTGAACTACAAACATGCAATCATTTTTCCCATCAGAAGCAATTAACCATGGCAAAATACCTTCCATTCGACAAGTCAATTGATGGAATTATATCATGGTCATAAAACTCACTGTAAAGACATTGTTTCATCATTCCATGGCTGTCATGCGGAAAACAACCACCTACCATGCTCGTCGGCAGCCACCGACAAACAACAACAACAATAACAACAGCAAGAACAAGAAGAAGAACAAGAAGAACAACAAAAAAGTGTTTTTCACCGATTGAAACCTGTATGTCCCAGGTGTATTGGCCCTGGAATTATTGATAACATGATTAAAAACTTACCATTCGAAGCTCACTTACCTGCTTACAGCTTTTGTGGACCTGGTACTCGTCTTGCAGATCGTTTGAGGAGAGGGAATATGGGGATAAATGCTTTGGACCATGCATGTCGTAATCATGATATAGCCTATCAAAACAGTGATCCCACATTAAGACACATTGCCGACAAAGTCTTGTTAAGGATTGCCAAGTAACGATTAACAGCTTCAGATGCCACTCTATCGGAACGAATGGCTGCTATGAAAAGCAAATTACTTTTATTTAAATATGGACTTTAACATCATGAATTTAATTTAATAAATGTATAGAATCACTGTTATGATTAAAAAAAACAAGAGACCATGTTGTGTTTTTTCCCCCCAATATTATTGACTAATAGTTTGAAATATTATAATTATAAACAATCATATAAATGGTAATTCATTTAAAAAGTAGAAACAATAAAAAAGGACGACAGTATATTATTATTAACTAATAGTTTCAAATATCATAATTATAAACAAACATATAAATGGTGTTTGAATTTAAAATTATAAACAATAAAAAAGGACGAATATGTATTATTATTAACTAATAGTTTCAATATAATAATTATGAACAATAATATAAATGGTGTTTCAATTTAAAATTATAAACAATAAAAAGAAATTACAATGCATTATTATTGACTAATAGTTCCAATTTCATAATTATAAACAAAAAATATAAATAGAAACTCAGCAATTCTTCTAGGTTTGTGCCGTGTCTTGTGTGGGGTTTCGCCTAGGACACCAATCTAGGCTCATCAGCGGGCTCTTGGTGTCCCCGCCCGGACCCCCACAGGAGTGACGAACTGCGCGCCACCTCCCTTTATATAAGGTGCAACTGCACCACTTGACTACGAGAACCAAAAGCTCAAGCAGCCTCAACCTCCCTATGAAGGCTTCCAAAAAGATGGTATATTGGCTTTCACGGCCGGTGAATTAAAACTCAGCAATTCTTCTAGGTTTGTGCCGTGTCTTGTGTGGGGTTTCGCCTAGGACACCAATCTAGGCTCATCAGCGGGCTCTTGGTGTCCCCGCCCGGACATAAAATAATAAAATAAGTTGAAACATTATGGGCATAAGGGTTGCTTGTTTATTAAACACCCTCCTCATGCACTGCAAGCACTAGTAAAGAAATAAAAGTAAAAAACATGTTTTAAATGTAGTCATAGTAGCATATAAAATAATTAACAAGTTTAGGACTACGTTGTTTTTTTATTATTGTTATTATTATTATTTTGTAATAAAACATGTCATTATAATTTTGTTTGCACAAAACCATGTGACCGTTAAAAATAATGTTCATTTTTATTATTATTATTATTATTATTATTATTGTTATTATTTTGTAATTAAACATGTCATTATGATTTTGTTTGTACAAAGCCATGGGACCATTTAACACAATGTAACGTTAACTAAAATTATGTATTTATTTATTTATTTAGTAAATAATGTCATGTTTTTACTTGCTTTTGCATTGCATGAGTGAATGTGCTAAATGAACAAGCTATCCTTAAGCGCATGACGTTCCAACTTATTTTAAAAACTATACATGTACATAAAAAGAAAGTAAAAAACATGCATCATAGACAATGTTTGTATTGACGTAGCCCTAAATGCTAAAAGAAATTCTCTCAATAAAGAGCGAACTTATAAAAAAATACCATTTACCTATAGTCATTATAGGCATCATTGTATTAATGTAGCCCTAAAGGCTAAAATTCAAACAAACAAAGTTAAGAAAATTATTATTACTATTATTATTATTATTATTATTATGATAAACCATCAGCAACAATTAATAAACGTCAAAACTGTTGAGCACTGAAAAAAAAAATAGTTTTTTGTTTTAGTAAGACATCAATAAACAACAACAACAAAAGTTATGTCTTGCGTACACTGTAGTTTTTAACACTGGAAGAAGCAACAACTGTGTTTGCTGAATATAAACTAGGCTGTCTGCAATATGATGATTCATATTATCATACATGTTCATGTTTTTCTTAAAGAAAGAAAGAAAGAAAGAAAGAAAGAAAGAAAGAAAGAAATAAACCAAGCTATCATTATCTAGTTTTACAAAACGAATCATACAACGATTATTTTTTTCATCCTCATAGATTAAATACACAGGGTGAATACTCGAATTAACATCTTCCATGACATTATCAGGTAGGTTATTAAATCGTGTGGGAAGAAATGTCTCAAAGTCTTGACAAATGCAAAGAGCTCGTTCACCAAATTTCGTTTATAATTTTCGTATTTTATGAATGCGAAATGGTGTTTGTGTAGGCAATTCACTCATTTTCTTGCGTACAAGGTCGCAATCTTGGCCATTGGCGTTCAAGCGTCCATGCTTGGCTTGGCAATAAGGAAATAAAAGAGTGTTATTTTTTAAACACTCTCATCTTTATATAACAATAACACCACCACCACCACCAACAACAACAACAACATTGTCAATACATTAAAGAGTGTTGTTATTAAGCCTGAGCGTTTAATGTCTAAAGTTGTAGATAGTATTGGATAATTTGACAAAAATATAATAATGTTTGTAACAGGTACGCGATAACTGTTGAACCAACATCAACAGCCAATTTTTTTGTGTTTCATGGTTCACATGACGTAAATAGGTATACTGTTGTAAATGACAATTATCATCGATAAGAAAAAATTGTGTTTTGGTGCATATGACGTCCATTAATAGTGCTTGATGAATTTCTTGCCACGGACCACGTCCATGAAAACATGTGGTTTTTAACACTGGAAGAAGCAACAACTGTGTTTGCTGAATATAAACTAGGCTGTCTGCAATATGATGATTCATATTATCATACATGTTCATGTTTTTCTAAAAGAAAGAAACAAAGAAATAAACCAAGCTATCATTTTAAACTATATTTTAAAGCTAAAAATAAACCAAAACCCTTGTTTTAAATTTTGTTGTAAATTAAAAAAACTAATATCTACCATAGGGTAGAGAGTGGTTGATAAATGACACTAATAACGCGATAAAGCATCATTAGACAAATCAATTAAAATGTATTTATAGGGATAGTGTTCAATGACTTGCGCATCTGCTAATGAAGTGGCGCAAAACTCTAACCATTGTCACCGTCGAAACGTATTTTCAAAATTTGGTAAATATGTAAATGGTGTTAAATAACCACTATTTTTTTTATTAAAAATAGTGGAGCTCTGACATCTCTAAAATCTAAAATAAGGTTTTGGTTTAAAGGTTTATTACCATCTAAACCTGTTTTTTGTATGGGTACAACTAAGACTTGTTTATGTTGTATCATCAGTAACTGATCTTCAAGTTCTGAACAAAGGGCTTCATACATTTTTTTTCTAAAAAGATAAATAACAAATTGCAAAATTATTATTATTATTATTAACATCTCATGATTCATATTATTTGTTATATGGGTGGTTCAATAATTTGTGGCAACAGTTTCTTTGACAGATTAACAAAAACGTAGGCATGTGAACAATGTTCGCATGACCATTGTATTACCTTTCGGTAAAACGCATGTAAAACAAACAAATCTTTGATCCAAACTGTGTAGCCTACTTGTAAAAGTTGACATTCATTTTAATCGTTTTCAGTCAAAACATGAATTATAAAATTATTTAATAGAAAATATTTTATGAAAATTAAGTGTGAAACATTATCAACATCGTTTGGAGCTAAATGTATGCCTCTGTTGTCAATAGGTATTAGTAAATAATCTCCTTGTTGAATCAGTCGTATAGGATTCCCTTGTCGACGTGCAAATTCGCACTGCATACTAATGGATGCCTATAAAGGTAAAGTTAACATACCATGCAATTTATTAACCATGTCTATATACAAGAAACAAAACAAAAAACAATACAAATTTAAACTGGAGTATGTGTTTTCCATAAACATGAATAAACTAAAAAATATAGCCAAATGTATTTTTTGAAAGTAAAGTATGTTCCTAAAAGCCGAATCCAACAAAAAAAACATATGCATTACATATTGTTGTTGTTGTTAGTTTCTAATAGACCGTATTCTATGTGGTGAATATTGATTCATAGGTAACGTAAAATTAAGTTGACGAAATGCTTTTTGGCGATATGAAGTGGTTCCTTCCTCTGCAGGGAATTTATAAAAGTGAAAACAAAACATATTTGACGTTAGTGGAAAATAGACATAAAACAATGGATTTGTACATAGCGTACACCAAACAATTGGAAAATCATCCTCATCCGCTAATTTAACAATCACTTGTTTCATCGTTAAACCGTACCATGATTTATGAATTGCTTCTGTAGCTACATTATTTTGAAAACCAAAATTTAGCATACAGGATTTGCAATAGTGATGACTTGGATCATGAAACAACACATCATCATCATCATCATCATTAATGATGCTCTTATAAAAAGAGGTATCAACGCGCACTTTAATGTTTTTATACTCAAAAGGATACGCTACACGTTGTGGATTATAATTTAGCATAGTTGCATAGTCATTAAACGTAGTGTGTTTGGTAACAATAAAAGAATCTTGATCATGGTTCATCATTGAATCTGAAAAGTAGTTATAGACATTTCTCTAAGTATGCATATTTAAAAAATATGTTAATTTATACACTGTCTGTCCCCAAAGTGAATAGCAAAAATAAAATAAAAAATAAGCAAAATAAATAAATAACCATCCGTCTGTTGACTTTCTTTATGCATTAGGTTTAAAAACAATTTCTGTTCAGATATACGTGTGGTGTTGTTTTGTAATACATCACCACTTATAACAGTGGACATAAAGTGTGTGTTTGTCCACAATAAAAGCAAGAAATTATTTTTTTGTTGATTGCATCAGGTCCGTTAACCTAGTGAGAACTATTAAGCTGCATGTCTAATGAGGATGGGTGGTAAGTTTGTTCAAACATGAGGCTTATTAAGCCAGCACCTAGAGAGGTATATTAAGCTACATGTCTACTGAGGATGGATGGTCAGTTTGCTCAAACATGAGGCTTATTAAGCCTGCACCTAGAGAGGCCTATTAAGCTGCATGTCTACTGAGGATGGGTGGGCAGTTTGCTGTAAGATGAGGCTTATTAAGCCACTAGCAAAAATAAATTTAAAAAAGGCCAACATGTTTTAATCTAGTCTGTGCACAGTGAGGCATGCAAACTTTGATGCATGCCCCTCTTTATGCGTTGACAGGCAAATAGCACAAGACATACAGTTTATATACATCTATTTACATGCATTCATACATCCTTGCATACATCCATGCACACAGGTTAAAAATCAAAAAAATATATGGTACACTTCAATTTGTTTATTTTTTATTCCGAGGTTCAACATATCATCACGCACTTGATAGCAACCAAACCAAACACTTGTCGTATTGTACAATAACAATAGCAACAACCATTACTGGTTGTAACGAAAGGGAACGCTTGTCATCATATCCTGACACCACTGCCTTTTATCATCCAACAAAGCAAGTGTTTGTTTCCGTTGTTTCATTAAAAATAAATTATGGTTCTTAGACATAATTCTAAACTGACTATGCGTCATGCCTGTGTGGGTTTCAAGGACATGAAAATAATCAACCACAAAAAGCCTTTTCACCACATGTTGACAAATTCCTTTGGCTCGCATAGATTCACATTCATTCAGCTGTCGAAAACTATCCTTTTTCGGAGCGAGCCCAACAAATTCAGTCATCATGGTGTCTGAACACTCATCTTTCATTAAATCAATTTCTTTTTTGTTCAGACGGGGGATATCAAACACGTTCTTCTCGCAAAACGAGGACGTGTCAAACCATTTTGGGTTTTCTTTCACAACGACATACGAATCGCAGTCACGGATATGGTAAATAAAACTATCCGTGTCTGTATATAACAATGAAATGGTACCGAATTGCCGCATTGCAAAACCGTAATGAAATTTATACATATGCAATTTTGAAAAATCTAAAATGACTTGGCCTAAATAGATAGGTCTATTCATGACCACATTAGTTTTAGAAAGTTCAATAGTAATTAAATCATCATCAATAACTTTCAAAGATTTAAAATTTGGATTTGAAATGTATTTTTGAGCGCCCCATCGTCCATGCCATGTGTTCACCAATTTTATGTCCCTATACTGCCGCACATTTTCAAGACTCTTGCCATAAATACAATTATTCATCAGTTTAAAAAAATGTATTTGAAATGGCTGAGTGGCACTTTGTCTGTGAGCGGTATTTAAATCCATGTAAGGTTTCAACCACGGTTTCTGACAAAAAGAAATACCTCTATGGATTTTTTCAGGGTTAAGCCCTGGGCTAAACATTCTACCCGCATGTCAATGTGCAATACATAATGATTTTTGTCATATAAGGTACCCATCAATTTTTTATGATTACCCTTACTCTCGGGCGGCACCATTTTCTCTATAAAAGGGGAAATCACCATGTTGCTGTCTGAGATCGGGGGATAAGCTAAGTCAACGTCAAGAAAATATCCCACGTCCTGTTACTTGCTGGCGCTATGCACATTAAAATCTTTAATTTCATCCTCAGACAGCCAGACAAAGTTTTTGTACGGCAGCGGTCTGCTCATGGCGAAACCGTATAAATTATTTACATCGAAATACATCAAGTAAGATTCTGGTTCTTCGGGACAATAATCAGGCATGTAATGATTATTTGCCTTGGCATGTCGCTGATTAAGCGATACGAACCCTCCACGAATCCCTTTTTCCATTCACAGTACCATATCGGGATCTGTCAGTAAATCAAGCTCAATTAGGGAAAATATGAGGGCAGCGTCCCAACTTAACCCTGGACTGGTATAGTAGTGGGCGGGATCGAGCCCGTATATCGAATGACATAGCTGACGAAACGTCTCAAACACGTCAGTCAACAACAACACATCTAATTTGAAGTAGTGCATAGCATATTGACCCATGTTTTCTATGGCAAAAGCACGCCGAACATGATGTGCATAGGCATACTCTTCTTCACTGATGGTGCTTTGAGTTAACTGAGAAAAAAATTCTCTTGGGGGCAAAGTCGTTTCTTTAAGCACCTCGTAACTTGCTACATGGTCGTAAGGAAAATGACCTTTACGAACACATAATTTAAATTGTTTTGTATCCGTAAAGTGGGATTGGGTATGTTTCAACTCATTCTCGCTTAAGCTTTTGACAAGGCTATCCTGCGATCTAGACATAAACTTGAATGAGTCGAGAAAAAGAATGTTCATTGTTCCTTTTTCCATGAAAGTGAGGTAAAGCTCTCATGGTTCTTAGCTAAAATGTTGAATTTACTCTTATCTATATGAGCAAATTCTGTAACAATGAAGTGCAGATCGTAGCGTGAGAAATTGTTTACAAGACGGGGAGAAAGCGAGGTTTAGAATACTTTAAATTGCATTTTCTATGAGCGGCACCTCTAAAACTTCCCGTCAAATGACAGTGATCTCTTACTTTTGTTTCTCCGACTAGAATAAGCTTTTCGCATATGTGGCAGGTAGTGGCTTGATCATATTCTTTTTGCAGTACGTCATTCATCTGAATTGGTACAGGGTTATCCAAAATTGTTTCTACTTTGCCCGCTAAAGCCGCCATTTGATCAACAAACCACCGCGCGCAATCAGAACCTTTGTAACATACATATTCACATTGGGATTTATCGTAGTGACATACAACATAATAGTCAACGGCTAAAGGTTCATGTTTCTGCACTGGATAGCTTGAGCTTGTAAGGGGACTTGGTTCACATCCCTGAAGGGGTACAGTCAGAGCCTCAAAATCGGCATAAACAGTAAATGGCACCATGTCTTGTTTATTAGTGGCCTTAAATTTCAAGACTTTGTCATTCCTTTCGGGCAAGACTAGCTTTATTTCCGTCTGCCCTTCACAGTCTTCAGTATGTCGTTCCAAAAGTTCATCAGTTGTAAAATACTGAAGGCAACGCTCACAAATGTGTATTTTACCATTATGGTTGGACACTTGGCTGCTTAACAATCTACTCAAATTCTTTACCCTACAATAATGGCTTTTATCCCCATGAGACAAAAGTAATAAGTGAATGTGATATTATTTTGTCTCTTTGGTGGCATACAAGGGGCCTACAATATTGGATCCCTCAATGCCATACACCATGAAAGAAAAATTTGGATTACCTTTCTCAAATAAATGAATTTTATCTGGAGACATGGGAAATGAAACACGTTCCAGATTCAGAGTTTGTTTTAAGTGGTTAAACATAGCTTTGTACTTCCCTGTGTAATGAGCATGTCTGTCTTGACAGGGTTGCAAACAACTAGCTATACTCCACAAAAAGCAGTAATCGTCTGTGTTCAATACATTAATGACTGCCTTTCTCGAAGCGATAAAGCTCGGTGTGGGAATATACCTATTTCCTGCATTCAATGGATTGTATTTACAAATATTAATTTGTAAATATGCAATGCTATTTAGAGCCAGGCTACTGGGTCCGTCTTGTAACTAATCAAATGTACTGATAAGCCCATTAATAGCATTTTTGATACCACATTTCTAAATTATCGGATATCAGTAATATCTCCATTTTTGTACAAAGATTAAAGCTATGTTTTTCTTCAACATTATTTTTAATGTGAATAAACTCGCATAGTAATTCGAAATTTATTTTTAAGGCGTGATGCATTGTTAAACCTTGCTTGCTTTCATCCAGAAAAATAGATAAACACGATTCAACAAATTCTTTAGGGGATAGGCAGTTTTTCACATTATGAATTCGGCCTGAACATATCCTACTTTTAAAACTTTTGGCTAACGGTTCCCATTGTAAGTCTTGATACATAATTAAAAAGTACAATAAATGAAATGTTAACTCACCTTATTAATAGGATAATCCAAAAAACTGGCAAATACAGGTGTCTTCAGTCACTGGCGCACACACTCTCACTCACTCTCACACACGAACACAAGTCGTAGTAACTGTTGTTTCTCCAATTGGAGGTGGTTGGAGCTTCAACAAACAACCAATTAGTTGCAAATGTTGGATAATGCTTCTTTTTTAAATATATATCTGAAAAGCAAAGCAGTAAAACTCATTATTAGTTATATATATATATATATATATATATATATATATATATATATATATATATTCAGTAAACATATGCATTAATTCAGTTATAGCATATAATAACAAAACACGCAAAAAAGGTTTAGGCTATGCAATAGGATTATTATGTTTGTCATGTAGCCTCCTAAGAGGCCTAGTGCAAGTCTTTCTAGTCGACGGTCGTGAGCGACCGGCATGCCGGAATGAGACATGGAATGGATAAGGATCAATGAAACTGGGCTAGAATGTGAAAAGAAGCGGCCCTGGCCTGTCAAAAAGTACCATCCCAGCATTTGCCTAGCGTTGAAAATGGACGGTCGTGAGCGACCTGCATGCCGGATTGAGACATGGAATGGATAAGGATCAATGAAACTGGGCTAGAATGTGAAAGGAAGCGGCCGTGGCCAGTCAAAAAGTACCATCCCAGCATTTGCCTAGCGTTGAAAATGGAAAACCATGGAAAACCATTTGAAGAACGGGCGAGGGTAGGGCTCAAACCCACACGTCTACCGACTTAGCAGAGAGCTTGGCCCCATGACCTAACGCTATGCTTTAGCCAACATAGCCTCTGCTCTTGGTAATAGGATTATTCATATGCACAGACATAATAAGACACTCACTCGGAAAATAAAATATTAAGCTAATTTTCGCATAAACAAAACAAACAAAAAACGTATCTTTTATAACATAACATTTCAATATCAAAATTGTAGCTTACTGGGCTACGCTGCTACCCCCCCCCCCCCCAATCGTTTAGTTGGCATGCACACAGTTTAATTCTGCAACAAAAAATAAATACGTTCCATAAGTTCATGTATTAGCATTAAATAAAATAGCATTCATTCATTCATTCATTCATTCATTTTAGCGTAAAGTCATACACAAAATGTACATACCTTTTACAAATTAATAATATGTTTTGTCCTTTATATATACAGCAAATTAGTTGTTGTTGTTAATGTTGATTTATCTGCAACAACAAAAATACGTACATACCATTAAGTTATTAAATCAACTTTTAAAATAATCCATCAAATAACAATAATTTATTCCATATTATTATTATAACAAATATACGTACCTTGTCTTTTTAGTTGATGTTTAAATATATATCAATGTTTTTTTAATATTAAATTAAATTAATTAATTAGCGCAAGCTAACGGCTCGGCACAACCGTCTGTATCAAACAATAACTCGCAAAGTAATGAACATGATACACTGTTTCGGTACATATATAATGTGTCTATAAATTTGCCAACACGTTAATTCTCACCCTGTATTAAAACACACATTGCAAGTAATGACTGACTGAGTCAGAAAAGTCTTGACATTGGCAGTTCACATAACTGTGGGCCAACATGACTTTGCCACTGTGCAGCCTATGAGAATTTCAACATAAGCATTTTCAAAACAATGCCCCAGAGAGCGTACTAACCTTTGAGCAAAGTATCAGGTTATCACATCTAGCAACAGCTACTCTCGCTATCTCACTTTGTTTCCCAACGACAACGTTGCAAAGGCAGGCAAGTATGCAGGCAGGCTTCCCACACACATGTACTTACATACATACATTCTTATTGCGAAAAGGAGCTGAGGTTTCTCTCATGCTAACATTCCCAACACGCAGTGATTTCTGTTAGCAAAACTATTTTTTTTATAGCAGTAAGGCTCAGTATGTATGTTTAGCAAAATAAAATAGTGTTTGACATAACAATCCAACGTCACTTCAAATCTCATTTCTTTTCTTTCTTTTTTCACACTTTCCTCAAATATCAGGAAAAACAATGGAAACACATAAAACCATAAAAAATGGAAAGGAAGCGGCCGTGACCTTACAGTAGGAACCATCTCAGCATTTGTCTAAAGACAAAATGGAAAACTATTGAAAGCCACTTCAAGTAGGCTGAGGTGGGAATCGAACCCTCCTCTACTCAATTGACCACTCGAGGCTGAGTAGATCCCCCCCCCCACCGTTCCAGTCCTCACACCACTTTTCAAATTTCGTGGCATGGCCTGGGAATCGAACCCAGGACCTCCGGAGGCGGCAGCTAACCATGCAGACCGCTATGCTAGCAATGTGATTAAAAACCTAGGTTAAAAATCAACCAAAACGTGCATAGGGTTTTCACCTAGCGAGTTGAAATTTATAGTGCCGGTAGAGGGGGGGTAAATAGCAACCATTCATCACAAACAAACTTTTTTTGTCAAGTTCACCGTTTCCAAAATATTCAGCATTTTTCAAAATTCATTTTCTTTTAGCATACACCCTTGAAACTTGCTGCCCACCTAGAGGGCATACCCACCTTTCATTAACGTCAAACAAACCTTTTCACGAAATTCACCGTTTCCAAAATAATAAAAAATCCTAAAACCAAGAATTAAAAAAAAAGAAATTAAAATACCAACACACATTCTTAGCCAAGAGCATGTCATCCCAACGCCAACAATACCTCATTCCTTAAAATCCAACCATCCTTTCGCCAATTATCGCCAATGTTCGCGAGAAAGTAGGCTATCATTTTTTCTCCTCCTACACCCTTGAAACTTGATGCCCAACTAAAGGGCATACCCACCATTGATTAACGTCAAACATACTTTTTTCCAAAATTCACCGTTTCCAAATAGCGTCAATCCAAAAAACAAGAATTTTCAAAAACATTTTTTTAAAAATACCACCACACATTCCTAGCTAAGAGAACGCCATCCCAACGCCAACAATACCTCGTTCGTTAAAATCCGACCATGCGTTCGGGAGATATCGATAAGGTTTATATGAAAGTAGGGAGCAGAGCAGAACTCTGACTACCCCACTACTCTGTTCCTTTTATAGAAATTATCGATCTCTTCATTTAATAATTCGCTACGGTGGTACTACTAGTTTACTGGCGCCCACTTTATTTTATGCTAACCGTTCACCCTCGAGATTCCGAGAAATCTCGTTCTCCAATACTTTGTTTTAGGAAGTGTAGACTATGTAGCTAAGTAGTAGAAATATCGTATTTTGATATCAATGTATCGAGAGATTCCTATCTCGCCATCTAGCAGGGAATTGTTGGTTTTTCTAGCTGGGGATCAGCGTCCTTTGCGATCATTTGCATCCTTCGGATAATAGTTGGTGGTTACGGGAATTTCGGGTACAGTACCTATCTTAAGGCCACGGCCACCTCCTAACCAATCCTAGCTCGAATTACAAATACACTCACTAGCACAGCCATCACAACGACACAAGCTATCATACAGATTCCACACTCACTCAAGTACACGGGGCACGATATCGCAAACTCTACATGAATCAACAACTATTTATTTATTAATTAATTTTTTATCGTTAATTTATAGATCCACGTTTCTCTTGTGGTTTAGGATATGGTATAACTTATGGAATGTTAAGAACTATACCTTAAATGCTATTTAGTAATGTTAATAGTTGTCTAAATCTAATTACATGAACATAAGACCGAAATGAAAGAGCTAGATGGTACACTTTGCCCATTACGTGGGTTTAAAGTTACATTTGAAGAAATCCGACCCAACAACATTTATCTCACCAATTTTTAAAGAAATCGTAATACGGTATAATATGATGAAAATTACTTCTGCTCGCCAGTCATGGGTTTTAAGCCAAGAAATACAGTTCATACTGTACTAGCAGACGTTTTTGGTTAGCCTGTATACTGAACGATGTTTCCTATTTGTAACTGTGTGACTATCAACAGTTTTCCACTTAGCCCAACGTTTTTTATATACTTTGCGGTAAAATTTCGCTCAACCGAAAATACGATACTGCAGTATATTGAGAAGAAGTAAGGCAATGATAATGATAACTATAGGAATGCACTCAAGATGTCCTATAAAACGTGCGAGTCTTCCGCCCCTTATTTTTTTAGTTTTCGGCAACACTACCAACGTCTGATGCCAGGCATGGTCGAGAGTTGCCCGTCCGCAGCCAAGCCACAGTGACCCTAAACGACTTTACAAGATTTATGACGACATGGAATTAAGACCTTTACAAAAACATGTGGGCGACAAGTGATTCTTCAATGCATCAAACAGTCATACGGGCATGTACAAAGAACATGCCGATTATACAGTTTCAGTTTGATACGAAATAAACGCTGGGTACGGTGGTTTGCTGATAAAAAACGTGAATAAACCTTCGAAGCGGAAAGCAGTATCACATCTCATACGCTTTCAGGCAAGGTGAAGGGACGTGTAACCGAGGAGCAATGGCCTAAATGCGTAGAAGGTAGTCGTCCTGTTCATGAGAGGTGGGTTTGAATCCCACCACCGCTGAATATATTTATGCTCATTTTAAGATTTGGGGATCAAATACAAGATGATGATAATTGTTGTTATAAGGGACCTAACAGCTAAAAGGGGCCTCATGTGGGAAGGAGGGGGGGGGGAGATTAGGATGGATAGGCAAGGAGGAGGGAAGGAGGCGGCCGTGGCCTTACAGTAGGTACTGAAATCTAATTTTAAGATGCTCAGGATGACACCCCTAATGGCTTGGGTGTTCATGTTAAATGAAAATGAATCTAAAATTAAATCTAACTACAAACTTACAACTAAAATTAACTACTGACTTACACATGCCAATTATATGATTTCAGTTGGATACGCAATTAACGCTGGGTACGGTAACATACTGATAAAAAAACGGGAATGAATCTTCCAAGCGGAAAGCAGTAGGCTATCTCAAAGTACATGCGGATTATTCGGTTTCATTTGGATTTGAAATTAACGCTGGGTACAGTGGCATACTGATAAAAAAAACGTGAATGAACCTTCGAAGCGAAGAGCAGGATCACATCTCAGACAAGGAGGATGGACGGGTTTTCGTGGAACAATGGTCGAATTGCGTGGATGGTAGCAGACCTGTTTTGGGGAGGTGAGTTCGAATCCCACCACTGCTAAGTATTGTTTTGCACATTTTAAGCTTCGGGGATCAAATAAAAGATAACAATTTTTTTCTTTTCGATTTACCCTCCAGGTTGGTGGCTCCCACGGACTCAGCGAGGGAACTTACCACTACCGCCTCTACAGGCAGTGTTCTAGAGCTGGGAACATCTGGTCGGAGTGATACAACTGGGGAGGTTTGATCAGCACCACGCCCAGGCGGCCTCACCTGCAAAGCTAACAGGGGCCTCATGAGGGAAGGGGGGGGGGGCAGATTAGGATGGATAGGCAAGGAAGAGGGAAGGAGGCGGCTGTGGCCTTAGAGTAGGTGCTGAAATCGAATTTTAAGATGCTCAGGATGACGAATGACGAGAATGACATTTTGGTTGTTTTGGTAAATTTTGGCCAAGATATATATTTTTTTTAGTATTTTGCAACATCATGATTCCAATGAAGAAACGTACGTTTCAGATTTCTGTTAAAAGAGGAAAATGGCTACCCCAAGCCAAGATTTAACCTTGTCACGTGCCGTATTTTCGCTAGTAACGGCATAGCAACTCATAGTGACGAGTAGAAATGACTCTGATTGGCTAATCAAGTTTCACAAAGCACGAAGGAGGTAGAGATTTACCGCCCCTAATGACGAGCTTGAGTTGATATTAATGCTCATATTTTGGTCAAGAAGAGAGAAAATGTATAGTTAGAACTGTGGAAATGTGCCTTAATTAATTAGAATTATGATAGTAAACTTTGAGAGGAAGTTTGGAGACCTTGTATACATATATTAGATAAGATTCAGTCCAGCGAATTGGCGCGGGTATTCATGAGGCGCCACGTCATTAGTTTCGATGAGGAAAGCGACGCGAGTGATTTGATTGTTTTTGCGTCGTGAACGATCAAGTGTTGCGCGAGGTCTTGAAAGAAAGCGGTAACTAGCCGTCCGCGACGATTTTATCGCCTACCGCGAGGAAGCGTGTCCCTCGGTCCAAGCTCATGTGCAGTGTCCGGTGGTTGGAACTAGACAATACAAAAGTGCTCAAATATCAGATTCTGTTTGAATTAACGTTACGAAAGTTCACTGATACAATAGAGGAACATAATACACACATTCTGTATGAATATAAGAGCCTCCGTGGCTTAGGCGGCAGCACGCCGGCCTCTCACCACTGGGTCCGTGGTTCAAATCCCGGTCACTCCATGTGAGATCTGTGCTGGACGAAACGGAGGCAGACAGGTTTTCCTCCGGGTACTCCGGTTTTCCCTGTCACAATTTCATTCCAGCAACACTCTCCACTATCATTTCATTTCATCTGTCATGCATTTAATCATTGCCCCAGAGGAGTGCGTCAGGCCTCGGCAGCCGGCACAGTTCATATCCTCGCCGCTAGATGGGGGCTTCATTCCTTCCATTCCTGACCCAGTCGGAGACTGGAAGCAGGCTGTGGATTTTCATTTCTGTATGAATATAGCGGCGAAATTCTGAAGGTTTATAGACGTTTTGATAGTGAAAGTAAGTAAGAAGAAAAGTGCGTATCTCGAATGTGAAGAGAGCCATTGCGTGCACTGAAAAAAGCAAGCCAGCTACGGCCTTGTTAGAAACGAGGGTGACGCACTTGATTGTATATGCGCAATCAGATAACATTGACGGTGGACATTGTCATTTATCGTATTTGATATAAACGTATTTCCGAGATGTTATGTATTCGAATGTTGCGGGGAATGCTTAACTACGTGTATGAAGTGATCGTGATGTAGTTTTAGACCACGATGCGTAAGGAATATGAGGTACACTGACGATCTGGAATATCAAGCAACCGATACTAAAATTTAATCGTCAGAATGAAGAACAGTTATTACAACGCTACTGTCCATATCTAGTATACATTACGGAAACATTCCGTCACGTCTTTATAATATTCTACCAGATCCGAAGAGAAACAGGGTACCCCGTTTCAAAACGTGAAGTTTGGTACAGCTCGAGACCAGACGATGCCGTTTGAGATCGGAGGTCCGTGTTCGAGCCACGACTACGCAGTTTACAGGAGGAAGAAGATGAGTTACTCAGAGTGTGGGGTATTGTTCCTTGTTTCAGTATTTTCTACCACACATGTTCAGCCAGATTAATCACAAGGTAGAGAGTGAACTTCGTTCGTAGACATTGGTTGTAGTTTGCAGTAGTTAGAATATAATAGAGCATTTGAACCATTTCAACACTTTTATGAATTTATTCTTCAGTAAATTTTCTTTTGGAACTTCAGTATATTTTTCCATTATGGTTGGTTAAATTTTAAATTTCATCGTTTGAGGATTTGAATCCACAAGTTGGATATTGTTACGTGCTACCCCCTAGTGGCACTTCCGTTAACTGGATTACTGTGGGTAGAAAGCACAACACAAATTGTTCCTTTAAAGAAACGTATTAGCTTTATTGCGGGCCAGAAAGGTACACCACACAAATAGCAAATACAAGCAATTAGTATCTCACTCTAGTTTCCTCTTGTAGGGAACACTTGCCTTTCACTTGTCAATAAGCCACATAAGTTAATCCCTCCTAATGGGACCGGTGGCCTCGATAGAACTACCTGCAACACTTCCTTGAATACGCAAGCTACAGTTATTTAAGATAGCCGGTCACTCACCACTACAATCTGCTTCGCTGTCCGCTGGCTAGGGAAACAGCCCCCGGTGTTTTCGCAATTCACCACACTAACCTCTGTAGCAATGGAAAACACACCCGCTCAAGACACAGTTCCTCCGTAGGCTTCACACTCCTTCGCTGTCAAGAGAATCAGCTTCACTAGGGTTTCGCAAGTCACGTCACCAACAACTGTCACTCAGGTAAAAGCTCGCACTAGCTCGAAAAAACAATGTCCACCTCGCGGGCCAGGTCGCTCTTATATAGCAGACTGGTGACTCAATGAATGCTTCTAGACCCGTCCAGGATTCACGGCTTCTCGAGATTTCCATCACTGGCTGGGTCACGAATATTCTGGACCATCCCTTTTGTCTAGTAGCCCTGTTGCGTAAGGCGCAGGTAATACACAGAGGCAGAGCATAGCCCGGGGGCGGCGGTGACTCACGCGGCAGGCGACGAAACAAACTCACAGCTGTAACATTGGGGGTAAAGTTATACTTGGTGTAGCTCATTCCAAGCTTGATGCTATTTTAAATATATCATCAATTCGAACTATTTAACATTATTCATGATTGTGATATCATATTAGACGATCGAAAAATTAACCACAATTATCTATAGTTATTTATCGGTGCATAAATAATTGAACTTAGAGGAATATTTTTCTACTATCGTGACATATCAACATTATTGAGGATTCTATAAAAAAAAACTTTTGCAACATATTTTATAATACATTTCATGACTTAAGATTGCAATATAGCAATAAATTGATAACAACAAGAGAGGTGTGAGGAATGTTTATTATTTTTAAATATTAACAACCATTATTGTAAATCAGATTAACAAGTTAAGTAAACCAATATTATCATCACTATTAAAGAAAGTCGACAATTGCGAATTATTTTAATATCATGAGAAGTTATCCACTGTGAACAAAAATTAAAACTTTTATAATGAAAGGAAAGTTATGTAGTAATCCCAATAAGGAATAGTAACGAAGAACACAGTATTATATTACGAATTAAAGGATTATTGAAGCTATAAGTTTATGATAGCAAGTTTATGGAATCATAATACGCATTTTACACGTATTATTGAGAGAATAGTTGTACGTGAAGAATAAAGATGATGTTTATAGAGCATTGATATTGAAGGAAGGCTATTATACGTATTGTGAACGTACATTTGGAACGTATTAAATTGTTATAACAGTGTGGATTTAAGAAAGATCATTGGTGTATATCAATATTATTAAACCGACTTATAGTTGAATTGACAAAAGTCAATTGGCGGAATATACTTGTGAAAGGATAAGAAGGTGATGTATTTATTGACTTTTATTGAACCTTCTATCAAGGATTATAACATTATCGTATGAGCTCAACTTAATTGTTCGGCCATATTAGCAACATTATGAAATGAAACTCTATTAATGTGACATTGGTAATTGTGTAATAACGAGCAAGAGTTGACGCTAAGTAACAAGAGAAAGAAAAGTAATAACATTGATTTAAGAGAAAGAAATGTAATAGGATTGATTTAAGAGAAAGCAATGTGATGGATAATTGCAGTAATGATGTAGTGTTCGGCGATGTTGTAAATAATTGTAAATAATACTCAAACTAAAAGTAAACAATACTTAGGAGTAATTAAAATAAGATAAAGTTAACTAAACAACCAAACTAATAAACAGCTGATCGTAATAAATAATTATAACATTATTTTTATTCTGGAATAACACGTTTAAATATACATTTCTAGTAGTTTAATTATTCAAATTAATATATAATTTGTGAATTTGTTCAATATTTGGTGATATTAATATTCATAATTATTAAAACTTTTCTAATAATTTCCATCATTATTTAAAAATAATTCTAGAGATTTCTCATAATAATTAAATATTTACTTAATTATTCGATAGGCAATTAAACAATTTCATGACCAGGTGAGGAGAGATGTTCGAGGAACATGACGATGTTTAACATTATGGATCGGTGGTCTTATGCTAGATAAACCTTTAATCATTTTCATTAGTATTGTAAATTGGTGATCGTTGAGTAGTAAGAAGGAATTTGAGGATTTATGCTCTATTAACAGTGGTATCTGTTTAAAAATTGTATTTTCGGAAAGAGAGAGACGTTAAGTGTGGTTGTAGAAACAGCTGATCTGTATTTACACTTATGAAGTTGTGAACTTCTAACGTCAGATGGACGTTCATAAATATTTCATTGTTTTATATAACAAGCGAGTTCAGTCATTGGTTTTAAGGCACCTATATGATTATTTTGTGATTATTTCGTTGATTTTCATTGGGTTGTTTAATTATTTAAATAAATATAAATATAAACACGTCTTGAATGATTTATTTAAATTATGGAGAGAGGTTGTGTTTTGGATCATCGAAGATTTAGTTTAGCCCCGTGCTTTGCCACATTTTCCCCGAGAATGGTAATTTTCTCGTACACTCCACTTATTTAGTTGGTTCGCCCAGTTTTAATTGTCCAAAACACAACTGTAGAACTTGTATCCACCATATAGCTCTTGTTGGTAGGATTTTCAGGTCCATTTAGACGGGAACCTCAAGATTCTACAATCCAGCTGATCTTCGGATTGGGCAAGTGGCCTTCATGGTTTTTTCGGGTACAGTACCATCCCGGCATTTGCCCGAAGACGAAGTGGGAAACCACGGAAAACCACTTCGAGGATGGCTGAGGAGGGAATCGAAGCTCCTCTATTCATAAGGACCACCCGAGGCTGAGTAGACCGCGCTCCAGTCCTCATACTACTTTTCAAAGTTCGTGGCAGAGCCGGGAATCGAACTCAGGACCTCCGGGGCGGCTGCTAATCATGCTGACCGCTGCGCTACGGAGGCGACATATTGTTGTTTCAAGGGGCCTAGTGGGGGCATTATGGTGCTTTCAACCCATTCGGCGTTGCTCGGGCGGCGTTCATGTTAAATAATTAGTATCTCGCGAACCCATGGTTGAATTTTGACAAATGAGGTGTCGTAGGACTCTGGATAACGCCCTTTTTCCTATGGACCACTCGTTATATTTTTGATTTTTTTTGAAAATTTTTGTTTTTGTAAGTAGACAATATTTTGAAAACCATACATGGTAGAACGTTGTACAATGGCTTAAACGTATGGTCTCGATGTCTTTATCGTTAAAACAAAAGTTAATATTTTTTTTATTATTTCCCCAAAAAGTCCAATTTTGAAAGTGACTATATTTTAGAAACTAGGAATTCTACAAAAACGATTGTTTGACGTAAAAGAAAGGCCCCTACCCCTACTACCCCAAACCAAGTTTCAAGTCTCTAGGACAAAAAATGTGTAGTAGGTGGGCAGTACTGATTCTGTTATACTCGGCTCGGCTGTGCCCAAAAAACCAACATGGCGGTCAAGCGAATGTTAAATAATTAATAGCTCGCAAACCCATGGTTCGATTTGGACAAATAAGGTGTCGTAGGACTCGGGCTTACGCCCCCTTTCCAATGAACTACTTGATATATTTTTTAATATTTTTTGAAAATTTTTGTTTTTGAAAGTAGGCGAAATTTTGAAACCCAAACATGGTAGAACGTTCTGCAATGGCTTTAACGAAAAGTCTCTATGTCCTCTATCGTTAGAACAAAAACATTTTTTTAAAGTCCAATTTTGAATGTGGCTATATTTTTAAACTAGGAATTCCACAAAAGGTTTGTTTGACATTAGTTCATGTTCCTAACCCCCTCTACCCACAAAATAAATTTCAAGTCTCTAGGACAAAAACTGTGTAGTAGGGGGGAGTGGTGGTTCTAACGAGTTGCTTATTTTCTTAAGAAGTTTGCCGATATCTTTCGAACGCCTAGTCGGATTTGGACGTGTGACGTGTCAAATCGTTTGTCTCGAAGCCCTGTTATTAATAGGGTAAGTTTTGAGAATGAAGGAAACAGGCACATGCAAGTTGATGTGGAACATGACCTGACACGGGTTGGACGTTAGCTGTACACATGCACGATAACAGCTAACAGGTGACATCCTGTTTAGTTCGTTAGTGTAAAACTTGATGGATGGAGGACATGTCAAGGCCCAAGTGTAAAATTTGGTGAATGGATGTGTTTTAGCGTTCGGGCTAATGCACACACCCTAGTACACGGGGCACATGCAATTTAAGGACAGGCGAAGGGAACTAAGTGTGAAACGTGGTGGATGGATGTGTTCTAACGTGTCATTTGTAGTTGAAATAGAATAATGCATGTTCTTAAGATGTTAAAACTCAAGAGATTGTACGTGCAGTAAGCTGACCTTTTATTACCGGTGTCATGTTGCTGACATAGCAGAGAGCGTACAGTTCTATCACTATGACTGATGCTGCAGTAATTTAAAACTACAGGTGTTCATTTTGACAATGTATAATGCAAAGTCAGCAGTCATTGGATATTACACAGGTGTTCCTATTGCACTTTGGACTCGCAGGTGTAATGGAAAGGAATTGATTTTTTGACTAGGCGTTGGGATAGAGGTAAGAGTAAGAGTTGTGAGTCAATGATTAACCTTGAATTATAGTGTGTTGTTGTTGTTGCTCACAAACATAGCGGTAAGCACTATACTGTTATAAAAAAGAGGGCTGAGATACTTTTGAGACCAAGAGAAAAATCCACTAAATACATTGACAAAAATAACTTGTCAAAAAAAAAAACGAACACAAAAGCTAATATATAAACCAACACAAAAGCCAACACAAAAGCCAATATATAACCCAACATAAAAGCCTACATAAAAAGTCAACACAAAAACCAACATAAAAATGCCAACACAAAAGCCAACATAAAAGCCAACACAAAATACAACACAAAAGCCAACACAAAAGCCATCATAAAAGCCTATACAAAAGCCAATACTTAAAAGCCAACACAAAAGCCAACATAAAAGCCAACACATAGGCCGATTGTAAAATGTTAAATACTTGCATAGTATTACATTTTAGGTGGTCAAACAGTCTCATACAATTACGTCATTTAACTCTTTGTTACGTCATGCGACAAGTTAAATCTTGTTCGAGTGTCAATTGTTAACCTTTGACAGTCTCCGACAATGCTCGGGAGAGTGACCTTAAAAAGTAGCTGAAACTCGATAGCCCATAGTATATTATGACCCGTTTCTTGAAACCTACAATAGAAAAAACAACATACTATAAACTCTCATTTTCATTACATAGTTAACTTTACTAGAGATTAGATTATGCTTAACAGTTGACATGAAAGTATCAACGACTAGCTATGGTAAGCCATGTGCTTACTATAAAAGTTATACATATATTGTGAAAAGAACTAATAAAAATGGAACTGTTATTTAGTGCTGTTCGAAACAACGTTCAAAACAGTGTCGAGGAATGCTAAAGACAAAAGGCACTAACAGAGTTATTTCAAACGATTATCATTGTAAATCTCAAAATAATACTCATTTAAATGGACAAAATACTCTAACCAAGGTAAAAAAAAGCCGGTTCATGAAAAAATACTGTGACTAAAGGTAGTGCATTGTTTGTTAAAAAGCATTTATTATCTCCTGAAAAGACATATTAGGACAGTCGTTCACGTCTAAGAAACCCCAAACACTAACTAAGGAATCACAAAATATGCAAAAGGATGTTGCATTGCAAGATGAACAAAAAGGATTAAATAGTAATAGTGATGATTATATTGATGATGATAATCATGATGATGATGATGTTGTTGATGATGATGATGATGATAATAGTAATGCTCTGTTTACACCCAAAAATCATTTGTTAAATTTGTTTACTGGAACAATCCCAGTAAGCTAATCCAGTGGCTTCAGTACTTGCATGCTTTTAGACAGGCTGGTCATACTGAATATGAGGAAGAACTATTGGATATAGAAAATGAGCTTCGCCGTGTCAAAATTATTGTGCAATGGATCCTCGTAACCGCTTAAACTATTTCTAAACAATACATGTAATATTTTCTACCACTTTGCTACCACTTTTCAACCACTTTTCTACCACTTTGCTCCACATTTCTACGTTGCTACCACTTTTCCACCACTTTACTACTACTTTTCTATCACTTTTCTACCACTTTAGTACCTCTTTTCTACCACTTTGCTACCACTTTTCTATTTTGCTACCACTTTTCTACTACTTTTCTACCAGTTTACTACCACTTTTCTACCACTTTTCTACCACTTTGCAATCCACTGTCCAACCAAGTGACGAGTGTATAAATAACAGACCAACCCACGTCAAGCTGCTCAGTCATGCATTGCTTTATTGCCTCAACAGGTGTCACACCCATGAATATAAAATCTGAGGAACAACCTTTCAAGACCTTTGCGACATGGCCTGTGCCTTTCATAAACCCTCAAGCCTTGGCAGCTGCTGGTTTATGTTATTTAAAAACAAAAGTTCAAGTGAAATGTGTGTTTTGTACCATTACCATAGACCAATGGAAAGAGAGTGATGAATCTCCGCAAGAACATCAGTGCTGGTCACCGGCCTGCCCCTACCTGTGTAAAATGGAGGTGGGTAATAAACCTTGCCATTCAAGCTACACCCTCACTAGTGCCTCTAAGTCATGAAAAAAGTTATGATACGTGTGGACCTTATGGCGTCAACGGTGCTTCGGTGAGCAGCCTACAGTCAAAAACACCTAGTTTTGAGACATTGGGACATCATCAGTGTAATGGACGTTATAAACACAAAAGACTGAATTGTTGTATGAGTTGGAACTGTCTCTGTCCCAGAATGACAAAAAGCATGTAAAACATGTTATGACAATAAAATAATGTAATAAAAATAGATTGCTGTTGTTGTTATTTCTCATGTTCCCTGTCATACCCTAACCTCAATTTTTTAAAACTGGAATGGGATGTAAGTCAATGTCATGGGTACACGTTTCTCATTGATCGTCAGTCCGTGGTCAGTTGGACTTGGTCCAGACAAGTGTGAACATGTTGCGCACACTGATTGTGGATTGCCAAGGGTTTAATATTGGAGATAACAAATTTATATTTAAAGAAATGGCCATGATTGATTGTTCTACCTTTTGGATATCAAAAGCTACCCATTTAAAATTTAAACCACCCTATGCTTTTGATTTGTTGTGTGAGAAAGATCGTAAACAAACCCAGTGGATTTAAAATCATAGGCAACTAGACTGGAATCAAGGAACCATTTCATATAAGCTCCTGGACATGGTCATGAAAGTCCACTTGTCCTCTGCACATGTGGTATTTGTAAAAGGTAATGAAAACCGCCAATGGCTACAAGAATTTTTGGCGCCTTACAGTCAATGTATCGATGCCATGAACTTGGGCTGCCCCTGGCTGCAAACACTCATGGACCACTGTCCGTGTGGCAACATTACCCATGCAGTCCTGTTCCATGTGTGGCAATTGTTTCATTGGCTAACCACCAATGCCTGATGGGAGTTGTTAAATAAAATTAAAACTCAAGATTTACCTGTGAATGACACCAATGATATTTCTACAAACAACGTGTAAACATCTACAGGACGCAATACCATGGAGAAAGGGAATGCTACTGATAAAGCGATTGGAAATTTCTTTGTGTGCAAAAATAAACTAGACAGTTTTACTAAAGAGGAATTATTGGCGCTCCCCAAGTCATTTTATTATGTGGCAGCGAGTGCAGTGAAAGAAATCTGGCAACATGTACCAAAATCATGGACTCAAGACCCTGTGTTAAGTGAATTGCAACCATGTGCGGATTATGATCATCATAAGCAAGTGGCCATGCCAAAAATACCCTCTATGCGACAGTGTGCTACTTGCCAGCTAGTCAAACTCTCTCACGGTCATAAAAGTCCGTGTACAGACTTTGTGTCATCATTCCACGGGTGTAATGGCGAGAAAAAGCAACAACAACAACAACAAACATCAGCCACGGAGGAGGAGGAGGAAGATCAAACTTTTTCACCATCGATGGAAAAGGATATGTCAGACCTGTACTGTCAATGGAATCATTGACAAAGTGATTCAATACTTACCTTTTGAAATCCATCTTCCTGGTTATTGTTTTTGTGGTCCTGGAACTCATCTTGAAAAACGTTTGCAGCGTGGTGATGTACCCATTAATCTTGTGGATCAAGCACACAAAGAACATGAACTATCTTGTCGCCATAGTCATCCTGGTTTAAGACATGTGGCAGATAAAATGTCGTTGAAATAAAAAGCTAATCAACGTTTCACATCCCGTGACGCTTCAATGGGAGAGAGGTTGGCAGCCCTCATTGTGATGAGTGATATAAAAGGAAAGTTAATGATGCCTGGACATGAACATTGAGGAATTGAGGATTGAGGAATTGGTATTTGTTTGTATTCTATCTTTTGTAAATCCATATGTCTATGAAATAAAAACACAGTTTACCAGAGCATGATGCTTTTTAATTTAAAAAAATGATGATTGCCATTTATAGTGAACCCTTGCAAAGAAGCTTATGAGACTCTATTTCGGGGGGGTGTAACAGTCCATATCGTAAGTTGTTGTTAAAGCGCTTCATTAACATGCAGGGTAACATATAACAAAATAACATGCAGGAAAATGTGAAGCCAGGGTTAAAACAAATGCATTTAATAACAAATCACCTAACTATACAAAGAATTAACAAAACAAACTCCCAAAATTACTCCCACTGAATAATTAAAATATGCCAACACAAGGCCAACATCTCTGGAGAGATTAAATACACGGACAAAGTGTCCTTAAGAAAATCAACAAAGTGACAAAATATATGCGCGCGTGTCGTTCTGCATGCTTCACGATGTGTACAATCGAATGCATGATTCGTCATCATCCAGAATGAACATTCAGACAACGAATCCACATTGCTTAGAGCTAGACAGACGCGGGGAACAACTATACAACACTTAAAACTAAACCGACACTTCCTATACTTAAAATATACAACACAATAATTTCCGCATGAAATTGGAATCAAACTGCCGTAGCTAAAACATTACTGCCTAAAAACTTAGGACTTCTCACACAAACCGACACAAGTAAGTTAACACGTGACCAATAAAAGAAATACACATATGACCGCCGTCAAATTTACAAGTACACTACCTCTACACCACACAGGTGTGACATACTAAAATTACATGAATTGAGTCATAAACAAAATCAATAGGCTCAAAGCCAACATTTACATTATTAACACAAGATTCTATCCATACAACATGCAACAATCCGTCACACACATGGCGAACTCCCCAATTAATTATGGTACCAAAGTGACTATCACAATGAACAGGTTTGCTACATGAAAGCTTAAAGGGGCCAGTCGGAACAACAGGACTGCCTATCAAAATAAGTCACCAGGCGAGACGGGCGATTCGTGGAAATCTGCATATCTGTCAACCCACGTGTGTATCGAAGAAGCGTGCCCCAAAGCACAATAATACGTGTGTGTGTCAGAACAAAATATCCCGGATTTCCACTAGGAAATCCAAGAAAACAGCAATATGGACAAGGAACAGCGGTCTCCCAAGAGCACCCTGCCTTTCCATCAAAATACAACAACAACAACAACAACAGAATCTGAGGGCGGTAGGACCTCTACCCCTCTTCACGTAGAATCAACACACACACCTGACACAGTAACACTCACATGAATCACACGTATGGGTTTGACAGACCCTGAAATAAAAAGACATAAATATTTCCACTCGCTGGCGCCACCGTTCCACGCCGTGACTAATTAACCTGAAAAGGACTCAAAAGAAAATCTATCAAATTAGAACAAAGGTGTTCTAAAATTACATCTTAAATTCGTTGCACTTGGCAACCCTAATATGAATAATAACCTGTTCAGCAAACATCTTACAGTAATTACCTCCCTTTTCCTATCACAAATATGAACTTTAATAAAGCACCATTTATCGAATGTAACGGGTTTCGCTTTTGCATGGATAACATCACGTACACGCGCCGTGCACATTAAATATGACTCCAAGAAAAACAAATATACAACAAACACTTTGGCCACGTGCCAACGTACATTTAAAACAATTAGTGTCGGTACAAAGAAAAACACTCTAAAACAAGACAAGACTAAATTAACTATTTACAAAAGTTCCCCGGCCAATCTAACTACATAATTGAATGATCAATTGTTGTACATCACCGATTCAGCTTGCAGAACATTATGACATCCATCTCAGCCCATTTCCCCTATTGAAAAGTTAGCACTCCATAGTCGTCTTCGTTGAAGCGCCGGACGTAATCCCAACTGCTGACCACATGTTGGACATCTTGATGTAGTCTCCTTGGAAGAAGAGTTCAATGATTATAATTCGACCTGGCTATAATCGCTTGTGGGTTACTAAATTCGCCCACAATTAGTCATATGCGATTAATTACGAAGACTTTCCCTAAATATCGCTCACACAGGCGCAATACGCACATGAAAAATACACTTTAAAAATATACATGAAATACACACTTCGAGTCCAACGCCACTGGCTCGACAAACAAGTTACAAAGACTGCCTGACTCTCAGTCGCTATCTCGCTCGGTAATCTACTGCTCTGCGCTGCTTTGACCTTCGCTCGAGTGAGCGCTAATTAGAATGTTACAAGTCTTGCCCCCAAGAGCTGAAATAGTTGTCATTAAGATAATATTACAAGTCTTCAATCACCACGCACGCTGGCGTGAATTTAGCTCACAAAGCTCACAAAGTAATTGACTTCAAAATAATTAAGAGCGTTAAAATTTGCTACGCAATCTAGCATGAATTTAGCTCATCAGAGCTCACAAATAAAATAACTTCGAATATATCAGAGCGTTAAAATCATTATGCAAACGGGCGTGAAGTTAGCTCACAGAGCTCACAAACAGAAAGGCATCGAACAGCGTCACGTCGAACAATTTATTAGAAACTGACAGGGTACGGAAGAGTGGGGTGGATTTAGCAAAAATTTTCATCTCACACAGATGGGACTAGTATCAAACTTCATCAAATAAATCAAACGTCTCATCGCACTCGTGCGGAGATAATTCCGATCGGCGGTTCTTTAGATAATCAATTCCGCGCGCTTTTTACCACTGACGCCTTCCATCGCGTGATATTGGCGTGGTCTCTCCCGATTGGTTGATTCAATCGTAGGTCGGTTGTAAGTAACTCGTGACTACCCCTTTGTGATTCCAATTCTGGAGCAAGATGTTACACAATTTGGCCTTGAACTCAAGTTTACCAGGCCGTTCTTCAAAAATAGCTACAAGCTCTCCTTATGTGGCAATCATTGCGACACGCTACCTTGTCTTTATTCTTGTCGACTTCCTCATGTACTGCCTGGGCTGCAGTAATAATAATAATAAATTATGAATGCTTATTTATCGTAGATCAATAAGGGTTCATTTATCCTCAGCAAGGTTTAGAAATTCGAAGCAAGTAATTGATTTGGATTTCAAAAACAATATCCACAGTAGTAACAACAACATCTCTTTAGTACCTCGCTCAGCTGCTCGAGTGTACAGTCCACTGACCCAATTAGTGTGCGCGCTCCCTCGCCGGAATGTCATTCATACTTCTTCGCTAGACCTCCCCCTTCTCCTCTCATGATTGCCACTCCTGCCGTCTCAGCTGCTTGTTGTTTACAAAACAAAGCGCTCTCTCTCCGGCGCTCCACGTACATTTGAGTGTTGGCTCTCAAATAAAATTTTGCAATATGATTTTTGCACACATGATCTTGCTTATTCATCAAATGGTTCTCTTCTGTAATATGGTTTTAAGTTGGCGCTATTGAAAACAGATTTAGCACCAGTGCTCACTTCGTCAAGCCTGTAAGCATTGTTACCCAGATTCTTAATGACACGGAACGGGCCAATAAATTTTGCACAGAATTTGGCAAAGACTTTGTTTTTGGGGTCATATATCGGTGGTCTGCGAACCAGCACTAACTCTTGTTCTTGTAGTTCCCGGTGAAACTTCTTTCCTCTGTATCTTCTGAGTCTTCGGTCCGCTTGGTTCCTCATGTGCTCTCTCGTTCGCTGGATTCGCAACTCATGCGCTAATAGTGGATCCCTTGGACATGGAATAATCTTGTCCCAAGACCTCTCTGGCAACCTGTTGTGGTGTACAATTAGTGGAACTTGCCCCGTCGACTCGTGCTTAGTGGTTTTCATGCACATCTCAATCTCTCCTACTTTGTCAACCCATTTATTATGATCGTTAGGGATCATTACTCTATAGTATTTAGCAACACAGCGAATCGTTTTCTCGCTCGGATATCCACAAGGATGACGAATGCTTGAAAATATGTGTTTTATAACTAGGCTCTCCAGACCTTGCCTAAAAACATTGCTCGGGAAATAAGTACCATGGTCTGATAAAATGGATTCCGGCTTCCCAAGCATCGGAATAACTTTGTTCTGAATTCTACTGAGGACTTGTTTTGATGTCGTCTTCTGGATTGGACATAACACGACCATCTTTGAAAATACATCGACACACACCAAAAGGTGTCGGCATCCACGCTTTACTTTGACTAGAGGGCCAAAACAGTCAATAGCGAGCATCTCGCATGGTTTCTGAGGTAATAGTGGTCTTGGAGGTTGTTTCATAATGCAGTTGTTCGGTTTAGTGCGCTGGCATGCGTCACAAGTTCTTATCACTTCCACAATGGTGAATCGCATCTTAGGCCAAGTAAAAGTCTCCCCTAACGTAGCTTCAGTCTTATCCGTGCCGATATGTGCTAGGCTCTCGTGGACATGCCACGTCAATCCTCTCTGTAGTGATGCTGGAACTAAGATTGGCAGTTTGGTATGATGCTCATCCACGTACTTATGCAACAAGTTATTTAAGTAGTGAAATCTCGCCTCCTTAGCACGGGCTTCTCGGTATTCAGGTGAATCTGGTTGTAATTCCTTCCTGTAGAATTTGATCATCATCATCATCCATTGGTCTGCTTCTTGCTCCTTCCGAATTTCCTTTAATTTCGCCAAAAACTCACGAGCCTTAGGTGTTAGGGTTATAGTGTGAACTTCCGCTGTTACTTCGTTCTCGTCTTCAGGATTCCTGCTCAAGGCATCTGGTATGACGTTCATCTTTCCAGGGCAATGCTCTATTGTAATGTCAAACTGCTGTATGTAGATGGACCAGCGCGTAACTCTCTCACTTGCCATCGTCGTCTTGAATAAGAATGTCAGTGCATGGTGGTCGGTTCTAACAATAATGGAATAGCCGTAGATCATCTTACGCCACCGTTGAAGAGAATATAAAATTGTTAGTAGCTCAAGCTCCGTCACGGTGTAGTTCCTCTCATGCTTCCTCAATTTACGACTCGTAAATGCCAAATACGATCTCTTCTTGGGTTCTTCAGCGTCCTATTGGTACAGCATAGCACCGATTCCAATCAATGAAGCATCTGCTTGAATAATAAATCGCTTCTCAAAGTCCGGATATCCAAGCTTCACACAGTTT
Source organism: Meconema thalassinum (assembly GCA_946902985.2). Classification (NCBI taxonomy): domain Eukaryota; kingdom Metazoa; phylum Arthropoda; class Insecta; order Orthoptera; family Tettigoniidae; genus Meconema; species Meconema thalassinum. The sequence goes on from OX336389.2 coordinate 446,224,892, forward strand.
TCCAACAAATCTTTCGTGGCTCTAAAAGACCTGTCGCACTCCTCGTTCCATGACCATCGATTTGCCTCCTTTAACATCTCCTGCATAGGTGCTACCGTTTATGTGTATCCAGGGCAATTTTCTTTGAAGAAGCCTGTCACTCCCAAAAATGCTCTTACATGCTTAACTTTAGTTGGTGTGGGAAATTTCTTGATAGCATCAATCTTGGCTGGATTCGGTCTCACGCCCTCAACATCAATTATATGTCCCAAATACCGAATCTCGCTCTGGCAAAAGTGTGATTTCTTTAGATTAATTTTGAAGTTCATGTTTCTCAAGTTATCCAGAAGTTTATTTAAGTTTATCAGGTGTTCCTCCATTGTTTCAGATGCAATTAATATGTCGTCAACATATCTTGTAGTGAAGCTCTTGACCTCCTCAGTCAGATTCCTATCTAGTGCTCTTATCAGTGCACATCCAGCAGTTTTCACGCCAAAGGGCATTCGAGACCAGATATAACTTTGGTTGTCGAATAAAAATCCCGTCAACAGTTGAGATTTTTCTTCAAGTTCAAGATGGTGGAAACTATTTGTCAAATCGACACTCGAATATATCTTCTTCCCACGGAAGCCTTTCAAAACATCTTTGATCCTAGGTGCTTGGTCATGCTCAACTAGCAGTTTACTGTTCAAAACTCGCGCGTCTAGGCATAGCCTAATTGATCCATTTGGCTTGGCCACAGCCAATATTGCGTTCAGGTACGGGGTTGCTGCTTTCCTTATCATGCCAGATTCTAATAAATTAGTAATAATGTCCTTCACCTGAGCAAAGTGTTTCTCTGGGATCGGGTACAATTTACTTTTAAATGGGGTCCAGTCTGTAACTGGCATGGCATATTGAAAATTTAAAACTTTTCCAGGTACGGTGTCAAAAGCTCCTTTATGTAATCTCAAAATTTCTTCCAGTTTTCTTCTATCAGGTTCCCCTACTATGGCCTCCTTAAGTCGCTCCTGAAGTAGAATTTCAAATTTGGTTCCGCTAATTTCTTCTTCCGCCAAATGTACCCAAAGTTCCTGCGAAATATCTCGGCTGTCAATTTCCACCACTGCTGTCTGGCTTACTTGCTCCTCCGTCAAGTTCTTATCTCCGACCTCATTAGTGCATTCTTCAACGACCCAAGTATTCGCCTCTCTCTCTCTAGTGGACTCTCTTCCATATTTAAACCAACGTGATCCAACCCCTCAACTTGTTTGAAACTTTCAGTGTTGTTATGTAAGTCAATTACAGCATGAAAATCACAGATGAAGTTGGCTCCCAAAATTATGTTATAGTTCATCTTCGGTATGACAATGAATGTTTGCGAAAAAGTGTGGTTCAAGATTTCCAGGTCTAAATATGCTTGCTGTTTACAATTGATGGTTTTGTCAGGAATAACTCCTCTGACTTTCATTAGCGGGACAGGCATAATTGGAACAATTTGTTTTCTTCCGATTTCTTTTACCAAGACTTCAGTGACTAAGCTCACCTGGCTACCTGTGTCAATTAAACATCTCACCCTCATACCTCCAATATGTGCGTAAATAATTGGCAGTTGTCTGATGACATTTTCTCGGTCTTTCACCACTTCCTCCAGGCAATCGTCCGGGAATGCTACCCACTCTTCTATATTGGCCACAATCATCTCTTCTCGCCCCCTGGCATCCTCCGTTTTCAGACTGTCATTTTTTAGTTCAATTGAAGTTTTTTTATCCCGGGGCCCATTTGTTGTGTTCCGCCGGTTGTCATCGCGCCTCTCCTGTTGCCTCAATAAACTTTCTGCCCCCTCTCCTTGATGATTGTCTGGGCTCTGTCTGTTTGCCATTGCGCGCCCCCACTTCTCTTTTTCCGTCTCTTCAGCATTTAATTGGTCTAAGTACTTTTGTGACTCGACATACCGCTCGTCCCAATTGTTGCGATAGTCTCCCCTATTTTCCTGGCGATAGTTCCTCGCGTTGTTCCACCTGCCATCTCCATTTCTTTGGTAAGGTCGACCCTGTCTTTGGTTTCCCCTCCAATTGGTGTATTCCCGCTGGTACGTCCATTGATTGTGCTGGTTTTGGTTATTCTGGTTATATCTATCGTGGTTATTCTGAAAATTTCGATTGTTTTGGTTGAACTGGTTCCGGCCATCGAAATCTTGACTTCTCGGTGTGAACTGTGTTCCTGTGGACTGAGTTTTCGTTTGGTTCCCCTGGCCATGACTATTTTGGAGTCCCTGAACCGCTTCTGCCGTGTTGACACATTCCATATTTCTCCTTCCCGTCTGTGGACTGACCATACTCGTCTCGTCGAGGTGTCGGAGTAGTTCTTCGGCCTGCACTGCAGTCTGAATATTTCCGGCTACTAACAGCTGTTGAATGTGCATGGGAAGTGTTTCCCGATGGTTAGAACCATATTTTGCTCGCTAGGGGGGTCGTCAAAATCCCGGAATTTTACCAGCTGTTGGCTAAAGAATTCCGAAAATCTGGTCGGATGCGTGCTGTGGTATTTTCGTGTATACAGGTCCATTCTTAACCCCTGCTGTAAAGAAGGGCTCCAAAACTTCTTTAAAATTTCTTCTCGGAATTGAGCCATGTCAGTGAAAGTGTATTTAAAGCTTAAAAACCAGGTTAAGCTTGGTCCGTCTAAAAATTTCTCCACGAGTCTCAGCTGTTTTTCGGGGCCGGTATGTTGATCATTGAAATAATCAGTTAACTGTCGTAGAAAAGCTTTGGGAGTGGTTCCTGAGTGTTCCTTGAATTTATCGGGCTTGAAATCGTTTCCCCTAATGACTTGGATTACTTGGACGGGTGCCAAGTTTGGTTGTGGTGTAGAAGTCTCTCCCCTCTACTCTTGGAATGCGTTGCTCGTTAATTTGGGTCTTTGACCCCGGCTGTTATCCTCAGCCAACTTCAAGCCTACCGGACTTCCAACGCTTGCCTGCTTTTCTGGTACATTTTCAGCCGAAAATAATGTAGCATTCTCTAAAGACCTAATTTCGTTCTTAATTAGTAAATCTGAGTGCTCTTGTAATTTAGATTTTACGCCTTCCTCCAAAGCCTGCATTCTCGAGTTGTATTCCCCTAAGCGCTTTAAAATTGTCAGCCTGTCTTCTTTATTTGCGTTTGCCTGCTGTTCCCAATCTCTTCGGATCCTACTTTTCAAACTGTTAATTTTCTCTTCGTTCCTTTCCTGACTCTTCTCTAGCTGTTCTTGTATCTGCTGCTGTGTTTTGCCTAATTGTTCTCCAACCTCTTCTCTTATAACCTCTTGTGTTTTCACTAATTGTTCTTCCAGATTATCCCGATTTTTAATGAGCTGTTCTCCTACCTCTTGTCTTATGACCTCTTGTGTTTTAACCAATTGTTCTCCGACTTCTTGTATCTGCTGCTGTGTTTTACTTAATTGGTCCTCTACGTTTTCACGCAAGTGCCTACGCTCTGTTTCGGCCTTGACCTCAAGTTTATCAATTTCTTTTATTAATTCAAGGACGTTGCTGTCGACCGAATTAATTTTTAGCTGCAATTTCTCTTGTGTTTTCTTTATTCCCGAGGTGTTATTGACACATGCTGCCTCTATCTGCTGTAGTTTACCGGCCACCATTTCGTCAAATTGTACGAGTTTATTGTCAAACTTCGCCTCCAACTTTTTAATTTCACCCAATTGTTTGACGTTATTCTCTGCGACCTCACCTGCCAGTTTCTCTACTTCCCTAACACTCTGATTGATATCGTTAGCGATCTTCTCTAACTGCTCTGTCTGTGTTACCGCCTGTTCTGTTAATTTGTGATTTAGTTCGTGAAATTGTTTATCATTTTCCGATAGTTTGTGATTTAATTCATTTAATTGTTTATCAGTGTCCAATTTCTGGACCTCTAATTGGACCGAAATATTACCGCTCATGTCGTGTAACTGTTTTTCACTGTTCTTTAACTGTTCCTCCGTTTTCGCGGACATCTGCCCAAACTGTTCTTTTAATTGTTTATCATTATGCTCACGCTGAGCTTCTAATTGTTCTTTTAATTGTTTATTTAATTGTTTCTCATTGTCTTCGCTCTGAATTTTCAACTGTTCTTCCGTTTTCGCGGACATTTGGATCGACATCTGTTCTAATTGTTTTTCCGGTTTCGCGGACATCAGTTCCAACAATCCCTTGATCTCCTCAACACTCGCCATTGCACAATACACAAATATAATCAGAGAAAACAGGGTCATGCACTAAGATTTCAGTCATTCACACGCATACATGTCATAACATTTAAATATTACTGATTCTAATTTAATAAAACTTTCAGTAACAAAATTTACTGAATAAATTACTCTTATTCCCAAACAACAAAATAACCCCTAGTGATCTGCTTTTAAATTCCTAACCAACAGAATTTACGGAAAACACCAATTAACCAAAGTTAATTAAATGTCAAATATAAGGCAACACCTTCCAGCTTTGACTGAGTTCAATAATATGCAAATTTTCTAATTTTAATGCCGGGCGCCAGAACAGGTTTATAACAAATACAATATCAAATTCTAACCTTGTTCAATATCTCTAACTTTAGGAACTCAGTGATTTTACTAATGCACATGGCGGTACAACATCGCCTCAATTTACTGAATTTACTTTGCCCGCTTGACCTGGCATTATTTCTCAACGAAATGAATATGAGGTCAGCGAAGCAACAACAACAACAGTCCCACTTGGGCAGCCATTTTTGTTTTATGAACCCTTGCAAAGAAGCTTATGAGACTCTATTTCGGGGGGTGTAACAGTCCATATCGTAAGTTGTTGTTAAAGCGCTTCATTAACATGCAGGGTAACATATAACAAAATAACATGCAGGAAAAAGTGAAGCCAGGGTTAAAACAAATGAATTTAATAACAAATCACCTAACTATACAAAGAATTAACAAAACAAACTCCCAAAATTACTCCCACTGAATAATTAAAATATGCCAACACAAGGCCAACATCTCTGGAGAGATTAAATACACGGACAAAGTGTCCTTAAGAAAATCAACAAAGTGACAATATGTATGCGCGCGTGTCGTTCTGCATGCTTCACGATGTGTACAATCGAATGCATGATTCGTCATCATCCAGAATGAACATTCAGACAACGAATCCACATTGCTTAGACCTAGACAGACGCGGAGAACAACTATACAACACTTAAAACTAAACCGACACTTCCTATCCTTAAAATATACAACACAATAATTTCCGCATGAAATTGGAATCAAACTGCCGTAGCAAAAACATTACTGCCTAAAAACTTAGGACTTCTCACACAAATCGACACAAGTAAGTTAACACGTGACCAATAAAAGAAATACACATATGACCGCCGTCAAATTTACAAGTACACTACCTCTACACCACACAGGTGTGACATACTAAAATTACATGAATTGAGTCATAAACAAAATCAATAGGCTCAAAGCCAACATTTACATTATTAACACAAGATTCTATCCATACAACATGCAACAATCCGTCACACACATGGCGAACTCCCCAATTAATTATGGTACCAAAGTGACCATCACAATGAACAGGTTTGCTACATGAAAGCTTAAAGGGGCCAGTCGGAACAACAGGACTGCCTATCAAAATAAGTCACCAGGCGAGACGGGCGATTCGTGGAAATCTGCATATCTGTCAACCCACGTGTTTATCGAAGAAGCCTGCCCCAAAGCACAATAATACGTGTGTGTGTCAGAACAAAATATCCCGGCATTTCCACTAGGAAATCCAAGAAAACAGCAATATGGACAAGGAACTGCGGTCTCCCAAGAGCACCCTGCCTTTCCATCAAAATACAACAACAGAATCTGAGGGCGGTAGGACCTCTACCCCTCTTCACGTAGAATCAACACACACACCTGACACAGTAACACTCACATGAATCACACGTATGGGTTTGACAGACCCTGAAATAAAAAGACATAAATATTTTCCACTCGCTGGCGCCACCGTTCCACGCCGTGACTAATTAACCTGAAAAGGACTCAAAAGAAAATCTATCAAATTAGAACAACGGTGTTCTAAAATTACATCTTAAATTCGTTGCACTTGGCAACCCTAATATGAATAATAACCTGTTCAGCAAACATCTTACAGTAATTACCTCCCTTTTCCTATCACAAATATGAACTTTAATAAAGCACCATTTATCGAATGTAACGGGTTTCGCATTTGCATGGATAACATCACGTACACGCGCCGTGCACATTAAATATGACTCCAAGAAAAACAAATATACAACAAACACTTTGGCCACGTGCCAACGTACATTTAAAACAATTAGTGTCGGTACAAAGAAAAACACTCTAAAACAAGACAAGACTAAATTAACTATTTACAAAAGTTCCCCGGCCAATCTAACTACATAATTGAATGATCAATTGTTGTACATCACCGATTCAGCTTGCAGAACATTATGACATCCATCTCAGCCCATTTCCCCTATGGAAAAGTTAGCACTCCATAGTCGTCTTCGTTGAAGCGCCGGACGTCATCCCAACTGCTGACCACATGTTGGACATCTTGATGAAGTCTCCTTGGAAGAAAAGTTCAATGATTATAATTCGACCTGGCTATAATCGCTTGTGGGTTACTAAATTCGCCCACAATTAGTCCTATGCGATTAATTACGAAGACTTTCCCTAAATATCGCTCACACAGGCGCAATACGCACATGAAAAATACACTTTAAAAATATACATGAAATACACACTTCGAGTCCAACGCCACTGGCTCGACAAACAAGTTACAAAGACTGTCTGACTCTCAGTCGCTATCTCGCTCGGTAATCTACTGCTCTGCGCTGCTTTGACCTTCGCTCGAGTGAGCGCTAATTAGAATGTTACAAGTCTTGACCCCAAGAGCTGAAATAGATGTCTTTAAGATAATATTACAAGTTTTCAATCACCACGCACGCTGGCGTGAATTTAGCTCACAAAGCTCACAAAGTAATTGACTTCAAAATAATTAAGAGCGTTAAAATTTGCTACGCAATCTAGCATGAATTTAGCTCATCAGAGCTCACAAATAAAATAATTTCGAATATATCAGAGCGTTAAAATCATTATGCAAACGGGCGTGAAGTTAGATCACAGAGCTCACAAACAGAAAGGCATCGAACAGCGTCACGTCGAAAAATTTATTAGAAACTGACAGGGTACGGAAGAGTGGGGTGGATTTAGAATTTTTTTCCAGAGTTTTCATCTCACACAGATGGGACTAGTATCAAACTTCATCAAATAAATCAAACGTCTCATCGCACTCGTGCGGAGATAATTCCGATCGGCGGTTCTTTAGATAATCAATTCCGCGCGCTTTTTACCACTGACGCCTTCCATCGCGTGATATTGGCGTGGTCTCTCCCGATTGGTTGATTCAATCGTAGGTCGGTTGTAAGTAACTCGTGACCACCCCTTTGTGATTCCAATTCTGGAGCAAGATGTTACACAATTTGGCCTTGAACTCAAGTTTACCAGGCCGTTCTTCAAAAATAGCTACAATCTCTCCTTATGTGGCAATCATTGCGACACGCTACCTTGTCTTTATTCTTGTCGACTTCCTCATGTACTGCCTGGGCTGCAGTAATAATAATAATAAATTATGAATGCTTATTTATCGTAGATCAATAAGGGTTCAATAGATTTTTTCATTTTTTACATTTAAACATTGTCATTTTCGTCAATTTTCACTTTCCACTGTTAGAAAATGTCATTTTGAAGTTTTTATATTTTGTTGATATGGAATCATGGATTTCCTGTTTTTGTATATCACTGTTAACACATTTATGATTTAGTCCATGTTGAAAGTTTAGTTTTGTAAAACACACACATTTGCTGATTTCAATTTTTGAAATGTTCTTGATGGAAGTGATTGGCCATGGTGATAGTTCAGTCTCTTTTTGTTTGTTTCCAAATACGTAGAGGCCTACTACTGCTACTATAGGTAAGACTATTTTACAAAATAATGCCTATCCATCACTGCTTTTCAAAAAAACCTATTTACAAAACTATAGTATACTATATACCATTTGCTATATACATTAATTTCCCTAATACCCTAACTTGCCGTGTTTGCTCTGGTCAAACAGTAAATGCTACCTACACACACGTTTTCTCTCTCTCTCTTTCTCTCTCTAATCATACATTCACACAACCATACTTGTCTCTGGAATCAAATACAACCACGCTATTTATTTCCAAAGTACATCCTTGACATGCACACTCATCCCAAAGAACTTTTAGTTTACAATTTACCATTTTACCATTACAAAAAATCCAATTACTTATTTAAGTTACTATAAAAACAAATAGCACCTTTGTACAGCCTTAATAAACAAAATCAAACTATTTACCATTTACCATTCTCAACCCAGTCAAAAAACTAGGGTTGCACAGGGCTTTAAAAAAGCAAAAGGCCTAAGTTGTTTCTACTATTTACAAAATCCACAATTTACGATGACAAAAACCAATATTTACAAAATACAAAATACTAAGTGTACTCGTTACAAAAAGCAATGTCTCTAAACAATCACACACTGAAATCACACCTTCTCCTCATTGTCATAACCCCATGGCAGACTAGTGAGCATGTCATCCGTCCACACACGTTTGTTATTCATTGAGGCGAGGGCGCGTTTTCTCTGTTCCACAAGGTAAATATTATGGTTGTTTGATTGTATCTTGCACTGTATATGCAACATAGCTTTACCAGTTTGTAAAACCGCTAGGTAGTCGTCTACACATATCGATTTTACCACTGCCCTACCTACGCCTTTTGCTATTTTGGCTTCCTTATAGTCTAGTGTGCGATAGGCATATATTTTGGAAGCCAACCCAACGAATTCCGTCATAATGGAATCACCGCATTCATCTTTTGAAACAGCCATTACCTTCTTGTTTTTATGGGTAGCTGAAACACGTTTGCAGCGCCATAATAAAAGGTGTCGAACCAGTCACTATGTTCCTTCATGACTACATAGGGGTTGCAGTGGCTGATGTGATAAATGAACGAGTCCGTATGCATATACAAAAGAGATACATCCTCGAAATGTTGTTTGTCATACTCGTAGTGGAATTGATACATGACTGATTTGGAAAAGTGTAAAATGACTTGGCCCAAGTAAATGGGCTTATCCATGGTCACACTGGTCCTACTAATTTCAATGGTAGCCACATTCTCATCAATAATTTTAATGGATTTGAAATTTGGCTTGACAATGTACCGCCGGGCACCCCCACTGACCCTCCCAGACATTCACCAATTTAATGACTCGGTATTTGCGGGTATTTTCCATGGACTTGCCGTAGATGCACTTGTTCATCAATTTAAAAAATATAATTTCAAACTGCTGTGTCGCCATTTGTCGGTGCTCTGTGTTGAGTCGCATGTATGGTTCTAGCCATGCTTTTTGTGCAAAGGAAATACCTCTATGGATTTTCTTTAACTCTAAGCCTTGGGCTATGCATTGCACCAACATTTGGATATGTAGCACATACCGATTTTTGTTGTGAAGTGTGCCCATGAGTTTTTCAATTTTCACTTTACTGTTTGGGGGAACCATTTGCTCTAGGCAAAAAAATCGGCTTGTTCATCATAAAAGAATGGCGGATATTCAATATCCACTTCTAACACATATCCCCGGCCTGTTTCTTGGCTGCCTGTGTTCACATCAAATTCTGACACTTGTTTGTCAGTCAGCCAAGCAAAATTCTCATAGGGGAAAGGCTGGCTCATGGCTTAGCCATACACATTTTCACTTCATAGAACATTAAGTACGAATCTGGTTTGTCTTGTGAATAAGCGGGTATGTAGGCATTGTTCGCTTTGGCATGCCGCTGGTTAAGCGACACAAAGCCACCGCGAATGCCCTTTTCAAAGAATAAGACCATGTATTCATCCGTGAGTATATCCAATTCCACTTGTGTGTATTTTAATGCTGCATGAAACGACAGGCCAGGACTCTTATAATAGTGAGCAGGGTCGATACCATAAATGTGTTGACACAACTCACGGAATTTTTCAAACACATCTGTCAGCAGCAATACATCGAGTTTTAGGTAATGCATAGCATATTCACCTTGCGTTTTGATATCAAACACTCGCCAAACATGACATGCATGTGCATAGTCTTCATCGGAAACGGTACAACGTGTTAGCTTAGAGTAAAATTTCTCTTGCAGTGGGAGAGTTTTATGCTTAAACACGTCCCAGCTGTTACACAAATCATAGGGAAAATACCTTACCGAATGCACAATTTAAATTGCTCAGGATTTTCAAAATGCATTCTGGTGTATTTTAATTCCTTTTCATCCAAGCCGTTGACGAGAATGTCTAGCGAGGATGCCATAAACTTAAAGGAATCCAAAAATCGAATACAAAATTCGCCCAACCGCCATGTCAAGGCTGTAAAACGTTCATGGTTTTGGGGAATAATTGAAAACGACCCTTGATGACATAACCCAATTCATGAATCAAAAACTGAATATCGTAATTTGCCAGATTGTGGAAAAACACACTGATAAATAGAGGAGCTGGATAAATCGCATTACACTTTATGTGGGAAGCTCCTCGAAACTCCCCTATAAAGTGCGAGTGATCACGAACGGTATCTTCAGCACTGACCAGCGGCTTTTCACAAATATGGCTTGTAGTGGCATGCTCATACTGTTGCTGCTGTTCCAGAGTTAGGCTCATGGGTACTGGGTTGTCCAGTGACCACAGTACATGATCTGCCAACTTGACATGTTGGTCCAAAATCCATTTCGCACAATCCTGTCCCTTACGGGATACATAATAGGATTTTGTGGGGTCATAGTCACACACCATGTTATATCGTATGGCAAAGGGTTCATGTTTTTGAATGGGTGTGGTTGAGCTCATCGTGGGATCTGGTTCGCATTCCGCCATGGGTGTAGTTAGAGCTTCAAAATCAGCGTATACCACAAAAGGCACTGTGTCACTCTTAAGAATATTCTTAAACTTCAGCACAGGGTCCTTTCCTTGTGGCAAGACGAGTCTCACTGCTTTCTGAGATAGACATCTACCCTTTGTCGTTCCAAAAGCGTACAGCTAACAAAATACTGCAGGCAACGATCACAAATATGTTTTACACCAGCATGCTTGGATACGTGTCTGGCTAGCAATCTACTCAAATTCTTAATGACGCAGTAGTGATTCACCTCTCCCTGAGACAGATATAAAAGATAAATGTTGTGTTGTTTTGGTTGTTTCGTGGCATAAAGAGGACCCACAATTTCATCACCATTAACGCCATACACCATGAACGAAAAGTCCTGGCTATCTTGTTCAAACCTATGGATCTCGGTTTAGTCCATAGGGAACGAAACATGAGTTAAATTTAAATATTGTTTTAATTCATTAAACTTGGCCTTGTACATTCCTGGTCTCTCACAGTGATGCTGTGCTGATATAAATACGCAGCCACAGACCACAGAAAGCATTTATCGTCACGGTTTTTTATATTCACCACCGCTTTCCTGCAAGCAAAAGCTAGACCCAGCATTGAATGGGTTGAATTGACAAATGCTAATTTGCAGGTGATAATTTTTTCTAACGCAAGACCACTGGGTCCTTGTTGCAGTTTATCAAATTTAGCAAGCAAGGCATTGACCACGTGGGGTACATACCACTGTTCCAAATTGTGGGCTATTAAAAGCTCTTGCATTTTACTGCAAATATAAAATGTCTCTTTATGTTCCTCGTCTTTCTTTTTATATATGAAATCGCTGTACAAATTTCATTTAAAAAAATTCAAAACAAGATTCTAAAAATTATTTGGGAATTAAACTTTCCCTAACATTAACCACGCGACCAGAGCACCCACGCGATTTGAAACAACTGTTTAGGGGTTACCAAGTTAATGTATCTGCAGCAGTAAAAGGCATTTTGAAAGAACACTCTCACCTGAGTTTTCAGCTATAGACTGCTTGTCAATAGTCCCACTCTAGAGCCTCTTCGTGTTCAACTGTCGTGGCTATCGCAAAAACCTTTTTTCCAAATATCTAAAAAGAAATAAAATAAACCACCATAAGTATATAAATTCTAAATAGTTTATGCATTTCATAAAAAAAAACAAATCAAACAGGTTATGTATATAAAAACAAATCTCAACTTGACTTGTAATGCTTTTCTTTATTCCATTTTCGTGGACTAGTGTGGTAATGGTTTCTGTCCCTCTTTCTCTCAGTCTTTCTCTCTCTTTCAATCTCTTTCCCACTTACACGTGATCTGCAAACAAATAAATAAAGAAAAATTCATTTATCATCTTATCAATAAATAATTGCTTGTAAATATATAAATCAATAAATATATAAACAAATACCTACCCCACAACAAGGTTAAGTATTTTTCCACCAACACCAAAACTGTTAAACATGACCAAGTGTTTCACACAATGCTGTAGCGTTTTCAAAGTGTGTCACAAAAGTGCAGTGAAAATGTTAAAGACTAGTCTTTATATACATGTATGTTACGTTGCATGTATTATCATTTTTTCTCACGCTTGGACATCCTGTTATCAAACACGTGTACAGCTAACCTCCAATCGTGTCAGCTCATATACACGTCAACTTGCATTTTGTCACGTACGAACCAAACCGGGATGTGACTTGTCAGCAGTTATCGTGCACGTGGACAGCTAACGTCCAAGGTCAACCAACACCTGTGTCGGGGTCATGTTTCACATAAAACAGGATGTGACTTGTCAGCTTACATGTGGTTTCACACGTGTTCACATGCATTTCGCTCTCCCCTCCCACCACGGTTGTCAGATTGTTTGACCTTCAAGCGTCCTCTTCGTCTGTGTTGTTTTCCATTGCACCTGTTGTCAAGTCAGATCAGCGCATTCCAATAAGCTCAAATGACATTCACATACTGCTAGTCTCTCCCTCAGCAAGTTTGTTTTCTCTACTCGCTTCAGGCAACATAGAATCAAGTTCTCATAACAGTTTACACGTTAAAGACCCACTTTGGGGGTAAAAATCCTACTATGCTTCACGTATTTTCAAATATTATCCTCCATCAATCTGCCACAGGAAAGATCAGAAAAACGAACCCTCGCTCTGTCATAAACCGACCCGTCGAAATATCGATTGTTCTATTAAGAACGGCCACTATGGTCAGTGATAGCCTTGTTAAAACACACGCCCAGCGATTGCCTCTCTCTCTATCTACAACCACTCTTCATGAACATTTAAAGCTATTTTTTCAACATGCATGGCGTTAGGTCCTTTGTCAATTTTTTTGGGAAAATACACACGATATTCGAATGGTTGGCATTACCCCAAGTTCTATGACCCCTCGTACACGTTTCTAGCTTTATTGGTTTGCTAGATATAACAAAAAGTCTAAAAAACATGGTTTTACCCCCAAAAGTCTGGTTTTCTCATTCTCAAAACATTAACCTATGAACAGCATATACAGGGCTTCGAGACACACGATTTGACACGTCACACGTCCAAATCCGACTAGGCGTTCGAGAGATATCGCCAAACATCGTAAGAAAATAGGTGACTCGTTAAAACCGCTACTGCCCCCTACTACAAAGTTTTTGTCCTAGAGACTTGAAATTTATTTTGTGGGTAGAGGGGGTAAGGACCATGAATTAATGTCAAACAAACTTTTTGTGAATTTCCTAGTTTCCAAAATATAGCCACTTTCAAAATTGGACTAAAAAACTTTTGTTCTAACGATAAAGGACATAGAGACCTTACGTTTAAGCCATTACACAACGTTGTACCATGTTTGATTTTCAAAATATCGCCTACTTTCAAAAACAGAGATTTTTCAAAAATAACCTATAATAAGTGGTACATTTGAAAGGGGGCGTCAGCCCGAGTCCTACGACACCTTATTTGTCCAAATCGGACCATGGGTTTGCGAGCTATTAATTATTTAACATTCGCTTGACCGCCATGTTGGTTTTTTGGGCACAGCCGCGTCGAGTAAAGCAGAATCGGCACTGCCCACCTACTACACAGTTTTTGTCCTGGAGACTTGAAACTTGGTTTGGGGGTAGAAGGGGTAGGGGTCTTTAATTTACGTCGAAAAAACGTTTTTGTAGACTTCCTAGTTTCTAAAATATAGTCACTTTCAAAATTGGACTTTTTGGGGAAATAATAAAAAATATATAAACTTTTGTTCTAACGATAAAGACATAGAGACCATACGTTTAAGCCATTGCACAACGTTCTACCATTTATGGTTTTCAAAATATTGTCTACTTTCAAAAACAAAAACAAAACAAAAAAAATAATTAAAAATATAACGAGTGGTCCATAGAAAAAAGGGCGTTAGCCAGAGTCCTACGACACCTCATTTGTCAAAATCCATCCAAGGGTTCGCGAGATATTAATTATTTAACATGAACACCGCCCGAGCAACGCCGAGTGGATTTAAAGCACCATAATCCCCCTACTGGGCCTAAAAGTGAAGATGGACCTTTAATTAAATCTAACTACAAACATATACAATTTGAAATTAAAAGGAAAACAAAAGAAGAGTAAGGGAAATAAAAGAAAGGGGGAAGAAATGCCCTCAACCCTCGAAGAATGAGGATTGAGGGACTATGAAAGAAGGAGAGCCATGATTGGTAGAGGGGAAAGGGAAAGAGGAGAGGGTCCACCCCAAAGCCAATGGAGAAAGGCGATAATCTGGACCCAGCTCAGGAATCCCTCGGGATCGATAACTCTCGAACTCACCAACTGTGAACCCTTGAGAGTGTAGCATAATCCGAGGGGCACAAGAAGTGATAGGGATACACACAGCCAGACTCCTTGAGGGCCTTGAGCAGAAGGCAAGAGGTACCTGAAAGAAAAACAATAGGTCTGTCCCCTCGAAGAATGAGGGATCAGGAAAAATGAGAGAAGAGCCAATTAAGGTGAAAAAGTCGAGACTCCCTGGAACTCGGATACTCTTATACCGCCGGAGTCGGAAGAGAACAATAGTTGACCAAGAGAGGTCGACAGAAAGAAGGCGGAGAAGAGTCCGGCACAAGCAAGTCGAAGCAATGCCTGACTCAGCTGGGGTCCCGTGGTCGCCAACCCACGTCCCACCTGATGTGAGCCCCTGGGGGATCATATACAAGGACATGGCAATGAAATAACCAGCGCTTCTAGGCTGCACACTGTGTCGAGCCAGTACACATTGAACCCTAAATAAACACGGCATGATATTAGTCAAATGTGGCACGAATGCCCTTGTATTTCCCAAAGCTTAAAATGGGCATAACAATATTGGACGGTGATGGGAATTGAACACAGCTCATAAAAACGGTATCATTATCTCCTACGCACATAGACCATTGCTCCACGCCTACTAGTTCCAATAACATGCCTGAAAGCGTATGAGATGTGATACTGCTTCGAAGGTTCATTCACGTTTTTTATCAGTAAGCCACTGCACCCAGCGTTAATTTCGAATCCGACTGAAACCGTATAATTGGCATGTTCTTTGTACATGCCCGTATGACAGTTTGATGCATTGAATAATCACTTGTCGCACACATGTTTTTGTAAAGATCTTGCTTCCATGTCGTCATAAATCTTATAAAGTAGTTGTGGCTTTGCTATTGACGGGGAACTGTCGACCATGCTGGCATCAGACGTCGGAAGTGTGGCTGGAAACTAAAAAAATAAGGGGCGGAAGACTCACCCGGTATATCCTAGTAGCGTATTTACAAAAATATTTTGAGGTACACGGATATAGCACACTGTATTTCTGTGCAAATTATCCAATTTTAGATAGCTACTAATTAACTTATTTTAAGACACGGAGCGCTAAATCATCGGAGACTGCTTCCTCACTTTTATGCGGCTATTATTCCCCAAGCCTTTGCGTGAAACAACAAACGCTGTCTTCTGTATGCATTCCCTCGGTCTAGTGCTTGTACATTGAATCAATTAATTTCATAAATCGATTAATCGATTAATAAAACATACAAATCGATTATTTGCAACAATTAACAATTAATAAGTTGGTTGGTTAATCAAGTAATTGTTTTTTGTCGATTAGTCTATGTACTTCGTTCCTTTCACATTTTTCTCACAGAAGAAACAAACTAAGACCCAAGGTGGTTTCTGAATGCGATCGCTCGACATGGTTGGGCTTAGTAGTTCCATGACGGGTGATGTTGACTTTAGGTTGTGGTGCGTTAGTTATAGCAATGCTTCGGGACAGATCTGTGTGAACGTCTAACGAAGACAGGCAGAGCTACGCCAGTGATAATATCAAGGGCAGGAGGGAGAAGGTGAGGTAGAACTCGGTGCCAACTACAACAACACTGTGCGACGGCAGCTGACGATGGATACATTCATTCCAATGACCACATCCAATTACCTGAAAGAGATCTACCTCAGGGAAACGGATGACCATGCCCAGCATAGTTTGGAATTCTTTCGATAAATCTGCGGACGAATCACATGTTGTGTGTACCCTGTGCGAGAAATGACTGGTGTACAGATGTTCAACGTCCACTTTGAGGTTTCATATACGTAACTAAAGTTCAATCCAAGGATGTAAATATAACGTCCTGCGGACCAAGGTATGCCGAAAATAAATTTGTAGACATGTTCGATAAAAACGTAAATGGCGGTATTCTCATGATAGGACAGTTATAGAACGCGTGGTAAAAAACACAAGGTGAATCTTGTAGAAATAGCTTAAATATGAATATTATGAACAGACCGCTATGAGGGGAGAAGGGGGCCAGTTATACACTTCCAGGTGAGTGAATGATTTTTACCAAAATAGGGGTACGAACTGTTATTATAAGATTTGATCGAGTAGAGCGGCGTGATCGAGTGCATTGAATCCCGATTAGGGTACACTATACTGTATGTCTCTAAATGCGGTGTTCAGGATTTTACATTCACAGTTGTGATGCGTGGTTCTAAACTCAAAACGAAGCCCTCCTCGAAACATTATGATTTGCACCCCTTGTCAGAGTTAAGTGATGCGCTTGCCTGCAAATTCACAACCATCGCAATGTGTGCCTTGTAGCAGCTTGGCACGCGGTGAGAACTACCACAGTCGTGACGCAGTGGTGTGTGGCGTTGGCGCTGAACGGCGCAATTGCAGTGGGTGCTCGGTCTGCTGTGACAGCGTCACATTAACTCAAGCCAGCATCATCAACGCACGGTATACTATGTTTACGTTTACACTACTGTGGTACTGTGTGTGTATTAAAATTTCGAAAGGTTTCATCCACCTGTAAATCAGATTTAAATAAAAGACAAATAAGATGAAAACAAGAAGTGCGAAGTTGATAGTTAAAGTGAAAAACTTTTGTTGTTGTTTATATTTAACATTGTGAATAAATAAATAGCCAGAAAATGAATTGGAATGAATAATTACCAATTGCTGTCAAATTCTCCTTATTTTTAGAAATACTCATATTTTCCAATAAGGCTCGAGATTTTCTCATAATGAAAGGTAGTTTTCGGCGTTCGCAGACGTTTGTCTCTTACGTAGTGTGCCCGTTAGACAAGTGGTTCGGGGAGCCATCGGTCTTAAACAGCCCTTCCGAGACTCTCCTCCAACCAACTCATGAATACAAAGTGAAGGAATGCACTCTTGGACTGGCTATGCACGAGAAACTGCACTCGGGGGTGTCGGGATATGAGAGCCCAGAGGAATGCAAACACACTCAATCATAAAAAGAAAGAGGCCAGGCTTACCTTAAATTCTCACTGAATTTATTCATAAAAATGACAGATCCTTAGCCTACTTCAGAGAGGTGAAAATCGGCAAATGCGAGGTAAACTGCCCTGTAAAGAATTCAATAATCTCCTACCTAAAATCTAACTTAACCATCTCGAAGTCCTATCACAGAGAATCGAAATAAACAAGAGCTAAGCACGTAACATTTCCCTTCCAAAACATCGGAGATTGAACAAATAATAATAGTAACACACATGAATCTACGGCAAGGAAAAAATATTTACTTGTTTACAACGCAAGGATGTCATTACATTTAGGATTGGCACAATAATATTAGTTACGCTACGATGGTGACCTCTCCAACATTTAATTTTATGGAATATCTAAGCTATTTCTATCTGAAATTTAATGCAAATAATAAACGAGA
Organism: Meconema thalassinum; assembly: GCA_946902985.2. Classification (NCBI taxonomy): domain Eukaryota; kingdom Metazoa; phylum Arthropoda; class Insecta; order Orthoptera; family Tettigoniidae; genus Meconema; species Meconema thalassinum. Next base: position 446,243,017 of record OX336389.2, read on the forward strand.
CGCGATTATTCCAAAATTAGGAAAAATCCAAAAACTATGCACATTCTTTGCCTAATTGATACAAGAAGAACACTAACTAATGGTACAACACAAATGAATAACAACAAGGAATACCCTTCTATTGTTGCGCAAATGCTGCACACATTTCTCGCGGTTTGCGGTAAATGGTCGTAAGTGTAGGGCAGAAAAAGTTAGGTCGGCAACTGCTATGACGGGACGTCACGACTCACGTTGCTGTGCCAAGTTAACGATGTGGTTTCCAATTATCATGTCGGTAACTGACCGTCGTCTCAAATTAGGGAATAACTAACAATCTGTATCTAACGTGGTCGAAGACAGCAAGCTCTAAATATTGGTAAAGAAAATAAATCCAAGTTTAGCATATGTTTAATGATCAGCCTAATAATTTATTTAATTCATGTTTATATTTCAAAAATCCTGTCAAATAATTACTATTTTTATTATTAATTTCATTTTTATTCCTATGAGTGTATCCGTAAAGTTTAGTGACCAGGAATCTCGTCTAGAGTAATTATTAGTGTGGGAAAATAACATCTAATAACATCATCAGTACCATGCGAAATCTCGTTCACTCAAATCATATACACTCTCAAGTGTACCACAATAGCACTGGCTCGTCAGCCTGTAGCCTCAGTCAACAGAACAAACTCGTTCAATGTCGCTGGTTAAGTATCCAAGAAAAACACAGATCAAAAACACGGGCAATACGTCATATCCATGTAGTATCCAATACTGGACAATATAATACCATGGTCGGCTAAATTATACAAAAGTCCCAATTCGTGGACTCAAAATTAAAATAGCTGTGAATCAGCTGTTCACTCGTGACATAAATCCAGATACAATTACTCCTTGTTGAATGCTTTCATAACTTATATAGCGTCTAATACACTATGAATATGCTTTACTTTAATTACGGGTGAAAATGAGCTTTTATTCCAGACTCCTCTCGAACCGGCGATAATTCGCTAACTTCCACATTCTTTCAGATTATATCATAGTCAGTCGTCTATTGGGTCAACTCAAAAAAATGCAAACGAAATAGTCCTACACTCATATAGCAGCTGTGTTTATAAAAACCAGTTCTCAGCTGGCTCAATCCAACCTAGTGTCGGTCACTGCCTTCCAAATTGTATGCAAGCAACTGCGATATAACTAGCAGTGCAATAAACAAAACAAACTTACATTCCAGCTGGCGCCTGCATTGGCCTTGCCAAGCATTGCCGATCAATAATATTATTCTTATAATGTCACAGCTTCCTAAGGCTTTACAATCATACTACGTAACTTGGCCAGCTTCTGAGTTTTCCGTAAGATTGTTACAAAATTATATACATTAAAACAAGGCTTTCCTCCAACTTGTGTGAACTGATAAGATGTAATGACCTAATTATACCTTAACTAAAATTAAACAAACTTGCCTGCCTCAAGAATGTGCTAGTAAGACCTTCTTTACTACTCAACCCAGGTGTCCAACCGTACAGAAAAATTATGATACAATGTTGTCTCACGTACATGCTCTCATAATGCGTTCACATTCGAGCCTCGCCTGGGGTTAATGCGGCGGGCTGTGTGGCTTTCCTCCAAGCCACCTCTTTGAGGATTGCGGGCATCTATTATCCTCCACTCTCCCACGTCATATTGAATTAATCCATGTTAACTCTCTGTACAAATGGATTATACAGAACCAAGTGGACTAGAGTTCGATTTGGCATCGCCGTCATCTTGTAGAATACACGTATCACAGAATTTACTTAGTTTCGTGAAGATAATAAATTTTGCTAGCACTGGCTTTACGCAGGCGCGGTTATATATATATATATAAAATGGCCATATAATACCGCCACAGAGGTTAAGAATATCACTGAGTGATATTACCACACTAAAAACTGATTATAATTATACATTAAAGGCTCCACGTGATCTATCACAATCACGACCATCAGTTTTCCAAATCCATTCGGATTTTCACTGTTCCAGGTCATTAATCCAAAATGTCACGTAATAAGCGATATTAACAGGTAGATGCTTATACACTTTACTAATTTTTCCACTGTTCACGTGCGGCCATGTGGTCGCAAAATGTCCATGGTTCCGTCACGAAGCGTGACCCAATAATCTTTGTAAATAACGCAGGATAACACACTTAGTAGCGATCAATCCATATTCTCTGTAGGACAGTTGACAATTATACACACTTGCAGTAACTTACTGCTTAACTGCATCCACAATTTCAATAACCACGTTTTCGATGTCGCACAATATATAATCCACGTCTCCTCAACACGAGACTTGACATAGGTGTGTCTGGGTAGATGACGGAAGTTCAAGTCAACACGACTTAAGTCAGGAGCGTAACTAATTATCTTCTTTTGCATATCTGCGAGGTTATACCTTGGGTTTATAACATGGAAAAACTCCAGAAATACATAAAATAATTCCAAATAATACCAAAAATCTTCTTACATGTCCCAAATTTACGACTCCATAAAATAAATTGCCGGCCAAATCGAATCAAATCAAAGTGCTTCCAAAGAGGTAACATAACTTCCACGTGAGTTCGGCGCTGTCCTGGCGCGGTATACCAACCATCGATTCACTAATCGAAGATGCGCTATCGGGCTCAGTAGTAAGGAATTGAGGGGAAGGGAGGGTGAGTTTGAGTCGAGTTACGCAATTTAGAGAATCTCTCGAATGCCTTACAATGGGATCGAGCGAAATCACTTAAGTAATTGAATATTGAATCAAGCAAGTTATCACGCTCGCTGGCTGCAAGCATTCTGGAATTGACTTTATTTAAACGAGAACTTAATGTAGGTCGTAGGTAGTAACGAAATGTATTTATTCCGCTCAAGTCGGCCGGCAAAGAATCTGACTACAATGATTTAGTGTCTATATATCTACCCAGTCATCGCTGAATGGATCTCTTGCCCGTTCATCACCATCGACGTCTGCCACTACATATGCCCAAACACACACAGAGGCTGGGGACAGAGAGATGAAAGATGAAGATATAGGATGAACGCTCTGAAAGAATTCCACAGAGTCATTGGCCGACATGTTCGCGATGAACATGCTTTCCGTAGTCTTTTGTTATCATAAGGGCTTCAAGTACTTCATGGCAGTATTAGAACTTAAGTAAGAGCTTCCAGCCCGACAAATGGTTCAGAAAAGGATAGAAAAAGACGTGATGATCTGCGGCAAAAATGGAGCAGCAAAGCAGATGTGCTCCTCGGTAGCACTGGCCTCCGATGCGTGGACTTCACTATCCTAAGAGAGCTACCTCATGCTCACGGCGCACTTCTTAAATGACGATTGAGAAGATCACCATTTAACTTTACAACGGGCTCGATGGATTTGAGCCACGTAGGGGAGGGTCTAACAAATACCATTTATGACGCTGTTGCAAGTTGTGATTTACAGGATGAAATATACGGAGCATTGCATGACGACGCCAGCAACATGAGGAGTTCCGCATGTTGTCTAGATGATGAACACATCAAGGGGGATTTGGCATGTGCAGCGCACACTCTTTAATTATGTATAAATAGCAGGCTTGAATTGTATCAGTCTACCATGTCAAACACCCATAAAAAAAAGCAGAAAAGCGTTACTGTTGAAACAAACTCAAATTAATCTTCCTGATTGAGCGTCTCATTCACAGCTGTCCTACACGATGGAAGTCAACTTACTATATGCTATCTCGGCTAATAGATCACTGGACGGCGATTGCAGCCGTTCCCACCAGTCAGAGTTTCTCAGCCCAAGGACCGGTTACGGCTGCAGTTAAATGAGGAATACTGGTGTGTGGTCGAAACACTTCTAGAATGTTAGCCGTTGGAAATGGTGACAATTGTGTTGTGTTCGGAAACGGAAGCAACTCCGTCCACAGTGCGCCCAGTAATGGACAGTCTGGTAAGAAATAATCTTGCGCCACCAGCCGACGCTATAAGCACAAACCATGACAATGTGCTTAAATATTTCAAAGAAATTGCGTCAGTCAACATCGTCAAACGATTCGAACTTTAAAGAAACACGACGGATCCTGTAACACCCTCCCAATTAGCCAGTCTTCTTGATCCTCGGCACATAACGCAACATTTGGAAAGCTCCAAAGAAGTCGAAATTAAAATTCAAGAATACTTGTGGGAAGAGATGATACGCGTGGAGCTACCAGATGGTCAAAGTCAAATCACCGATCATCGCATCGCAATTCAAGATCCCATCACCTTCTTGTTCCAGCCACAGAACACTGCAAATGACGAGTTGGACGCCCATCTTGGGAATTCACCTGTTAACTTGCACACTCATCCTTTCCACTGGTCGAAAATTAATCAAACAATATATCCCCGCGACCACTTGCAACGCGGATGGAATGTTATTAAGTGCAGGAAACATTGTAACTGAAAAGCGGAGCTGCCTTACCCCTGAAAATGTTGATTTGCTACGATTTGTTCACCAAAACAGGCATTTAATTACAATATATATTTTAAATAATGCTCATTCTTTGTCAACACGAGGCTAAACTAGGTAAAACAAAAATAGTTCCAGCCCTAAATTGTTAACAGTCTTACGACAAAAATTGATCAACATTTCACTATCTTTGTTGAAAACCCTTCGTTTTCCTCTTTCGAAGCCCTTCCCGATTTGATTGATGTTTATCCTTCCACTGTCACTGACTTTTATTTGGTTATTGTTTACATAAACAAGGAAGGACACTTAGTTATATTTACGCAAACAGTAACTTTCTTTCTAGATTACATCATTCCGGAAATAAGCGTAACCCAACTTAAGCGATGACCTCTCATTTAAACCATTTTCAAACCTGCTCTTATCTCATTTCTAACAATCAATTAATGGATTCTTTGGTTAGCCGATTAATCGATTATACGCGTATGATTAGTCGATGCACAGTCAGTCAATTCATCGATTAATAATTCTAGATTAATTTTAAATTATTTCAATAATCGATTAATCGAACTTTGACTCATTACCAGTTCTACATGCGATGGGCATACTGGCCCGTCAGGCTGACTACTATGCCTACTACGAGGCATGCCTCTAGCTGAGGCACCGTTCAGAGAAGTGTAAATCTTGGCTGTGGCAGTATATAGTGTGGTGTATGTTAATTTGATTGGTACCTAGTATTACAGAAATACTAATATAAATTCATCGATATATGTATGAGCTGAGTGCGGAATCAAAATGTGTTATTGATAAGCTAATACATTCCTCGTGAAACTTATAGTAATTGGAAATGGTAGCTTGACTCCAAAACTTGAAATACATTGTAAATATTAAAATAAAATCGAGAATACGTAAATATGTCCTTAGCTCCTGAATCAGTGATGGAGAAACTTTAATGGATATGGACCAAAACAAAGAAAAGGTTCACAATGTAACGCTTCGGGCTGGTCAGACCCACGTTACGTGACCAAAAGTAACGTTCTGCGCCCAACTGAAATCAGCACATAAGACGTTAACCACAATAATGAAATACTACGGCTTACCTGTTTTGATAGAAATACTAATATGCTCTTGTGGGTGCCAGATCATCAGATGATCTAGAAGAACCAAAATGTATAATTAGAACTTAATCTATAGCAATCGAGACCCCTTTTTGTCAGTTCGCGGTTATTTATTAATTTATGTATTTATTTATCGTATGGCTTTTAGTGCCGAGAGTGTCAGAGGACATGTTCGGCTCACCTGAGTCTGTAGCTGCTTCCAGCGGACACCCTTATTAGGGTGAGCTACAAGTTTCGTTCAATATCAAGTAGTTCCAACTTTCTCTACCAGATATCAATGATACCTAGTTGTGAACGTTGGAACTTTAATAGAGCGTTCCGACGAAATCTAACCTAACAATTTAGCTTTACAAAAGTTTAATGTGTGAAATGATCTCTTACATGCTATAAATCTATGACATGGGTCCGCTGGCTTTACTTCCCCTCCGAAGGAAGGCATACTGAAGGATTTTTAACGCTCTTAAAAATCCGACGACTTCGGCCGGGTTTGAACCTACTATCTTGGGCACAGCAGTTCAGCATGCTAGCAACTACGCCACCGAAGCCGCGGTGAAGCTATGCAAATAACCAGTTGACCTTCGTGACAGGGAATAAGAATGCCTTATGTCTAAAACAATCTACTGATAAAAGTATAAGATTATTTAGGTAAAATGCAACAGATAAAAGTGACGTTAAGTTATAATATAATAATAAGATAAATAATAATAAAGCTTGAATTTACATTTACGGAGGCAAACTATACAAATTGGAGGTTAAGAATTAAGTAATTTGAATTTACATGAAAAGCTTGAAGTTATATTGCCGAAACGATAATAGCAGAGGTCGTGCGTAGATTTTCATATATGAGCTCACCAGTTGTAGTCTAGGAGATTGCCACGACAGATTGTCATAGCCGCGGGCTTCCATCTTGTTGGCGGTCGACATTTATGGAATGTTGAATTCTTCTTCCACTTCCAGCGTGGCGATGAAGATTTTAATCTTACAGACGAACCGGGACGTGATCATGCCCGCTCTCTACTGATACCAGTGAATGGATCTAATCCAAAATTCACTTTGGAATGTTTAATCCCAAACACAATCATACTACTGTATATCAGTAATATATTTAAAATACTTAAACTGCGTAGACAGGCTTTGGCAGCCGGCACACTACATATCTTCGCCACTAGATGGGGGGCTTCATTCAATTCATCCCTGACCCAGTCGGTCGACTGGAAGCAGGCTGTGGATTTTCATTTTCATTTTCAAACTGTTTGTTTGACCACTGGAATGTTGTAAGACCAGCTATCAGGGCTTTAGTTGAAAATGTTCAGAGTCCGTCTTAAGACAAATAGTCAGACATGGTCTCTCCAAAAGAATGAAAATGAGTCTCTTCTTATGGCTCCAACACCCGAGTATATCTCAGTCCAAAATCCCACTCTTCCCGATTCTCGACAACCAATCCGTTTACCCGTTGTCACAGTAACCCCTTCCATCTTTCTAGAATATTCAAATCTAGCGTTTCAATTCGTTTCTGGATCAAAGCGATGCTACGTCATAATTTCTGAGAATTGTTCACCCGTCGTCCTGGAGTCAGTTAGCGTGCATGACATAGGCTGCGACCTGCTCAAGATCCATTGTAACCAGCCCTAGTATCACCAGGAAAGTTGTTTCAAGATTCTTGGAATAATGGCTAAAATGAGCATCCACCCTGTTGTGCGCCATGCGCTCTCTTCGCTCACCTCTTGTGCAAGTCCATACTCTGCTCGTCCAAACTCATTCCAACGTGAAACCTCCAGTTAATATATTTCTAAAATGTATATAATAAAATGATGCAGTAATAATAACAATAATAAAAGTTTAATAATAATAATAATTTCATAAAATTACTTCATGAATACATATAATAATAATATGGCTGCATAAGCACTTAATTATAAATAGAGATCTAACGAATTAATACATACAGATAAGGGGACGAATTCAGAATATTACAACAAGACGATTTTACAAATTTTCTGAAATGCTAAAACGATACATTTCACATTATCAAGGAATATTTGTCTGTTATTTATTCCCTGTAGGGTAAGGTAGTACATTTTGGATCATTTTTGACAATTCTCTAACCTAACTTACAAAAGCATGTTTGAATTATAGTGCACAGAAGTGTTAACTTTACTATATTGCATCTACCATGATGTATATCAAACTTGAATTTATATAATTGTGAACACCGAAAGCAACTTGTTAAAACAGTATATCAGACCAATTTAGTACCTTAGGTGGTACAATCTGGATCATTAAAATGGTGCAATTTGAATCAAAGTTATCTGACACCTACAAAGCGTTTTTCACCTTTGCACAAATACGTACGTCGTAAAACCAATCTGAATTGTTCAACTCTACCCTATGTAGAGTGTGAGATGAGTGGAAATGCGACAGATTCTAACAGCTCTTAATAGTCTGGTTGCAACTGGGACAAGCTTCCGCTCAAGAGTGAAGCTACATGTCTGTCAGATAGTATATTTCTGATACAATTTCTTCGAAGTTTCTATGAAGAATTATTGACACACATATATGAAGATCCCAGCATGACGATGGCCGTTTAGGCATGATAAATCAAATTTTGTAAACTTGATTTCTGTAAGAACTTGCAGAATTCAAGTTTGGGGAATCCCAATCAAATATTAATGCATCATTCATGAATGATTTACGAATTAAATAACCCCCTGTCAATTGGTCACTATTCTATACAAGAGAAGGAAAAACAATCGATTTATATTTTTTCCTTTTTTTTTTCAAATAAGTCTCTCAATCAACTGTTATTCAAACTTCATGGACGATATTCGAATTAATTAATCCCTGGCCATTGGCCACTTATTCTAAATCTAGAAATCTGTCGTGGGCCGCGTCTGGCCCAGGATCACACTTTATGCATCACTGCTCTAAAAGAAGCAACAAAAACATATTGCCGTCGAAATGATCGTTGGAATACACGTGTAGTTACTCGTACTTCTTAGAGGTGATGTTTCTAAATGTGTCCAGAAATTCCGTTCATTCTAGGTCATTTCGAGAGAGTGGCCAGGATTATGCACTCCTTTCCACGTTGGAATGTCACACAACATGAGTTATGGGTTGTGGTTTCTGAACTTAGATGATGCGCACTTACATCGATGTTCGGTGGTGGGTTGGCTCAGGAATGCGCCAGCTTGCTGTGTTTACAGATTAAATCACCTCAACGTAATCACACGATGTCTTGAAGAATGTGCGCGAGTAATATCTATTTTGCGAGCTTCCTGCGTGCTCACGTAGGCATTCTAAACAATGTAGCACTAAATATACTTAACTGGTACTCTTAATTCTGGTTTGATTTTAAAATAGTATCAGGCCTTTGCATCATAATAAACATATTCCAGGTATCTTTAGCCACAGCTATTTTCTGACCAGAATGGGCAGCCATAAAATGGATGGTAGGGAGCATATATATTTTTAAATTACTGAGTTCAAACTCCTGTCTGGTAGTTTACATAGTGTGATGAATAGTTTACTTTGCGTGACGTCACAAGGCAGGAAGCCCAAAGAAAAGGGATAGGAATGTGGCCCATGGGGAGGGGGCAGAATCTTCAAATGAGCTACGTGCTTGCAGTCAGGTATGAATAGAGCTCGAAATATTTGCCAAATAAAGAAATGAAACAGAATTGCAATACTTGTTAGAACTTAAGAGACCATTCTCGACTCCATTTTTACAAACGATGTTCGGTACGGTGACCAATAAACTCATGATCCGTGATAATAATAATAATAATAATAATAATAATAATAATAATAATAAAATAATAATAATAATAATAATAGTAATAATAATAATTGAACAAGACTTTGAGAGAAACCACTCTAGAAACTTTTACACGAATTTTAGAGAAGAAATCCAAAATTATCAACCTCCTAGTCTTTGCTTCAAAGCTGTACATGGGTCTCCAGAAACAAATAGGCTACCGTAACAAAAATAACTGTAGACTACTTGCAGGCTACTTTCATAACCTACTAAACAGTGAAAGTCCCAAATATCAACTTATCCTTGTAATACCCGCGCCACATCCGGACTCAACACTGCCTGCATAAGAAGAATTCAATCAAATCATCCAAAATTTAAAAGACAACAAAGCACCAGGAGGAGATGAAATAACTGTCGAAATGTCGAAAATAGGTGGTGATAAACTTGCCCACAATATTCAGGAAATCATACAAGACATTTGTCTTACTGAGATAATTCTCGAAGATTGGAAATGCGCAGTCATTCATCCACTTTACAAGAAAGGAGACAAATCTGACATAAACCACTACAGAGGTATTTCTCTGCTACCAGTCAAGTTTAAAATATTATCTAAGGTCCTGATCAACATATCAGAAAATAAAAAAACTGAACACCTAATTGGAGAATATCAGGCTGGATTCAGAAAAGAAATATCTTGTACAGAAAAAATCCTAAATCTAAAAACAATTTTATAACTTCGCAAAACCAAACAAACTGTAATAACCTTCCTTGATTTCAGAAAGGCACATGATTCAATCGACAGGCAGGCACTGGTGAACACACTGGAGGAATTCCAAGCCGAAAGAAAAACAAGAGAACTAATCAAGCAAACGCTAACTTGCACGGCAATGAAAGTTGAATTCCTAGGGGAAATATCTGAACCATTTGAAATTAACACGGAAGTCAGACGAGGAGATGATTTATCCCCATTACTAATCAGTAATTTAATCCTGGAAAGAGTGATTCGGGAATGGAAAAATGAAACTGAAGGGATGAGCTTTGGCAAAAATGTCAAGAAGAAAATCCATCTTACATAACCTTTGCAAATGTCCTTGCTATTTTTCCGAGAATAGACAAGAAGCAATCCATTCCACTGGAAATCTTCATGAAATAGCAGCAAGAACAGGGGTCCAAATTTCTTATGAGAAGATTAAGTATATGGAAGGAACTAAATCAAGATTCAACAACCAACCTTGAATCACCTAATTTGGAAATTCCTCTCAAGTAGATTAATTGAAGTGTATAGGAGAACTTATCCACCCAGCAGGGTTAAAACAAGAAGCGAACAAGCAAATAATTGCAAAATTACAAAATGCATAACTTATAAAAGTACATGGAACAGATATAATAGAAAATCCATAGCCTATCACAATACACACAATTATGGCACTAAAATACTATCGTCAAACTAGAAGCAGTTTACGCATCTGAGACTTTGGTAATTGGGGGCAAATCACAAGTCAAAAACATCGATCAACAAGAGGGAAAACCCCCAGAAAGATCTTAGGAGAAAAATATGGAAACGGGGTTTGGATTAAAAAGAAGCCACATGAAATCCATCAAAGTATTAAAAAACACAGATTCCATCAGAAAAAGGAGATTGAAATTGTATTGTCACATATACAGAATGGATGACAATAGGATAACAAAGAAAATGCGAAACCTAGCAAAATCTCTGATAATCCACAATAAATGGCTCTTAGAAATAACACAAGACCTACAAGAAACAGGTATCAACGAAGTAATCATTCAGAATAGACGAAAATTAAGAACCCAAATAAACAGACACAATTTGCCGCCGAGGAACCTATACGGAAGAATACAGGATGGACAGAAGAACTCAAAGGAGAGCACAGTAAACGGATGACGAGATATTGTGAAGGAAAGAGGAAATATTGTGCTAAATAAATTCCAACACGCTTCTTAATTGGGCTTAAGGAAACAAAACGAGATGTTCAGTACAGAACATATAGGCTACATTCTCCTAAATTTATGGGTATACCTGTCGTTATAACTCTTTGTCCTCATCAAGTACAGTGGTACAGGGTCATCAATTTAAGTCTCGCATCCGATACCGATCATGGCGCGGCAAGCTCTCGCGCTGACACCCGCTCGCTGGCCAGTAAAAAGTGCGCGACTTCTCCCCACTACTTCGCGTCAACATACTGTCATTTAATAGCAATTTCTAGTGAAAATAATTATCTACAAACTTACCTGGTTTTACAAGAAATGTTCAAAGTGTTTTCCGTCAGCTCGCAAGCATGCCTGGCACCTCGTGAACAAGTTTCTAGACACACGGCGAATTTCTTCCTGGGTGACGTTCGTTATAACTTGGCGAATATTTTCTTTTAACTCCTTACTTGTGTGAGGATTGTTTGCATATACCTTTCGTTTCAGCATTCCCCAGAGGTAATAATCACATGGATTTAAATCGGGTGATCTGGCGGGATAATTAACTATACGGTCATTGAAAACTTCCCGTATTACTGACAAGGAGTGAAAACATACCTTCGCATAACAAAGCACAATGAATACACGTTGTTGTATAGAAATCATCACTTTAAGGCAACACATAAACTGTAAAATTGCCCTCAAACTGCACTGTATGTTAGGTCAAATCAACTAGCTCTTCACAAGCTTGAATACGCCGGAGATACTGACAGCTTATTGCAACATTGCCAATCGCAGCGCACGTGTTCATTGCGGGGAGAACGCCAAGGCCACCTTGACCGGCCTAGCGGCCGCATCTGCCAAGGCCACCTTCACCGGCCTAGCGGCGCGTACATGCGGGAAATAAAATGATGACCTGGTATAATTGAATGTTCTTGCGATGAAAGTTAAGAGTTGTACCCTACATAAGACTCCCCGATTACTAAATTACGTTGTAATCCCGCTTTTGACTCCAGAGGAATTGATTATAGTTTTAAAAAAGTACGTCAAACCGCAATCTTGAAAGTATGGAATCGTTTATCTTGCGCCTTAAGCAGAAAAAGCCTTTTTACTTGTGAGACTGCATAGTTGCTGCGTTTCGTCATTGTAACTGTAATATATAGTGGATTGTCGATATTAATGTCTCGTATATTCAAGATGGCGGCTACGGGCTAGGCAATAAGGACCCCGCTGCCATAGAAGACGGCAGCAGAGGACTAAAAACAATTCGTCTAGTCTGATGAGTTAAAACATTTCGAATATCGCTGTGTGGAACAAGGAGGAGAAGGTTTCTTATGGTCCGTTCGTTCCCAAGTTTCATCAATCAAAACCAATCAGAACTCAAATTTATCTCATAAGCCTATTTCAAAAGATAAAATTAGGCTGAACCGTATTAATAACTTCTCATAATTAATCAAATTTGTTGACCGTGGTAGCCAAGCGTACAAAGGTGCAAAATTATAGGACCGGACTGCTCTGGACTCGAGTTCGAACCCCATTGTTGGCTGTCCATGAAACGATTCTCCGTGGTTTTTCGTTGTCAACTCCAGTCGAAAGTTGGAATGGTACCTTCTAATAGGCCACGGCCACTTCCTTCCAACACTTTACTTAGTTTCATTCATCTTCATTCATATGTTATTAGTTCCTCGTCTGGGGCTTGCATCAGGAAGGATATCCCACGCATAGAAATGCAGTGCATTTCACCCCCCGGCTACGTAGAAACGGGAATAATAAGGGGTAGACATTTAGGCATTGTTTTGAATTTAGAAACTCATTAAAAGTCCATTAATAAAACTATTTTTCTCTATATATTGCTTCTCAATAACGCATCTTCATCCAGGTAGACTGTAAGAATCTCTTCCTGAGGGACAGGGTGGTTGCGTATCGTAATCGAATGTTCATCCTGGCAACTATTCCCTGCATACACAGGACTTAGGCAGCCAATTCAAAACGAGCGTTATGTGGGTTGTCTAGATATCCCCTGCGATTCAGTCCACGAGATTTGCATTCTCTCAATGGTTAGGCAAAATTACTTTTTTTGTTGCTTTGATTCATGAAGGTGTGATTTACGTATTATTTCGATATATTCTAGTTTGGCCATTTTCTTTACTCTTTTCTTAATTTTAGCTACTATTGACATTTCTAGTAATGATGTAAAAGTAGAATCATGAGATCAATCAGGGCTATTTGTATGTCCGTCTGTCTGTGTCCCCGTCTTTTGAACTCCAGTGCAAAATTCAACAAAATTGATATGCATCAAATCCTCTAGGGGACATTTGGCGTTTTATATTCTCCCGTGAGCCATTGCAGCCAATTGCAAATAAGACGCCATTTTGAAATGTTACAATAAACTCCATAGCTCCGGAACCATTAACTATTATGATAATACATTTAATACATTGATTCAACACGCAAAGGAAAATAGTTTTGCAAAATTGAATCTAGGCTACATCATTTACAATATCACGTGCATCCGAAATCTTGAATATGTGAAATATCCTTCAATAATTCACCATCTACATTTTGGCAATTTTGGACCTTGGCAAGAAGGTAGTTACGTGCAAGAGCGTGACTCTGCTGAATGCACAAGTCCATTGATTGTACAGGATGATATTGATGCACACTGTCGGAAAATGAAATCCCAACACCAAGAAGGGGTTGTGCTAGATAAGCGAAGTTCGGGAGGCATGTTTTCACATCGGAAGGATAACGCCTATTGAAATTTGCGCGCTAATGGACGAAGAGTGGCTCTAGTAGCGCCATTATGACCTAGCAAAGCATGCTGGCCTTAAATACGCGCAGTACACTTCGAGAGTGTTAGCCATCGTCTGGTGTTGACGTGAGGTGGTAGGTGTGAGTCAATAGTGTATTTGAGGAGACAAATAAGGCAGTATCATTAACTTCTTGAGTTGGAGCGGGGCTCCGGAAAGGTGGATGTTCTTCTCGCGGTATTGTAGAAAGACTTGACAGTCATGGTCACGGGAAGTCACTGTCTCAAGAAGAGAGGAGTCTGGCCGCACACAGGCCACTACGGAGAGGGAAGACCGCCGCATTCGCCACATGGCTGTGGTGGATCTACTGCATCTGCAGCATTTAGAGCATCACTTGGCACCAGAGTGACACAGTGAAATGTAACAAATTGATTAATTGAGGGACAGCTCCGAGCTAGACTTCCTGTAGCATTCATGCTACTAACTCCGAATTACTGCCACCTGCGACTTCAGTCGTGTTAAGCTAGAGCTCATTGGAGGGCGGAGTGGAGATTTGCTGTGTTCTCACCTGAGAGTGTTTCTGTCTCGGTGCCAGTAACAGCCGTATGTTAGCAAGTAAGACAGGTGTTCGCTTGGAACCAAGCTGTCCACGGCATCGATACACTGGCTCTACACAAGGAGTAATGGTCTGGGGGAGCGATTCCCTAAGACAGCAGGAGCGATTTCGTTGTTATCTCAAGAACTTTGACAGCAAAGTTGTTCGTCAGACTGGTGCTTAGACCGTTTTTGCTTCTATTCATTCACAGTATTCAAGGGGATGTTTTCCAACAGGAAAATGCTCGTCCTCATACAGCTTCTGTGATCCAGCGTACTCTACAGTGTCGACCAGTTACCTTGGCCTGCGACACCACAGACCTTTCGTACATTGAACACGTATGGGACATTATGGGACGATATATCCAGCGTCATCCAATACCAGCATCAACCGTTGCTGATTTGACTGGCCAAGTGCAACACGCCTGGAACACCATCCCACAAAATGGCATACGGAACCCGTACGACACAGTGATTGCTCGTTTGCATGCTTGCGTTCAAGAAAGTGGTGTCTACAGTGGTTAATAATGTACCTACCACCATGTCACGTATTTTCTAGCGCATGTTTGATCCTATGACATGCAAACTTCAATCAAATAAATACAGTATGTTACCTAGAAAATTGGTTAGTCTAAATTGTATTCCTATAAACTAATGTCATTCTGGTGTTTGTTTTGTGGTCAACAAGTTTTTGTATATCACATATTTTATTATATTTTACAGTCTTATATCACCACACAATATTTCAGATGGATTGCTTTAATGGTCTGGGAGATATTGAGTGCCGGTGAAATTATTCAAGCAGCCACCATGCTGAACTGGCGACTCTGATTGAAATTTGAAAGGCACGTTCGGAGTCTGACAAGGTAGTTTTATGGCTTTACCAAGTTTCCTTAAAATCGCTCCATTAGAGACACATATTGAACCCTTAATATGAAAGTCATTATATTAATGTTCATAAATTCTGTTCTGCGTGGAGAAGAGAGGTTGAATATAGGAAGTTACGCCTGCTGAATATTGAAATAAATATTTACCTGTTGACAATGAGGGGTGCCTGACTTCCTGCGCGAACAAGAGGACAGAATAAAATTTGGAATGTGGCGAAGACACAAGGACTGGCAGAATACCTTTAGCCCGAAATCAACAAACTAGGCTTGGCGCGCGAGGGATGTGATTCACCCTGGAAAAATTTGATTTGTGCAGAAGATAAATGACAGAGAAAGCAGTGGAAATCAAGAGAAGGAGATACGTTTCGTTGACGCCCACAAGGGAGTGGCTTGCAAAATACCGTGATATTTGAAATCACATTGACGAATGAGGAGAAAGGATGCCGGTGATTTCGCGCTCTTATGAAGACAAGCCATCAGCAGATATTATGGAGGGAACTCGATACTGATTAATCCTACGATCAGAGTGATTTGCGCATGCCAAAAACGTACGCTTCACATTGAGCCGAGTTCTTTGATATAAATTGTTTGTCTGTGCGATCATTGCTTAATTAAATAGATATTTTATCCAGTCCCCACTCCTACATTTTGGGTAAAACTGTATAAATACCGAGTGAGGTGTTCAATCAGGGCGCATTCTGAACTATTCTGTATGCTGAAGACGTTACCATGTCTGTCGCTACGCGAGGCTGAGGACTTAGTACAATTTCTATTTTGCCTGAGAGCAGGAAAACTTATAAATTCTGGAAGTAAAACTTTGCTGTTGGAGATGACTATTACTACATCTCTAGTTAATAATTGAAGTGTTTTGCGTGTGAACATATGTAGTATAGCACACTGCTATAATTTTTGGCAAGTCATCGATCAGTATTGTTCCACTGGACTGTAGATGGATTTAGCAATCTACCGGAGCAATCTAGAAAGGGTTAACAGTGTTAGAAAATATTTTGAATCTAACTTACATTTTTGAAGCAGAAAGTCAACAATGAAGCCCATGGTATCCGCTGACGAAGGAAGGATGTCTCGAAGTTCAACAAGCACAAAGATGATGGCCGCGTGCTAATTGCAATGCTGGGGTCATGCCCGGGAACTTCAATTTATTGAAGGAGGCGGCCGAGGATGAATACCAAATGAATTAATTTTCATTATGTAGCTAGCTTTGGTATTCGGGAATTCTTGTGTATATTTTTGTGTTTGTGGTATTTTTCTTGTAGTTAGTTGTGTTGTTTTGTTCTAACCGACTACTTATTTAGTGTTTGGAGCTCATCGTGGTTATTCATTTTTTTTATTTGTGTAAGTTTTGTGCGGGACAGTATATTAAATTTTACTAACGAGTAAAAAGAGTGTGTATTTTTGACAAAATACAACACAGGAATGAACTATGTAACTGTCGATAAATGGAGCATTTTATAGATAACGTAACTGCAGTGTTGGGGGGAAAAGTGGAATTTGTTTAGAGAACTTCGAGTTACACAGGCTATAATCTATGCGATATTGCATATTTCTTAGCAAGAGGCCATAAGCTTCTTTGGTAATCATTGTAACGTAATTTGAGCACATTGTTGAATTATTGTATATTTGGAACACATAATTTGTGAGGTATTTCTGTGATCTGGAGCAATTTGGTGGAGTACAAGTGTCAAACCAAGGTATGGGGTCTCATGGATGTTTATTCTGGGCGGGGTGTGACATTGGTTCATTTACCTGTCGGCTGCAATGCGACGAACAGTACTCTCAAGGGAGAGGAGGCTGTCATTATTCTTCGGTCCGGAATTGCAAGGTGCAATTTCTGGGGACAAATCTGCGATACGATGATATGAATTTTTATTTCAGGATGTTTTATGATGTTTCTGAGGTTCTCAAAAGTTAAGGAGCTTTGAGACAATTTGGTAAGACCTGCCTGGTTTGTGGCACGGATGATGAGGGCTGTTCGATGTCCACTTGCTAGCTCAGATCCCAGATAAGAATAGTCAGGCAATTAGTGGCAGAGAAGTGTGCTCATAAGATAAGAATCAGCTTTGGAGCCTGTATAATTGGAAATGAATTAGATTATTAAATTTTGGGAGTTCTACATGTCAGATATGCAGTTCAGGAATATGTTGATATTTGTGTTTTCATTTTTATGTTTTTACTGTCTCAAAATAATTGTAGATATTTTTGATGCATATTTTTGCGTGCTAATTGTAACTTTATAAGTGTTCGGTAAAACAATCGGTTTGCCCAGGTGTTGGTTGCGAGTGGCCACGATTAAGTGTTCATTATTTGTGTCTAAAAGACCTAAGATGTTAGGCAGCTTGTTGTTGTGCTTTCACACTTGAGTAAGACTTCATGCGGAAGTGACCTTGTTTTATAGTTAAATGGTAGTGTAGTCGGTTGGTAATTCATTTCTTGTTAGCCATTGTAAATGTGGTTCCCGGTGCCAAAGTTTGGTGAAAGCGATTATGGATACGCATCTTGCGACTTGGATCAATGGAAGCGTATCTCATGACAGTGTACTCGTTGTAGGCTAAGTCTTGTCATATCGTCATGCGCATATACACAACAATTAGGAACTTACCGACGATATCCGTGAATATTTTGTTGGTTTAACATAATTTTTTTGAAGCTGTAATTTTATTCATGTATATTTGTTTTGATATTTGTTCCTTGGTTCATAAAAGGGTGTCATAAGGGAGATTTTTGTCATTTTATGTCGATTTTATCCGTTTATTAAAGTTATTTTCTGTTAATCCTGGGTCATTTTTCCTTGCTAGTTTTATTCTTACCTATGTTACCTTGATGTTTATGGAAGCAAAAGTACAAAATACCCAACCTCACGACGATGAACTGTACACCCCCGAAATTAGTCTCGTGTACGCTTCTTTCACACACGTAAACGGCGATCACATAATCCTATATTTCATAAGATGTAAACACGCTACAAACCAAGAAGGCTTTTCTACCCGATGTAGACCTAACGTTTCTTTCTCGTGGCTCCTGATCGCGAGATAAACTGTCACGTAAAGCTCCAAGATGGCGTCACAGTGAAAGTGTAGTGAAATAGCAGCTAGTGTAAATATTTGATAAAAGTGGTAAAATATTATAACAGAGGCTTAAAATCTATAAAGTTACTTTCCTTAGATCAAGTGTAATACGGAATATTGATAGTATTTAGAAATTCTTGTTGATAATTTAATAAACTTAAACTAAGTTGTGGGAACGTGTATCCAAAGATTCGGTGATTTCTTCAATCACTGTTTGAACCAAGTAGAGCAGTGGTGCTTTTACGAGACTTCACCCGATTGGAAGATATACGTATTTCACATTCTTCTTTATTGGTAGGTAATTAGATTAATTCTATTAGGTAGTAATAATTAAATTAAATTTAGTGTAATTTGGTGTAAACATCTAGGCTAACTTAGATCTCTAGTATGACGACAGTAAACAGTGTTAGTGTCTCGTCAGGTTGTGTAACCGTAACGGATTTATGCTCGTCGTGCAAAATAAAAGTAAAAAATGCAAATAAAATCATCACAAGATCTCAGGTAAAATTGAATGAGGAGAAAAGTGAAACCGATTGTCGTAATGTAGGCCTACCGCTACCGTCATGCGAATGTCATAACCTGAGAAACTAACTGTCCTCAAAATACGAAATTATAAAGCTGCTAAAGGAAGATATTGCTAAGTTAATGGAAGAGTTGAATAAATTAAAAGGAAACAGAGAGGAAAGCAAGGAAACTTGGTCGACAGTGATTGCTGGTAAGGTAAGATTGAATAAGCCTAGGCCTATAAATGGAGTACATGTAACTGAAATTCCCGTCTCAAATTCATTTGGAGTGCTTGTCGAAGAAAATGATGACTTTCCTCAAGAAGAAAAGAAGAAAGTGATAAAGAGAAAATCCAGGAAGATGCGGATATTTGCGGATAGCCACGGGCGAGATGTAGCAGCAAGCGTATTGGAGAGAAGCCGAGAAATGGAGGTCACTTCGACAGTGAAGCCAGGAGCTCAAATTGCAGAAGTCACGAACGGGATGATAGGAGAGTGTGCGTCCCTTACTTCAAAGGACTACGCAGTGATCATCGCTGGAGCAAACGACGTCTATAGAAATGAGAGTAAAAAGGTAATCAAAGATTTAAAGGGTACATTGCCATCCATGCAAAAAAAAATGTCATTATTGTAAACATTCCGCAGAGATACGATTTAATTCCCAAATCATGTGTAAATGTAGAAATAGAGGCTACAAATGGAAAAATTCATAAAATTTGTAAGAGTTTTCCAAATGTCCAAATTGTAGATGTAAGTAAATTAGACAGGAAGTTCCACACTCGGCATGGCCTACACTTAAATAGATTAGGAAAAGAGTATCTTAGTGATGAAATCTGCAAAATTGTAAATTCAAATGGTAAGAATAATTCAACAGTAATATCATTAGAGTGGAAGCAGGGAAACTGGTAGAAGAAGCCAAACATGAGGTTTGGCATTCACATCTTTTGAAGTCAAATTTAACGGAGTGCAACAATGGTATTTCGGATTTGTCTAGCAACAATAATACTAAATATTATGATAATAATAATGTAAATAAATCACCAACACAAGCTTGCAAAAGTAACAAATTTAAAATTTAACACCAGAATGTCCAGTCTCTTTATAATAAAATTGATTACATAAATCTAATGCTTAAAAATGAACTTAAAGACATCTCAGCACTATGTATTTCAGAACATTGCCTGAAAGAGGAACAACTTGAATTAATTCAATTCCCAGGGTTTATACAAGCTAGTAAATACTCTAGATCTAATATTAGCCATGGTGGTACTTGCATCTTCTTAAGAAATAATTTAGATCATGAACAGATAACAGCTTATGATTATCTAATTATGGAACAGGATTTTGAATTCTCTGCCGTAAAAATTCAGCAGTTTAAGTTAATAATTGTATGCGTATACCGTTCTCCGTCAGGAAAGTTTCCTCTATTTATAGATAAATTATAATTGTTACTCAATAACATGAGCAAAGTAAATTTCGATATAATAATTTGTGGGGATATAAATGTGGATTTCTTAAAACTTGATAGAAATTGTGAATTATTAACACAGTTACTAATTTCCTATGGACTGAAACCTACAGTAAATACACCAACAAGAATAACAAAGTTCAGTAAAACCACTCCTGATCAAATTTTTATAAATACAGATAAATATCACCATTCAATAGAAGTCTATTGTCCGGGTTTTAGTGACCACCATGGACAAATACTGAGTTTTGAAGTATCCGAAGTAATCAATAATAATGATAATGGAGTAAAATCAAAGTGCAGGTCATTCACTGAATCAAATGTTACATATTTCAATGACTTATTAAATAAGGAAACATGGTCAGAAATTTATGAACTAGAAAATGTAAATGATAAATTTAATGCATTTAACAGTACCCTGAAACACTATTTTGAAATAGCATTCCCCTTTAAACGAAGAACTGTTCAAAATAACAAAACTAGCAATTGGATAACAACAGGGATTATAAATTCATGTCAAAGAAAGAAATTTCTACACAAATTATATAAACAATACCACACAACACCTGAATTCAATTTATACTACAAAAAATACACTAGCATATTAAATAAGGTAATAAGACTAGCAAAGAAAATGCATAATGATAATTTTATTTCCCAATCATCTAATAAAAACAGGGCTATGTGGTCCGTGATAAAGAAAGAAACTGGAAAATCTGCTAAAATACAAAGGAACATTACACTGACCAGAAATAATAAAGTGATTAATAATCCAGAGGAAATAGCAAACACTTTTAATGACTATTTTCTGGAAATTCCACAAAAATTAATAAATAAATCACAGGTAAATACACTAAATTCTAATAATAAAATAAATATATGCAGTGATTCTTTATTTATAAATCATGTCACAAGTGAAGAGGTAAGAATAGTTATAAAAGAGCTAAAAATAAATTCTGTGCTGGCATTGATGGCATCCCTGGTGCAATTTTAAAGAAATGTGCAGAAATTATAATAAATCCACTTACGCACTTAATAAACAGTTCAATTCTCTCAGGAACTTACCCGGATATTTTGAAGTTATCAAAAGTAATTCCAGTGCACAAAAACGGTTCAAAAGATGAATTAGATAACTATCGTCCTATTACCTTACCAACTGGTATTGCAAAAATTTTGGAAAAAATTATGTATAAGAGACTGATAAGTTTCATAGAAAAAATTAAAATATTATCAAACTCACAACATGGATTTAGAACGGAAAAATCTACACAGACAGCAATTTACGAATGTAGTAATAGTATACTGAAATTAATTGACAATAAGGAACATGTAACTGGCCTATTCTTGGATTTATCGAAAGCATTTGATGTTGTTGACCATAAAATCCTCCTTACCAAACTAAATCAATAAGGTGTTAGAGGTCTAGCTAATAAATGGATAGAGTCTTACTTAACAAGGCGTAAACAAATAGTAAGCTTGAGACACAAGGATGATGGAACCAAATTACTTAATGAAACTTTGTCCAATGAGGGAATTATTGAATTTGGAGTACCCCAGGGATCGGTTTTGGGCCCACTACTCTTTCTTCTATATATCAATGATATAACACAGAACGTTCATTCACATAAGGAAATTTTGTTTGCGGACGATACAACACTCGTAATAAAAGGTGAAACTAAACAGGTCATACAGCAGTCTGCTGACTCCGTTACAGGAGAGTTAACCAAATGGTCACAAGATAATCGCCTAATAATAAACTATAAAAAGACAGTATGTCTAAATTTCCACACTATACAGAATAGGAATCCTGCGATGCCCAATATAACATTAAATGGTCATCAAATAAAAAATAAATCAGAAACAAAGTTTTTAGGACTATGGATACAACAAGACTTGAAATGGAATAAACATATACAATATCTGAATACTAAACTGAACTGGATGTGCTTTGCGTTACGTATTTTGAAAACCTGCACTAGCATGCACACATTAAGAAATACTTATTTTGCTTATTTCCATTCTTACTTAAGATATGGGATCATATTTTGGGGTATGTCGCCAGATGTACTAAGCACGTTTAGGATACAAAAGAGGGCGATTAGAATTATGGCAAACGTAAACTCTAGAGAATCATGTAGACCTCTGTTTAAAGATTTAAACATTCTCCCACTGCCCTGCATATATATCTTTGAAAGTATTATGTTTTTTAAAAAGAATTTAATGAATAAAGATGTTTTCTTAAAACAAACAATGATGTTCATAGGCATAACACAAGACAAAATCAAAACATTCATATTTCACACACACACACACACACAAGCATATATCAAAAAGGAACTTTTCACACTGGAGTTAAATTATGCAATAAACTACCCCAGTATATAAAACTGGCCCCAAAAATAAAAACCTTTGATAGAATGTTGAAAGCCTATCTGCAGTGCCATTGTTTTTACTCAGTAGTTGAATATTTTAGCGTATAGGAGTGATGGAATCTATAACTATATTTTACTTTTTTAATTTAATTTTAATACCTAGCTGTATGTTGTTGTATTTATAGAATTAAGTTTTCATATTATGATAATAGAGTGAGGTGTTAATAGTTGTGCAATAAGATTGTATCTATTAAGATTTGCTATTATAATAAGTTATAAATAGTTATAATCTTAGTAATATATACCTGTTAGTTCTTTTATTTTATGCATGTAAATTCTAACGTGTCCTATATCAAAAATGTATTGAATGCATGTATTTGATCAAATGGAATTAATAAAAATCTATCTACCTATCTATCTATCTACGAGTTTTGCTTAACGTTTCTCACTTAGTCATGTTGGGTGAAATTAAATTTGTACACCAAGCATTACTTTCCACACCATGTCCTTAAATTAATTTGTACTTATACGGCTTCGTGGCTAAGTACATAGATTGCTTCCCTTTGGTCCAAAGGATCCCGGCTCGTGGGTTTAAATTTCTTAGTGTCATTTCTCCCGCTTCGGGGACTGATGTGCCCGTTTCCCGGATGTCACGTCGGCCCTGCAATCACAACGTGATGTTCAAGAAACTATAGAGTGAGTTAACAAATAAGTTAGGAGTCCCTGAAATATATATCCGGAAATATCTAATCAAAAATCAAACCAACGCTAGGGCTGGCAAGAGATCGAGTATCTCGGGTCCTTTAATGGGATAGGTGAGAAAGGTTTCCTCGTACATATATTTCCAAATAAAATAGGATCGTATTATTCAATCAGGTATGAGCTCAAATATGCAGGAATAATTTAGATTTTCGAAGATAAAATGTTCTCCTTTATTTTAAGAGCAGACGAACATACAATAAATATATAAATCAAACGCTCCTGATATCTAATTTGTGTAATCTTACGTTGGGATCGTGGATCCATAAGTCCTATACTACCAATTGATTGTCCTGACTTATTTTCTTTCTGGGGTTAAATGTAATTGAAATTTCAGGTCAATCGTTCTTTGGGTAAGCTGAATTTGAATTTTAAGAAAATATATCACTGCACTTTTCACTGTTTCCGCTTTTTGATCAATAAAAACATTAAATATGAAACTTCACATATTTCACTTCCCCAGTAACTAATCTAGGTAAAATACACATGAAATTTCACACATATTATTATTATTATTTTTATTATTATTATTATTATTTAAATAAGCGTGAATAGATTATCACTCATAGATCATAACCATAAATATATTTTATGTAGTAAATTGAAGCAAATATATAAAAGTTATATATGACATTATCGTAGAGTAATGTTCAAATGTTATCTCTGCAATTTCATTTCATCTCCATGTCAATGTTCATCAATAATCCTATAATCCTTTTGATTAATTTGTAGCAATATGTCAATCATAACGTCTATTCCATGATTTAATTTCAATGAATTACTATTATTATCCATAAATAATCATTCTTCCTTTCCATAATCATTATTATCATCAGCGTAATTAATTACTTAATTAGCATTGCATTGTTAAATATTAGTTTAATTAGTTTCAGATCTTCAGAGATTCAATTAATCATTCATTAAAGAAATGGTCAGATTTGGCTAAATTCCAATAAATTATTTGTAATGTTTCTCGAAGTTCATATAATCAGCATTCGTCTAACATCATTTATATTTCATCATAAATGATTATCATTTCATTATTATTATTAACAAAAAGCCTCCGTGGCTTAGGAGGCAGCACGCCGGCCTCTCACCGCTGGATCCGTGGTTCAAATCCCGGTCACTCCATGTGAGATCTGTGCTGGACAAAACGGAGGCAGACTGGTTTTTCTCCGGGTACTCCGGTTTTCCCTGTCAACATTTCATTCCAGCAACACTCTCCACTATCATTTCATTTCATCTGTCATTCATTTAATCATTGCCCCAGAGGAGTGCGTCAGGCCTCGGCAGCCGGCACAGTTAATATACTCGCCGCTAGATGGGGGCTTCATTCATTCCATTCCTGACCCGGTCGGAGACTGGAAGCAGGCAGTGGATTTTCATTCATTTATTATTATTAACACGCACATCATAAATTATCATATTAGGACTCTGTTAACATTGACACATCCTTGAATTCTCCTAATCATCAATACCTGTAGTGAAATTCTCTTATCATAAACTTCAATATTTTTTTAATAGGTTGGATTGGCCACCTGACTCATATCCAACTGTTGCCAATATAAGACCACTTTAAATAAAGTGTCTACAACATTGATGTTAAATCGTGTTACAATTATATGTCCTGTTCAAAAATATGTTATTAATACTGCTTTATAATACTCGATAATCTATTAATTTTATCATCTGAATCCTTTTAAATCTATCAATTCAACATTAATAACCAATACATTCACTGTGGGTTAATTGCTCAGTATTTACAATCATAATTTAAAGTTTTAGTCATTGAGTAGATTATGAGCGTGGGAATAACCTAACCCCCAAGGGAAGATGATGAAGAAAAAGAAGTGGGTTTCGGACTGGATGAAAAGGATGGAGAAATAGGAAGAGAGTTTGACATAAGTTATAACTAAGAGTTCTTGCTCAAATGCAACAAGTGGTGAACACCCTATCAATGGATTTACTTTTATTAAAGAGGAAGAGTCAAGGAAGACAGGATCTTGCCTAACCGTTATGTTAGAGAAATGATAAAGCAAAGAACAAATCTTTAATTTATTTAACAATGTAAAAGGAAGTAGTTTTTGTAACAAATATATAACTTTGATTTTTATAAACAATAGGGGTCCCAGACCTCCGAAAACATCTAAAGCTTGCGCCAGGCAATTGATAATTCTTTTGGTTTTAAACCTTTTATATGCTTTAAAATCTTCGTAAGTTTTTGAAATGGCTAAGATGAATAAATGAAAAATTTAAAGATAACTGACATAATTAAAGTTAAACAATAAATCAAGTACAAGGTGTGTACTTTAAGGATTTCTAGATAAGTATCTTAGAAATAATAACTACTTCGAAAGCAACAACAAAAAACAGGAAGAAATGAAATAGAAGTTTCTATAACTTCTTGTATTGATACAGAAATACGCTTAATGATTATACATAGGAGATTATGCAAATAGGGCAGGTCGCTTATTGTGAAACCTGATGAGAACAATTGAAAGAAGTTTCTAGAACTCCTATGTTTAAGTAGTGTACCCGTTCGTCCTGGGGATGCGATGACCCATCTGCTATAACATCGCATTCCTGGAGTTTCGGGACAGAGCGGAGTTAAATGAACCTCTAGTCAAATAAGGAATGTGTCGGAAATTCAGCTGAGTTATCGAAAAAGCAGTGGGTATCACGAGACAAAGTATCTCTAGGGTCGTTACGGGCTTAAGTTTAATAGAAATAATGCAAATATAAATGGGCGCCATCAACTGAACTCCTAGCAAACCACTTCCTTTCCGGATAAGCCTTACTCAAGACAAGGAAAGAAAAGGGAACATCACACCATCATCAGATCACAACTAAGATAAAAACAAATTTATTTTACTTTGATAGTCAGACAGACATTTTAAATATAACTCCTACCTAAGAGTATGGTCGAATGCCAACGTTAAATTGTCATTGTCCAAAAATCGAACCATCTCTTTTCTAATCCAAAATTATTTTCATCCACATAACAAGAAAAATCTCTAAAGTTCTCTTGGGTTCTCAGGATCACTGTAGCACTATGTCTTTCGTCACTGACATTTGTGAAACCTGAGACCTGATTTCTCTTTAATTTAACATCATCAATGTGGATTTAAAAAAATTATTAGTCTGTCTAAACATACACATATTATAATCACATATATTAAATATCAAGTATTTTATGGCTTGCATGGCATAATTTGAATGTTGAACATGTTAGTCAAATGCTCCTAAACATCGAATAATTAATTTACACTATTTACATTGTCATTAACAATCTCTTATCTGTGAATTACAGAAAATTCATGGCTCATTGGTCATCGTTATCGTCATCATCAAAATTAAATATTTCTCACATTAATTCTCACTTCAAAATTCTACATATTCCTGTCAGAATCGTTAATTCATCACCATTACATTATTTAAATCTTCAACTCAAGTTGCAATTCCTTCAAATTATTTCTCAATTAAATTTATTTAATTCCATATAAATTCATTAATCATCAGCTTCTTTAAATAATTATCACCTTCTAATTCAGTTATTCATCATCATTACAATCGTCTATTAATTTATTTCAATCAGTTTAATTTATCCAATCTTTAATTCATCCATCTATTTAATTCATTGATTTATTCCAAAATTTAATTTATCAACTTATTTAAATTTCAATCATCTGGTTATTTAGATTTTATTATTTCATCTAGTCATTCTGATTTTTATTTCATTAGGTCAGATGGTTAATATGCTTAAATCTCAGATTATTATTTCATTAATTATTATTTTCAGAAAATCTTGTATTATCAACTTCATTTATTTGTTTAATTTCCTAACAAATTGTTTAATATGGTTTATAGAACGTTGTCTTACAGTTTTATCACTTCCAAGTTATATCTCGTATTTAATTTCTCATGCCAAAAAATATCATTGTCTCCACGACATCACGTTGGATCTAACTATCCACAACGACATTACATTTCCTCAATACTTCAAATATCACATTTGAATACAACAATTATTCCACAAAACTCCATAAATATTCAGCACATACAGCATGAATCTCAACAATTACGCTAGACTGGGTACGACGACCTCATGTCTGCTTCAAAATACATTAGCAACATTGCTACTATCACTTGGCAACTTCCACAAAATGCCTACCACAAACTCCACTTAACCATGTTGCATGATCTACAAAAAATATATAACTGGCATCAAATTATCAACGCACACAATCTCCAATAACTGTAATTACTCTGATCACATCTAGACAACTTCTTAAACAATTGGAAAAATATATTACCTCAGTAATTTAAGATCTGCTTTCAAATAGCATAAATTCTCTTACAATTTTCATAACTCACATCGCAGAAAAACACCAATGTGCTATAATCTCTCATATCAAAATCTGCAATACTGATCTGCCTTAAAATAAATCTGACCATTAATGATTCATCTTACAAGATTCAATTACTTTAAATCCTTCTCAAAGGTCTCAAACACAATTATAAAACTCATCAAAAGCATCAGCTGTAACAACTGTTAAACTGAAATTACTCTCAAAAGAGTATAGCAACAAAATATTGGATTGGCAAACAAGAATTATTAAATGCAATCCTGCTGACATTTATCGTTACTTTATTTAACAAAATCTCGACTGATATGTGACTAGTAGTTCCTTGTTTGATTCACTTACAATCTCGTGTACACTCGGATGATAAAAATGAGTCCCTCAATGGCGAGTAAGATGTGTAACCACCGTACAGTCGTATAAATACGAAAGACCTCGCCCCGTCGACTTGGATGATATTGCCCTGAACGATGGGTAAGATGCGTAGCCACCATACAATCGTATAAATACGAAAGACCCCATCTCGTAGACTATATGAGTGAATGTACCAGATAGGAATCAACAAGTTTCTAGTTGTCATATAAAAGCGATGTTCATTCACTAAAGTGAATAACTTCTTAATATCTCCAAACAATCCAATGGAAAAAATCCCTACTGATGAATAATACACACTCGCTAGTATGCAATGAACTGACGAAGTAATTTTAGATAATCAATTGCAGATCACGAGTTCGAAATACTCGTTACACAAAAAAAAAACTATTTATGAAAAATATCCTTGCTGGAAAAATGTCTAAAAGACCAAACATCTGCTTAATAAAGCCAACCAATGGTGAGAATTTCGTATAATGATGCCTGCCATATCATATGGTCACTCCATATTCTAGCAAATTCGAAGTATATAAAGTCAAACCATGTCTTAATAATCGTATCACTCCTATTAGAAAAATATACATGTGTGCCCAGTATTCATGAAAATAATCGTATCAGGTAGTTATGACTCTTACAGTACCTTTTCAAAATCAGCTGTAATTAAATTTCCAAGATCGTCGATTTTCCCTACATAATGAATTTCTCGAAAGATCGGCGTGAATATCATTCCATCCATGAAATGACGATTGCCTTCGAAATCCCAAGTGAATCAGCTGGTGGACTCCTCTCGTCAGGAATCGAATCCATCGCTCTGCGGTGCCATCTTGTCTCTATCTGCGTCTACTCTGACATGTTGAACTTCGGATTACCCATAGCGGATATTGTCCAACTCCTCTCGAAAAAGTTCATGGAAACAGCGGACCCCCTACTCCTCTTCTAAGTTACGCCACTGTTCCATTAAATGTTCAGTTTGAGTAATGAAAGACCAATCTCCAACAACTGCTAAGTCTCACTTTCGTAAAAATAAAATTTTACATGAGAGTGTCCAAGTTTACGAAACACCCTGTAGTTGTCTGTATTTGGTAATTCATGAAACTGCATAAGAAATAAATTTCATTAATGCACGATCTAATGTTCATCAGTGCCTATGCTAACGACATTCCGCTTGCTTGAAATTGTTAAAGTAACTTTGAATGCGTTATGGAAAAGCATAGTCATAAAGTTATTCTTCAGAAGAACTGTGTTCAAACTGCGTTGAAATATAGCTTGTAATAAAGTCTCCAACTACTTGCAGTGCTGTTCTAACATATCCCGGCCGTCTGTGATTGCTTCCTCGGCAAGTCCGCCTGGATCAATGACCTGCTTGGCGTTCGCTGCTCGGCGATGCTGAAACTGTCGCCTACACTCTGCCGTGACAGTTTCGGTATGCTACGCGACCTTCACCGTGTGTCTCGCTTGCGCTACAGAGCTCGACCCTACTTGCTCGACTGACAGAGCTCCACTGAATGTGCTGGCACTGTCTTCACTCTTATCTGCCTGGCGCAGACACGTGGTGTAGTCCCCCACCACAGTGCTCTCGCGTCACGATCATAGTCTCGAACCCACATCATCTCGGCTATTCCGTTATAAAATAACTTAAGGGTTATCTGACTTCCTTAAAATTATTTCCACATATAATGCATGTTATATATCCTCTTCTAAGATGTTTAAATACCATATTCCATACATATCTTAATAAAGCTTCACATCTCTATCCATAATTCCATCTTCTTACAGATGTCAGTGCCTCTTTGATCCTAGACCTCCTACGTCATCTTGACATTCTTCTTGACTCGATCGGTGCGCTATCTTTTCCTAACTCTTCCCAAAACCTCAACTACGGCTTAATGTCTGCTGGCGTAGCCGATAGCCTAAACTAGGTATCGGGTACAGTAGGAAACACGAGAAAAATGGGGCAAGTTTCCCTTTCGTGAAACCTAGAGATAACTCACTTTTGAGTAGAAAGAATTGGATTCCCTCATTAGAAGGGAGAAACAATATAATTTAAGACGTGTACTAGACACGAAATTTTACAGACATTAATTCGTTATACATGTGGCAAATAAGGGAGGGCACTTATGTAGAGTGACACCTCATTGAAAAGAGACCTAAAGTGACAATTTTATTATTTTGGTTTGTTAGTAAAGGGTTTGGGAAAGATCAAATTGGATTGTAGAGAAGTGTTCATGGCCGTATTTATTGTACTCGGACGAGCGCGACGCGGATGAAAAGTTGAACAGGCACTGTTTTCACTATAGTCTGTTGATATAGTTGAAGAGTTCACTGTAGTAGCGCAAAACGTTGATAGCAAGGAAAGTTATTGCAATGGTGGAAAATAACTAGTTACACTAGATTAGCGAGAGTCTATTGCTTGAGAAACCTGTAGGTTATAGTTGAATGCACCAGAAAATCCCAACGGAGGAAGAAAAATTAGATATTGATTAGCAGTTCATAAGGAAGATTCCTTAGTTTGAAAAAGTATTCCCATATGTGAGTGGAAAATACATGACAGTATAACTGGTAGATAGAGTGCAGGTTCTGGAAAGTTCCAGAGCAATGATGATTTGTTTAAATTGGGTAGAGAACCCCTCGGTGGAAAACTAGATTATATAGACAGTGGGTATTTTGGAAACATCCCTCGATGTGAGATAGCATCTCAGAAAATCTTTCATATTGAAAGTTAGACTTGTTAGTTTAAGTTTGATCAAGATCTCTAGAAAGCAGTTATGTTCACATAGCAACTTTCACTGTCTATAAAATCCAAATAAAAGCATTGAGCCATTTAAAAGCGATGAGAATGAGGTTAAAACATGAAGTCGGTACTTATCTTTGCTTCATGAAGAAGGCGATGTTGCTGATGACGGTCGGTTCTAAAATTCGAACATGACGTCGAGTTTAAAAGTTTGCCTCTAGAGTTGAGGATGCGAGCTTTAGTTAAGCTCTAACTGACTGGCTTGACTTCCGACGTACAAGTGAAGGCTGCTAGACGCAGAGAAAGTACACTAGCCTAGACGGCATGTCCAACAAGAAATTGAGTGCACTTGAGAGGGTGAGCGTTTGCTCACAGCACGGAGACAAGCCGAGAAGAATTGAACGAGCGAGCGAGCAGCGCGCGCGGAGAAGAGAGCAGTAGGAGGAGGCAAGAAGAGGGGGAAGCGGGCGAGTAAGGGGAGGAAACAAAGAGGTTATACATAAACATGAAAAAACTTTACAAAAACAAAATTTGTCTTGGAGCGGTGTCTTCATGGAGTAGTTGGTTGGTGAAGAACACGACGCCCTGCGGACTAATGTAGAAGTCTTCATGGCTTGAAGCAACGGAAGTTCGGAAGGCAGCGATGGGACGCAGTCAGGCTGGTTCAGCGGAATATGCGTTCCTGTAAAAAACTGACAGAAAAAATGAACAAATGCACGGGGCACACAGGAGGTAACAGATCGATGTTGGTGTGTGCGGGAAAGAAATGTAAATAAATGGACTGATATTAAGTAATGAAGAACAGCAAAAGCTAATTCTTTCTTTCCGTGTATTTCCAAAAATACACCAGTCATAAATTGCCATACTATCTGCAATCATGATCGATGATAATTATAAAGTAATTATTATAATTTAATGAATCTATCATAAATAATTCAGAATAATTCATAAGTAATTTATCATGTTAAATTTGATTCAATTAGTTAAACTAGTTAACTTTCGTTGTTAAATATCCGATATACCATCTGCAATCACATCAAAAAGAATTGTGTTCAAAAATTCACAATAGAGAAATATTACTAAGATGGAAATAAAAATTAATTTAATGTTTAGAAATTAATTAATGAAATTATCAATTATCAAGTTCGTTGAAAAATATGTGTGTAGAAATAATTATTATAATTAGCAACGTCTTATTCCTAAAGTGCTCTTTATGTTTGAAAGTCAGGCATAATATCTCGGTCACCTGAAATGAAAATCATTTCATTAGTTCATGGTGATGGCTGTCATTGTGTAGAATTAGTGTAGTTTGGATTCACTGCCCTCAAGGGTGTTGTAAAGTCGTGCAATGTCCTGGTAGTTAAAGTTGATCTTCATCTTCCAATATCGTCGTCCTTTAAATTACTGAAACCCTAGCATGTACGTGTTGATTGTACGACGTTTTATTAGTCTTCTAATCCTGATTTTCATCTATGCTCACAAGTTATCCTTTATTAATTCAAGATGTCATCATGTTGTATGAGTATAAGTTCTCGAAAGTTCCCATGCTGATCAGATTATGTTAAAGTGGCGTGTTGAAAAATCTTGATCCCCAAAAAATCATTTGAGTTTTCGCCACTGCTGGAATAGTATTACAAATATTACTAGAATTCGTGACTTGCCATATATTTACTGAATTGTTTATATAAATGTTCATGATGATGATAATTGTTGTTTTAAGGGGCCTAACATCTGGGTTATCGGCCCCATATAAATGTATTCCGCTCGCAAATATGTTCAGTTGTAGCGTACTATAATTAGCTAAATGTTGTCGTACCGTAGAATATTTTATACTGTTGTGAGCCTTGAAAGTTGCTAGCACCAGGAAAGTGTTCCATTTTATAAGTCCATTGTGGTGTGGTATGATCTCAGTGTTCACTTTCAAATAGTTTATGGTTTACTTACATCAGCCTCTGCTACAAATTCATACGTTAGCACTGAATTTATATCACATGTAGATAGGGCACGAGAAGAATACCGTTCTCCCTTCTGATATCGAACTTAAATCCTTCGCTCGTAGTTAATCACTAAGTTCCAATCTATTGCACTCACGAACTTTATTTGCACGTTCGCGACCGTCCCGTGACTGTAATCGAATGTGAATGTCGTTCAGTCAGGTTCGACACTGTAGTGCAGACTAGCTTCCCTGTCACGTGGGTGGAAGGGTCTATAAGGAGAAATCATCCCTCTCTCTTTCGTCATCATGAGGAGCTTCACAGAACATTAATAAGAAATATTCGGTTTTCTGCTACAATAATTAACCGTTTGTCAACTGATATCTTATGATATCTTTGCTTGATAATATTAACTAACGAAGATTTATTAAAAGATGTTCTAATTAATTACAATCAGTGAGATTTCATAAATATGGACTTGCATGCTGGACATATAAAATAAATTATTCCTGGATTCGGAGACTCGCTCTTAAGCTCTCGGTGTAGATTGGCTAGCGATTCTTCCTTTCCCTCTTGACCACGGCGGGGGTAGTCGAGTCACATGACTGGATTTCGGTCACAACATCACCACAATATTGATGCTTTAAGAACCAAAAAGTTTGATTTAAACTTGTAAAATGAGCCGTTTAAAATTGTTTTAATAGAACGCAGAAGCACGTCTGATCGTATAGATGGATGAGACAACTGCCGGCTTCATCTACTAAGGCAACAACTCAGAATATAGCTTCTATGTATACAGTAATGAGTGTTAGTCCTACAGAAGATATTATAAAATTTACTGAATGCCATGATGCTTGATGCAACATGCTATTTGGAATTACACGAAAAGGACGTGGAAACTGCTGACGATGGCACGAAAGTTATTATGAATCAATTTGCAGTCAAACTGGGGTGAATAGGGACGCAGTGGTCAATAGGGACAACAGTTCAAGGAAAAGTCCCATTTGATAGTAATACTAAGATTACTGAACTATGCTAGTGGCATCTGCTGTTTAAAACTCCTGGTGAGTTGCTTTTAATCACTTGATTGGGTTCTATACTCTTTGGAACTTTTTCAGCAGTTGGTCCACATGCAAATGTTTATCAGCCGTTTTTATGAGATTGAGTTTGCACTAAAACTTATTTTGTGCGTCCGAGATACATTCCCGTAATCATTGAAAAAGTTGTCAGGTAAGTGATATTATTATTTCTGATATATATTAGCATACATCCATAGTAAAATAGTGATTTCGAAACAAATGATCAGTTATTGTAATGTATTATATGATGCAATTTATTTTGCCTTTCAGGGGTGATTAGGGACAACATGGTTAGAAAGTACAAGAGTGATCCTAGAGCTCATTGACACAAATCTACTGCACAGGAGGACTTGGAGAAGGCTCTAGAGGCTATGAGAAAGGGAATGTCACTCCGAGCTGCTGCAGAGAAGTTCCGCATTTCGAAATCGGCTTTGCAAAGATATAGGAGAATGGGTCCAGCAGAGCTTCAACACACAAGAAACAAAGGTGGCCAAACAACACTTAGCAAACAATATGAAATGAAAATAGTGCAAAGTATTGTTGCATGTTCAAAATGGGGGTAGCCATTGTACCCGTCTAAGAAGCGGAAATACAGGTCATCATCCGACTTAAGCTCAGTTCAGGGCGTGTACCATTCATCCCACTGTCTGACCCATGTATTTAGAATGTGAACAAAAGGAAGAACAAGCTATAAAAGACTGTAACACCAACTACATTAAATAATAACTTTAATTTACTTAAAAATCCAAACATAAATCACAACACACAAATAATGGTAAAAATTACCCTCAAACCTAATTAACATAATGACCATTTAATTATCTTGCTTCACTTCACTGGAACGTTCATGATCCATCTTATTACATTAACATTTTAGTCTTGAACATTTAAATTAACATAATGACCATTTAATTATCTTGCTTCACTTCACTGGATACGTTCATGATCCATCTTATTACATTAACATTTTAGTCTTGAACATTTAAATCTTTCATCCCTTAAATACGGGGTATTTCAATCACTTCCACTGAGTTTTCACCTGATCGGGCTCGAACTCAGGATATTTATCTGTTAGTAAAACAATGCCTTCATCTGGCTTTAACTGGAACTTATAATCCTCTACATTTACATTATTCTTATTAATTTCTGTTCTCCACATATTCTTAACACTAATTATCCTTCAATAACATATAATAACACTTCAAAGTGAGTACCATTCATTTCTAACACTTTCTTTACAAACACTTTTTATTGCAGCCATTGAGGCCCGGAGAATAGGGTGTTTATGGAGCCCGCACTCCACGAAGTACAATTCTAGTGCTTCTATCTTCCCCGTATTCATTTTTCTTTGAGGTGAGGAACCAAATTTGGCATTTTCCAAAATGCGTTTATTATTATTATCATTCTTTATTTTAATCATCATTATTATTATTATTATTATTATTATTATTATTATTATTATAAGAGAGGAACCATCCACGCATAATAATAATAATCATTTAGCAGGCAATACTTTTCTGCTGTACTTTGTTTCTTCAAATAAAACCATAAGGTCTCCCCTTACGTTATATCTTTAACACAATGACATCTTTATGGCCGAGTTGGCTTGCTGCACGACCCGCCATTATCTCTCCCCTCATTCCGAGTGGAGCAATGACCCTCTTGTAAACAAACGGCCTTCTTCCTTTTGCAACCTGACCTAACACACTCTTCAACGAACCATATGTTTTAAACATTCACTGAGACCACATCTCTTATTGAGAATCCAAGCATTTTCTTTTTTATACTTTCATTGTGGACTGCGCACAGTCTAACTATTTATATTTATTCGGGCACTCCTTGGGAGGATCATTCTCTGCTATCAGGAATTAATACGTACGTATTATCTAGCCCGTAGTGGCTACAATTATATTTCTGCTGCGATAGGAACTCAATACAAAAAGGTAACCAGCCCAGGAACGCCATGTCCCGTCTGGATGCTGAGGTCAGTATAGCGCACGGGAGGGAATCAATTTCACCCAGATCCGGCTATCCGCCTAACACAATAATCATCTATCCAGTCTTACGATACCTTTTTCATTCACGTGCATCCTGGCTACGTGAGAATTACACCATTACAGTAGTGAGCATTTACCCTTCACTCTGATACAAATATATAAGACCTACCTTGGTCACCCGACCAATTTCCCCATAGACTATAATGATCGTCCTCATTGCACGTTAATTCATTATTTAAAAAGGCCTCAGCTTACGTTTGGTCTAGCCCATTTTGGCGACAGTAATACATTACTAGGATGCTCAAACATTCATTACTTCAGTTCAGATATCCTGGCTAGGACAACGAACTTACTGACATTTCACGCATTAATTATTTCCATTTCATTACTACGGTGGTCTATTATTATTTCATTTACTTTACTTAGGCCTTTATGCCTGTACTTGTCTTCATTAAGGTCATTTATATTTAATCCCATTTATATGATTTAACCGTCCTAGGTTTATCAATTAATTTAATCACTTACTTTGATTTTTACTTTGTATTACTTTGACTTTCGTTTAGTTATCTATCACTTTAATTATTCAATTGCTTATTGGCTAAGTTGCGTTCAACATTTACTGCATTTACGTTGTTTATCAATCGTCACTGATTTTCTAACAATTTATTTATTTATTTCAATAATAATTTGGTTCCATCCCTGCATTTAACATTACTTGCTTGCACATAATCGGGTATCAATTCTTATAACGTTTAATTCTTTACGTGGCCTCATTTTACGGCCTTTCTTTGCAAGAAGTGAATTAATAAAGACATATTCACTGCCATCACTTGACATAATTATTCCACATTGGTACATTTCAAAGCTGTACAGCGTTGCCGAAATGGAGCCCATCACACATCATGGCGTGCCTCGCTCGGAAGTGATGGGCTCCATCACAGCAACGCTGTACAGCTTTTCCCGGAGCGGGTAGCTGGTGAACGATGTGTTATTACCGCCTACAAATACTAACCGATATAAAATAAGTGAGTTAATTTACGTATTTCACAGTCATACAGCATAACGTTTTGATGTATAAGGATTACATCGCGACCAAGAACTACATTTTCCAATCACCCCGAGCCGAGAAAAAGTTACCTTACAAAAATGATAACAACTTTTTTTTCTTGGACACGCAAAATGTTGAAATTAATAAACCAGTTATACAACATTCCAATGTATATTGTGTTAAAATTTGGATTCGATCTGTGACGGGTTTTTGAGATAATAATTCTTAAATGTGACACATGGTTGAAACACGCTTAAAAACGTGCACTTTTTGTGCTCCAACTGCGACAAAAATATTAAAATATAAACTAAAAATTCCAAACCTACACGAACTGACGTACAATAGAACGACGAAAATGATGATGTTATTGGATTTTATGTAGGTCTATTGGTTACGTCACAAACAACATTCAAACTCGAGTGCACATAATACTTTGGTCGACAGTAACATGCCCTACGAAGAGTAGCATGACGACTTGATGTACTTTGAACGGCGCTCTCGGTCGAATGAATGACTCGGTGAAGCAGCGTGTAACGCCTCAGCGCACACTTGAAGACTGAATAATTACTTAAGACTGTTCTTTCGCCCTTGTCGGGCCCATTTGGCGTAATGACGATTAGTACTTGTAGACTAACTTTCTGCGAAACAGTACCATGCCCTCTGACACCTACGGTAGACTGAATATGGTCGATTCAGCGTGTCCGGTCACAGCGGACACCGTAGACTGAATTGAACTGAATAATTTGATCCAGCGCAACGTGCCTCAGTGATCACTGCAGACAGAATAATACTTGATTCAGAACGACCCGCCTTGGCGGTCGGCGAAGACTGAATATCGTGAAACAGCGTCACGTGCTCCTAGAACTGACGAAGACTGAATAATTTTTGGCTGGAAGCCTTGCTATTTATTTAGAACTCGAAAAATAAATCATTTTGTTCTCCTTCTTGAACCTATCTCTTGAAGCAGAAGTCGCACGTCTGTAGAAAAATAAACCTCATGTTCCTAATGATCCAAACGTTACGTTTCCGTCTTATGTTTCGAAAATCGATCGTTCAATTTATTTAAAAGAAATCAAACCCGCTCCTGCGTTATGTGGGCGTAGTGTTTTTTTCTCTCCTACCATGGACTGCTCGATGGCTACACCTTAAATGACGTATAGCCTCGTAAACACTTTCTTCTGTGCATAAATTAATAAATTTTATTCCTTGATAAACCTAAGTCCCAGGATTATTCTGGTTGACGCCAAAATATTTTAACAATTTTGCGTATTTTCCATAAAAACCAGTTATTTCACAATACTGCGGTGTTGTATCGCAACCCAGGGTTGTCATTTTAATGATGAGTTGGCATCCCGAGGTGAATTCCCTTCCTCTCTACTGGCTTAAAAGAATTTCCATCTGAGTAGGGGGATGATGGCGCTTCCAACGCACTCCAGAACCCTCCTTGCCCCACTACTAAGCCTCAGCCATGTTAAATTACTCTCGAACGCGTGGTCCGATTTTGACAAATGAGGTATCGTTGGACTCGGGCTGACGTCCTCTTTGCTATGGACCACTCGTTATATTTTTCAAAATTTTTTTGAAAATTTTTGTTTTCGGAACTAGGTGATAGTTTGAAAACTAAACATGATAGAACGTTGTGTCATGGCTCAAACGAATGGTCTTTATGACCTTTATTTTTTGTAATAAAACTTTTTTATTTTTAATGTTTTTTTGAAAACACATGAATTTTGAAAATCCTATATTTTGGAAACTAGGAAGTTTACAAAACAGTTTGTTTGACATAAATGAAATGTCCCTATGCCCTCTAGCCCCAAAATAAATTTCAAGTCTCTAGAGCAAACATTTGTGTTTTGTAGTAGTGGGATGACAGGGGAGCTGCTTACTAACTTATTGAGCCCTCCTCGTAGCGGCCCCGAAGCTGATATCTCGCTAACCAATGGTCGGATTTGAACATACAGGGTGTCCTAGCACTCGTAGTGATGCCCCCCACTTTCCTATAGGCTCTTAATTTAATGAAAGGACCAAAACTAAAAGGTCATGTGCTTTTAATATCTCGCGAACCAATCATGCTAGAGGCATGTTCGACAGGTCCAAGGACTCGGGGTGACGTCTTCTCTGCTATGGACCACTCGTTATAATTTTTAATAAAATTGGAAACTCGATTTTGGGGTAAACACGTGTTTTTGTGATTTTGTCGATATCTCACGAAGCAATAACGCTAGAGGCATTTACGATGGGTCCCAGGATTCGGGCAGACGCCCTCTTTGCTATGGACTAATCGTTGTAATTTTAAAAAATTTCGGAAACGCGATTTTGGGGTAAACACGTGTTTTTTGTGATTTTTGCCGATATATTACGAACCAATAACGCTAGAGACGTGTACGAGGTGTCCTAGGACTCGGGCTAACGCCCCCTTTCAAATGTGGTAGATATTTTTTTTTTCAAAAAATAATTCACAAAGGGCCTAACGCCGTACATGTTGAAAAAAATTCTTTACCGTTACCTGTTTATAATGTTTATGAAGCGTGGTGGTTGCGAGAGACGATACGGCTGAGTGTGTGTGTGTGTGTGTTTCAACGAACCTGTCGCTGACCACGGTGGCTGTGTTCAATAGATCAATCGATATTTCGACGGGTCGGTGTATGACAGAACGAGGGTACGTTTTTTCACACCTTTTACCTTTAACGTGTAAACGGTGATGAGAACTTGGTTCTATGTTGGTCGAAGCGAGTAGAGAAAACAAACTTGCCGAGGAGCAAGAGGTGAATGTCATTTGAGCTTATTGAAAGGCGTTGATCTGACTTGACAACAGGTGCAATGGAAAAATGACCATGACGCTTCAAAGTGAAATAATTTGACCATTGTGGTGGCAGGAAAGAGCGAAAGGCATGTGAACATGTGTGAAACCACATGCACGCTAAACCAGTGACATCCTGTCTTGCTTCGTACGTGACAAAATGCAAGTCCATGTGAAATTTGATCTTCCACAGGTGTTCGCTTGGGTGTTATCTGTCCACGTGCGCGATAACTGTTAACAAGTCACATCCTGTTTTGCTTCGTACTGCACCATTATTCATAAAAGGGCTTAAGTACAGACATGGTTACAGTATTTTGGGAACACCCTGTAACTTCCTAACTTGCCTCTGAAGTCGATCATAACAGCTGGTCTGCAGCGAGGAAAAGCCATGCTATCATGAAAGAGATCGGCAGAGCTCGTGTTTCCGACGAGAAATCCGAAGCTCATCGATAATAACCATGTTGACTGTGTCTAACACCATATCGATCGATTCACCTGAGAGTGATTAATACAAATTAATGCATATTTAGCGCTTTTTGTAAGCAGATACATGTGTCTATATGTATGTTTCCATGGCAGAAAGCCATTATTAAGAAAGTCATTATTAAGAAAGTATGAAGAACAGAAGATGCTATGTTAACTCACTGCTGATCACGTTTCGACT
Source organism: Meconema thalassinum (assembly GCA_946902985.2). Classification (NCBI taxonomy): domain Eukaryota; kingdom Metazoa; phylum Arthropoda; class Insecta; order Orthoptera; family Tettigoniidae; genus Meconema; species Meconema thalassinum. The sequence goes on from OX336389.2 coordinate 446,283,651, forward strand.
GCGATATATTTCGTATCGAGTCATGACGTGTGAAGGAGTGGGGGGGGAGCAGATGTGAGACTCAGGCGACCTCGTGCAGAGCTCAATGTGTATAGAACTTGACAGCGTAGAGGGTTGAGCTGGAAATCAGTGAAAGTAAAATCGCCAGCTAACGGGAGTTGTAAAAACGTGTGACCGTGCTGAAGTGTATTCTAGTTCGTGAAGCATTCTACGTGAAGTAGAAACGTGTTTAATAGGGCTCAGACATGGTCTTAAACATGTAACAATTTACCTCTGTGACTGTGTGTCTACAGCAACTAACGGGCCATGCGGATGGATACTTTTATAATCACGACCGCGAGCTCAGCCGTGATGTGTCACGAAACTCTGCATATAAACCGTCGTGGAAATGCAGCCTAGATTTGATTCACTCTTCACTGTGATTATTCTTTTTGAAAAGAGTACATTCTCAAACAAGGTGTCAAGGGGAAGGGACAATATGAAGCTTATATCCACTACGATGGTAGGCTAAATTGATTTAAGAATACTGCATTAGCAGGGTGCAGCGGGGACTTGTCGAAGGCAACTTTCATTTGGCATGAAGTGTGCACGCGACTCTCGTGTCGAGAGGGGCCGCGTCGACCCTCGTGAACTTGTCCATACGCGCGTTCTCACATTGGAACTTGTTAGTGACGGTTCGAGTTCACTTTCGCGTCGTGACGAGTTGATAAACTGTGTGCGGTCCTTCCGTTGGTGTTCGAATATGTATGGGAAGATATCGCCAGGATATGTTGGAACTATTTCGACCGACCGGGTGTTGTTCGAGCCTGGGAGGACTTTGGTTCGTTCTATGGAAACCCAGTTGAAGTCCAGCATATTTTCTGTTGGTTTGGAGCTGATTATGGCCAACGATATCCTTTTTTTCCTCATCTAGATTCGCCAAAGGTACTGATCACTTCAACTTGTTACAGTAGTGTAGCGTGGACATTTATAAATACCACTTTGCCATATTTGATTTTGTAGTTTAAATGGTTCAGTAGAAAGTGCAGGTTCGATGTTCATTTCGAAACTGACCTTCTATGATGCCAGGATTTTGACTCATAAAAATGAGTGCATCCTTTGTGTAATTTTGATGAATAAATTAATAATTTCAGTAGTATTTTACAGTATTTAACTAATATGCTCATTCTTATTTGTCGAGAAGCAAATGTAGGAAGAAGATTTACAGTTTTTCTTGTGTAAGAACATTTTTTTTAGTAACGCAACTTTCTTTTGAGAACGTTGGTTGAGTTTTCATATTCTAGTGCATTGTTCTTTAAGCACTTTCGCTTGGATTATCGTATTCTTTGGAGGGGAATTTTCCTTTTCGTATTCTTATTAAGATATTAGGAAGTTTTCGGACCCAGTTATTCTAAATGTTACTTCGAGTCCTTGGACTATATTTTCTTCAGTTTTTTTTTTTATAACAGATTTAACTTGTGTTTTCTGAGCGTGATTTTCGAAATGGATTGCCTAATGGGTCATTAGTCGCTTAGCCTTTGTTGCTAACCTAGATCCATGCTGTAGGTCTAATCCATCGACATTTTCGCGTTCGGGAAATTCAGGGAGGATCTTATTTTGAGATTGAATTTATCTTTATAGATCACTTTACAACCTCAGTTTGTGTGGTTGGGCAGCGTTATATACAGTTTATATTTTTTTTTGATGTTAACACTGGATTAAATTGATATCATTGCCTTTAGTGCAATAGTTTTTTCTATTAAGAGGGTATTTGAACGACATCCAAATTTGCGAGGATAATCCCAGGGACAACTTACTATAAGTCATACGTTTAAGAACTATGGATTTTGTAATGAATCAATGTAAGGCAAGTTTTTAAAGTTAGGTGGAATATTTCTGAAATCCACTGGGCTTTGTTGGTAATCTGTTACGGGATCATATTTTTCGAGTTCAGGATTTTTACCATAAACAGCTGATTTGCATAATTGTGGATTTATAACAGTAAGGCTCCTATTATAGGTGCATATTGGTCTTTAGAGAGGCATATTCTATGAGTAATGTCTTTGTGTTTAAGTATATTGATGCAATGCTTTGTAGAGCATATTTTTCTTGTTGAGGATTGAGCTAGGTGTGCCAATCAGGATTAGATTGATTGGGGTTTTAACCCAGAGAGGTGTTGTTTTAACCTAGTATGGTTAATAATTGGTCATTGTGAACTTTATCGCTGTTATCGTGAAAATGCCTGTGTGAAGATTAATATTTTTTCCGAGCAGTATTGTTGGGGAATCTTGAGTGGATATTCGGTTAAATATTTCCAGTAAAACTAATATAACAATTTTGTCATAAGATGTATGTTTAAAAAGGAAACCGATAACTATTTAAGACTGACTTTACAATTAATTTTTGCTTAGCTTAACTGTTCGGCAGAATTTCCCTAAAACAAGAATTGAAATAATATTAAACAGAAAGGAATGTCGTGACTTCAAGTCAGTAGGAAGAGAATAATTGAAATTATTCTGGAATTTTGTGTAAATTATATTCTGTAAATAGACCATATGAATTTCTTCATTCAATAACAAGAACATATAAAGTTACTGAAGATGTCGTGTAGGATTAGTAATTATAACCAGGATATTTGTGTATAAGATGTTATTTCCGTTAAGGAACCGAAATTAATTTAATGTATTCAAGTCTTATAATATTTCTCTTTTTGTGAATGCTTACCCTATGGGATTGATCATCATTGTTATTATTAATAGGCCTTATATTTTAATCAGCTAAAAGTTAGTTGTGACAATGGGTAATATTTTTTTTCTGGAAGATAATCCAATATTATCAATGAGATTTTTTTTGATTGGTCGTGGTATCGACGAAATTGATATTTCTCTGTCTTGTTTATTCTTACAATAAACTACTTTACTACTTGGTTTTAATTATTGCGTGATGCTTTATAGAGGTGATGGAAGGGTGTATTAAGGGGGCCATCGCTAGGTATTTTAGTGTTTACCACACCTTTGAGATTCTTTCTTCCTTTTGAAGAATTCTCGTGTTTTGAGCTAGTCTTTTCTTTTTCTGAGCCTTGGTCAGTCTTAATACATCCTGTTAGGTATTCGAGTGGCCCTATTATCCCTGTGTCTGTTGGTAGAACTTGGGGGGTCTTTAGAGCCGGGGCATTTTCAGGTTCTACGATCCAGCTGCTATCCAGGGATTCAACAGGTATTGGTAGGTAAAAGGGTACATTAGGTGGCGCCCAGCTCAGGGGCTTCGAAAAACTGGAATACCAGAGCGAATACCAGGGAGTTGAATGCCATAATTCTGCCAAAATTGAAACTGAAAGTACAAAGTGGAAATTAGTTTTATGATCATGTAACACAGATCGCGAATTGGAACACCGTGTTTCTTGTGTGACTATGAATCAAGGCGATAAAATAATGGTGAACCAATATTTTGGCACGAACTATTGGAATTCCTATGGAACAAAGCAATTACGAGGATACTCGAGCTACTTGACTTACAAGTGGTATTGCAACCATTATTAATTTTTATTTTATTTTATGTATTGGAGTGGTGCCACACGCTTTGTTAATAATTTGTTCTACTTGTTTCCGGCTGATGATCATTGCTGACATCATTAAAAATAGAAGTATTTGTAGTAAATTTAAAATTTAAGTAATGGTAGAATCATAGACCTTCACCGATATAAACCAACACGCACTTGTATATGGTCGATCCCAAATGAAATGGGGCACTTTGTGTTTAGACATAAGTTTATTTTAAGGTAACGCCAGACAATAAGAATGAGCATATATGGTAAATGGTGGTTGTTTGTAGATGTTCTCGCTGTGCTTTGTTGGTGTGGTATTCTTATTTCTTGTGAAGTGTAGTGAAGCATGTCTGAAGGTAATATGGTGACTGTTGGTGACGTTAAGAAGATGTTTGAAATTCTTCAACATAAAATGGACAATTTGAATCAGGACATTGAAAATATTAAGGTCCAAACTAGATCTGCATTAGACCATATGTCTGAAACTGTGCAGGGTGCAGTTGCTGAAGGTATCAGGGGGGAAATTGATACTATGCAATCCTCCTTGAAGGCTATCAATGACAGTTCTAAAAGGGTAGAAAAGAAGGTTACCAGTGTAGAATCTAATATCGAAGATATCCAGGATGATAATAGAAAAACTCAACTAGATATCAGTACATTACGGGCTAATGTTGGCCTGGTACAGGTTGCCCAAGAAAGAATCCAAAATAGTCAAACTTCAATGCAAACTAGTCAAACATCAATCCAAACAGATCTTAACGATATTCAGACTAGTCAAAGGGGAATTGAGGAAACTGTAAAGGATGTAAACTCTAATGTAAGGATTATGCAATCCCAAATCAATGATTTAAGAACAGATGTGGGATTAATAGAATCCAGTCAAAATAAAATGGAGCTAGAGGTCCGAAAAATCGAATCTAGTCAAAATCAGACAGAGGTTAAGTTAATGGAGCTAGAAAAATCTAATAAAGAATTTCAAGTTGAGATTAGACTAGACTTTGAAAAGAGTGTGAAGCTCAGTAAAAAAAATTTAGAAGCACTTCAGCTGCAGTTTTCCCATGACACTAATCAGACCCAGAATAGCCTGGAACAGTTGAAATGTGAAATGGGGACACTCCGAGCTCAAGTCACTGATCATACGAAACTTCTCAGGGATGATTTTGACATCGATTTGAAAGGGATCATAAGTGATAATATTGTAACATTTCGTCAAGATATTATGAAAATTAATGAGGAATGTTTTAAAGTTGAGAAATCTAAGCTAGAATCTAAACTTGCCACTGGTCTTGCAACTAATAGCAAAGACATAATAAATGTTAGGGAAGATCTAAGCAAAAGAATGGATGGAATTCAAAATACTCAGGTTAATAACATATCCGATTTAGAGAAGCGTATTAACAATGTTGAAACTAAAGTCGACCAAAGTAAGATAGAGTTAAATGAGGTCAGGGAGAAGAAAACTTCCGAGATTAATGAAATTAGAAAGGGTCTCGAGCAAATTAATCTAGAGGGGCATATCAGTTTAGATACTCTAAAAGATCAATTGCGATCACTTTTACAGTCCGATTTTCGAGTTGTAGTTGAACAACCTGAAGTGATAGTACCTGATGGTAGGGAAAGGATGATACAGGAATCTTCTAACAACGAACCCAACGTTCGGCTCAGTCAAATGGAACATTCGAGTCCCATTCGAACAAGCAGGGAAACTTTTAGTTCTCCGAACCCCAACGTAGGCGTGGGTGACTATACTTCGAAATCATTGGAAAGGACACCGAATGTAACCATAATACGAAATTTTGATGACAAACCTAGGAAGTTTAGCAATTTGGATGGAATGACACCAATCGAATTTGTCAGGACATTAAGAGATTACTTTTTGGAGTCACATGTGCCACGTGAGCGTGAGCTACGTATGGTGGAAAGGTTTCTCACCGATGCTCCGTTACAATGGTTCAGGGCTTTTCGTTACACATTTGACAACTTTGAGCAGTTTTCGGAAGCCTTCATACAAAGATTTTGGTCGATCGAGGTCCAACAGAATGTGAGATCAGAAGTCTATTCACGCAAGTACTCCAGTACAGGACCAACCAGCTACGCTGAATACTTTGCGTGTCAGTTAGCAAAACTCCGTTTTCTTCAGCCGCCGTTAACACAGGAAGAACTCCTTGAAGCTATCTCACGTCAATTGCCTGCGGAAGTAAGGAAATCAATTATTTCTTCCGGAGTATCGTCTTTAACGTCATTAGATGACCTGTTACGTCGATTAGATCACATGAGTATGATGACGCAACCTACTATAGTCAAAAATGCCAGGCAGGAATCGAAAGTTGTAAACGCGGTAATGATGAACCGTACACAGCAGACGGATCGTTTCGAACAAAGAAGAGATGATAGAATAGGTCCTATTAGAAATACCCATCAGGAAGAGAGGAGATGGGAAAACCAACGTAGGGACGCCCAGGAGAGGCCTTGGCAACGTCGCTACGAGGAGAGAAATTTTTATCGAAGAGATAATGATCGAGACCGGAATGATCATCGAGAAACGCCTTATGATAGGAATTACAGATATGATCAAAATAATCGAGATAACAGATACAATAGGAATGATAGAGATACCCGAGACAATAGAGATAACAGATACAATAGGAATGATAGAGATACCCGAGACAATAGAGATAACAGATACAATAGGAATGATAGAGATACCCGAGACAATAGAGATAACAGATATAATAGGAATGATAGAGATACCCGAGACAACGGAGATAATAGACAAAATCAAGGGTACTCAAGATACAACAATTATCGAACGGAGGCGTCCGATAAAAAAGTGCAACAGGAGAGGCTCAAGAGAGGGCGAGATAAGTCCACGGAGGTTGGACGAAGAAAATCGAAGGAAAGAAAGGATGAAAATCTAGATAAGTCACAACCCAGTACTAGCAGAGAAGGTCGGAGTTCAGAAAGAGCTCCGGATCGAGAAAAAAAAACGCCAATTTCCGGGCGAAATTAATAACTGACGTTGCCACGCATTCCTCTGATATCACGATTTTTGAAATATTTGAAGCTACTGACGAAGACCTTCTATTTGAACCAGAAACGAAACCGAGAGGAAGGATAGTTGAACTTCCCGTTATTGATATACTAATTGGTCTACAACATTGTAAAGCCTTGATGGACACAGGTGCTATGATCTCTATAGTTGACGAGGACTGTTTTGAAAGATTGAAACCAGAAAATCAATTTACCATTCTTCCAGCATCTCCAACAAAAATTCGTGGGATATTTAAGGATAAAACTATGAAATGCAAAGTGCAGATTCTAATGAAATTCTGGATCAATGAGAGAAGTTATGAACATATTTTCATAGTCGTTAAGAATATTAATTTTGACGTCATACTAGGCATCGATTTTATTACTCAAGCTAGAGCAATCATCGACATGGACAAAGGAATAATAAGATTCAAGGAAGAAAGTACAGAGGATGTAGTGATGGAGGAAATGGATGGAAACGAAATTAATAGAGATATCCCTAGAATGGAAATCCTAGATCACGTAGTTGAAGAAACTGAGCAAGTGAGGGAACAATATACCTTGAAAGCCGAGGGATTTAAAAATGTGAAAGAAGAATTTGACGACTTGATTTGTCAGTTTGCGGACATCTTCGATGATAAACCTGGTTTGATTAGAGACTTCAAGTACCAGATTAGGCTAATAGACGAATCCCCTTATCAAGCCAAGCTTTATCCTATCCCAGAAAAATACCATGATGAGGTCAAAGAGATCATAGATAAAATGGAGAGAGATGGTATAATAAAAAAACAGGCTTCTTCGTATTTGAATCCAGTAACTGTGGTAAGGAAAGCGAACGGACAATTGAGGCTTTGTTTAGACGCTAGGAAGATCAACACGAGAATCATGTTAGAAACTGACCGTCCACCAAAAATTAGAGAACTTTTGAAAAAGTTCAAAGGTAAAGCGTGTTTCAGCGTCCTAGACCTGACCGCTTCCTTTTATCAAGTAGAGCTGGAGGAAGATAGCCGGCAATACACCGGATTCTTATTCGATCAGACCACGTATGTTTTCTGTCGCGTTCCTTTTGGAATGGTGAACAGCGGTCCGGCTTTGATCAGAGCCCTTGATAGCAAATTAACGGAAAGCGTGAAACGTAACGTTATCTGCTATATCGATGACTTGATAATCTCTTCAGCGAATGTTCAAGAACATCTTGTGCACTTGAAACAGCTATTCGAGAATTTAAGAGAGGCCAATATTAAGGTCAACATGCATAAGTGTCAATTCATGCATGAGTCTATCAAGTTCCTAGGCCATACTATTGATCAGTTTGGGTATCACCCAAACTTGAAGAAGATAGACGCCATTTCAAGATTCCCTCGTCCCGCAAAGGTAAAGCAGCTTCGTGAGTTTCTGGGCATGTGCCAGTTCTTGAGTAGCCACTGTCCGGGATATTCTACTACTATGGCCCCTTTGTATGAAGCATTAAAGAAAAATAATAAATGGAAATGGACAGAGGACACGAATAGGGCATTTGAAGAGGCCAAGCTCATGCTCCAAAATTGTGTTAAGCTGGAATATCCTGAGTTTGATCGGATTTTTTACATAGAGTCTGATGCTTCAAAAGTAGGTATTAGTGCTGTCCTCTATCAAAAGGACGAGGAGGGGAGGAAGCACTACTTGGACTTCCACAGCAGAAAGCTGCAGCAACACGAAAAGAATTATTTCACCTCTGAGCTCGAAGCTTTGGCTTTCATATCTGCTCTTCAAAAGTGGAAGAAACTTCTGATAGGACATCGAGTGGTTATTATCACGGATCACAGAGCGCTTCAGTTCATGATGCAAACCGATCTTTCCAGTGACAGACTGACGAGGTGGACATTGTTTCTCCAGCAGTTCAATGCCACTATCGTGCATCAGCCTGGAAAAGATAATCTGCTCGCGGATGCACTCTCAAGAAATCCAGTTAGTAAAATCGAGATTAACACTGTACAGTTGGAGAGGGAACACGAACTTACCCTGGAGAAGCTAAAGAAGATAGCGGTGTCACAGAAGAGACACACCCCAACTAGACATATGTACAGGTTTTTGAGAGGTGCAATGGACCATACCGATCTTGACTACGAGCAGACTAGGAAGCGATCTGAGAAATTCCTGGTGTGTGATGACGTCGTTTGTAAATACATTGACAGAGAGAGGACGAAAATTAGAATTGTAGTCCCTCCTAAACTGATAAATGGGTTGGTGTGGTTAGCTCACGGCACCATTGGCCATGGGGGTGTCGACAAAACGTTTAGAACGTTATTGGAAACATTCACCTGGACCAAGATGCGGGGCACTATAGCAGCTATTATCAGATCATGCCAGGAGTGCCAACGAGGGAAATACCCGTCGGCGTTATCAAAAGAGAGACCTCGAGCCATTATTCCAGAAAGGCCGAGAGAGCTAATGGCTTGCGATATCTTCGGTCCTTGCCCGAAGGGAGCCAGGGGAAACCAGTTTCTCCTAGTCACAATCGATGTATTCTCTAAATACGTGACTCTCGATCCTATGCAGAGGGCTACTACAGCTCAAGTCCTTAGTCGTCTTGAAAATAGTGTGTTTTCTAAGGCAGGAAAACCTGTAACTCTCCTATCGGATCACGGAGCTCAATTCACTTCGATGGAATTTGAGAATGCCATGATTAGGCTTGGTGTCAAGCACGTGTTTTCTAGCGTCAGATATCCGGAATCTAACGTCTCGGAACGTGTTATGGCAGAAATTAGCAAGTTCGCGAGAATTTACTGTCCTGAGGATCATGCGAGCTGGGTGAAGTTCATCCCACTCATGGAAAGATGCATGAATTCCACATTCCATGAGAGCTTATCAGAAATACCTATGGTTGTTCACCATAATAAGAGGCCAGAAAGAGCCTGGACAGAGATCGTGAGATTTCTACCTAAGGACAGGGAGCCTACAGTCCAAGAAAGAATTAATTCAGCTAGAGAAAGCTTGATGGATGCAGCCGAGAAGCGGCATAAACGAATCAGAAATAAAAGATATCGGCCACCGATGAGAGTAGGCGAGATGATTCTCGTCAAGAAACCGACGAAAGCAGATGTGGCTAAGAAGCAATTCACCAAGTTTTCCTATGTTTTCCACGGACCCTATAAGATTGCTAGGTCGTTCGGAAATAATTGTTATGAAGTAGTAAGCCTAAATGAAAGAGAAATGATAGGTCGTTTCAATGCAAAGAACCTGAAAAGATATGTGAAGAAGATAGACTGAGTGTTGACTGAATAATGCTACATATGCTGAGATTACCTGGAATGGTGTAAATAAAAGTTGAGGAGACTTTTATTTAAGGTATCAAAGGGAAAATGCACCATTATTCATAAAAGGGCTTAAGTACAGACATGGTTACAGTATTTTGGGAACACCCTGTAACTTCCTAACTTGCCTCTGAAGTCGATCATAACAGCTGGTCTGCAGCGAGGAAAAGCCATGCTATCATGAAAGAGATCGGCAGAGCTCGTGTTTCCGACGAGAAATCCGAAGCTCATCGATAATAACCATGTTGACTGTGTCTAACACCATATCGATCGATTCACCTGAGAGTGATTAATACAAATTAATGCATATTTAGCGCTTTTTGTAAGCAGATACATGTGTCTATATGTATGTTTCCATGGCAGAAAGCCATTATTAAGAAAGTCATTATTAAGAAAGTATGAAGAACAGAAGATGCTATGTTAACTCACTGCTGATCACGTTTCGACTGCGATATATTTCGTATCGAGTCATGACGTGTGAAGGAGTGGGGGGGGAGCAGATGTGAGACTCAGGCGACCTCGTGCAGAGCTCAATGTGTATAGAACTTGACAGCGTAGAGGGTTGAGCTGGAAATCAGTGAAAGTAAAATCGCCAGCTAACGGGAGTTGTAAAAACGTGTGACCGTGCTGAAGTGTATTCTAGTTCGTGAAGCATTCTACGTGAAGTAGAAACGTGTTTAATAGGGCTCAGACATGGTCTTAAACATGTAACAATTTACCTCTGTGACTGTGTGTCTACAGCAACTAACGGGCCATGCGGATGGATACTTTTATAATCACGACCGCGAGCTCAGCCGTGATGTGTCACGAAACTCTGCATATAAACCGTCGTGGAAATGCAGCCTAGATTTGATTCACTCTTCACTGTGATTATTCTTTTTGAAAAGAGTACATTCTCAAACAAGGTGTCAAGGGGAAGGGACAATATGAAGCTTATATCCACTACGATGGTAGGCTAAATTGATTTAAGAATACTGCATTAGCAGGGTGCAGCGGGGACTTGTCGAAGGCAACTTTCATTTGGCATGAAGTGTGCACGCGACTCTCGTGTCGAGAGGGGCCGCGTCGACCCTCGTGAACTTGTCCATACGCGCGTTCTCACATTGGAACTTGTTAGTGACGGTTCGAGTTCACTTTCGCGTCGTGACGAGTTGATAAACTGTGTGCGGTCCTTCCGTTGGTGTTCGAATATGTATGGGAAGATATCGCCAGGATATGTTGGAACTATTTCGACCGACCGGGTGTTGTTCGAGCCTGGGAGGACTTTGGTTCGTTCTATGGAAACCCAGTTGAAGTCCAGCATATTTTCTGTTGGTTTGGAGCTGATTATGGCCAACGATATCCTTTTTTTCCTCATCTAGATTCGCCAAAGGTACTGATCACTTCAACTTGTTACAGTAGTGTAGCGTGGACATTTATAAATACCACTTTGCCATATTTGATTTTGTAGTTTAAATGGTTCAGTAGAAAGTGCAGGTTCGATGTTCATTTCGAAACTGACCTTCTATGATGCCAGGATTTTGACTCATAAAAATGAGTGCATCCTTTGTGTAATTTTGATGAATAAATTAATAATTTCAGTAGTATTTTACAGTATTTAACTAATATGCTCATTCTTATTTGTCGAGAAGCAAATGTAGGAAGAAGATTTACAGTTTTTCTTGTGTAAGAACATTTTTTTTAGTAACGCAACTTTCTTTTGAGAACGTTGGTTGAGTTTTCATATTCTAGTGCATTGTTCTTTAAGCACTTTCGCTTGGATTATCGTATTCTTTGGAGGGGAATTTTCCTTTTCGTATTCTTATTAAGATATTAGGAAGTTTTCGGACCCAGTTATTCTAAATGTTACTTCGAGTCCTTGGACTATATTTTCTTCAGTTTTTTTTTTTTATAACAGATTTAACTTGTGTTTTCTGAGCGTGATTTTCGAAATGGATTGCCTAATGGGTCATTAGTCGCTTAGCCTTTGTTGCTAACCTAGATCCATGCTGTAGGTCTAATCCATCGACATTTTCGCGTTCGGGAAATTCAGGGAGGATCTTATTTTGAGATTGAATTTATCTTTATAGATCACTTTACAACCTCAGTTTGTGTGGTTGGGCAGCGTTATATACAGTTTATATTTTTTTTTGATGTTAACACTGGATTAAATTGATATCATTGCCTTTAGTGCAATAGTTTTTTCTATTAAGAGGGTATTTGAACGACATCCAAATTTGCGAGGATAATCCCAGGGACAACTTACTATAAGTCATACGTTTAAGAACTATGGATTTTGTAATGAATCAATGTAAGGCAAGTTTTTAAAGTTAGGTGGAATATTTCTGAAATCCACTGGGCTTTGTTGGTAATCTGTTACGGGATCATATTTTTCGAGTTCAGGATTTTTACCATAAACAGCTGATTTGCATAATTGTGGATTTATAACAGTAAGGCTCCTATTATAGGTGCATATTGGTCTTTAGAGAGGCATATTCTATGAGTAATGTCTTTGTGTTTAAGTATATTGATGCAATGCTTTGTAGAGCATATTTTTCTTGTTGAGGATTGAGCTAGGTGTGCCAATCAGGATTAGATTGATTGGGGTTTTAACCCAGAGAGGTGTTGTTTTAACCTAGTATGGTTAATAATTGGTCATTGTGAACTTTATCGCTGTTATCGTGAAAATGCCTGTGTGAAGATTAATATTTTTTCCGAGCAGTATTGTTGGGGAATCTTGAGTGGATATTCGGTTAAATATTTCCAGTAAAACTAATATAACAATTTTGTCATAAGATGTATGTTTAAAAAGGAAACCGATAACTATTTAAGACTGACTTTACAATTAATTTTTGCTTAGCTTAACTGTTCGGCAGAATTTCCCTAAAACAAGAATTGAAATAATATTAAACAGAAAGGAATGTCGTGACTTCAAGTCAGTAGGAAGAGAATAATTGAAATTATTCTGGAATTTTGTGTAAATTATATTCTGTAAATAGACCATATGAATTTCTTCATTCAATAACAAGAACATATAAAGTTACTGAAGATGTCGTGTAGGATTAGTAATTATAACCAGGATATTTGTGTATAAGATGTTATTTCCGTTAAGGAACCGAAATTAATTTAATGTATTCAAGTCTTATAATATTTCTCTTTTTGTGAATGCTTACCCTATGGGATTGATCATCATTGTTATTATTAATAGGCCTTATATTTTAATCAGCTAAAAGTTAGTTGTGACAATGGGTAATATTTTTTTTCTGGAAGATAATCCAATATTATCAATGAGATTTTTTTTGATTGGTCGTGGTATCGACGAAATTGATATTTCTCTGTCTTGTTTATTCTTACAATAAACTACTTTACTACTTGGTTTTAATTATTGCGTGATGCTTTATAGAGGTGATGGAAGGGTGTATTAAGGGGGCCATCGCTAGGTATTTTAGTGTTTACCACACCTTTGAGATTCTTTCTTCCTTTTGAAGAATTCTCGTGTTTTGAGCTAGTCTTTTCTTTTTCTGAGCCTTGGTCAGTCTTAATACATCCTGTTAGGTATTCGAGTGGCCCTATTATCCCTGTGTCTGTTGGTAGAACTTGGGGGGTCTTTAGAGCCGGGGCATTTTCAGGTTCTACGATCCAGCTGCTATCCAGGGATTCAACAGGTATTGGTAGGTAAAAGGGTACAGTACGTGACAAAATGCAAGTTGACATGAAATTTGATCTGGCACAGGTGTTTGCCTGGGACGTTAGCTGTCCACGTGCCTGATAACAGAATGGTCAAAGCGTGGGAATCGCTGAATCAGTGAAAAGTATGATGCAACTTGTCGGAATGATGTCACAACCAATAGATAGGCAAGAGCTGCGAACAGCTGTGGTGGGAGGTGAAGGGAGGGAGAGGGGGAGTGGTAATGTAAGAGAGAACACAGGTGGAAAGAGAAAGAAATATGTGGATCTGAGGACTGTACACACAGAGCTATAGGTGGTGTACAACATGTGTGAATAAATGAAAATAGTACACAGGTTCACACAACATGTAATTTATTGATCCAAGAATTAACCGTAGAGTTAAACCCTAACCATTTGACGTAGAGTTTATTTCCTTTTTGTTTCAACACTTTTTCCACAAGATAATGCTGAGGAAATGCTGTTTTCTGAAGTTCATGGAGATAAAATCTACCTTTTATGGGTTGATGGTTGAGGTCCTCGAGTAAATAGGTGACTGGAGTGTCCAAGTTGACTCGACGAATTCGAAATAGTTCAGTCCCCCACTGTGGCGTGTAGCCCTTATTGAAGGCAGACTTAAATTTGCTCACACGAACAAAATCCCCAATGTTCAGTCGGTGACGTTTAGGATCGGCTGTTTTTATGGGGTTAAACAGTTTATCCAATCGCTGAATATTTTTAGTCACGAGACGTGGCTTGGTCCCAATCGTTCTATGTTTGGTGTCATTGTAACGTGATACTAGCTCAGGTAACATGTCCAACCGGCGATACGTGCCCTGAGCGGTAAACGCTTTCCACATATGGGTTTTCAATGTTCGGTTGAACCGTTCGACCACACTGGCTTTGAGGTTGCTGTACGTGGTGTAATGGTGAATATCCTTAGATTTGAGAAAACTGGAGAAATCCTTGTTGAAAAATTCTTTCCCCTGGTCAGTTTGTAGCAGCTGAGGTTGACGTTTGGAGTGTTGGATAATATGTTGAAAGGCCTTGGTAACTAGTGGGCCAGACTTGCGACGCACAGGTTCAACAAAGGCCATTTTGGAATAGACATCTATTTTACAATAGGTAGCGCACGAGTAGTTTCTACAAATGAGTTACGGCGCACGAGTCGATTCAACAAAGTTCCGTTTGCGTTCATATACCATTCATTCGATTGCGATTGAACTTCAATTGTTTGGTTTTCAAATGCAGTGGTAGATAGTCGTTATTTTGTAAAACATTCTTACTTGCAGTAGTAATAAGACTCTTTGGTTTCGCTAACACATAGATAGACTGTATTATTGCCATGGTCAAGCACTCACATTAAGATCATTTACAAAATCATAAAATGAAAGTAAAAAATCTTGTTTTGAAAATATCGTTTTTCAACATACACAAAATAAATATATAAAAAATTTGTAAACAGCAAAATGGAAAATCCATGGTCAAGCACTCACATTAAGATCATTTACAAAATCATAAAATGAAAAATAAAAAATCTTGTTTTGGAAATATCGATTTTTTTCAACATACACAAAATAAATATATAAAAAAATTGTAAACAGCAAAATGGAAAATCCAAGTTTCCATATAGACAAAATTTAAAAACCTTAAACGGACATTTAAGAAAATATATGCAAATGGGAAATTGACAAATGTGTAAATATGAAAATGGAAAAATCCATGTTTCCATATCATGAAATTGAAAAACATCAAACTGTCATTTAAAAAAATGCAAATGGAAAATTGACAAATTGCAATGTGTGAAATGTGAAATTGAACAAATGGCTATCATTATTTAAAAAAAAGAACATGGTGCTCTATGGTTGAGGTGTGAATCAAACCCTCTCTACTTATTTGGACCACCCGAGACTGAGTAGACTAGTTTTAGTTGTCATACCACTCTTAAAAGTTTGTGTTAAATCTAGGAATTGAACCCAAGAGCTTGTAGGGGAGATCCAAGGTTATAATATGTTAAACAGATAGCCTTGAATGTAGGGTGTGGTAGCTATATAGAGATGAGACGTTTCGCTCGGAGCAGGGAGGCATGGAGATCAACATCAAACCAGTCAAAAGACTGACGACTCAAACAACATGTAGAGCTCACCAAAATAATGTTGTGTAACGGTAAATGTTAGTCAACGAACAGTAATGCATTACTAAAACCCATGACACGATACCTAAGAGCTTTTCTAAAATTATTTTAAAATGCCTTTAACCCTATATTAAACACCCAGTTCACAAGACTCATAACTGCAATGTTATGGTCAAACAAAACAAAATCTATATTTCAAAACAAACAAGTGGTTTAGTCAATGTATACTGGAAAAAGTTTTATAAACACTCAAGTCCACAAAAATAATTAAATTAGTAACAGTCAGGTTGACCGAGTGGTTATGGTGTTTGACTTAAGTTCAAATTTTCTGTACAAGAAAGCAAGGGTTCGAATCCCTTACCTGATATAACTATTGCCTCAACATGGCTTGACCACACTCTATTATTGTGTACTCGGTACACAAACCATAAATAGAGTGTATTGTTTAAGGTCACTCTCTTTGCGAACATAGTCAGAGACTGTTGATGGTTAACAATTGCATTAATAGTGGGACATAGGGATAGCAATTAAGAAAAACAGACAATACCCATACACTATTTTTATTTATTTAATGTAAGTACTTGTACAATAGTTATATACAAACTACAATTCTCTTTTGTCTATTACTATCTAGTCCTTTTCGATCCACTTGCATATCAAGGGCAGATGACTTTGTAGTTCAGCCCCTTTAAACAACAATAACACTACTTCTTGCATAATCTGTGATGTTGATGACTCTTGAGGCGTGGAAGATGGATACAACATAACTTTTACAACAGGGGTTAAACGTTGCTCAACAAACAATGCACTATTTTGAGTAGCAACATCTTTCTCTTGTACTAACTTTTTAGCATTCTGATGATTCTTTTGTCAACACCATTAGTGTTTTGTCTGGAGCACTACATCGCCTGATCACTCACACTTAAAACCACACCATTTCTACTTTTCATATTGCCTCGACATCTTGTTGACCTCTGTTTTGAGCATCGCCAGAATATTATTCCTTTTACATTTTGTCGTCTATAGTTATAAGAGTAGCCTTTATAGAGTACACGTTGTTTACCTCGGTGAGTTGTAGTAAGTTCCATAGTAGTAACTAACCTGTTAGTATGATTTGCACACTACAAAGGTTATTTCTGTTCTGGTAATTGAATTATTTAGCGTTGGCTTTTATATTTAATTCGTACAGTTTAAAGTGATAGAAAAGTGGTAGAAACGTGGTAGCAAAGTGGTAGACAATTGGTAACATAGTGGTAGAAAAGTGGTAGCAAGGTGGTAGAAAAGTGGTAGAAAAGTGGCAGAAAAGTAGTAGAAAAGTGGTAACAAAGTGGTAGAAAAGTGGTAGCAAACTAGAAAAGTGGTAGAAAAGTGGCAGAAAAGTAGTAGAAAAGTGGTAGCAAAGTGGTAGAAAAGTGGTAGCAAACTAGAAAAGTGGTAGCAAAGTGGTAGAAAATATTACATGTGTTGTTAAGGAATAGTTTAAGCGGTTACATGGATACATTACACTATAATTTTAGCATCACGAAGCTCATTTTCTATATCCAAAAGTCCTTCCCCATATTTAGTATGACCAGCCTGTTTACAGGTATGCAAGTACTGAAGCCGCTGGATTAGCTTACTGGGATTGTTCCAGTAAACAAATTTAACATATGATTTTTTTGGGTGTAAACCATTATCATCATCATCATCATCATTATCATCATAATCATCATCATCATCATGGTTATCATCATCAATATAATTATCATCAATATAATCATCATCACTATTACTGTCTAATCCTTTTTGTTCATCTTGCAATGCAACAACCTTTGGCATAGTTTGTGTTGTCTTTGATAGTGTTAGAGGTTTCTTAGACGTTAACGACTGTCCTAACATGTCTTTTTCAGGAGATAATAAATGCTCTTTAACAAACAAAGCACTATCTTGAGCCACACTATTTTTTTCTTGGTCTTGCTTTTTTACCTTGGTTAGAGTATTTTGTCCATTTAAATGAGTATTATTTTGAGATTTACAATGATGATCGATTGAAATAAGTATGTTGGAGCCTTTTGTCTTAATCATTCCTCGACACTTTTTAGATCGTTGTTTCGAACAGCACCAAATAACAGTTCCATTTTTATTAGTTCTTTTTACAATATATGCATATCCTTTATAGTAAGCACATGGCTTACCATAGCTAGTCGTTGATACTTCCATGTCAACTGTTCAGCATAAACTAATCTCTAGTAAAGTTAACTCGATAATAAAAATGATTGTTTGTAGTATGTGCAGTTTAAAGTAAGAGCAAAAGTGAGAGTCAAATGGTATAAAAGTGTTAGCAAAGTGGTGGAAGAGTGGTAGCAGTTTATAGTAGTCATGATCTTTTTTACTAGAATGTGATTTGAGTAAATGTAATTTCTAATCCTTAGCAGTGAGTAGTCAGTTAGTCTTGGTTCAGACAAGCGTAAACAGTTCTCCAATGAAACAGAGATCAAGATTTTCATTATGAAACAGTTGTGTAACCAATTAGGTATCGGTACTTGATAGCTTCACACATGAACAAAAATTCCAACATATCTGACTTGAATTGCATGATTTGAAAGTTGACAAAGAATATCCAATCAACCATTGTAGTTACAATGTCAAACACACAAAGACAAAATCAGCATGAAATTTTAAGTTACAGGAAAATTCTGTGAAATAGACTATGCAGGAAATTTGGAAATACACATCAGAAGTTTGCAACACCATCCTTCTAGCCTATATAAATTTTCGACATGGAAAGTGTGCACTGCCCCTAACATTAAACCAATTTATCAATAACACAAGTCAACAATCAAAACATTTTGTGTTGAGTCTCACGGCGGCGGCGCGCAACGACTTACATGACGCGCTCCCCCCTTTTCATTGATCCCTGTTGATTTGTCCCTTTGGACTGGTCCCTGTTGACTAGCCCCTTTTGGACGGGCCCTTTTTGAATGGAGTCATTTTTGACGGGTCCCTGTGGACAGGTCCTTTTGGCTGATCCCTTTGGACCGGACCCTTTGACATAATTTGGATAATTGCATGGGCCAGTCCATAGGTTATCCAATTATCCAAATTATGTCGTGAGAATATAAGTGTTTATCAGCAGTCTCCGGCAATGTTCGGGAGGGTAACCTTGAAAAGTAGCTGAAACTCGGTAGTCGAAGCATAGCTTGACCCGTTTCTTACCTATATGACAAGGTTAGGTTAGGTAAATTTAGGTTATGTTAGGTAAGCTGAGGTTAAGTCTTAAAATATTCCCTCTCTTATGTGTTCAAAGCCGATTCACCCTGAACAGTCAGCCAAAACTTTAAATATGTATATATCATTACATAAAGAATTAAAGCAAACTTAATTAATTATGAATGGCGTTTTTTGTTACTGTTCAATGTAGACAGAATATATGCATTAAATGATAGACTCAACACAAAATGTTTTGATTGTTGACTTGTGTTATTGATAAATTGGTTTAATGTTAGGGGCAGTGCACACTTTCCATGTCGAAAATTTATATAGGCTAGAAGGATGGTGTTGCAAACTTCTGATGTGTATTTCCAAATTTCCTGCATAGTCTATTTCATAGAATTTTCCTGTAACTTAAAATTTCATGCTGATTTTGTCTTTGTGTGTTTGACATTGTAACTACAATGGTTGATTGGATATTCTTTGTCAACTTTCAAATCATGTAATTCAAGTCAGATATGTTGGAATTTTTGTTCATGTGTGAAGCTATCAAGTACCGATACCTAATTGGTTACACAACTGTTTCATAATGAAAATCTTGATCTCTGATTCATTGGAGAACTGTTTACGCTTGTCTGAACCAAGACTAACTGACTACTCACTGCTAAGGATTAGAAATTACATTTACTCAAATCACATTCTAGTAAAAAAGATCATGACTACTATAAACTGCTACCACTCTTCCACCACTTTGCTAACACTTTTATACCATTTGACTCTCACTTTTGCTCTTACTTTAAACTGCACATACTACAAACAATCATTTTTATTATCGAGTTAACTTTACTAGAGATTAGTTTATGCTGAACAGTTGACATGGAAGTATCAACGACTAGCTATGGTAAGCCATGTGCTTACTATAAAGGATATGCATATATTGTAAAAAGAACTAATAAAAATGGAACTGTTATTTGGTGCTGTTCGAAACAACGATCTAAAAAGTGTCGAGGAATGATTAAGACAAAAGGCTCCAACATACTTATTTCA
This sequence comes from Meconema thalassinum, assembly GCA_946902985.2. Classification (NCBI taxonomy): domain Eukaryota; kingdom Metazoa; phylum Arthropoda; class Insecta; order Orthoptera; family Tettigoniidae; genus Meconema; species Meconema thalassinum. The sequence goes on from OX336389.2 coordinate 446,303,512, forward strand.
ATCGATCATCATTGTAAATCTCAAAATAATACTCATTTAAATGGACAAAATACTCTAACCAAGGTAAAAAAGCAAGACCAAGAAAAAAATAGTGTGGCTCAAGATAGTGCTTTGTTTGTTAAAGAGCATTTATTATCTCCTGAAAAAGACATGTTAGGACAGTCGTTAACGTCTAAGAAACCTCTAACACTATCAAAGACAACACAAACTATGCCAAAGGTTGTTGCATTGCAAGATGAACAAAAAGGATTAGACAGTAATAGTGATGATGATTATATTGATGATAATTATATTGATGATGATAACCATGATGATGATGATGATTATGATGATAATGATGATGATGATGATGATGATAATGGTTTACACCCAAAAAAATCATATGTTAAATTTGTTTACTGGAACAATCCCAGTAAGCTAATCCAGCGGCTTCAGTACTTGCATACCTGTAAACAGGCTGGTCATACTAAATATGGGGAAGGACTTTTGGATATAGAAAATGAGCTTCGTGATGCTAAAATTATAGTGTAATGTATCCATGTAACCGCTTAAACTATTCCTTAACAACACATGTAATATTTTCTACCACTTTGCTACCACTTTTCTAGTTTGCTACCACTTTTCTACCACTTTGCTACCACTTTTCTACTACTTTTCTGCCACTTTTCTACCACTTTTCTAGTTTGCTACCACTTTTCTACCACTTTGTTACCACTTTTCTACTACTTTTCTGCCACTTTTCTACCACTTTTCTACCACCTTGCTACCACTTTTCTACCACTATGTTACCAATTGTCTACCACTTTGCTACCACGTTTCTACCACTTTTCTATCACTTTAAACTGTACGAATTAAATATAAAAGCCAACGCTAAATAATTCAATTACCAGAACAGAAATAACCTTTGTAGTGTGCAAATCATACTAACAGGTTAGTTACTACTATGGAACTTACTACAACTCACCGAGGTAAACAACGTGTACTCTATAAAGGCTACTCTTATAACTATAGACGACAAAATGTAAAAGGAATAATATTCTGGCGATGCTCAAAACAGAGGTCAACAAGATGTCGAGGCAATATGAAAAGTAGAAATGGTGTGGTTTTAAGTGTGAGTGATCAGGCGATGTAGTGCTCCAGACAAAACACTAATGGTGTTGACAAAAGAATCATCAGAATGCTAAAAAGTTAGTACAAGAGAAAGATGTTGCTACTCAAAATAGTGCATTGTTTGTTGAGCAACGTTTAACCCCTGTTGTAAAAGTTATGTTGTATCCATCTTCCACGCCTCAAGAGTCATCAACATCACAGACTATGCAAGAAGTAGTGTTATTGTTGTTTAAAGGGGCTGAACTACAAAGTCATCTGCCCTTGATATGCAAGTGGATCGAAAAGGACTAGATAGTAATAGACAAAAGAGAATTGTAGTTTGTATATAACTATTGTACAAGTACTTACATTAAATAAATAAAAATAGTGTATGGGTATTGTCTGTTTTTCTTAATTGCTATCCCTATGTCCCACTATTAATGCAATTGTTAACCATCAACAGTCTCTGACTATGTTCGCAAAGAGAGTGACCTTAAACAATACACTCTATTTATGGTTTGTGTACCGAGTACACAATAATAGAGTGTGGTCAAGCCATGTTGAGGCAATAGTTATATCAGGTAAGGGATTCGAACCCTTGCTTTCTTGTACAGAAAATTTGAACTTAAGTCAAACACCATAACCACTCGGTCAACCTGACTGTTACTAATTTAATTATTTTTGTGGACTTGAGTGTTTATAAAACTTTTTCCAGTATACATTGACTAAACCACTTGTTTGTTTTGAAATATAGATTTTGTTTTGTTTGACCATAACATTGCAGTTATGAGTCATGTGAACTGGGTGTTTAATATAGGGTTAAAGGCATTTTAAAATAATTTTAGAAAAGCTCTTAGGTATCGTGTCATGGGTTTTAGTAATGCATTACTGTTCGTTGACTAACATTTACCGTTACACAACATTATTTTGGTGAGCTCTACATGTTGTTTGAGTCGTCAGTCTTTTGACTGGTTTGATGCTGATCTCCATGCCTCCCTGCTCCGAGCGAAACGTCTCATCTCTATATAGCTACCACACCCTACATTCAAGGCTATCTGTTTAACATATTATAACCTTGGATCTCCCCTACAAGCTCTTGGGTTCAATTCCTAGATTTAACACAAACTTTTAAGAGTGGTATGACAACTAAAACTAGTCTACTCAGTCTCGGGTGGTCCAAATAAGTAGAGAGGGTTTGATTCACACCTCAACCATAGAGCACCATGTTCTTTTTTTTAAATAATGATAGCCATTTGTTCAATTTCACATTTCACACATTGCAATTTGTCAATTTTCCATTTGCATTTTTTTAAATGACAGTTTGATGTTTTTCAATTTCATGATATGGAAACATGGATTTTTCCATTTTCATATTTACACATTTGTCAATTTCCCATTTGCATATATTTTCTTAAATGTCCGTTTAAGGTTTTTAAATTTTGTCTATATGGAAACTTGGATTTTCCATTTTGCTGTTTACAATTTTTTTATATATTTATTTTGTGTATGTTGAAAAAAATCGATATTTCCAAAACAAGATTTTTTATTTTTCATTTTATGATTTTGTAAATGATCTTAATGTGAGTGCTTGACCATGGATTTTCCATTTTGCTGTTTACAAATTTTTTATATATTTATTTTGTGTATGTTGAAAAACGATATTTTCAAAACAAGATTTTTTATTTTTCATTTTATGATTTCGTAAATGATCTTAATGTGAGTGCTTGACCATGGCAATAATACAGTCTATCTATGTGTTAGCGAAACCATAGAGTCTTATTACTACTGCAAGTAAGAATGTTTTACAAAATAACGACTATCTACCACTGCATTTGAAAACCAAACAATTGAAGTTCAATCGCAATCGAATGAATGGTATATGAACGCAAACGGAACTTTGTTGAATCGACTCGTGCGCCGTAACTCATTTGTAGAAACTACTCGTGCGCTACCTATTGTAAAATAGATGTCTATTCCAAAATGGCCTTTGTTGAACCTGTGCGTCGCAAGTCTGGCCCACTAGTTACCAAGGCCTTTCAACATATTATCCAACACTCCAAACGTCAACCTCAGCTGCTACAAACTGACCAGGGGAAAGAATTTTTCAACAAGGATTTCTCCAGTTTTCTCAAATCTAAGGATATTCACCATTACACCACGTACAGCAACCTCAAAGCCAGTGTGGTCGAACGGTTCAACCGAACATTGAAAACCCATATGTGGAAAGCGTTTACCGCTCAGGGCACGTATCGCCGGTTGGACATGTTACCTGAGCTAGTATCACGTTACAATGACACCAAACATAGAACGATTGGGACCAAGCCACGTCTCGTGACTAAAAATATTCAGCGATTGGATAAACTGTTTAACCCCATAAAAACAGCCGATCCTAAACGTCACCGACTGAACATTGGGGATTTTGTTCGTGTGAGCAAATTTAAGTCTGCCTTCAATAAGGGCTACACGCCACAGTGGGGGACTGAACTATTTCGAATTCGTCGAGTCAACTTGGACACTCCAGTCACCTACACACATCAAAAAAAGTTTTGCATCACCTCGGTTCCCAGATCTCCGGCATATAGACGTTGACTGTGTATATTGTATCCAAGATACAGTCCCATTGACTGTTCATAGATGTTACTAAAACTGCTCAAAGATGTAAACAACCATGCATGAGCAGGGCCTATTAGACGGAGGGGGTACGACAGCCGATCAGTTCCAGTCATTCCACCAGGACGAAGGTACGCTGCTCATGTTGTCTGTAGTTCTACCATGCCTAGAAGGTCAATACCGCAGTTCGATCGCGTCCGCATTGTTACTTTGTGTCAAGAAGGGCTCTCAACAAGGGAAGCTTCCAGGCGTCTCAGAGTGAACCAAAGCGATGTTGTTCGGACATGGAGGAGGTACAGAGATACAGGAACTGTCGATGACAGGCCTCGCTCAGGCCGCCCAAGGGCTACTACTGTAGTGGATGACCGCTACTTACGGATTGCCGCTCGGAGGAACCCTGACAGCAATGCCACCATGTTGAATAATGCGTTTCGTTCAGCCACAGGACGTCGTGTTTCAACTCAAACTGTGCGCAATAGGCTGCATGATGCGCAACTTCACTCCCGACGTCCATGGCGAGGTCCAGCTTTGCAACCCCGACACCATGCAGCGCGGTACAGATGGGCCCAACAACATGCTGAATGGACCCCACGGAATTGGCATCACGTTCTCTTCACCGATGAGTGTCGCATATGCCTTCAACCAGACAATCGTCGGAGACGTGTTTGGAGGCACCCTGGTCAGGCTGAACGTCTTAGACACACTGTCCAGCGAGTGCAGCAAGGTGGTGGTTCCCTGATGTTTTGGGGTGGCATTATGTGGGGCCGACGTACGCCACTGGTGGTCATGGAAGGCTCCGAAACGGCTTTACGATACCTGAATGACATCCTCCGACCCATAGTGCAACCATATCGGCAGAATATTGGAGAGGCATTTGTCTTCATGGACGACAATTCTCGACCTCATCGTGCACATCTTGTGAATGCGTTCCTTCAAGATAACGACATCGCTCGACTACAGTGGCCAGCATGTTCGCCAGACATGAACCCTATCGAACATGCCTGGGATATGTTGAAAAGGGCTGTTTATGGACGTCTTGACCCACCAACCACTCTGAGAGATTTACGCCGAATTGTCGTTGAGGAGTGGGACAATTTGGACCAACAGTGTCTTGATGAACTTGTGGATAGTATGCCACGGCGAATACAGGCATGCATCAATGCAAGAGGACGTGCTACTGGGTATTAGAGGTAGTGGTGTGTACTGCAATCTGGACCACAAATGCTGAAAGTCTAGCTGTATGATGGTACAACATGCAATGTGTGGGTCTCATGAGCAATAAAACGAGCTGAAATGTTGTTTGTGTTGATCTCTATTCCCTTTGTATTTAACGGTTCCGGAACTCTTGGAACCGAGGTGATGCAAAACTTTTTTTGATGTGTGTATTTACTCGAGGACCTCAACCATCAACCCATAAAAGGTAGATTTTATCTCCATGAACTTCAGAAAACAGCATTTCCTCAACATTATCTTGTGGAAAAAGTGTTGAAACAAAAAGGAAATAAACTCTACGTCAAATGGTTAGGGTTTAACTCTACGTTTAATTCTTGGATCAATAAATTACATGTTGTGTGAACCTGTGTACTATTTTCATTTATTCACACATGTTGTACACCACCTATAGCTCTGTGTGTACAGTCCTCAGATCCACATATTTCTTTCTCTTTCCACCTGTGTTCTCTCTTACATTACCACTCCCCCTCTCCCTCCCTTCACCTCCCACCACTGCTGTTCGCATCTCTTGCCTATCTATTGGTTGTGACATCATTCCGACAAGTTGCATCATACTTTTCACTGATTCAGCGATTCCCACGTTTTGACCATTCTGTTATCAGGCACGTGGACAGCTAACGTCCCAGGCAAACACCTGTGCCAGATCAAATTTCATGTCAACTTGCATTTTGTCACGTACGAAGCAAAACAGGATGTGACTTGTTAACATTTATCGCGCACGTGGACAGATAACACCCAAGCGAACACCTGTGGAAGATCAAATTTCACATGGACTTGCATTTTGTCACGTACGAAGCAAGACAGGATGTCACTGGTTTAGCGTGCATGTGGTTTCACACATGTTCACATGCCTTTCGCTCTTTCCTGCCACCACAATGGTCAAATTATTTCACTTTGAAGCGTCATGGTCATTTTTCCATTGCACCTGTTGTCAAGTCAGATCAACGCCTTTCAATAAGCTCAAATGACATTCACCTCTTGCTCCTCGGCAAGTTTGTTTTCTCTACTCGCTTCGACCAACATAGAACCAAGTTCTCATCACCGTTTACACGTTAAAGGTAAAAGGTGTGAAAAAACGTACCCTCGCTCTGTCATACACCGACCCGTCGAAATATCGATTGATCTATTGAACACAGCCACCGTGGTCAGCGACAGGTTCGTTGAAACACACACACACACACTCAGCCGTATCGTCTCTCTCAACCACCACGCTTCATAAACATTATAAACAGGTAACGGTAAAGAATTTTTTTCAACATGTACGGCGTTAGGCCCTTTGTGAATTATTTTTTGAAAAAAAAATATCTACCACATTTGAAAGGGGGCGTTAGCCCGAGTCCTAGGACACCTCGTACACGTCTCTAGCGTTATTGGTTCGTAATATATCGGCAAAAATCACAAAAAACACGTGTTTACCCCAAAATCGCGTTTCCGAAATTTTTTAAAATTACAACGAGTGGTCTATAGCAAAGAGGACGTCTGCCCGAATCCTTGGACCCATCGTACATGCCTCTAGCGTTATTGCTTCGTGAGATATCGACAAAATCACAAAAACACGTGTTTACCCCAAAATCGAGTTTCCAATTTTATTAAAAATTATAACGAGTGGTCCATAGCAGAGAGGACGTCACCCCGAGTCCTTGGACCTGTCGAACATGCCTCTAGCATGATTGGTTCGCGAGATATTAAAAGCACATGAGCTTTTAGTTTTGGTCTTTTCATTAAATTAAGAGCCTATAGGAAAGTAGGGGGCATCACTACGAGTGCTAGGACACCCTGTATGTTCAAATCCGACCATTGGTTAGCGAGATATCAGCTTCGGGGCCGCTACGAGGAGGGCTCAATAAGTTAGTAAGCAGCTCCCCTGTCATCCCACTACTACAAAACACAAATGTTTGCTCTAGAGACTTGAAATTTATTTTGGGGCTAGAGGGCATAGGGACATTTCATTTATGTCAAACAAACTGTTTTGTAAACTTCCTAGTTTCCAAAATATAGGATTTTCAAAATTCAAGTGTTTTCAAAAAAACATTTAAAATAAAAAAGTTTTATTACAAAAAATAAAGGTCATAAAGACCATTCGTTTGAGCCATGGCACAACGTTCTATCATGTTTAGTTTTCAAACTATCACCTAGTTTCGAAAACAAAAATTTTCAAAAAAATTTTGAAAAATATAACGAGTGGTCCATAGCAAAGAGGACGTCAGCCCGAGTCCAACGATACCTCATTTGTCAAAATCGGACCACGCGTTCGAGAGATATTTAACATGGCTGAGGCTTAGTAGTGGGGCAAGGAGGGTTCTGGAGTGCGTTGGAAGCGCCATCATCCCCCTACTCATCTGTATTATATCACCAGCTGATACTGCGTTACCCAGCGCTACTAACGAGTCAGATGCGGCTTGCATGCAATATTTCATGATATCGGACATTTACTGCGTTGAGTCATTGCGTGAGTTGCACCATCCTACCTCACTGCTAGTCCGTACGACTGCCAACATCTTATGAATATTTTCCCTTTTCTTAATTTAAATTTCATAGGTTCGAACCCCAGTACCCATATGGGTCCATCATTAAGTACCTTTAATTTGCATTGTATTGTGAAGTACCATTTGATCAGGGAAGGCAAAGTAATAAAACGATTCAAGAATAATCTTCCAGGTCCAGATTGGGCTCAGACATTCGTAAATAGACATAAGGTTATACTTGCTCCACGACTATGCCAAAATATATCGCTAAACAGGGCTAAAGTTACACCGCAAGATATTAAATGCTATTTTGAAGAGCTAAAACTCACCATTGATCGTGTTTCCCCAGAAACAAAAAATAAATTATGAAGATACAAAAATGGCTGACGACCCAGGCCGACGAAAGCTTCTGTTCAAGAGTGGCTGCAAGTATCCTGAGAGGATTGTGTTTCATTCAAAATCGAATGTTAGTGTGATGTTTGCTGATGGCACCATGTTGCCACGTTATGTCATATATAAGGCTAAACAACTTTATGATCTATGGAGTGAAGGAGGTCCTGTTGGTACCAGGTACAATAGGACTAAATCAGGATGGATGGATGGCCAATGTTTCCTGGACTGGTTTAATGTGATAGTAATAACATACGTCCGTTGTTTTGAGGGCAGGAAAGTTATCATTGGTGACATCCTGAGCTCCCATCTTTCTCCAGCTGTCACAGATTTATGTGAAAAGAATGACATAGAGTTCGTCTTTCTACCACCGAAATCAACACACCTTACACAACCTCTCGATATCGCACTGTTTAGACCCCTGAAAAGGCATGGCGGGAAGTCTTGTAGAATTGGAAAAGTAGGACTACTGGTAGCAACAAATTTTCAGGAATTGACAAGAAGTATTTCCCTCGACTGTTGAAAGAAACCCTTCACCTGTTATCTCCAGTCATGGAAACATACATATGCTCAGGTTTCAAGAAAACTGGAATTCATCCTTTAAATATGAACAGAGTTCTCGATATGTTGCCGAATGAACAAGATGGAGAAGATAACTCTTATCATTTACAGCCTAACTAAATTCCTGAAAATTCAAAGGTGGGTTGATAATGACAGCATTCACAAAACTGGCAGAAAAAAAGCTTTATGTACCATCTGGCAGAAGTGTCTATGCACATGACTTAGGGTCACAGAAAGAAGTGGAAGAACAACACAGCAATGTTGACAGTGATAGTGACTATAATGTAGAGTGCAGAGAAGCAAGCACATCAAGGGACCCCGAACCCTATTCTGAATTAAAGTCTGAAGAAGTTAGAGTCCAGTCTGTTCATCAGGCATTACATGTTGGTCAGTGGGTGAAAGTGACATTTGAGAGCCTTAAGGGAGATGGAAAATATTTCATTGGGAAAATTATGAATGTTGTTCGTGTTGGAGTGACCTACATCATTTTTGAGAGAGACTTCCAAGGACAGAAATCTTTATGTTCTTCCAAATGTGGAAGATGTGTCTGAATTCGACCAGAAGCAAATAGTTCAAATAATGAAAGAACCCACGGTTAGGAGAGGCAGACATAGTTTTAAGTGAAGTTTGTGTTCATACTGTAACCTTACCATTTGTCCCCATCACTAAAAACATGGTGGTAATATATATTCCATGGTGTATGCTTTCCCTATTTTGTATTTTCACTTTTTATTTTTTTGCATTCTGTATTTTGTAACATAGTTCTGTGTCCCTAATAACCCCAGTGGCCACTGGGTTAGGGTTTTGTATTTTTCTTTATGACTGTCCCTATTGACCCTATCCCCGGGGCGAAAAGGGACACTTTTTATTAATAAAAAACTCATTATTCTCAAAAGCTACGTTGCTGATATTTGGTTCAAAAGAGAGGGTGAAATACAACCTTTCACTTCCAAGAGTTAAAGTGTGCAACATTTCTTGTCCTTGGATTTATTTCTAAAATAATACATAAATATGTGTAAATCTCATTATATCCACGACATCCTACTATATTTTTAGGGATAAAATCTAGCCCATCCTGGTCACAAGGTATTGGTAATTGTTCCTTGAAAATTTCATTAAAATCGGTCAGGCCGTTTAGGCGCCAATCCTGGACAGACAGACTAACTAACAAACAAACATAAAACATAAGTGTAAATATGGAGATAAATTTACCAAACATAATAAAATATACAAATATGAAATAATAAAATTCAAAATAACAAAATAATAAAAGTTGAGAGTTAAAAAAATAAAATAATATAATATACAATTGTAAGATACGAAAATTTAAATATAAACTGTATTTTTATTGCAAAATTTTACAGCATTCTAATTTTGAACCTTACGGAAAATACCATTTACCGTTTTGAAATAAGTAGAACTTAACTTTACTATGTTTCGTTAGGAACGGCATCCGGCTGAAAAATAACGAGGGGAGCCATACATAAGTTGCTTCGTGGTAAAGAGTATAGTGCACTAGGCTTTGGTCCAAATGTTTTGTTGTTAATAATTAATTTTAGGGCTTTGGGTCATCTTGGTCATCAGCCCCGTGTGTGTGGAGCTTGTCTGATAACCTGTATTGTAGTAGTGTGTGTAGTCTGGTTTTATTAGGGAGAGGGATGGGGTAGGTGCCCCTGGATTAGAGATGGGGTGCTATCCCGGCAACTGCCTGAAGGGAGTGTGGGAAAACCACACTCAGGATAGCCGCTGTCAGCATCTCCGAACTTGCTGCAGCCACCCGTTGTGGTCATGGTGCGGGATTTTACACACACGGCTATGCCGCGGGGTGAGTCCGAATGTCCCGGGTGCGATTCCTGGTCGGATCGTGTGATCTTAACTTTGCATGTCTAATTCCACTGGATTGAGACTTGGTCTTTGTTATGTCCACAGCATTAATTTTATTCTCAAGTCGAAAGACCCACACCAGGCCACTCTGGGGGCCACACAGCATTGTTTCATTATTTCTATAAATATTGCAAAAATCACATTCACATATTCTGTGTGCCTACTTCCTTACGACAAAGAATTATGCAGTATGTATGAAAAAAACATGGATAATCCACCTCGTGGCTAGCATTTTTTCCTGTCTACCCTGAGGGAGGGGTTCGATTCGCGGTTCTGCCAAGTAATTTAATTGTGGTGTGAGAGCTGGTACAAGGTACACACAGCCTCGTGAGGAAAATCTGAGGTGGTTAGTGTGTAGGACTAGGATGCTTTCCTTGTACCTAAGAGGCCATGGGTTCGTTTCTTAACTCTACCTGAAAGGTGAAAGACGTGAGGGCTGGAGTGGTATACACTCAGCCTCGTGAGGATAACTGCTAACTGCTAACTGGATCCTGCAATCTTCGGAACAGCAGGCGAGAACGTGACCGCCGCACCATGCAGCCAGTCGGTGTTGTTGATTCATTAAGGGGCTTGTGACCTCGTGGTCATCTAACTTTATGTTGATTTGAGAAGTACCACTCCATGGCCTGAAACAAAGGTGATGTGGCTGAGGGTGTCGTCATGCTGGCCATGCGGTCCCAATAATCCATAGGCTTTGAGCTAGGTGGCAGTTGTCCTTGAATACGCACTGTATTCTTGACCCAGTCCCGGCGTTAGTATGTATGTAAACACAACTGCTCACTCTAGCTGACGAGTAACTACAGTACTCGTCAAAGTAATACGTGTTCGAGTGAGATACATCTGTAGTCGCCGAGTTTTGTGCACTAGCATTTGTCAGCTAGCGGGGTAAAGAGAGAACACTGCGCCAATGAAGGCTCAGTTCGGCTGTAAACGACACTTACAGTTTACGCCACAGTTTTTGGCCAATCAACCCCGGTAGCGCAGTCGTACAGAGGACAGTCGGTGAGTCTCAACCATGTGTTATTGATACGTGAGTTGTCAGTTGAGCAGAAAGCAACTCACGTATCAATTACACATGGTTGAGAATCACAGTCTCACCTCTGTACGACTGCGCAACCGTGGTTGACGGGCCAAAAACTGTGGCGTTAACTGTAGGTCCTAACTTGGCCGTCTCTAATCCGATCTCAAACGGGTTATACTCTCACCCCTCACAAGGAATTGCTCTATAAACACTATGTATGTTCATCTGCCAAAATGGTGCATCCTTTCAATAGGTGATTGGTAGCGGAACTCAAAATTCGTTGTTGAATCAATGTTAATGCTATTTGTTTTATGCCCCTTTTAGCTAATGTGGTTTTAGAGGAATAGTGCAGGAATTTTGCCCTGAAGGGGATCTTTAACAAACCAGTGAAACTACCGACACGGCTCCCTCGCATTTGCGGACTCTCGAATGCCAACTGACTGCTCCAGGAATGGATCCTGCAACCTTGGGAACAGAAGGCGAGAACGTTACCGCTGCACCATGCAGCCAGTCAGTGTTGTTGATTCATTTAGGGGCTTGTGACCTCGTGGTCATCTAACTTTATGTATTTGGGGTGTGAGTAGGATTTGTCTGATAACCTGTGTTATTGTGGTATCCGTGGTAGTGTGTGTAATTGTAATGGAGCCTTGAATTGGGAAGGAAGCGGTCTTAGGAACCATATCGGCATTTGCCTGGAATAGAAGTGAGAAACCTCTGTAAACCACTTCTAGAACGGTTGAGGTGGGAATCAAACCCATCTTCTCGCAGTTCTCCTTCTCGAGTCTGAGTTTACCCCGTTCCAGCCATCAGACCAGAATTAAATTCCTTGGCAGAGCCAGGAATTGACCCGGACCTCCTGCGTGACAGCCAAGTACTAGCTGTTACGCCACGAAGGGTCAGCAGATTAGAAAATCATTTGGACGCAGGGGCAAGGGGAATAGAATGTTTGATCGACTATCTCTTGTTAGTGAAAGAACCAACATGGCGAGCAGTGCACCCTCTTGCTATCAGAGGCGCCGACGTCGGAGTGGGGTAGTTGGGAGTAGGAGGTCTGCATCAATAGCACATGTAAGTAATATTTGTCTTATTGTTTCTTGAAGGTAATAATGATGTTAGAACACTGTAAATATTTTTTTTATTTTTCATTTAGAGGCTTGTACATCGTGGTAACTAGGCTCATGCACTTTGGTATGTGTGTGCGCAACTTGTCAGTTAACTTGTGTTGTTCTGCTGTTTGTAGTTGAGTGCACTTGTATTTGAAGCTAGAATTGGGAAGTAAGTGGTCGTGGCGTGGATTTGGGAATTTACTCGGTATATGGCTCGAGTTAAAGTGCGAGAAAACGGAATGATACTCCTAGAATGGTTGAGGTGGAAATCGAATCTACGCTCTAAATACGGTACTCAAGAAGCTGAGTGGACCAGCCCTAGGTTCAGAATTGAATTTCTTGGCAGTGCCGGGAATCGGACCCGGACCTCGGGGAACGTGGCCAACAACATTACACCCCTAGGCGGTCAACACATTAGACATGAATATAATTACACGTCATTAAATTAGAATCTTATATATTAAAACAGTCAGGTAGAAATTTAACCTTTTACTGAAACTGAAATATCATGGGAAGTATTTGCGCTACAACAACGTTTGTTGTTTAAAAATGTAATGCACGCGACGCATTATCGATTGAGTCCCAACTTACTTGATTCTGACATCCGTGTATTGCAATAATTTTAAAAAAATCGATTTTACCCTCCTGGTTGGTGGAACCCATGGACTCAGCGAGGGAACTCACCACTACCGCCTCTACGGGCAATGTCCTAGAGCTGGGAACATCTGGTCGGAGTGGATACAACTGAGGAGGTGTGATCAGCACCTCGCCCAGGTGGTCTCACCTGCAAAGAGAAAAAGGGCCTTATGAGGGATGGGAAGGGAGGGGAAGATTAGGATGGATAGGCAAGGAAGCGGGAAGGAGGCGGCCGTGGCCTTACATTAGGTATCATCCCGGCATTTAGTCTGATTACAGGAAAATATTTATGTTCACCTCTGTTGATCATGTGCGCCACACATGTACTTGCCGCGACACCCGTTCGAGTACCAGCGCTCAAAATGTTGAACTAACTCATCCAGCCACAGATGAAGCTTGTAGTTCGTCAATCCCAGTACAGATGTCCCTGCCGACAAGTTCTCGTCTTTAAGCTCAACGTTGAAGAAGAAGAAACTGTCTTGTCTACAATGATTTTATCTTTCTTATATTGCCTATGTGTTCCCCTACTTCTCCTTACTTTCCCGCCCCTCTGCTGCTCCTTGGACACTCACTCGAAGTTCACACTGTCATTCTACGTTTGAGCTTCGGACCTGTTAAAAGGTTATCTCCTACAGGGAGTGGTCTATACATCATACGATATTTTAAAAGTTTCAAATCAGTCGCCATGACACAAAATCTCATGATCGGCTGGCCGTGAGTGTCTCCATCAACCATCGATGACAGGTACAAAATTCAGTGTTATTAACTATCATTTTCATGGAGCCTGTGTGAATTTTTAAACTGAACATTTAAATGAACTATCGGTACTATATATCTTCGAAATTTGAACTTTATGTGCTAGTCATATTCGCTAACGGCTCCCCACGGGGGATCCTTTTCAGTATCCTACTAAAACTAAAGTAAGCTAGCTATTGGAATCAGCATGAACATTTTTCATTCCTATATCCGTCAAGAAGGGGATACTTTTTATCCCAACGTGGGAATTATGCTATAAAACTTGCAGTTACTTGAAAGTCAGGCTTTGACTCTTCGTGGGATTTTCCACTTGTTTTCCAAACTATACCAAGCTATCATTAATTCCACCGAAGAATCTATTACTAGCCCCATTTTACGATATCTACAACTCGTGACATTTCGAATCAAGCAATAAACTCTGAATTGTTCAAAGTTACGTTGGCAAACTCATCAAAATCTAATTAACATTAAACTACAACTAATTACTAAAATCCGAAAAACCTACATAAGACTCAATAGTGACTTTTCCGTGTTCTTCGACAAATTGGTTTCTCAGTATGAACCATCAGTGGTGGATACTGTACCCTTTTTCCTGAGATGATCCACCAAAATCCACAGATTGAGAAGGATTGCAGTATCTTGAAGTCCCCGGCTAGAAAACCTGCATAGAGCTACTGGCGAATACACTCCGATATGGGTCAGAGGAAATCATCTGAATGTGCTATAGAAACTAACTACAAAAAATGGGTTCTAACAACTACTCGTGAGATGGAGAATCAAAAATCTCGGGCGATGGGATAATGATCAGGTCAAAGAAAATCCTCCACCCCTATAGCACATTCCACTACCAATATTCTACAAAAGATAATGCCAATTTCTATAAAATATCAGGGATTCGCAATACACGTGCCTGTCACTTTATTTCTAAGAAAATATTTTCTATGAAAATATATTTTGCTTTGTTTAATGTACAATGATTTGAGATCGCCGTTCCACCAAAACACTTATCAGTGTTCAGGCATGGACCCAAGGGCGTGATTCTTCAAGGGCAGCAAGTTTTAAGAATGTCAACATAAAAACCCTATGTGTCAATCATAACGAAAATATATAAACAAAACGCAAATTTCCTAATATAAAATTAAACGGTATCCCTTGAAAACAAGACTGACAAACTAGGATCTGCTTATACAAGCTCGAATAATTCAAAATACCTTAACCTTGGCGACAAACTGCTGCGCCCTAAATAACGGGAGTTAACAACAAACATCCTGTCGTTAAATTACCCGAAATATTTAAAATGAATTTACTTATGACGTAGGCCTCCGTCATTCCAATAGCTATTTATTACTCTATACAGCAATAACTCCCGTCTCCTATACTACCTATAAATTAAATATCAATCCGATAAAACAATCATCCTTTAAATAATGATAAATAATCCAACATGTTAATAAACTGACTTAAATTTACTCGAAATAATATTCCTACGCTTCATAGACAAGTTCTATTTACAATAAAATATTAACAAATTACTCCTTAGAGTTCCGCAATTTCACCTATTTTCAATATCAAAATTGAAATTTCTAAAAATAACATACTGTAAAGTTCAAATCTTCTCTATATATATCATATCCTTGAAAATCATACGTCTTCACTTAAATCTTATAAATCTCCACGTAGCTAGGTTTTTATCTGGTAAAATTGGCAATCCTGGGTTCAATAAGCCATACAAATAAGTAGAGATATAGTGCTTTAACACCTTCTGATCATTCGTCTTAATAATAGTAATAATAATAATAATAATAACCTTCCTTAACAATTAATAATTACTGTACCAGCATGTCTACATTCTTTCTTAAACAGAACCATTTAAATGGAGTACGATTTCAGCTTCACAGAGATCAGCTGTTCCTACTTTTTCAGGGGCAATCGCATTGTCCATCGATCACTCCAACAATAATCACAATAATACTTATCTCATTCCTCACAATAATTCTTTCTCTATAACCACTTATTTCCACAGATCTGTCCACTCAGATATCCATATAACAACAATAGAACAATGTCATTTAACTCATTGCCATAACAATATAATCATCCGTCTACCGGGAATATTTTCTCAATCCTAGCTTATACCCTCGCAGCTTCTTTCTCCATAATACAAACACAACTGTATCTTCAAAACAACTAACATAACAATGCGAAAATCCTTACTCTTGGTGTATTCTTTGGAATACACGGTAAGATAGAGTAAGCTTTTGCTTCTCTTTGCTTTAGTTCATCCCTTCCTTTTTCTCAAACACCAACAGTGATCTCCTGATTTCTCTTTGTTGGTATATGTCTCTCATATTACCTGTAAGTCTGTTCTAGATATATATCTTCCATGACCCACCTAGCGTCATCTAGCAGCGAATCTCTGAAGTTCCTCAATTCTTCCCTGTACAAGAGGACTTCCTTATCAATCTAGCCACCAGATCTCGTCACCATCGCCAGCTATCATCTCCGTGATCAAGAGAACTTCGTCTACTTTTTCACCCTCCAGTCTGCGCTAGTGACTCCTACTATCAACTCTTTGAAGACCATTTCATCAAGAAGATTTTTTAACTGTTAAGTTGGCTATTCTTATATGTATTCCTTTTGTCTCCTACCCCCACTCTTTTCCCTTCCCTGGTCCCTCCGAGCTCCGTTGAGCGTGTCTCACTTGTACGTCGGAAGTCAACCCAGTCAGTTAGAGCTTAACTAAAGCTCGCCTCCTCAACTCTAGAGGCAAATTTTTAAATTCTACGCCATGTTAGAATTTTAGAAACAACCGTCAACTGCAACATCGCCTTCGTCATGAAGCAAAGATAAGTACCGACTTCATGTTTTAACCTCATTCTCGTCGCTTTTAAAAGGCTCAATGCTTTTATTTGGATTTTATAGACAGTGAAAATTGCTAGGTGAAAATAACTGTTTTCTAGAGATCTTCTTGATCAATCTTAAACTATCAAGTCTAACTTTCAAAATGAAAGATTTTCTGAGATGCTATCTCACATCGAGGGATATTTCTAAAATACCCACTCTCTATATTATCTAGCTTTCCGCCGAGGGACTCTCTACCAAATTTAAACAAGTCATCATTGCTCTGGAACCTTCCAGAACCTGCACTCTATCTACCAGTTATACTGTCATGTAATTTCCACTCACATATGGGAATAATTTTTCAAACTAAGGAATCTTCCTTATGAACTGCTAATCAATATTTAATGTTTCTTTCTCCGTTGGGATTTTTCTGGTGCATTCAAATATAACCTACAAGTTTCTCAAGCAATAGACTCTCGCTAATCTAGTGTAACTAGTTATTTTCCACCATTGCAATAACTTTCCTTGCCATCAACCTTTTGTGCTACTACAGTGAACTTTTCAACTATATCAACAAACTATAGTGAAAAACAGTGCCTGTTCAACTTTTCATCCGCGTCGCGCTTGTCCGAGTACAATAAATACGGCCATGAACACTTCTCCACAATCCAATTTGATCTTTCCCAAACCCTTTACTAACAAACCAAAATAACAAAATTGTCACTTTAGGTCTTTTTTCAATGAGGTGTCACTCTACATAAGTGCCCTCCCTTATTTGCCACATGTATAACGAATTAATGTCTTTAAAACTTCGTGTCTAGTACACGTCTTAAATTATATTGTTTCTCCCTTCTAATGAGGCAATCCAATTCTTTCTACTCAAAAGTGAGTTATCTCTAGGTTTCACGAAAGTGAAACTTGCCCCATTTTTCTCGTGATCCCTACTTAAACATAGGAGTTCTAGAAACTTCCTTTCAATTGTTCTCTTCAGGTTTCACAATAAGTGACCTGCCCCATTTGTATAATCTCCTATGTATAATCATTAAGCGTATTTCTATATCAATACAAGAAGTTATAGAAACTTCTATTTCACTTCTTCCTGTTTTTGTTGTTGTTGTTGCTTTCGAAGTAGTTATTATTTCTAAGATACTTATCTAGAAATCCTTATAGTACACACCTTGTACTTGATTTATTGTTTAACTTTAATTACGTCAGTTATCTTTAAATTTTCCATTAATTTATCTTCGCCATTTCAAAATCTTACGAAGATTTTAAAGCATATAAAAGGTTTAAAACCAAAAGAGTTATCAATTGCCTCTCGCAAGCTTTAGATGTTTTCGGAGTTCTGCGACCCCAATTGTTTATAAAAAATCAAAATTATATATTTGTTACAAAAACTACTTCCTTTTACATTGTTAAATAAATTAAAGATTTGCTTTTCGCTTTATCATTTTTCTAACATAACGGTTAGGCAAGATCCTGTCTTCCTTGATTCTCTCTATTTAATAAAAATAAATCTATTGATAGGGTTTTCACCACTTGTTGCATTTGAGCAAGAACTCTTAGTTGGTAACTTAGTAAAGTCTCTCTTAGCTTTAATAGCTAATTCTAACTGGCCAGTAAGGCAAGCATAGCTCGTTACGCCAGCTTCCTGCTTGTGGAGATTCTCTTTAACACTTATGGTTGGTTTTTCAAAATATAAATGTTTTTCATTGTCTAAACTTTTAGTCGGCGCCTTGCTGGGTAAAAGCTTAGCCATTTCTAAATGCAACTATTGGTAAACTTACCAAAATTATTCCCAAAGTTATAATTGCCTTATCCCTATCCTTCTTGGAAGCATTTGGTCGTTCTTTAGAAATTCTACAATTTCAAAAACTAAAATATCAAATCTGATTCAAATTATTTGCACTCTTCAAATTACTTGTTTATAAACAAATTCCTTTGAACAGATACACAATAAATTTGTTACTCTTTGTCTTGCCAGATCACCACCCTTCCCCATAGTAGGCATATGTATGCTTGAGAGGGAATACGCTACAGCAACTTTCTCGCAAACCGCCCAAGTTCCAGCTGCGTTTCCCGTTAGCTTTGCCCGGGTTCCTACCCACTTTAGGTATCGGAGAGCGGATTTGCAGTGGCAGCTGCCTTTGAGTATACTTAAAGTTAAAATTATAACTTCTGTTGGACTATCGTCCTATTTCTCCATCCTTTTTCTCCGGTCCGAAACCCACTTCTTTTCCTTTATCATCTTCCTTTGGGGGTTAGGTTATTCCCAAGCTAATAATCTACCCAAAATTTGGTCCCAGAAACCCGGGAGAGTCCATTAATGAGATTTTCTGTTTGTCAAGGGTTATTTGACAATATTTTGCAAATCATTAATATCTTCTTTGAATTTTTCAGCTTTAACTACACCGTGCAAAGCCTGTGAAGTGGAAAGAGGCCGCTCCTGTCTCTTTTGGTGTGTTCCTTTCTTTCAACTTATTTGCTGCTGCCAACCTGACAGCATTTCCAAGGAGCCACAGTTTCGTAAGTTATACTTTAATTTACCTATTTTGTCATGGCTCCTACAGAAAAGGATAAGGATGAAAAACTTACTTCTAAACGAGCATCCTATAAAGGGCAAATCACCCGATTCAGAAAATACATCAAAGAGCTAGATCCCTCAGAAGCTCAATTAGATTTGTTAAAACATCGTGTAAAGGATTTTGAACGTTCATATGAAAATTATTGTAACATCCAAACTGAAATCGAAACTTGTATGCTCAATCAAACTGAAGATCGAGTCGAAGTAGAAAATCAATATTACGAAGGTACAGGTTCTGCTTTTAAAATAATACGCCACCTCCAAGAAGTACAGAAAAAAGATGGTTCTGTTCTTGGTTCTCTTCACGAACAACAAACCTCCTCTCGCGATGGCACTCACAAGCCCAAACCAATTCTACCTAAGATTGATTTACCCCACTTCTCTGGAGACGAATCTACTTGGGATTCTCTTTATGAACTCTTTTGTTCTCTTGTTCATGACAATGAAGACATTCAAGTCATCTACAAGTTTCATTATTTGAGATCCATCCTCCGAGGTCAAGCTCTTCAGTTAGTTGAAGCACTCCCATTAAGTGCCGAAAACTACCCCAGAAGGGGGGGGGGGGGGGGGGCGATAGGAGTTCTAAATAGTGTCATGGCCGCCGCGTGAGTCCAAGCCAATATCTCGCGAACCCATGGTCGGATGTTGACAAATGAGGTGTCGTTGGACTCGGGTTGACGCCCTCTTTCCAATGAACCGCACATTTCAACCCCTAAATAAAACCTGCCCCTACTAGGGGGTGAAATGGTAATTCTCTTAGTGAAAGTCTCTTTTCAAATGCGACATGTATAAAGTGCGCTGCTAAAATGAACATAAACGTTGTTGCTCATATAGCGCTTGCGTTTTTCTGGCTGCCGCTATGGATTAACATTTTTGTTTTTGTTTTTTACGCATGCGCACTTGGGATTTTTGTAAGAGGGCGAGCTCATTGAAAAAAATGATTCATAAGAAGGGGTTTTCGTGGTGAGGAGAGAACCAGATAGTCGCCTACTTTCCTACGAAGTTTGCCGATATCTCTCGAACGCAAGGTCGGATTTGGATGTGTGACGTGTCAAATCGCTTGTCTCGAAACCCTATATATATGTTATTAATAGGTTAAAGTTTTGAAAATGAGGGAAACAGGCTTTTTGGTGGTAAAACCATGATTTTAGACTTTTTCCGATATTTCACGAATGCACGGTCGGATTTGGTCCTATGACGTGTCAAATGGCTTGTCTCGAAACCCTCTTTATTTTGGTAATAGGTTAAAGTTTTTGAGAATGAGGGAAACAGAATGTTTTGGGGTAAAACCGTGATTTTAAACTTTTTGCTATATCTCCCGAATCAATCATGCTAGAGGCGTGTACGAGGGGTCCAAGGACTCGGGCTGACGTCCTCTTTGTTATGGACCATGCGTTATATTTTTAGAAAAATTTTGAAACTCGATTTTGGGGTAAAAAATTGTTTTTTGTGATTTTTGCTGATAACTCACGAACCAATAAGCCTAGAGACAAGTGCGAGGGGTCATTTTTTTCATCGCGTTGCCCTCTTGCCGAGAATGTTCGTGGTGAGCAGGAATGAAAAACCATGTTGATGTAAAACCATGATTTTAGACTTTTTGCTTTATCTCGCAAACCCAGAACGCTAGAGACGTGTACGAGGTGTCCTAGGACTCGGGATCACGCCCCCTTTTTATAAACTATGTTCGAAATTTTGACAAGGGGCCTAACGCCATACATGTTGAAAAAAATTTCTTTACCGTTACCTGTTTATAATGTTCATGAAGCGTGGTGGTTGAGAGAGACGATACTGCTGGGTGTGTGTGTTTCAACGAACCTGTCGCTAACCACAAGGACCATGCTTAATAGATCAATCGCTATTTCGGCGGGTCGGTGTATGACAGAACGAGCGTTCGTTTTTTTCACACATTTTACCCCGAAGATGATCTTCGACGTGTAAACGATGATGAGAACATGGTTCTATGTTGGTCGAAGCGAGTAGAGAAAACAAACTTGCAGACGAGCAGGATGTGAATGTCATTTGTGCTTATTGAAAGGCGTTGATCTGACTTGACAACAGGTGCAATGGAAAAATGACAATGAAGCTTGAAGGTGAAATAATCTGACCATCGTGGTGTCAGGGGAGTGCGAAATGCATGTGAACACATGTGAAACCACATGAGGGCTAAAACAGTGACATCCTGTTTTGCTTCGTACGTGACAAAATGCAAGTTCATGTGAAATTTGACCTGGCACAGGTGTTCGCCTGGGACGTTAGCTGTTCATTTGCGTGATAACTGTTAACAAGTTACATCCTGTTTGCTTCGTACGTGACAAAATGCAAGTTGACGTGAAATTTTATCTGCCACAGGTGTTCACCTTGGACGTTAGCTGCCCACGTGCCTGATAACAGAATGTTCAAAGCGTGGGAATTGCTGAATCAGTAAAAAGTATGATGCAAATTGTGGGAATGATGTCACAACCAATAGATAGGCAAGAGCTGCGAACAGCAGTGGTGGGAGGTGAAGGAAGGGAGAGGGGGAGGGGTAATGTATGAGAGAACACAGCTGGAAAGAGAAAGAAATATGTGGAGCTGAGGACTGTACACATAGAGCTATAGGTGGTGTACACATGTGTGAATAAATAAACTAAGAAATGCACAGGTTCACACAACATGTAATTTATTGATCCAAGAATTAAACGTAGAGTTAAACCCTAACCATTTGACATATAGTTTATTTCCTTTTTGTTTCGCGCACGAACATGTGTGATGTTTACCATGTGTGAAGAAACATAGCTAGGTAGAGAAAGAATTAGTGTAGGCTACATGTATGGTGACTGACAAGTCTTTTACCATTGCAACTTGCTTTTCAGATCAAACTGCAGTATAGAGAGAGTATAGGTTGCAGGTATGGGTTAATAAATGACGAACGGTGTACACAAACTCTGATTTATCGATTCAAGAATTAAGAGTAGACTATCTTTAATTAATTGGTTAAAGAGGATAGCTAAAACACAAAAAAAAATGCTCAGTGGTTACCGGGAGAAAATGGTTGCTACACACAACAAGCTTTAAATACTTGAGGCTAATAATCTATACACACACACTCGCTTGTTCTAAACTAAACTGTGTTGCTGTCAGTGCTCAGACAGTAGGCTGATGACAAAATGCATTGCTAACGGAAATATAATCATTTCCAGTTGTATAATGTTACCTGCTATCCATTTTGTGTTGTAGTGTTAAGCACTTTTAGCTCTTGTACTGGTGGTCTTAACTCGATTTCCAGGTCTGAGGCCTAGAACGAGTCAAACTAAGAAACAAGGGCATGGTGGGGTAGTGGTTAAGCTGTTAGCCTTTTCACCAGGGTTCGATTTCAGGTTAATATGCATGTCATAAACATATTAAACAAAACAAAACAGAGATAACGTTTAAAACTGATTACATTTGTGTATTTTCAAATTATTACTTGGATTAGAAATACAAAGGTGAACTGGGTTTGATATACAGTTAATGCTGTCTATCACACACTAGACTGTAAGAAAGTCAAATAGCAGAAGGCGTAGGTAGAGCAGTGGTAAAATTGCTATATGTAGAGAACTACCTAGCGGTTTTATGAACTGGCAAAGCTATATCGCATCAACAGTGCAGGATACAATCCAGCAATCAAATTTGTATCTTGTGGAACAGAGAAAATGCACTTTTACCTTGATGGATAGCAAATGAGTGCAGATGAATGACCTATGCATTAGCCTACCATAGGGTTATAACCACGAGGTGGAGGTGTGACTTTTATATTTTATTGTTTAGAGACATGGCTTTTAGTAACCAGTAGATTTAGTATTTTGTAAATATTCATTTTTGTAATTGTAAATAGTGGAAACATTTTTTTGTAATAGTAAATGTTAAATATATAACTAAAAGTTATTTGGGATAAGTGTGCATGTCAAGGATAAATAGCGTGGTTGTATTTGTTTTTCAAAGACAGGTATGGTTGTGTGAATGTATGACTATAGATAGAATGATAGAGAGAGAGAAAGTTTGTGTGTGTGTGTGTGGGTAGCATTGATTTTTCAACCAAAGCAAACACGGCAAGGTAGGATGGTGGGGTAATTAATGTATATAGCAAATGGTAAATAGTATACTGTATTTTTTTTAACACTTGGGTTTTTTGAAATGCAGCAGTAGATAGGTGTTATTTTGTAAAACAGTCTTACCTACAGTAGTAGTAGTAGTAGTAGTAGTAGGCCTATATGTTTTTGGAAACAAACAGGAAGAGAATGCACTATTGCCATGGCCAAGCACTTCCATTAAGGTGATTTCAAGAAAATTTAAATCAGCAAATGTGTGTTTTACAAAACTAAACTTTCAACATGGACTAAATCATAATCGTGTCGTCTGTGATATGGAAAAAAATAGGAAATCCATGTTTCCATATCAACACAATTTAAAAACTTAAAACTGACATTTAAAAAATGTAAATGGGAAATTGACAAATGTGTAAACAACAAAATGGAAAATTCTTGTTTCCATATCATGAAATCCAAAAACTTTAAACTGACATTTTCAAATCGTGTACATGGAAAATTGACAAATGGCCATGTGTAAAATGTGAAAATGAAAAAAATGAACAAACGGCTATCATTATTTAAAAAAATTAAAAACCGTCGTGTTCTATCGTTTAAGTGTGAATCAAACCACATATACTTATTTGGATCATCCGAGACTGAGTAGACCTGTTTTAGTCCTAATATACTTTTAAAATTTTATGTTAAAGTTCAAATTGAACTCAAGAGCTTTAGAGTGCCAGCTAACTATTATAACCGTTACGTCACAAAGACAACTTTACACTACTCTTAATGACCAATAATAAGAAAAAAGAATAATGAATGTTGAATTTTTTTAAAGGATGAACATGGTGACACTGTTTCTGTTGCACAGTCTGCTAGCTACTAGCCAGCAGCTGGGGTCTTAGAAAACGAAACAGTTGACATTTTGTAATGATATGTGACATGTTTCAAAGTACAGTATTATGGGTTGCTGTTGAGTAAAAACTAATCCTGTACAAGGAAGCAAGGGTTCGAACCCCTTACCTAACATTACTATTGCCTGAACATGGCTTGACGACACTGTATTTTTATGATACTCGGTACACAAACCATAGATAGAGTGTATTGTTTAAGATCACTTTCTTTCTGAACATAGGTGGAGACTGTTGATGGTTAACAATGGCATTAATATAGTAGAACGTGGGTATAGCAATTAAGAAAAAACAGACAATCCCCATACAATATTTTTATTTATTTAATATAAGTACTTGTACAATAGTTACATTCAAAATACTTTTCTTTTTTCTCTATTACTATTTAGTCCTTTTTGATTCTCTTGCATATGAAGGGTAGATAACCTTGTAGTTCAGCCCCTTAAAACAACAACAACACAACCTTTTGCATAGTCTGTGATGTTGACGACTCTTGAGATGTGGAAGATGGATTAAACTTTTACAGCAGGGTTTAAATGTTGCTCAATAAACACTGCACTATTTTGAGTAGCAACATTTTTTTCTTGTACTAGCTTTTTAGCATTGTCATGATTATTTGTTGCAACCAACAGCGTTTCATTTGGTACACCACATTGATGATCACTCACACTTAAAACCTTACCATTTCTACTTTTTAGATTGCCTCGACATTTTTTTACCTCTCTTTTGAGCATTGCCAAAATATTATTCCTTTTACATTTTATAGAGTACACGTTGTTTACCTTTGTTAGTTGTAGTAAGTTCCATAGTAGCAACTAACCTGTTTGTATGATTTGCTCACTACAAAGGTTATAACTGTTCTGATAATAAAATCATTTAGCGTTGGCTTTTATATTTAATATGTACAGTTTGAAGTGATAGCAAAAGTGAGAGCAAAATGGTAGCAGAGTGGTAGAAAATATAACATGTATTGTTAAGAAATAGTTTAAGCGGTTATGTGGATCCATTACATAATAATTTAGCACGACGAAGCTCATTTTCTATATCCAATAGTTCTTCCTCATATTCAGTATAAGCAGCATGTTTATAGACATGCAGTTGCTGAATCCGCAGGATTAGCTTACTTGGATAGTTCCAGTAGACAAATTTAACAAATGATTTTTAGGTGTAAACAAAGCATTACCATTATCATTATTATCTTTATCAACAACATCATCATCATCATCATAATAACCATTATCATTATCATCATCATCATTATCATCATCATCATTATGATCACTATAATCCTCATTAGTATTACTATATAGTCCTTTATGATCCTTTTGCAATACCACATTTTGCACAGTCTGTGTTGCCTTTGATAATGTTGGGGGTTTTTCAGACATTGACAACTGTCCTAACACGACTTTCTGAGGAGATGATACATGCTTCTTAACAAACAATGCACTATCATGAGCTGCAATATCTTTTTCTGGGACAAGTGTTTTAGCATTTTGAAGAGTTTTTTTAAACAGCAATGATGTTTTATCTGGTACACTACATTGATGATCACTCACACTTAAGACATCACTATTTTTACTTTTCAGCTCACCTCGACACTGTTTTGAACGATGTTTTGAACAACGCCAAATAACAGTTCCATTTTTATTGGTTCGTTTTACAATATATGTATATCCTTTATAGTATGCATATGGCTTACCATAACAATTCATTGATAATTTCATATCAATTTTCAAGCATGAAATAATCTCCAATAAATTTCGCTCGATAATAGAAATAATAGTTTAAAGTGGGTGCGAAGGTGGGTTCAAAAGCGGTTGCAAAATTGAGTGTAAAGGTGGGTGCAAAAGTGGGTTCAAAAGTGAGTGCAAAAGTGAATGTAAAAGTGGGTGCAAAAGTGGGTGCAGTTTATAGAAGGCACCATTTTTACTAGAATGTGATTTGAGTAAATGTAATTTCTAAACCCAAGTAGTGAGTAGTCAGTTGGTTTTGATTTATGTAAGCGTAAACATGTCTCATACACTGATGATCGATACTCAAGGCTTCTTGGTCAACAAAAACAAGTATATAGTTAAAGAGGTAGCTATTATTGATTGCACAACACTGAATCTATTTTTGAAATTTTGACAAAGGGTCTAAGTGCACTTTTGTTAATATCTCACGAACAAATAAGAATAGGGCATTGCATGAGGTATTGTTGGACTTTTTGCCGAAGACTGCTGGTAAACACCTAAGTTCCCAAGACCTTTTTAAAGATGGCGGCTGACCCACGAGGGGTGATTAAAAAGTATTCCAAGCGGCGCTTGTCAATAAGCAAACCAATAATCAAAGGGGGGTATGACAGAGCTTGAGGCGATAACCCCTTTTGATTGATACCTGTTGATTTGCCCCTTTGGACTGGTCCCCGTTGACTAGTCCCTCTGGACGGGTCCTTTTTGAAGGGAGTCATTTATGACGGGCCCCTGCTGACGGGTCACTGTGGACGGATCCCTGTGGACGGGTCCCTGTTGACAGGTCCTTTTGACTAATCCCTCTGGACCGGTCTCTTTGGACTGATCCCTATGGGTTAGCCCATGCATTTATCCAAATTATGTCAACGGGACGGCTTCAAAGGTATTAGTCAAAAGGACCTGTCACCTGGTCACTTCCTTATAGGCACTTCTATTTCTGTCCCTCCTCCCCTTCCCAACTCTTACAGAGATTCTAATTTACCTATTGTTTGGCGTAAACTTGAAGCCCTCCGGAATTCTTTCTGGAAGAGGTTGAATTTGGAATACTTAACTTCCCTACAACGGAGGCAGAAGTGGTTTCTTTCCAATCCCGACATCAAAGTGGGAGACTTGGTCCTGGTTAGGGATGTTTCTCCTACCTTGGTCTGGATTTCTGGTAGAGTGACCGAATGTTACCCTGGAAGGGATGGGAGAGTTAGGGTAGTCAAGATCATGACAACTAATGGGCATAGCATAAGACCACTGTCTTTAATTGCTCCTTTACCTCTAAACTTTCGATTTTTATGTCTTCATTCTCTGTTGGTGTTTGCCCCTCCCAGCTTGGTGTATTCTTTGGAATACACGGTAAGATAGAGTAAGCTTTTGCTTCTCTTTGCTTTAGTTCATCCCTTCCTTTTTCTCAAACACCAACAGTGATCTCCAGATTTCTCTTTCTTGGTATATGTCTCTCATATTACCTGTAAGTCTGTTCTAGATATATATCTTCCATGACCCACCTAGCGTCATCTAGCAGCGAATCTCTGAAGTTCCTCAATTCTTCCCTGTACAAGAGGAGTTCCTTATCAATCTAGCCACCAGATCTCGTCGCCATCGCCAGCTATCATCTCCGTGATCAAGAGAACTTCGTCTACTTTTTCCCCCTCCAGGCTGCGCTAGTGACTCCTACTATCCATTCTTTGAAGACCATTTCATCAAGAAGATTTTTTTAAACTGTTAAGTTGGCTATTCTTATATGTATTCCTTTTGTCTCCTACCCCCCACTCTTTTCCCTTCCCTGGTCCCTCCGAGCTCCGTTGAGCGTGTCTCACTTGTACGTCGGAAGTCAACCCAGTCAGTTAGAGCTTAACTAAAGCTCGCCTCCTCAACTCTAGAGGCAAACTTTTAAATTCTACGCCAGGTTAGAATTTTAGAACCAACCGTCAACTGCAACATCGCCTTCGTCATGAAGCAAAAATAAGTACCGACATCACGTTTTAACCTCATTCTCATCGCTTTTAAAAGGCTCAATGCTTTTATTTGGATTTTATAGACAGTAAAAATTGCTACGTGAAAATAACTGTTTTCTAGAGATCTTCTTGATCAAAATTAAACTATCAAGTCTAACTTTAAAAATGAAAGATTTTCTGAGATGCTATCTCACATCGAGGGATATTTCTAAAATACCCACTCTCTATATTATCTAGCTTTCCCCCGAGGGACTCTCTACCCAATTTAAACAAGTCATCATTGCTCTGGAACCTTCCAGAATCTGCACTCTATCTACCAGTTATACTGTCATGTATTTTCCACTCACATATGGGAATAATTTTTCAAACTAAGGAATCTTCCTTATGAACTGCTAATCAATATTTAATTTTTCTTCCTCCGTTGGGATTTTTCTGGTGCATTCAAATATAACCTACAAGTTTCTCAAGCAATAGACTCTCGCTAATCTAGTGTAACTAGTTATTTTCCACCATTGCAATAACTTTCTTTGCCATCAACTTTTTGTGCAACTACAGTGAACTTTTCAACTATATCAACAAACTATAGTGAAAAACAGTGCCTGTTCAACAATAAATACGGCCATGAACACTTCTCTACAATCCAATTTGATCTTTCCCAAACCCTTTACTAACAAACCAAAATAATAAAATTGTCACTTTAGGTCTTTTTTCAATGAGGTGTCACTCTACATAAGTGCCCTCCCTTATTTGCCACATGTATAACGAATTAATGTCTGTAAAACTTCGTGTCTAGTACACGTCTTAAATTATATTGTTTCTCCCTTCTAATGAGGGAATCCAATTCTTTCTACTCAAAAGTGAGTTATCTCTAGGTTTCACGAAAGGGAAACTTGCCCCATTTTTCTCGTGATCCCTACTTAAACATAGGAGTTCCAGAAACTTCCTTTCAATTGTTCTCTTCAGGTTTCACAATAAGTGACCTGCCCTATTTGTATAATCTCCTATGTATAATCATTAAGCGTATTTCTATATCAATACAAGAAGTTATAGAAACTTCCATTTCACTTCTTCCTGTTTTTTGTTGTTGCTTTCGAAGTTGTTATTATTTCTAAGATACTTATCTAGAAATCCTTAAAGTACACACCTTGTACTTGATTTATTGTTTAACTTTAATTACGTCAGTTATCTTTAAATTTTCCATTTATTTATCTTCGCCATTTCAAAATCTTACGAAGATTTTAAAGCATATAAAAGGTTTAAAACCAAAAGAGTTATCAATTGCCTGGCGCTAGCTTTAGATGTTTTCGGAGTTCTGCGACCCCAATTGTTTATAAAAAATCAAAATTATATATTTGTTACAAAAACTACTTCCTTTTACATTGTTAAATAAATTAAAGATTTGTTTTTCGCTTTATCATTTTTCTAACATAACGGTTAGGCAAGATCCTGTCTTCCTTGATTCTCCCTATTTAATAAAAATAAATCTATAGATAGGTTTTTCACCACTTGTTGCATTTGAGCAAGAACTCTTAGTTGGTAACTTAGTAAAGTCTCTCTTAGCTTTAATAGCTAATTCTAACTGGCCAGTAAGGCAAGCATAGCTCGTTACGCCAGCTTCCTGCTTGTGGAGATTCTGTCTAACACTTATGGTTGGTTTTTCAAAATATAAAAGTTTTTCATTGTCTAAACTTTTAGTCGGCGCCTTACTGGGTAAACGCTTAGCCATTTCTAAATGCAACTATTGGTACACTTACCAAAATTATTCCCAAAGGTATAATTGCCTTATCCCTATCCTTCTTGGAAGCATTTTGGTCGTTCTTTAGAAATTCTACAATTTCAAAAACTAAAATATCAAATCTGATTCAAATTATTTGCACTCTTCAAATTACTTGTTTAGAAACAAATTCCTTTGAACAGATACACAATAAATCTGTTACTCTTTGTCTTGCCAGACCACCACCCTTCCCCATAGTAGGCATATGTATGCTTGAGAGGGAATACGCTACAGCAACTTTCTCGCAAACCGCCCAAGTTCCAGCTGCGTTTCCCGTTAGCTTTGCCCGGGTTCCTACCCACTTTAGGTATCGGAGAGCGGATTTGCAGTGGCAGCTGCCTTTGAGTATACTTAAAGTTAAAATTATAACTTCTGTTGGACTCTCGTCCTATTTCTCCATCCTTTTTCTCCAGTCCGAAACCCACTTCTTTTCCTTTATCATCTTCCCTTGGGGGTTAGGTTATTCCCAAGCTAATAATCTACCCAACTCTCAGGTAACACACAAGTTTCATAAAATTACTACGATAAATGTTTGGTTCTCTCGACGTCATACAATTACTGGTAATATTATAGTCTGATATTATTCATAGCTCTGATATAATTCCAACAATATTAACTTTCTGATAATAGCAAATGTCAGCTAATATACACCTCATGAGTATGTGTTCAAATTCACAATACTTCAAAAATTACGACATGAATGCAGTTCTTTCTGTGTGTTTAATAACATTACAACGTTCCGTCCTCCTTACTTATTTTTCCTCAATTTAATTCATCCTTCAGAAACATGTGAGCAACATTCGTAACCCGATCTGATAACAGGTTATTAACAAAACAACTAAATTCAGATCTCAAATATAGATCGATAAAATATCGCAGCTTCAAAATAACCTCGTCAGTAAATTTAAATTCGGGAATCCAAATTTCCATAAACTATCAATCGAACGTAAAAGAATAAAATCTCCAATATCTCCTAGATAAATTTGAAATCCAAACAGAAAACTCTTCCAAACTGCCAACAACGAATATAAATACTTCAATAACCTCATGAAAATATTTAAATCCGATGGATTTCAACATTTAAAAAATCGTACCTGAAAATACCATCGAAATGTTAAGTCAAACATTTAGAAAAGCATAAAAATTGGCAAAAAATGACATTCATAGAAAAATGGTCGGATATTCTCTAAAGCAACCAATCTAAAGAAATATGGGATACTTGATAATTGGTCTTGATTCTACCTTGAGTAGCGTAAAGGTGTCTTGGAATGGTTTTTCCCTCGCTGAACTTCATAAACAGGGTGTTCCTGGGGTACCTCTGTTTATGACTGCCTTCCTGGATCGCCATATGACGTAGTCATCTCCTGGACTCGGATTAGAACTCCATACATCATCCTGGTGATTTATCAGCGTCCATCCTGCGTCTGCGTCTCTGCGATCTTCTAGAGTTGGGTCCGCCCTTTTTGACGACTGTTCA